>OY998182.1:72060025-73260025 GCA_963921935.1 Galeruca laticollis
AAATCGAAGACGGACCCGATCGGATACTTGATAAAGAAGGATGAAGACGTGTGGTTGAGTTGGCAAAAAACCCACCCAGTGTTGTGAAGCCACAGATGATGATGACGATGTAGTGCTAAACGCGTGCAGCGTGTTGGCGATCAACTGTTTGTCTGGTGTATTTGCAAGTTTCTGTTTTGCGCTTTTCGTATGTCAGGTATGCAATTTCTTTTGCCCCTGAACCATAAATGTTGTTTCCTTCCTGGTCCTCTTTTTCATTCAAACTTACACACCAATTTTTACTGCCCAACACTCAATTTCAGGTTCTCTGATCATACACACCAAGTACTCAACTTTTTTTTCTTTCACTACGTCCAATAGTTCTCTTTGCACACCAGCTCTCCGTAAATATTCACATTTCTTATAAATTCTTTTATGTATGACCTTCAAGAATGTTTTAAGGACATGGGCTCTTCTGGGATTTTCGGGTGTACCTTTTTAGGCAAAGCAACGAAGGTGGGCGTTAGCTAATTTGTTGGAATCTTCTCAGGTACTTTATTGTTTTCAGGTTTTGTAGAGCATATGATACTTCCGCTTTTAGTCTTTTTGGGCCAGTTATCTCTAGTACGAATATAAAATCAGAATCCAAATTCTCGATGAGCATGAAATTCACTATATTCGGGAATAATTTGTATTGAAGCGTTTTGGGCTCAGAATATACAGTCAGGGATTGAACATTGAATAATCTTGTATGAAATATGTAAATTGTCCTTATAATTGTTATCGATGTGAGAAAAGTCTTCAGTTTTCTTCATCAAGATTCGATTGAAAATTTTTATTAATAAAAAATTATATGTGTCCGCGGGTTTATCCTCGAACCAAGGCACGTTGAGATCCTGCTCGTATACATGTATGCATGTGCTTTAATTGATGACAATACAATATTAATCACGAATAAAATGTCACCTTCATGAAATCTCTATATGCGTCAAATGGAGCCATGTGTTTCTATTGATAATCTGAAATGTAATGCATGGAGATAATTATTATCGTCATTAACTATTTGACTATTTAAAGTACTACCACATTTCACAATTCTTCTTTTGTTAAAGTTACACGAATAAAATGTTTCGGCTAACGCAGTTTTGTATTTTATTGTTATTGTGTCGCATTATACAATGCCAATATGAGGAATACGAAGAAGATAAGGCTAATGCAATGGAAGTAATTATGGATTCAGAATCCACGTCTAAATTACCATCGAAAGATACGTTGGAAAAAGAATTGAAAAATTCTACTTTGGGTAAACTCTTTCCAGGTATAGATCAATTACCATCCATGATAGCGGATGATTTATCGAGGGCCGTAGTCGACAGTGAAAAAAGTCTTGTCAAGGAAGCCAATCAAATACTCACCGGAAGTTCTTCAACTATATTTGGACAACATTGTGTTTATACATTCTTCATCGTTTTTCTCATTGTAAAAATGTTTATCATTTAGATTGAAAATGTGAAATTTTTGTTGTATAACTTTGTTTTCAATAGAGGGTAAGTTATTCAGGACTTTCAATTTATTAAATTTACTGTTTCGGCCCTTACTGCGTGGAATCTACTCATGTCACCGTTATAAATGAAACTGACTGTCTCTAAATAATTCAAGAATATAACGACACATAATAAAAATTATAAAGAAATTACAATAGGGTGATTGACCCAGTGATGGACACCCTTAAGGAATTTTCTTCTTGGAGTGAAGATAACTACCCTTCAGTTGTGAGTAGATAAATTTGTAATACAGCTTTTGAAAGCGAATTTTTGTGCAAATTGTGACCGTTATAATGAAAATTATTTAGTTCGCAAAATAAAGTTACTATTTTAAAATGTGTAAAACATTGACAAATGTGCCAGCAGTGGTCATGAGAAAACGGGTAATGGACACTTTGTGAATCAGTAATGGACACGGTCTTTTGAAATCATTTTATTTGCTCTTTTCTATCTCCAATACAGCAAAATGACCTATGTTACTTTTTTGGCGGGGGTTCAATGATGATACACAAAATATCCTCATTAAAATAATAAATCACATCTTTCTTTTTTGTGCCATTTCCATACCTCAATGCCAGGCATTTACCATGTCGTAATGTCAGCGCCTTCAGGATCATATTTTAAATCAATTCCTGTAACAAAGAGAAGTGCATGTGTTAAAACCGATAACGGAAAAAACCTACAGGCTTATAGTAAAAACAACAAATTAATTCTACCTGGGTAATAGTTGTCCTCGTATTTAACGATAACGGGTAACTTTTTCGTTTTAGCTTATTCCTTATAATCGGCCAACACAGTGAATAGTTAAATATAGAGAGATTTTTTCGTATTCTTACATTATTTCCTCATTCATTTCATTTTCTCAAACTACGTTTCGGCGTATTGCCATTTTCAAGTATTTCTTTTTCTACATTATAAATCTGCTGCCGACTGTGGAGATTGCGTTCTAAAATATTTTAAAATAAAATAAAGGTACTCGAACCTCTCTGATTTATAAAATCATCAACAAAACATACAAATAATAGTCATAGGCGGGTAAGATGCAAAACACCTACAGCTACTTTATCAAATGGTTGTATATTTTTGGGAGACTTTGAAGGTCCGTCTTACAGTTAATTGAATTTTTGTTCTTTTTGATATGAATCATTTCTTTGATTTCACGTTTGATTCTGTTCTCTCCTTTGTCTAAAATGATGATGTTTTCAAAATCAAAACTATGGTGTTATTCGATTGCGTTTTTTGAAAGGGCTGTGGAATGTTCATTGTTAGTTTTTATGTCGTATTTGTGATTGTAAATTCTGTTATGTAGGTATTGAGATGTTTGACCCACGTATTCACCATGGCAATCGTTATATTTGACATTATACACCACATTGCAATTTTTCGGTTTTCGGTTTTCGGTTTAAGTTTTGTGAAAAACGTCTTGGTATAATTATTAGGTTTGTGCGCTACATTTATATTATTTTTTCTCACCAGCCCTCGAATTTTTTCTGAGGTACCTTGTACGTATGGTAAACTAATATATGCTTTGGTTGAGATATTATTACTAGAGTTATTAGTACTTCTATTGTTTGTGTCCCTTGCATTATTATTGTTATAAAATTTATGTATTTGTTTTTTTATTATAGGATTGTAAAAACTTTCTAAATATTCATTACTTTGTACAACTTCTTTAATCTTCTTCAAATTATCAGGTCTGTTATTAGGATGTGAGAGTTTTAGGGCTCTGTCTGTGAGGTCATTAACAACACTTCTTTTGCATGTGATTGGTACATTAAAATTAAAATTTAAATATCTTTCAGACCATACATGTTTGGTAAACCAATTTGTCTCAATTTTACCGGTATTATCATATTTAACTGTTATATCCAAAAAGTTTATTAGTTTTTCGTTATCTTTCCCAAAAGTTAATTCTAATGTACCAATCACATACAAAAGAAGTGTTGTTAATAACCTTACAGACAGAGCCCTACAACTCTCACATCCTAATAACAGACCTGATAGTTTGAAGAAGATTAAAGAAGTTTTACAATGTAATATCCAGAAAGCTTTTACAATCCTATAATAAAAAAACGAATACATAAAATGTATAACAATAATAATGCAAGGGACACAAACAATAGAAGTACTAATAACTCTAGTAATAATATCTCAACCAAAGCATATATTAGTTTACCATATGTACAAGGTGCATCAGAAAAAATTTAAGGGCTGGTGCGAAAAAATAATATAAATGTAGCGCACAAACCTAATAGTTATACCAAGACGTTTTGCACAAAACCTAAACCGAAAAATTGAAACAATGTAGTGTATAATGTCAAATTCAACGATAGCCATGGTGAATACGAAGGTCAAACATCTCCATACCTACATAACAGAATTTACAAACACAAATACAACATAAAAACTAACAATGAATATTCCATAGCCCTTTCAAAACACGCAATCGAAAACCACCATAGTTTTGATTTTGAAAACATCAAAATTTTATTCAAAGAAGAAAACAGAATCAAACGTGAAATCAAAGGAATGATTTATATCAAAAAGAACAAAAATTCAATTAACTGTAAGACGGATCTTCAAAGTCTCTCAAAAATATACAACCATTTGATAGAGTAGCTGTAGGTGTTTTGCATCTCAGCCACCTATGACTATTATTTGTATGTTTTGTTGATGATTTCATAAATCAGACAGGTTCGAGTGCCTTTATTTTATTTTAAAATATTTTAGAACGCAGTTTTCATAGTCGACAGCAGATTTATAATGTGTAAGTTTTAATAGCTCATTGTTTTGAATTAATTTTGTCTTAGCTTTTATTGTTCAATGTATTATAATTGAGTAACACATTATTCATTGTAGAGAAAATAAAACACTTGAAAATGGCAATACGCTGAAACGTAGTTTGGGAAAAGAATGTTAGAATACAGAAAAATCTCTTTATTTTTAACTATTAACTATGTTGGCCGATTACCAGGAATAAAGTAAAACGAAATTTAAATAATTCGGTCAGGAAATACACACTGGAAGATAACGTGTAACTTCCATATCTGATACTGACCTATCCTGCTCATCAGCATTTTTACTTGGAACCGTATTTTCTCTCCCCCCTTTTTGGTAAGGTACTTTTTTCTTAGAGGCCATGTGAAATTCACTATTGTCAACTAGGAACCACTGCAGAAAAAAAATCCCAATTGCACAGGACCAATTGGACAGGCTTATTTCAGTAACATGTTTGCATAAAACCGAAAATAAAAAATTAGAAATAAAAGTAGTAGGATGTTTTGATATGTGAAAAAAACCCAAGGAACATTCTGGCATCAAATCAAAAACAGAAAAATAAAAAAAATTCTGGTAAATTTGTGAATTTTCCTCAATAAATTTTTTTGCGTCAAATGAAAAACAAAGAAAAACAAAGGAAATATGATTTCTTTTCAACTTTGACATGCCGCCATTTTGTTTGTACTTGGCCGATTTGGCTCATTACCGAACTCGTTCAAGATTTTGGCCTAACCGATTTTTGTAGCGGGTTTGCTTTCGATCCGTCAAAAAATACGCCCTCTATCGTGATTACTAATTCCGTTATAATTTGTGAATTTTCTTAAATAAATGTTTTAATGTACGATCTAGAGAAAAATGTTAAATACAAAAGTTGTAGAACGTGTTAAGGTCTATGAAAAAGCTTAGTATATTTTTCGCGTCAAATGAAAAACAAAGGAAATACGATTTTTTTTAAACTTTGACAGGCCGCCATTTTGTTTTTACTTGGTCGATTTGGCTCATTAACGAAGATTTTGGCCGAACCGATTTTTGTAGCGAGTTTGGTTTCGATCCGTCCAAAAATGCGCCCTCTATCGTGCTTACAAATTCCGTTATATATATATATATATACATGTATATATATATATATATATATATATATATATATATATATATACATGTATATATATATATATATGTTATATACGAAAAAACGCTTATGTTTAAGTAATGTTACGCAATGTCAAACATCAGATTACGATTTCCGTATTTTCATGAGAACGATGCTACGTTGCGTTTTTATAAAATAAACACATTAAGTAACACAAATATTATGTTACAGAAAAATAATGATTTCTGCACTTTCATGGGAGCGACGCTACATCGAATTCTCCATGAAAATAAACGCTGACGTTGTTTTAACAAATTCTATAAATTCTTTGACTTTATGTAAAATAGTTAGTTACAATTATAATTTCAACCTATTACTTCTTTTTTATATAACATAAAACTGTGTAACTCAATAAAAATTGTTTTTAAAAAGTTTAACGTGAATTTGTGAATATAACAGTGGCGCAGTCAGTAGGATTCCTAAACACATTTAGAACAAGGATTGCCTAACTAAGTGTGGTGGTTCCTAAACCTTTAAGGAATTTTCAAGTACCAGCTCCAGATCTTCAAGAAGCAGACGGTCTCTCCGGCACCAGGAACACGCAAACTGCTAACCAGGTGTAGCAAAGCTCACGGATAAGGATTTCAGCTGCCAAGGAAGGAATGAAAATATTTACGTAAGAATCATCTCGTTTTATTTTTATTTAATATTTTGCAATTTATTTTTTTATTTTTACCAAGTTCTATTGTCATAATTTACTTTTATTTTGAATACAATCATTTTAATATAAAGCAAAATGCCTGAAACACGTAGTGCAACAAACGCTAATGCCAATGCTAATACTCCAGTTGCTCAAACCGATCAAGCGTCGAATCTAGAACCTTACAGATTATCCGAAATATTTTCAATAATTCCGGAATATGACGGTAATCAAATTTTCCTAAATACTTTTATAAATGCTTGTAAAACAGCTTACAGAATGGCCGACAACGACCAAAAAGTACTTTTAACTTTTCATATTAAAAACAAACTTAAAGGAAGAGCCGCTGAATTAGTTAATTCACGCGACCCTTCGAATTGGGAAGAAATTAAAACATTATTAAACACTCACTTTGGAGATTCTCGCGACTTAAATTCGTTGATTCAAGACCTTCAAAGAATGAAACAACTACCAAACGAATCGCCTTTAATTTTTGTTTCGAGATTACAAACTCTGGAAGCAAAAATGTATTCAGCTATAAGTAAACAACAGCATTTAAAAAATAGATCAAAAAGTAGCACAAACACGTCTTATAGAATCATTAACTTTAAATACTTTATTAACCGGTCTAGATCCAAAAATCGGTCAAATTGTTAGAGCTAGTAATCCAATAAGTGTTTTATCAGCTATTTCACGAATCAGAAGAGAACTTCAATTAACTTACTATGAAAACCACAAACCTCAGACTAATCGTAATACAAATAATATACCTACTCGTAGATTTAGCCAAAATTCACCAAAACAATGTAATTTTTGTCACAGAATAGGACATACTATAAATGAGTGTCTCACACGTCAAAGACAATCTCAAAATTTAGCTCATGGTTCCTTTAGACCAAATCAAACTCCTAATTCACATAACCAAACAGGCCAAAATTTTCAACAAAGGCCACAATTTCAAAATAACCAACAAAATCAAAATCGCCCATCTGTAATTAGACCAAATCCAAGTTTTAGACCTCAAGGACCACCGGGAAATCGACCCAACACAAATTTTAATCAGCAAAGAACTTTTCATTTCAATCGAAATCGTGATTTTAACAAAAACTCTCATAACAGTTATGACTATTATACAGATGATAGTCAAAATTATTATGAAAATCAAGAACAATACTCCGATAATTCACTTGATTATCAAGAATATTACCAAGAAATTAACCCCAGTGCTCCTGACTATTATACTGTTAATAGTGAAATAGAGGAAAACTATTATACTGCTGATAGTGATCCTAACTCTGATAATGGTATACCAGTTTGCAATACGAATGAAGACGAAACTTTCGATTATAGCCATATCGAACAAGACAATTTTAATTATAATAATGAAAATGTTTATAACTTTGATTATGATAACCTCCTAAATCCAAATCATGATTATTATCAGGATTTTCGACAAGGCCCTTTACAAACGAAACCCCCAGATCCGCTAAACGACCAAACTTCAAATTTGCCGATCCCAGACCTCAGTTCACAAATTCAAACCATGAGTTTGAACAGTCCAGAATCGGACTGCCTCGAACAGATGTTCATGTAAAAAATACCTTACCGGTAAATTCTAAAAACTTATACTATATTAAAGACAGAACAAACACTTATAAAATTCTAATTGATACAGGTGCTGGATTATCAATTTTCAAACCCAAAACTTGCGAAAATTATAGAAATCGATCCCCTGAAAATGTAATTATTCAAGGTATAACGAACCAAAAAATAAGAGTTAACGAATCAACCCTTATTCCATTTAAACCTAACGATCCACACAGAGTATTCATTTGTAATTTAGATATTGATTTTGATGGATTATTAGGCATGGATTTTTTAGAACATTATAATTGTATAGTTGATCTAAAAAATAAACAACTTATTACTGATTTCAAAATTGTACCATTATTTAAAGTAACAGATAATGAAACTACCAATATTTCAATTGAAAACCAATTTCCACAAATTTACAAAAATACAATTTCCATTGAACCTAGGACTGAACAAATATTTAAACTAAAATGCGATTTAGTTAATACTGATGCTATACTGGTAGGTCAAGAAGTAGAGAAAGTTAAACTACCAAACGCATTAGTTAAAAAAAATGAAAAAGGAGAATTTTTTGTTTCAGTATTAAATGTTAATTGTATACCTAAAACTGTAACATTTTCAAAACTTAACTTAGAACCATATGAAATAAATAATATAAATAATATTCAACTAACCACCCAAGAAATGTGCACCGATAGAACATCGGAATTAAAAAATCAACTAAGACTTGATCATCTTAATGAAGAAGAACGAGACTTAATTTCCCAACTTTGTCATGATTTTTCTGACATTTTTTATTTAGAAGGAGACATACTTACTTTCACCAACGAAATAAAACATTCCATAGATACGCAAAATTCTAAGCCCACTTATGTAAAATCATATCGCTATCCCCAAATTCATAAACAAGAGGTGAAAGATCAGATCAATAAAATGCTTTCACAAAACATTATACAACCCAGCAATTCCCCATGGTCATCGCTCGTGTGGATTGTGCCCAAGAAGCTCGACGCATCAGGTAAACAAAAATGGCGTGTTGTCGTAGACTACAGAAAACTGAATGAGGTTACCGTAGACGACAAATACCCGTTACCAAACATTGGAGATTTATTGGACCAGCTTGGTAAGTGTCAATATTTCACGACACAAGATCTTGCATCAGGCTTTCATCAAATTGAAATAATGCCTGAAGATATACCAAAGACCGCCTTCACAGTTGAAAACGGACATTTCGAATTCCTCAGAATGCCGTACGGTCTAAAAAATGCACCTTCAACATTCCAGAGGGTCATGGACAATGTCCTTGCTGGAATTCAAAACGAGCGATGTCTTGTCTATATGGACGACATCATCGTCTATTCACCGACAATTCAAGAACATATTACCCGCTTAACAGAAGTATTCAAGAGACTTCAAAAAGCTAACTTAAAACTTCAGCCAGACAAGTGCGAATTCTTGAGAAAAGAAGTCGCCTACCTTGGACATTTAATCACGGAAGATGGCGTTAAGCCGTTTCCGGCAAAAATTGAATGCGTCCAAAAATTCCCTCAACCTACGAACCAAAAGGAAATAAAATCCTTTTTGGGACTCGCCGGTTACTACAGAAGATTTATACCGAACTTCGCTAAAATTTCCAAACCAATGACAAAACTTTTACAAAAGGATGTCCCATTTAATTTTGACGACGAATGTCAAAAGTCATTCCAAGAATTAAAAAATGCTCTTATTTCTACTCCGATATTGATATACCCAAACTTTGAAGAACGATTTCTTTTAACTACCGATGCTAGCGCATTTGCAATCGGTGCAGTTTTGTCACAAGGCCCAATAGGTAAGGATTTACCGATAGCCTATGCGTCCAGGACATTGTGCAAAGCAGAAACCAAATACTCTACGATAGAGAGAGAACTTTTGGCAATTGTGTGGGCAGTTAAACACTTTAGACCCTATTTATATGGCCGAAAATTTACCCTTATAACCGACCACCGTCCACTTACTTGGTTATTCTCTATAAAAGACCCCGGTAGTCGTCTAGCACGATGGCGCCTCAAATTAGAGGAATACGACTATCAAATTGAATTCAAATCTGGCAAATCCAATAAAAATGCCGATGCCCTTTCTCGAATAAAAATTAACCACATAAATGACTTTGATTCATTTCGTTCAAAATTAGGAAACTTTAAATATTTACCTTACCCAATTTATCCCGCTCTTGAAGATGCAGGGCCATCCCAACAAACTGAAAATAAACCTGAAATTGACTGGGATGTCGCTGCAGAAGAATTTTTGTCTTTTGAGGAACTTTATAAAACAAAATCACTGATTGACTATTCTAATATAGAATATTCCAATAATCATCTACTAGACAAACAGAATAAAAACATTTTAACCTTTTTTCAACAAAACAATTTACAAGATTTTCATGAAAAAATAATTGAGGATATATTTGAAGAAAACCCCGACTTTTCTTATGCAAAAATTAATGTACTTAGCAGTAAAACTGTCAAAAATAGAAAATACCTTATTATTGCTATACCATGGGATCCAGACAGTATTAGTGAATACTTATTTGCTGCAATTTACAGAAATCGAGATTTATTTAAACCTTCAGAAAAATATTTTATCGAAAATAATCCTGACCTACCAATACTAGAAACACTATCATTTCTACTTTCGGAAGTTGACGTAAAATTCACTATTTGTCAAAATATTACTAAAGAGCCAGAACAAAATCAAATACCTATTATCTTAGATCATTTCCATAATGGCAAAAGCCACCTTCACCGCGGAATTAATGAAACTATTAGGCGAATACGACAAAAATATAATTGGGCCGGCCTCAATCGAGATGTCGAAAATTATATTAAGTCATGCCGGGCATGCCAAGAGACAAAAATATGTCGCAAAAATTTGGACAGTCCCCTCGTTATAACTGAAACGCCTAAAACACCTTTTGAACGTATTAATATTGATATTTTAGAGGTACCTCAAAAGAATTACGCTCTTACAATAAGAGACGAACTAACAAAATTTTCTCAAGCATATCCGCTTGAAGATAAAAGTGCCAAATCCGTTGTCACTTCATTATTAGCTTATTTTCAGCATTTTGGTGCACCACTTCGCATTCATTGCGATGCCGGTCGCGAATTCAATAATGCGTTAATGAAAGACCTTTGTAATATGTTCGATATTAAGTTAACATATTCAAGTGTCGGTCATCCGCAAAGTAACGGATCTCTAGAAAGATTACATGCTACTCCGTTAAAAATGATTCGATTAAATTTAGCAGACCACCCCAATGAACACCCCTTCAGTATTTTACCATTTGCTATTATCGCTTATAATAACTCTATAAACAAAACACACGGATTCACACCATACGAACTTGTATTTGGACACACGTCCAGTAGACCTCCCGAAAAATTATACAATGAACAAGAATTAATTACTAAATATATTAGAGATCTAAATAACCGCATATCCTATTATTATAAAATAGCGAGAGAAAAAACCATAAAGCAAAAAGAAAAAGCTAAAGACCGATTTGACAAACATGTCTCCGAAAACAAACCAAATTATGAAGTAGGTGACAAAGTTTACGTAAAAGAAACTCAAATAAAAAACAAGTTAGAAAATAAGTTTAATGGCCCTTTCGAAATACTAGAGATACACAGAAATTCCGCAACAGTATTAAATTTAGAAACAAATAACAAATCAAAAATAAATTTCGATCTTATGAAACCCTATGTTGAAAATTAACTTATTTTCAGGTTTCTGCTGCTGATCGGAACAGCAACATGTCAATATAAAATCGAACCCATAAACAATACAGTTGGAATCTACTACCACGACGAAACCAAAATAATGGTTTCGAACGACGAATGGACTTTATTAGTGCATAAAAATATATCAGCTTTTAAACAAACTTTTGAAAGAAATAATAGAATTCTTGACACAATTCAAAATACCTTTACTTCAAACTACTCCAGTATGAAGTCCTTCCGATCCGAAGTAAAATCACATTTGGCATTATTGCAACAAATTACAAAATCTATTGGCGATAAATTAAGTGAAATATCTTTCGATGTTAAAAGACAAAAACGAGGGTTAATTAATGGTATTGGCACCATATTTAAATCAATAACCGGAAATCTCGATGCGTCTGACGGTGAATATTATATGGACTGCATTAATAAATTGAAAACTGATCAAAACCAGATAGAAAACTTATTAAAAAATCAAATGTCAATCACAAGCTCAGTCATAACAAATCTCAACAGTACTATAGGACAATTAAAATTAAATGAGAAAATATTTAACTCAGATATAGAAAAAATTGAAACCACCATTCGACAATCAACAAACGAAATTGCGCTTATCGAAGCTAAATTAAATTTCTTTGAAATTTGCGAACAACTAATGGAGAGTTATTCGTATCTTGAAAATACTATTAATGATATTCTAAACTCTATCACTTTTGCACAGCTTCAAATAATTCATACTTCTATTATTGAACCAGAAAATTTGATCACTGCTCTTAAGAAAATATCAGAAAATACAGTAAGAAAAGGTTTACCGCTACCAATAAAATATTCTGAAATTTCACAGTATTTGGAAATAATCGATCTCGAAGCATATCAAACAAATTCAGATCTTGTTTTCGCTCTTAAAATACCTTTGATTGAACCACAAGTATTTACTTTATTCCACCTATACCCAATACCAATTTATGATAATAGAACTGGATTTCACCACATTTTATCATTTTCACAAAAATATTTAGCGCGAGATGATGATTCTTTATCCTACATTCCAATCCACGATTTACAAAAGTGTAAACAGTTATCTACGCATCAAAAGTTGTGTCGCGATGTTTACGCGTACCCTATAGACGATAACGCGATATGTGAAGCCCATTTGTTAAGACAATATAAGACATTTCCTGCGAATTGTAAAAGTGCGGTAGTCAACGGACAAGGTTATAATGTGCAAAAACTCGAAGAAAACGTGTGGCTAGTGTCGATTGCCGAACCGGTACACGTGACCATAAGTCTTCCAGACACAAAAACGAAAACATTAACCGTAAATGAAAATTCTATTTTACAGCTATACTCAGGATGCTCCGCTTTTGTTGGCATTACTAAAATACAAGCTAGTACCAGAAAAACTATAAACATTCCTCATGTACTTCATCCCGTAATGGTTGATTACAACTGTTGCCTAGACATTCCAAACAAAGTAGAAGTACTCAAAATAGAACCACTAGATCTTAATAACATTAACTTGAATGATCTGCAAGTGACAAAACACAAACTGGACCAATACGAAAAAAGTTTGGATGAACTCATAAACAAACCGTTTGTTGAGAAAAATATTTCGTGGTTCACATATACTACGATCTCACTCATCGTTGCCTTGATCGTCCTCTACACCTGTTATAAGTGTAGAAATATTAAATTCAACAAATCGCCAGGAAAGCCTGTTCCGGACCAACCAAATGATGTTTTTATCAAAATTCATAACATTCTGCCAAAAAGAAGACCCAAACTTGACACCGAAGCCTCTGAGGAAGTGGAAATCGAAAATTGACAATTTCATGGTTTAATGTATACCTTTATATTTTTATTTTTGTATTTTGCGTATTTTCCTTTTAATCTTGAAATCTCTGTATATATTGTATTGTCTATTTTATATTTTATGTATTTTGGTTTTTATTCTCAAAATTGTTGTTTATTAAACAACAATTTTAATTAAGGGGGGAGTTGTTATATACGAAAAAACGCTTATGTTTAAGTAATGTTACGCAATGTCAAACATCAGATTACGATTTCCGTATTTTCATGAGAACGATGCTACGTTGCGTTTTTATAAAATAAACACATTAAGTAACACAAATATTATGTTACAGAAAAATAATGATTTCTGCACTTTCATGGGAGCGACGCTACATCGAATTCTCCATGAAAATAAACGCTGACGTTGATTTAACAAATTCTATAAATTCTTTGACTTTATGTAAAATAGTTAGTTACAATTATAATTTCAACCTATTACTTCTTTTTTATATAACATAAAACTGTGTAACTCAATAAAAATTGTTTTTAAAAAGTTTAACGTGAATTTGTGAATATAACATATATATATTATAGTATATCTCAACTATGTTTTTAATTATAATATATTATATTCTATATTGTTTTATCGTTGAATTTATTTGTAGCTGTAACTACACTAATATGAAAACACCTTTAGCAAAATATAACCTATAAAATTTTTAATGACAGCAGTTGTCAAATTAATATGCCCGGCTAAATAAATATTAAATTTTATATCCTGAAAGATAAATTAATACACAATATCAATCAACTCACTCTTCTCTCAGGGAGGTATCAAAGATTTCAAAGAATTAATTCAAAATTTATAAATTTCCAAATAATTTTCCAAATCACGTATTATACTATTCAAATCGAAAGTAACTGTTTTTCTAATACACTATAAGACAATTAAATTATCTTATGACACATATGAAATTACTGTCAGAAATTAAACCAAATGTCACTTCTTGTACTAAATTTTCTATAGGATGAAATTATCAAATGTAATGAGAATTATTATGAAAAGAGAGCCAAAAGGTGATTAGAATTCAAATTTATATATTATATTATCAAATAAACACTTACAAAAATTAAAACTTTTCAAAAAATATCACAAACGAATACGCAAAATAGCATTTTCTATCAAAACCTTAATATTATAAACAATCTAAAACTAGAAATTCTTATCTAAATACTTCAACTAAAAGTCCAAAATGACTTATATGTCAATGTAACATTCCCCAATTTTCTTGTAAATTGTCTTTTTCAAAATTTGTCTTGAGTTTACGTAGAATGATATATCAATAATGTTACTATAATTTGATCAAATATTTAATTCATCAGATGCATCTACTTTCGAAATATTTTTTACTAAAGGCCTATTAATTTTCGAGAAATAATATATAATATGGACTGGACTCACCAAACTGGATACAGATAGACTTGTTTGTATTCTAAAAACGTTTTAGAATATCTGGAACAATTTTCTAAATGACTTACTTAGAAACTGGAACAACACTCGCACTTTACCGCTGTAATTCTCTGCGAATAATACACGCACTGGCTTTCAAAGGCAAATTGTGTTAATTTGATAATAATGCTACAAATTATTCTGATATTCTCAAATAAATTTGAGACAACTCTTATTCCGATGTTGTCCCTCGAGATATTGAAATTCAACTCTATTTAAAAAATTCTGAAACAACTCTTATTTCGATGTTGTCTCTCGCGATGTTATGAATCAACTAACTAAACTGTTTCCATAAATAACTCTCTTCTCCTTTGGTTACCAAGAATTCTTTTTTTTTTAAAAAATACAAATTTATGTTTTTATATACCAAGACAGATTTACATTATTTTTTATAAGTGCCATTTTGCTAATAGAGACATCTGTATTCTGGTTTTTCAAATCGTTTTAAAATCTATCTGTCATTAAGTCTATTCTGCAGTAATGTCATATGAAATTGAAATGTCAAATTTTATTGGTATATTGAACCTTTCAAATTATTGATAATACAGTGTGTATCACTAGTATTACATCTAAATATGCATATTTTCTTGTATTAATATATATATATATATATATATATATATATATATATATATAACCTTTGGAACGGAGGGTGATTTTGGCATCTAGGAACACCGAAACAAAAAACTGCATTGAAATTTTTCCGAAGTCGCGTCATGCTACTCTCTACAATAGCCCTATTTCATTCTGAAATAAGTCTGAAATTTATTTCTGTTTAGGTGTTTTAAAAAAAAATGCTTGATTTGGAAATATAAGGCGTAAATGGCGTAGTGACCTTCTATCCATTTTGTTTGATTTCCTCATAGTACAGAATATTTTTTTGTGGGGAGTTTTCCAGCACCTTGATGGGTCAGCAACCGGCGTTTACTGATTGTCATCTTCAGTAAGTGTAGCTAATTTTCGATTTTTTTCAGTTTCCTGTTTAATTGATGCTCAAATATTATAAAGTTTTGAATAACTGATATCCCCTGACGAATTATTCTTATTTATATAAGTTTCTAAAAACTTTTCCAGCGCATCCTTTTCAATCTTGCTTTCCAAGACTTGCAGAAGCTGCTGTGATGTTCACTGGCTTTCATTCGAGTTTGATTGTTCCTGAACAGTTTATGCACGACTTGCTCTATTGGGAATGGATTTCGAATAGTCAACGTTATTTTTATCGAAGGGTAACAATCCACTTTTCCTAAGACCGTTCGGAATAGTTTCGACAGTTGCATGTTATTCAAATACAGACTTTAATATGGTCCCAAGAGTATGAAGTGTTTCTACCTTTTGAAATTATTTGAACTTCCAATCTCTCACATCCGATGCCCAATCTGACGTAAGTGGCTCAAATACTACATCTGCTGGATGCATTATGTGGGTGGTATTGGGAAATAACCCACCAATATAAAGCCATTTTCGTCAATGAGTCTGCTAATTTCTTCCGTCATGTGGGAGTGATGACCGTCGTCAAGTAGAAGAACTGATCTTTGAATGTAGTTTTCAATTCAATTAAAAAAAAAACTACGGAAGTTTTCCATCCTGAATCTGACATTCCTAGGGCCCACTCCTCCGGAACCTACTTTATAATTTACTGTGAAACCCTTTTAAGGTAAATGTTGCTATTTTCGTCAGTGATGCTACTTTCGTCAGTTTTCACAAATATATGTATTTATTAACAGTTTCAAACAACATATTAGAAATTAATGCATTCCAATTACATCTCTATACATCTGGCAACAATGTTAAGCATTTTTGGTTGCAGAATTTCGAAACACAAAATCATGAAAACAAATTATTTAGTCGTGTGTCAGAGCCCGCACAGCCTGGTCGCGTGTTCTTCTAAGGTAACTGCCGTGCATACCGCTATAAATGTAATAAAATATGCTTATTTCTTAGTTGATTATCAGTTTTCTCTGGTTTTGGAATCATTTAGAAGGTTCGAAATTTAGGTTTAGGGCAAATAAATATTGTTTTTTCACTTTTTTCAATTAAAAATTACGTGACGAAATTAGAAACATTAAAGTGAGTCTGTTGCCATTTTCGTCAGTGTTGACGTAGTTAGCACCTATGACACTGAACTTTCATAGCTATTTTTTTCCTTGATTTACCAGAAGTATTATCGTGTCATTGCAGAAATTATTATTAACTAGTCTAAATTTTATTGAGTGCTAATTTCGTCATACCTACCCTTTTTCTACTCCTCTTATACAATACACTCATTTTTTTTGGCTTTAAGGCATAGCCCATGCAGCCAGACACTAAGTAGGTTAAATGTTCGAATGATCATGTAAAATTGATCTAAATATGTAAACCTGCAGACAAATTTTATAATTAAATGTGACAATGAGATGGATGAAATAAGAAGAATGTTAGAAAATAACATGGAAAAAATAAGAGAGCTGAAAGAGGAAAATAATTGGCTGAAACGAATGATAAAAACACAAGAAATAAGAATCGAAATGATGGAACGAGAGACAAAAAGTAACAATATAATCATACAGGGAATAGAAGATAGTGGAGAGAAACGATATGGAGACACAAAAATGAAAATCGAAGGAATTTTAGAAGAAGCAGGAATAGCAGTCAATCTAAAAAATGAAGTAAACGATCTACGAAGAATAGGAGAATTCAATAGTGGAACTAAGAGATCAATAATTATAAAGCTCAACCAATGGGAAAAGAAGCAGGAAATAATGAAAAAAAAAGAAAAACCTAAAAGGAACAAATATTTGGATAAATGTTGATTTGCCAAAAAGAGTACAGGAAGACCGAAAATACATGATGCAGTTTATGAGAAGAGCAAGGGAAAATGGAAGTAGAGCATACTTTAAATACGATGAATTGATAATAGATGGAAATGTTCATGATAAGTATAGTTTCCAGAAAAGCCAGAAAACATAGAAAAGACAGAGACAAATAATCCTAAAAGAAAAGTAAACGTAAGATCACCGGAGGCAGGAGTAAGCGAGGAGAAAATAACCAAAATGCTTAGAAGAGAAGAAAAAAACTAGAAGAAGAGGAACAACTGGATGAAAAGGGCAATGAAGAGAAACAGAAACATATAATAAGGGAGGGAAAGAAAATTGGACTGGTGATAAATACACATGAAACCAAATTATCTAGACTCAAAAAGAATTGTGAGTACAAAAATGTGAAAATTGGAAGATATGAATTTGAAGAGGTGGATAGAGTTAAATATCTGGGAATAACAATAAGTAGTGATGGAGACAGAGAAACTGAGATAAGGGAAAGAATCGTAGCCACAAACAAAGCATTTCAGGCTAACAAAAAATTATTAAAAAATAAAATGCTTAGCAAGCGCACGAAAATAAGAATATATAACAAAATAATTACACCAGTGATTATGTATGGGGCAGAAACATTAACTATGACTAAAAAACAAGAGGATATGAGAATACAGGAACGAAAAATACTAAGAACAATATTGGGGACAAAAAAAATAGGTGAAGAATATAAAAGAAGAACAAATATGGAACTGTATCAAGAGATACAAAAAGATATAGTAAGAAAAATTGAGGAACAAAGATTAAAATATACCAGGGACATTCATATTGTAAAGCGTTGTTTCTAAGGCAGGTACTTTCGATTTTATTATTTTTGTAATTGTTTCATTTGTTAACCAGTTTTTCTCGTCTCTGTCTGTACATTTAATTTTGATAGTTCAATAGTTTTCAATTTATTATTAACCAGTTTTTGTCGTCTCTGTCTGTACATTTAATTTTGATAGTTCAATAGTTTTCAATTTATTATTTTAACATCAATGTAAACATTTTTGAAAATGCTCCGAGCTCGGGAGCGAAACGTTAAATAAAAATATAATTTGATACATTATTTATGATTAACCTGATGCCCAAGAACAATGAAAGAAAAACAAATAATATATATATATATATATATATATATATATATATATATATATATATATATATTGGTATCGTCTCGTTTTTTTTGTGTGTGTATATGATGCATATATGGTTGTTAATTTTTATGTTTTATATTTATCTGTAAGTTTAATATATGAGTGTACATTCGGCGGATATACCTACATGTCCTCCCTGTATATTGTTAAACGCATATTTAATATTCTTACTTTATATCATGATAAGGTAGGGCTTAAAAATTAACGAGAACGTTACCAAATTTAAAGAAAAATAAACTTTTACATATAGTATATTTATTTCAAAGAATTCTGTATGTGGGCGTAGATAGGGTTGCCTACCTTACTGCAGATTTTTCAAATCCACAGTGAATAAAACATTTGTCGTCTTCTGATTCCTGAAAATTGGGAAAATAACCGACACACTAATTGTAAATTTATACAAATAATTATATTCAATTCATTGAACATTCAAAACATTAAAATTCCTTCCTTAAATTCAGACCAGACCACTGGATGTATAACTTATCTAGGTATAATCTGAAAACTGTTCTGAGAGATAAAATTATTTAGTAAGAGTAAGGTTATTATATGCAAGATTTAAAATGAAACGAATATTATTTGTTAAATGATTGAAATTAATATGGGAATATTGAAATACTTTCAGATTATAAGTATAATAGTTTATATGAGCTCATATTGTTGCTAGGTAAGTTGATTAAATTATTTCTTATTATCTACAATTTACTATTATAAAATTCATCAAAAATATTCTTAATTATCACTAATAACACAATTTCTGTCTCTTTACAGTTATATGGCTTCGATAATATTGAGTTGAATGTTTGTAAGTACGGAAAATGTTCTAAATATACCTATGCACTTTCAAGATGTAATGTTTAGTATTGAAATAAATGACTCACAGTTTAGTCCTGGTTTACTTGAGGTAAGTTCTGTATTTGTTATCTAATTTTATATGTAATTTGTTAATTTATCATGGTATTCTTCCTCATACTCCAAGTTTTTTAACCACTCTCCTCAATTTTCAATATGGCTTCATCCATTTCAGTTCATTTGTCCTCTCTTAAATTCTTAGGACACAATTTTGTACATCTACCCTTGACGATTGAAATATAATAATCCATCTGTCAAACTCTACACAGATTTTTATAGACCTTTAAAAAAAAACTAACTTGATTTCATGAAATTAATTAAATTTTCTGTCAATCGCTATGTACCAGGATGATCAAAAAGTTACATAAGAACTATTGAATTAAATAAAAATATCTGAATCATGAGTAAATTCATTGTAGAGTTCATCATGAATATAAATTGTCACCATACTCAAAATTTCTCTAAATTTATATTAAAATAATAACTATATTAAAATTCATTTTTAAAGTCTTCCGTTTGTTCATTAACTGCTCGGTTCATTTTCAATTACACTCTTATAATTAAATATTAACATTTACAATTAAAGTTTGTTGATTGTTATTGTGTCTGAATGTTTTGAATTTTAAATGATTTATATTTATTTGTGAATTACATGGCTACAATCTGTTTTTAATTTCCTGTTGTATCTCTGTAATGTTTTATATTATTATTTACTACTATTGCTTTAAATACTATGATTTTTTTTTATTAATGAAAGCAAGTGATAATTAGGATTTCTTAGTTACTTCTATTTTAATCCTTGCAATGTGTGATTAATATAACCTCACTTGGATTACATGTCAATTTGTTATATTTACTATTCGTTCGAGTTTATTTTTCTTTTCTTCGCATTAATTATGTTATTTATTGGCTATTATACCTTTGCACTGTTCCAATATATATATATATATATATATATATATATATATATATATATATATATATATATATATATATATGAGTTGACGCCTATTAGTCTATCTATCAACAATATCCCAGAAAATAAATATTTTTCCCTAACACAAAGGTCACTCGCCCAGGGGTCTGTCAGGGCATTTTTTAAAACAACAAATACAAGGTGTAGATCACGGTAAGTAAGGTAAATAATACAGTAGGGTAGACATTTGGGAATGCAAGATTATCTAATGACTACAATTTTATATTTGTTTCGGTAACAAAACTAATAAGGCGGTCGTATATATTTTTTTTATTTGTCGATAATAGATACAAAATATTGTAAGGAATTTCAACTTTTAAATTTAGGAGTTTTTGTATCAATTTTTCAGTTTGACTTTTGTATCTATTGCAATTGAAGAATATGTGGTCTAAGTCGGACGTGACATTGCAAGTAGTACATAGGTTACTATCCAAGATATTGATTTTGCGTAAATGTGCAGGATAGCTGTCCAAGCATGTCCAAACTTCATACGACTGATGGTGGTTTTGTATTTCCTTGGGCGCTGATAATCTTCGAACCAGCATCGTTTTTCGATTTTTGGTAGTAGCTGTGTGTAGCGAGTAGGTATAGTGTTACAATATTCCCTGTATCGTTTATTCCAGTTTATGTACATTTTAGTTCTGGTTAGGTTAATGCCTTCGTCCCATGTTAGCCAGCAGGTCGTTTCTTCTCCTGTTATTATGCTCTGTTTTGCCAGTTCATCCACTTTTTCATTATATACAATTCCGGTATGGGCTTTGACCCATACAAAAATTATTCATTGATTTTCATTGAGTTCTGCCAGATTTATTTTAATTTTTGTTATATATGGGTTATTATGCTTTGAATTTATTTCTGAGTACGATTTTAAACTATTTACGACAGCAAGTGAATCAGTAAAAATTAAAGATTTTTCGATATTGTTTTGAATTGTATATTTTATTGCTTTTAATATAGCTATAGATTCTGCACTGAAAATGGATGTGTGTTTTTCTAGTTGGTAACAGTGTTGTATCTGTTGGGGTATTACGAATGCGGCACCGGTCCCTTGATTATTTTTTGAAGTATCAATGTATATTGGTGTGTAGTTTTGATATGTACTCAGGATTTGTTTGACTACTGCATTGTTTAGAGCTGTGAATTCTGAATATTCCGGAATTATTATTGTCACATCGTGTAGAAGTTTCATGAGATCTACAGAAATGCTGGTAGAATTGGAATCACTTGTGATTCTATAGGGTTCACATAGAAGTGGTGAGCTCCTATGTTTCCAATATTTAGATGTCAGGTCATGAATGTTTAAAGCTGTTACCATAGTCATTAATGGGGAATTTTCAATTTTACATTTTAAGATGTTTTTCTCTGCTAACATTTGTCTCCGTAGTTCTAGGGTTGGTTCTAACGTTTCTGCTCGAAGTGGTTCGATGGGGGTTGATTTCATCGCTCCAATGCACAACCTCAACGCTTTATTTTGTAAGACATCCAGCTTCCGTAGCTCCTTCTTGCTTGCACAGCTATATAATGTGCACCCATAGTCTATAATTGACCTTTTGTATGCCTTGTAGAAAGTTAGAGCAGTTTGAGGGTTTGCGCCCCACCATGTTTTCATTATAGATTTGAGAAAGTTTAGTCCTTTACTTGCTTTTACTAAAATTTTCTCTATGTCAACTTTCTGTCTAGTGTAATACCAAGATATTTAAATTCGTTAACTAGAGGGAACTGAATATTTCCCAATATTATTGTGGGTGTATTTAAGATGATATGTCGAGTAAAGATCAGACACTGTGATTTGTTAGGAGAAATATTCAATCCAAGTTTCTCCAAACAAATGAAGAGTGGTGTTATAGCTTCATTTAATAAAGTTAAGCACTGTTCAAATCTTTTCGAATGTATGTAGATGGTAAAGTCGTCTGCATACTGGATAATATTAGCGTTGGGTGTAATCGTGTGAATGTTTATAGTGTAAATATTGAATAGTAATGGTGCTAATACAGAGCCTTGTGGTAGACCTCTGTTGGCTACTCGACTTTTTAACAGGGTTCCATTCTGTTGTCGAATTGTTAAGGATCTATTTACATACAGTTTGCGAATAATATTTGCTATTTCTACAGATACCTGCAGATCAAACATTTTTTCGCGTAATATTTGCCATTCTACACAGTCATAAGCGGATTTTATATCGAGGAATAGTGTGATAAGATATTCGTCTTTTGCGAAACATGCTTGTACTTCAGTAACAATATGTGACGCTGCGTCATAATTTCTGTAGTTTTTTTTATATCCATATTGAGTGGAAGGGAGGACATTTATATGATTTAACCACTATTCTAGACGATTTTGTACTATTCTTTCGAAAAATTTCAAAACACAAGGTAGTAACGATATGGGCCGATAAGAGTCAGCATCCTTTGGATTTTTGCCACGTATTAAAATAGGTATGACTATAATATTTTTCCAATCATTGATACTTTCGCCAGACAGCCAAATATCGTTAAATATTTGTTTTAAAATTTGCTTGGCATTTAGAGGTAGATGGTGAAGCATGAGATATCGAATTTCATCGTAACCTGGAGATGTATTTTTCCTATTTGGAAGTGCATAATCTATTTCCTTCAGGTTAATAGGTGTTGAAAAAATGGAATGATTATTTTTGAACTGTTTGAGTGTCTCTAGATTGTGACTGATGTCATCGAGTGGCATAGGTGGTGCAATTTTATCAAGGAAGTCCTCCTGCCATGCAGTACTGTCATTTTTTTCACACTACTTACTTTTCTTTGCACTCTTTTTGCTTGGTTCCAGAGCTCCGTCACAGATGTGTTTTTATTTAGTTTTGAGCACCATCTCCTCCAACTATCCTTGGCTTTGTCTTTTGATAGTTTTTTCACTCGCGCTATTTCTTGTTTGCATTGTGTGTAGTTCTCCACGGTACTTTGATTTTTATAATCCATTAGTTTTTGTTTACGATGAGTGATTGCGGCGTCGCATTCAGGTTCCCACCAAGGAGGTAAAATTTTTTATTTTTGTGTTTGATGGGTTTGTTTACCGGGATTGCCACGTCGGCGGCCATATTAATTCCTTGGATAAGAAGATCATATTTTTCTTCAGTAGTATGCATTCTTCGGCAGTTTTGGGTAAAAAAGTATCATCTGCGTCCTGGTATAATTTCCAGTTGGCTTTACGCAAGTTGCATTTAGTTTTTGGGAGATAATCTTTATCAAAGTGAATGTTTTTGTTCATTTCTATTATAATAGGGGAATGATCTGACCCCATAACTTCCGAAGCTTGTACCATTGGCAGTTAAGCGCCAGATCAGGCGTGGAGAGCGTGAGATCTATTGCAGATTGATTGTTATTATTAGTAAATCGCGTGGGTTGCCCAGTATTTAAAATTACAATATCAACATCGTCCAATGCTTCTTTGATTTGTTTACCTTTGAGGTTATTTTTGTAAGAGCCCCAAAACTCGTGATGTGCGTTGAAATCTCCAAGTGTTATACTGTTTGAATCCAGTAAGCCAATTACATTCTGCCAGTCAGTGTAATTTGTGTTTATATCCGCTGGGCAATAATGTGAAAAACAGTTGAAATTTACATCGTTCGAGTTTAATATTTGAATACCGCAAATTAAGAATCCAGGTACGAAATTTTGTTGAATGTTGATTTCCTTAAAATAGTAAATGTTTTTAATTGAGATTGCAACACCTGCATATCCATCATCCCTGTCTCTCCGGATTATATCATAAACCCTAAACGGAATTTGTCTGCTGGGTTTAAACCATGTCTCAGATATAAGTGCTATGTCTATATCATTTTCATCCAAACATTTCACCAAACTCAATTTATTTGAAACTGCAGATTTAGCGTTCCATTGCGAAAATGTTAAATTACTTTCGACCTTATTAGCCATTATAATTAATGTTGCTAATTTTGTTTTTTACAATTGTTGGATTTATTTTTTTTAATTCATCGAATGAGCTTACATTATCTAGTACACTTTGAAAGACATTAAAAAATAATTTTACAATTTCATTTACATTCTGTTCATATGTTGATTCATCAAAAGGAGGGAGGGGAGGTTCGGGCCCGAATGTGAAAGGAAGCATGGGCTCTTCTGGTATAGGGGAGGAAACTTTTTTCTTTTGTTGGGTGGTGTTGGTTCAGGGTGTAGTTGAGAATGGGATGGCATTGCTCTGGTTTGGTTGGAAGTGGATGGTTGAATGGGTATATTAGTTCTGTATGTATTACCAGGATTTCTGTTTGTTTTTTGTGTTAGTAGTGGAAAGGATTCGATGTTTTCCGTGTCTAATACCAGATACTTGTTATTTGTAATTATATTTGCGTAGGAATTTTTGAGACCAGTTTTTGCTTCTAAAAAAGTTAAATTTTGTTCTGCCATGTGTTTTTTTATTTTATGTTGCTCAACAAATTTAGGGCATACTTTGGAAATTGATTTATGTTTATCGCTTTTGCAGTGTAGAGAAAAACTGTCTTGTGGATCCCTACAACTGTCCTCTTTTTCTTTTTCTTTAGAGCAATTAATGCAAAGTGTTTTTGTACTTCGACAATTTTTTGCAACATGACCATGTTCTAAACATTTAAAGCATTGTATGACTTTGTGTACATATGGTTCGACTACGCTATTGATGAAAACATGACTGGGTAGCATGTTCCCCTCAAATGTTAATAGGACCATTTGCCGAGGTACAAAAACAGATTCGTTATCTATGTCTATTTTCCTTTTGAATATATTGACTTCTGTTATTGTTACAGGGAAAATTATGTTTTCAAAGAGATAATCGTCTTTGAATATTGTGTCAACATTTCTTATTGTTCCCTTTCGTTGCCACAAGTTATTAGGTATTAATGCTGTTAACTGTTCCTGAATTAATCTTTCATCAGTTATAAATCTATTCGCGTCTTTTATAGTTTTCAATTCTATTCTTACTCTATTTTTACCTACACTTGCTATGCTGATGATGTTTGGGATTTTTAGTTTCTTATGTAAAATGTGGCCTACCTTCATTGGGTGCATTTTACCTATTCCTTCCTCTTCCCTGTTTGTTTTATCGATGAATACATCTACCTTGTCAGAGTAGAGATGAGCTTCCTGGATATTGAATAATTTCTTTGTTCGATCCTTTTCCATGTTTTTTTCATTTCCAGGATTATCCGAGTTGTTTGTTTTATTTCCATCTAATTCCATTTCATTTGAATATCCCCCTCCGCCAGGGAGATCGTTTTTACTCATTTTAAGTTAGTTGTTTGTATTTTCACCAACAAATTTTTGGCTTTTTCGCACCTCTATTAATAAGTATAGTTTTTACACTAACCGGTTTGTTTACAACAAATATCTATTGATACGCACTTGCTGAAAGACCGATTCGAACTAAATACACTCATTAAAAGAATGAAATCTGTATCGTAATGAACTTCATTATGATACAGATTTTCATTACGATACAGATTTTTGAGCCAATATTATCAAGTTACCTATATTTAGTTAAGTGAGACATAATTTGACAACTGTCAATCTATATTTTCAAAAGTACCTGTATCTAAAATTAAGTAACATTTTATTTTGAAGAATGATAAAAGAAAATGAAACAATCATCCTTATGGTCACATTATTCAAATAGCAAATATTTCAAACATAAAGAATAATGTGGACATATCAAATCAAATGCAATTTTAATAATTACATTCGCGAGAAGCCATAGTCCAGTGGTCTAAACTGTAGGTTATGAAAGTTATGTAGTTGTATGGTAAGGGTTCCATCTCTACCCATACCCTGAATTTTTTTTATCAGCCCACCAAATTAATTTTTAAAATGCTACCATAAATAATTTAGATTTATATAAACAAAGCAGATGGATAACTATTATGTCCAAAAGTTTTGAATTTATTTGTTGAATTTCCCTTCATTGTTCATTGATAATTATTGATTAAATAATACTTATTAATCGGAGTAGAAAAAATAATGTATGCAACTTTCATATAATGGCCATTAATACACTCGAATGTTAAATACGAAACTCGCCTGCGGCTCGTTTCGTATCCTACAACATGCTCGTGTATTAACCTTCGAGTAGTCGCGCGTATCTGAGATATACATACCGATACTTTTTTCTCATATATCTCGAACACCTACTTAGCGGTGGGGATGTGCTCTCGTCTACCTACCTGCTCGAGGGAAGTTTTGAGGTTAGTATTGGTGCAAACTTTGTAGAGTGAACAGTTTGAAAAAAAAGTGCCACTTGTATTTGAGAGATACACTGCGATCATTCATGTAAGTTTTGCTGATTTGCTTGTATATTTATTTAATTTATGTAAGCGCAGTCCTTTTTGTTTCAAGTAGATCATCTGTTAATATTTTATACTTAGCTACTAAAAACATGAAAAAAAAATAAACTTGTATCTGTGAGATACCCGCGAGCATTCTTGCCTGTTCTAAATTATTGTCCTAACTATTGAGGATTTTTTTTGTTTTTGCAGTGAATTATGGCTTCCAAGAGAATGTATAGCTTCAATATTGACGCAGACGTATTAGATCTCCAACGACTCCTTCTTGAAGACGATGATGATGACGCAGTTGAAGACGTCCTAGAAGAAGATTATGATACTGACTGTTCCGAAGCCATAGAAGGAAGAAAAGATGATTCAGATAGTGAACAAGACGATACGGATGCAAGTATATCATCAGATGATGAAGATGAAAATTGTTATGTTGCTGTCAGAAAAAAGAACGGAAAAATCGTTGACAAATATTTATGGAAAAAAACACCCTATAACAGAAAAAGAAGATTAGAGAAGCAAACCATACTTGCACGTATTCCAGGAGTTATTGGTAACGCTGCTTTGAAGCGTGGAAGTGTCTATTCGATGACCTTATTCTTACACTTACACGAATCAGCATAAGTGTACAACCCAATTTCAGCAGAGGAAGAGACGCACGTTGTACTGATATGGTCGAAATCCATGCATTCATAGGCCTACTTTACTTGGCTTGACTTTATAAAGGCGGCCGATTGAACTTAGAAGAGCTGTGGGACGCAACAGGAAACGGTGTTGAAATATTCATATTGACGATGAGCCTAATTCGTTTTAGATTCCTGATGCGCTGTATCAGGTTCGATAACCGACAGTCTAAAGATGAGACAAAAAAAATTGATTGGTTAGCTGCCGTGCGAGAAACATTTGAGATGTTTGTTGAAAACAGTAAAACATCTTATTCACTAGGAGCTAATGTGACAATCGATGAAAAGCTGGAAGCGTTTCGAGGCAGGTGTACCTTTATTCAATATATACCATCAAAACCAACCAAGTACGGTATTAAGATCTTTGCGCTGGTTGATGCTAAAATATATTACACTAGTGATATGGAAATTTATGCTGCACCACAACCAGATGGCCCCTATTCTATCAGCAACAAAAGCGTTGATGTTGTAAAAAGGATGATCTTACCCATACACAACACTGGACGTAACGTCACTATGGACAATTGGTCCAGCGATGTTTCATTACTCCAAGATTTAGCTATAAACCATAAGTTGTCCATGATAGGAACATTAAAAAGAGACCAGTGGCAAATTCCAACACCGTTGAAAGTTTTGAAAGAACGTCCTGTAAAATCAAGTATATTTGGTTTCAGTAAAGAAGGAACAATAGTGTCCTACGTTCCCAAAAAAAACAAACATGTTGTTCTGATTTCTAGTTTACACTTTGAGGACAAAATTGACGATACTACTGGGGATCATATGAAACCCGAAATAATTACTTTCTATAACGAAACCAAAGGAGGTGTCGACGTTGTAGATAAATTTGGTTCCTCTTACAGTGTTGCCAGGAATACAAGACGTTGGCCGATGGTTGTATTTTTTTCGATGCTTAATGTGGGAGGAAGTTATTCATATAGGGAACGGAAATTAAACAAAAAGTCGGCGGCATTTTTTGCGAAAACTTGGTAACGAACTAATCAAACCACACCTTCAAAGACGTATTACCTCCAACACTGATATACCTCGCGAGCTATCAACCATACTCAAAGAAGTAATCGGACAAGAAGAAGAAAAGTGCAGCAACCAAATGATCAAAACAATGAGCAAAAACGTAAACGTTGTGTGCCATTCCAGCGAGAAAAACGCACCAGGTTAACAAAATTCCAATGCTCCTCTTGCCAAAGACATATTTGTCTCCAACACTCTAATGTCGTTTGTCTAAACAAATGTGGAGTGCCTACCAAGAAAAGTAGACTAGAAGATTAAGATATGTGGATTAATGGCTCACAATACGCAACTTATGCAAATAACAGCAAATTATTTAATTTTTTATATATTTTAAGAATTATTGATTTATGTAATAATCTTTTTACTGAAAATACATATGTTAACAAATTTAATCAGTGCTCTCTATTATTTACTAGCACACACAATTTACCATTTTAAAAATTGGAATTGTATTTCAATAATAAAAGTTGTGTATCCGTCGGATACATCCGTGACCATTTTTGTTGAGCAGCACCCGCGACTACTGGAAGGTTAATGGCTATCATTATATGTTCGTGGCATAAAATACTATTTCATATGGTTTTTGCATTATTGCTCATAAAATAATGTGACGAAATTCGAATCATTAGAGGTGACGAAGTTTGACACACTACTTTTCATGAGGAACAGGTTACTAAAAATACAATAAAATTTTGTTTTTTGGGTGAATTATTTCCTTTTTCTTTTCTTCCGATCACGTTGAAGGTTTGAACTTTAGACCTAACAAAAAAAAATATTTGTTCGCTATTTCTTTCTCAAAAGTTTATGACGAAATTAAATACACCAAAGAGGGTATGTTGCCATTTTCATCAGGGGTGTGTAAGTTGGCACTAAACTAATATCTAATTTTATTTTTAAAAAATTATCAAAATATCTCGAAAATGAATACTTCTAGAATATTCTGAACTTTATTGTGTGCTAATATTTTGTCGTATCTTTTAACACGGTTTTTGAATTACTGCTTATACAGGGTGCTACGAATGTAACTTGACGAAGTATGGCACGTACAAAAACTTGGGCTTAGCGGTTAAGTTTCGTCCTTAAAGATAGTTTCTGGGAAATATTTTCGAAACTTTTTGTAATAAAAAATTATTGGAACTTTGCTCATCTACAATTTACCTTTAATAATTAAAAAAAATTAAGCTAAATGACTTGAAGATGTGCAATATTTAATCCTCTTATCTTAACCGGTATCGAA
Organism: Galeruca laticollis; assembly: GCA_963921935.1. NCBI lineage: Eukaryota > Metazoa > Arthropoda > Insecta > Coleoptera > Chrysomelidae > Galeruca > Galeruca laticollis. Next base: position 72,089,826 of record OY998182.1, read on the forward strand.
GATCTTTACTAAGTAATTACCATCTTCAGGTGCAAAATTCCTCTTTTCAGGCACTGACTTACAAGAAAATTTTTCTTAAAATTATAATATTACATCCGGAATACCCTGTAGATATAAAAAAAAGGATAGATTTTATCAACTTACATACCTAACCCAAACTAAGAACAAATTTTGTTTCAGAAGGAAGATGCTATTTTTTCGAAAGAAAAACATCCACTTAAGAGTTTGGAAAAATCTTCAGAAATGAGACCAACAAAATCTAAGTCATACACAGAAGAAGATATAAATAACGCTGTCGCTGCTATTAGGAATGGTATGCGCATTTCGGCTGCAAGTAAAACTTTTAAAACACCCCGTATGACTTTATCTGACAAGTACAATCGATAACACTGTTCGAAGATCGGAATACCCACCATTCTATCATCCGAAGAGGAGAAAATCTTGGTGAAGTGGGTATTGAAGATGGCAACTCAGGGATTCCCGATTACCAAGGATCAACTTTGTGATAGTGTGTAGCAGATTCTCTCCGAATTAGAAAGGCACAACCCATTTACCAACAATCGACCCGGAAGGAACTGGTACGAACGATTTATGAGACGACATCCGGAATTAAGTGTACCCACCACTCAAAATCTCAGCAAGCAGAGGTCAAAAGTATCCGAAGCACAAATATGAGCATAGTTTGCACAGATTGGGCAATTCCTTAAGCAAAACGGATATCTTGATATTTTATCGGAACATGAAAGAGTCTACAACTGCGATGAAACAGCATTTTTTTGTCCCCAAAAGGAGACAAAGTTCTTGCTCAAAAGGGTGATGAAACTGTCTATTACACATAACCACTGGAGAAAAAGAGTGCCTAACAGTTTTAATCATGTGTAATGCTTTGGGACAGTTGCCTCCGCCTTTAGTGGTTTATGCATTCCAAAGGATCCCAAAATTAATAACTACTATATTTCCTAAAGATTGGTCTATTGGCAGATCAGAAAATGAATGGATGACCCTGGAGAGTTTTTTTGAGTATATTGCTAATCCATTTAATCAGTGGCTAGATAGAAACAATATCAAAAGGCCGATTATTCTATTTGTTGATGGGCACACCTCCCACTTGACCCTCCAGCTTAGCTGTTTCGGTTCTGAAAATGGAATCATCTTGATAAGCCTCTTTCCAAATTCTACGTATATTCTGATACCTTTAGATGCTGCGATTACCCATTCTCTCAAGTCAGATTACAAGAAAGTCATCCAAAACTGGCGAGTTAACCACATCAATGAACCATTTTGGAAAGAAAACTTTGCGTCAATCCTGAAGGAAGCACTGACTATGAACAATACCTTTTCCAAAAGTATAAAAAATGGTTTTCGAACTTGTGGCTTGCTGCCATTTAATCCCGATAATATTAAATTTGGGAATTTTTTCAAAAACCATGATGATACTTATTTGCATACATCTGCTGAGCCGATAACTAATGAAGAAGAATTGCTGTTTACAGCGGATGATAGAAAATTTCTGCTATACTTTGAGAAAGAAAATATTACCAAAACAGATGCCTTCAAGAAGTCGGGCCAAATATGGTTAGGAGATTTGGCAGATAAGGGACTGTTTTTGTTTTGGAAGAAATTAAGAGGAGAAGAGATTGAAAGCGTTCCAGAAGAAAACATAGACCAACAAGGACTAGCCTATTGTCATAACAATAAATCTTGATAGGCATTAAACTACTCACGTAGATATAGATGATGTTATGCTAGTTGAGCATTCAGAAACTTTTCCCTAATTATCTGACTTTAATCTCGCTGATGACGATCTGAATATATCAGAGAATGATATTGATTTGTCCGTCATAATAAATTCGCAAATAACTAGTTGTGACGAACAAAATGGAGAAAAAGTTGAAGGACTAGATAAAAATGAAGAGACGAAAACTGAAAGAAAGGACGATACGGAAAGAAAGAACCCAGAAGCAAAGCAAGAGAACGATATTCATGATGCCGCGAGTGAAGTAAAAAACAAAGATAGTAAAGAAATTGGTTTGGAAGATAAGGAGAACAAGAGCCCGGAAGCAAATCAAGAGAATGATATGCGCAATGCCACGAGTGAAGTGAAAAAACATAAAACCCCCACTCCGAAACAACAAGAACACTCCAGAATTCAAAATGTACCAACCCCTTTCAAAAAATATCTATCTTGGGAGCCTCCAACTACGAAAAACAAACAGGTTTTAAGAAAACGTAAGGAAAAAATTCCAGCAGTTGTTTCGTCAGATGATTGGCAGGTCTACCAGCAAAAAAAGGAAGACAAAAAGTTGAAGGAATTGGAAGGGAGGGAAATGCGAAAACAGAAGAGATTAGAAAAGCAGAAGAAAGAAGCGAAGCCAAAGGAAATAAAGAAAACCAAGAATAGTTTAAATTCTGAAGTTGGAGATTATATAGTTGTAGACTACCAAGATAAAATATACCCAGGAATAGTCTTGGAAGTGGATAAAATAAAAAAAACAATTCAGAGTTAAATGAATGGAAAAACATGGTTCTTATTGGAAGTTGCCAAAAATGGATGATATCCTAGTATGCCCCGAAAATCACGTAGTATCTGCCATCAAAAAACCCAAAGTGACCAATTTAGAAAAAGAGCTATACGAAATACAGATTTCCCGAAGTGTTCTTCTATTTTAACGATGCCAAACATACTGTGACTGTATTAGTAATAAGTTAGTGTATATGCCTATGAAAATTTGTATTTGTATGTGTAAGAATACATATTTTTTTACTAAAAGAATAGAACTGAAGAATATTGTTTTTTATTTTATATTTCATCAGATTTTTTCTTTTAATTCAAATAGTCTTATTTTATTTGTTAAATGCGATAAAGTTTATTCTTGTTTTATTTTTAAATTTACTTTTTCAACAAAAACAAATTTCAAACAGGCATTATTCTAATCCAATAATATTTCAAGGTATGACGAAAATAGCATACAAAATATGACGAACTTAGAAACAGGTGTATTTCAATAATTTTTTCAATTATTTAATGAAAAAATTACAGAAAAACACCACTTTTTTCCCGATTATTCAAATTTTCAATTAGTAAAGAATATAAAGAACATTTTTAATGCCCAAAATATTTCATGGATGTAGAACGCTACCTCTCCAAAGTTGGAAGAGTAGTGATAGTATGTCCCTAACCTGACGAAAATAGCCACACTTACCTTATATGGTAATATGAGCATTGGTGGGACATATTTTCCATCGTATGAAAACGTTGCCATAACAGTTATCTGCTCTCTCTCTCTCTCTGATGATACTCTTACATAAAAATCTTATTTATTACTCCTGCTAGGTCCGAGAACTTTGTCACTTTTGAGGCATAGTGAAAACCCAGTCACATATCTATTAAATGTTCGTGCTGGATCTTTCAAAATATCTTCATAATTTTCTTCCTGCAAATATAATTGGATTTCATCAAACCAGTTTTCTATTCTATATTGGGAGACGGCAGCTCGAGCTTTACTTATTTGCTCGGCATGCTCCTGTTTGATGTTAGGATGCCTCCCTGAACACAGGAACGACTGAGTGGGTTATTTAGAAGATACTCGGTTTCTCTTCCACTTTCTTCGACAAGTTTTTCAATTTTTAAAATGAGTTTTTGTATATGAACAGGGAATCCCCTTCTTGCCACAATTTTCGGGGGTAATACCACGAGTGCTTAAAAATAACGGATAATTTCCATGAAAGCTTGTTGTTAATAATTCCAGGAGTTCGCAGAACGAGTAAAATTAGACAACAAGCACGCATGGAAATTATCCGGTTAATTTTTAAGCACAAGCGGTATTTAGGGAGAGTATTTCTCGAATAAAAATACAAATTACTGTATATCTCCACTATATTCAGATAGATAATGTAACGTCTCTAACTTAAAACTCTCAATACAAAACAAATTATTCGTTTATTGAAACAGTAACGTAATATACCAAACTAAACATTATTTATTTATTTATTGAAAAGTAAAAATTTCAGTTATGATAATTGTTAACAACATGTTGATTTTGCGACGACATTGGCATGGAACTGCTGCTATTTGCCATAAGAAGAGGCATATTATGTTGAGGCTCAAGGTGCGTTTCTTGTTTCTCCATTTTTCCAATTATTTCTTTATGGTATTGTTCGTCCATTTGCAAGTAGCTGGATATTGACTTCGCAATAGAATGTCCTATGATTCTAATTAGATTTTGTTCTGAGACTCCGCTTTTCGCCAGTTTTGATACGGCGCTACCCTAAGTGAGTGGTTTGAAATTTTCTTTGTGGTGTAAAAGCCTAATTTTTCTGTTTGTTTTCTTATCCAATTTGATATCACATTTACTCCCACGGGACTGTTTTTGAACAAATTTCTGGTAATTTTCCAATGTGGATTTGGAGTCAAAAAAAGTCGGTTGGTGGTGGCTTTCCCTCTTTTATCTTGGAGTCTTAGAGAAAGTCTGACTGGGCAAAAGTTTGTATCATAGTTATTGAAATTGACTGTCTCGACCCTTACTTCGTGGAATATGCTCATATTAGTGTTTTTAAATGAAACTCAAGGTCTCTAGTTAATTCCACAATATAATACAAGTTATTGAAAATTCTAAAAAATTGACAATTGTTTCGATAAATCATTATCATCGTCAGAATGACAATGTGTGCCAAAGGTAAAATAGTGTTGTGTTAAACGGGCTTACTAGCTGATAGGAAGACAGTGCACTCGTTCTATAGATGGGATAAAATCATTATTTTGGGATGTTCTTTCTGTTTATTATTCTCTTTAATTTTTAAATTATTGTTGTAATATAAGAGTGTAAAAGATTTTTAATCTAATGAACAATTTAATGACATATGGGAAAAAATCACATGGATGTTTAAATTAAATTTTTTGCATCTTTAAATGTAAGTGATGTGAAATATGATTCCCGGTTGAAATATTTTCAAAAGATGTGGTAAATAATTTTTCTAACTTATATATGTATATATTCCACAAATCTTTCTCTTGGAGCTGTCAAACTTCCGAAAGTACCAAAATCATTGCTAAATGCCTTAAAATACGTTAATAAAGACCAATATCCAAATCTGTTATTTCACGAGAATAATTAATGCAAATATTACAAGTATGAACATTAATGTAATGCTTTTTTTAATCAAATATCCACATACATAATTAAATGGATTTTGAATAATTGTCTGGTTCTTGACTGTAATCTGTATCTGGAAGAGATATTGCTTTCAATAAAATATTGGGTTTAGATTGTTGTGGTTGTTTTTGGTTAGATTGTATAGATATTAACTTTAATAGTAATTTATCCATGTCCCTAACGCAATTCATATTATTTGAGTGAAGGTATGTTTGGCAGAATAACTTTTTGAAAGATCTTTGAAACTGTATGGCAGTTGGATTGATTGAAATACTACCTTGTTGTCTGATAAACCCAAGAAGCTTTCAAGAAAATCCTGAATGATTCTTCTACGTAGATATTTGAAATTCTCTGAGGAGAGTCGTCTCCAAAGAATTTTTAAAGAACTTATTGTTATAACACAACAATTTGTGCATTTGGATCTGGCGGTAACATCCACTTCTTTTTCATCAAATATCTTCAATGTTGTAAATAAATTCCATCATTTCATCCAAATATTTCAATTGAAAATCTGTGCCTTCAAAAACACAATTTTGTGAGGATTGCAATTCTTTAAGTCCCGCAAAATTGAGCATATCAAGAAGCTTATCAAACTTTTCAATAAATTATATGGTCCCTATAGCACTTTGTGGAAGTATTCCTAAACTTACACATGTATTCATTGAACTTGCCCCAGTATTGCTTAATACCTGAGTTGCAATTTTCACACGCATTTTTTCGAAGCTTGTTGGATATGTGTGATAGTTTGTAAGTTTCGGAGCACATCTGAAAAATGGTTTTTTATCATGTTCATAAAAAGATTTTACAAATAACCAAGACGTTTTCTTATCATCAAAAGAAAAAACTTTATTTATTAAATTATTTCTAAATGCTTTAATCAAGTGACAGGGATAAAATACGTATACAATATTATTATTACATATTTGGAATTCTGGATTAGAAACTCCCAGAAGCTTTCTTAGTTTCACAAAATTCGATCCCATGTCACTTACTAAACAATCCACAGTTGAGCAACAGTCAAAAAACTTGCATAATCATTTTGTAATTACAGTTAGTAATTTTTCAGCATCAAATTCAGATTCTACAGAAAAATAAGAAATTGGTAATTTACAATTGGTATACAGTCTCTTACCATCATGAGTAAATTTTCCTTTTTTTCAGTTCCAAAATCACATAAACCAGTTATTTAATCTTTTCCAGTATCGAAATACAAAAAATACTTTGAAGACATCCAATCAATAACTAAACTGCAATGTTTGTCTTGTGGTAACATTGTGCTCATTGTCATTTTTAGTGCTTCAAAAACTTCTTCATTATTTAAACCTTGGTCATGTTTTGCAAAGTTCTTGGAGTTAGCAGACTTATTATTTTTCTACGAAATTAAAAATAGTAACTTTCAGAATACACCGTAAAACATATTCTATTTCAAGTATAATTAAAAAGTGGAATGCGACCCAATTTTTGTTTAGAAAAATGATACAGAACTATAACAGCTTTGAAACAAATAAAATATTTTACTAGGTCAAAATTAAATAATCGTTTTGTATACAACTAGTTAATAACGAAAAATTGAGGCCGCTTCAAAACAAAAAATGGATTTTTGCAATTCAACAAAAGAAACCCAAACCTAATTCGGGGGGATAGTAAAAACCAAGTATAGAGCAGTCAGAGCGACAGACAGTGTCGGGCGAAAAACGCGAAGGGAAAAATCCTGCCCCTGTTGCGGTAACCGGTATCAGTTTTCTTGGTGTTAGCGGCTTCAGAGGAAGAAGTTTGTCTCCGTTGTGTCAGGGTGTAAAAGGGATACTTAGATATCCTTGACGGTGAACACTGTCCCCCGTCGGTGACACAAAACGGGAAAACTCGCCCTCTACTCGAAGTTCAACATAGCTCGATACCGGTTACTAGCGTTACCCGCGGTTTCTAGAAAGATAGTGAACACAGGCGATAACGAGGACCGGAGACAGGGAGTTTCCAACGCAGTAAGTTTTTAAACAAGTTGAGATTCAAGTTTTTTTCCCGAGGAGAAATTTATTCGTTTTGTTATTGTATGCTGGTTCTAAAATTGGTATTTACAACATAACTATATACATAGGTAGAAGCTATACCAGTATATTTAATTTATTATTTACTCTTTCACGGGGATTGGACAAGTTGGCAGGTTTCAATTAAGTACTGCAGGTCCAGGCTCACAATTTGGGCACCGCTCGTTATATAAGATATGAGTTTATCGTGTGTGATGACAGAGTAAGGTTTTCTCCAAAATTGTAGGAACATTTCGCTTTCTTTAGGGTGCATATAACCGACAGAAGTAGGCACTATTTATTTGATTATTGTTTTACGCCACATAATTCGCTTCCACCTCGTAGATGGAAAATAAACAAGGGTTTAACCGAGATTCATGTGTACTTATTAACACGGGCCCGGAGCGTATGATTTTGTCTCCTTGAAGTCCCATTTCCAGTGAAATTTCGCTACGATAAATTAAAGCTAATTATTGCATATTAAGTAAAATAAATAAACATTATAGGTTATTCAAAGACCTGAAAATTTCAACTCGGAACTTGCGCACTGAACGGGATTGTCGATAAACATTTATTACTCATAGATCAGCAGAATTTTTTTAACGACTCTGCTTTCACTTTCTGTTGATACAAAGTGCAATGACTCGAAACCACAGTCGTTTTGTATAGTATTGTTTTGAGAACAAAATAAGTATTTCTCGCAACGAGGCAGGAGCACTTCGAAATAAGGGTTAAATCATACGCCCCTCGCACACGTTGAACATATTAAATGATAAGTGGGTAATATTTTTGTTCTATTTCATGGTGAGGGGGTATTATGTTTGTTTTGTTGGTAGTCATATGTTATACAGCGAAAGATTTAGTATGTACAATTTATAGATGAGTGTATAGTTACTTCTATAGTGGGGAAATTTAATATTTGTTTGGATATTGGGATTTTTTTTACATATCTACAGAGAAAGTTTTATTATATTTTTTTGATACAACTTTGTGGTTTCCCGATACTTTATTTAGAAACCTACCCCGAATTTTTCCCTAGAGTGTGTATCGTTATTGGGTACGAGGCCGAACTGAGAGAACAATCCTGTCCTGGCGAAGGAGATCAAACCGTTTTAAGCCCAGGCGCTCCCCGTCGAAATCGGACTGGACTTGCCTTTTTCACGCTCGGCTGCATATTTGAGAAAAGAATTGGTAACAGCAGGTATTAGAGTTGGTGACAGCGGACCCGATATATGAGTATTACAATATGGTAACCATAAGAGTGCAAAACAAGGTCTAGCATTTATTACACTGGTGACAGCGGATTTTTTCTTTGTTGAGAAACAACTCGGTAACAAAGGGTAGAGTTGTACAATACTGCCACAAAGTGAACATTTCCCTATCTTAACAAAATAAAAAACGACTCTTTTATCACAAGACCAACATTGTTTTCAGTGAGACACAGAGGTAGGCTGAACATTGTAGGTGAGACTTTTGCCTAGTTAAATTCACAGTTGAAAACACTTAATTTTCTACTAACTTATTTAGTTTTGAGAAAGCCATATATTTTGATGCACATTTACTTACAGAGTTGAATATAAATAATGATTATATTTACCAAGAAGTGGAGAAGCATCACGGTCACTAGTATGTATTGCAGCGGCCTCAGAGGAATGTCCCGGTTACTATTATTGTGTGGTATCTGCAATTATAAAAGTACATGTTTTAATGCATATTTACTTACAGAGGTGTATGATTATATTTACGAAGCAGTGGATAAATATCACGGTATTTAGTATGTCTTGCAGCGGCCTGAGAGGAATGTCCCGGTTACTGTTATTGTGTGGTATCTGCAATTATCAAGATAATTGTAGTAGGGTGGACTGTCCAACAGTGAAGCCATGTCCCACAGTGGACCTACAATGTGCGGTTGCCGACATTAGAAACAAAACGATCGGTGTGCTTGAAGCGTCTCTCACTGCACTACCCATCATCTGATCAGTGCCGCTAACATTCAACTGAGTAGGTTGTATAGCAGATTTAGTGATTTAGCCAGGTACGTAAAATAAAAAATTCCCTCCATATTTTTGTTCCAGTAAGATAACTACACTTTGTTATCGTGAAATTAAGATTTCATTGTGATGAATGATCTATGTAGGCTATCAATCGATAGCAAATGCCTGATTAAACAAATGATTAGTTCTCATTTCTTACCTTCAAACGATTTTGTACCTCACTTCCAACAGTGAACAAAGTCGAGGCTTACACAGTGAATCATTGGTTCACTGTGTACTACTTTACTCCAGAAATTGTAAATAATGTTTTAATTTTCTTACAACATGGCTCGTAGAAAACTGCCTCGTAAAATAGGGGCTCACACAGAAGAAAACATGAGGGCAGCTGTTAAACTTATTACCAGCGGGAAAAAAATAAGAAAAGCAGCTAAACTTAAACAACTTCCTTACGCAACCTTGAGAAGATATTATTTGAAAACAAAAAATACAAGAGAAGGTCTGAATGTCAGATTAGTTCCTAACTATAACGTTAATCAGATTTTCAATTCGGAGCAGGAAGAGGCATTGAAAAAATATCTCAAAAATTGTGCATATCTCTTCTATGGTTTAACAAATAGAAATTACCGCATGTTAGAGTACGAGACAGCAATCATCAATAAAACACGCATTCCAGAATCCTGGAAAAAAATGGCATGCTTGGAATAGCTCCGATCTTTTCGTGTTCGTCATCCAGATGTGACTCTCCGAGCACCGGAAAGTTGTAGCTTGGCTGGAGTTACAGGTTTCAATCGTCATAACATTGACAAATATTTCCAAAATCTAGGAGATGTTTTGAAACGCTATACCAATTTTGCTAATGGAACACGCGTCTATAATTTAGACGAAACGGCGACCACCACTGTTCAAAAGCCTCCAAAAGTGCTGGCACCGAAAGGAATAAAATGTCTCTCGAAAGTTAGAAGTGGCGAAAAAGGAACGTTATGCACAACATGTACTATTGTTTGTGCTGGTGGATATCCACTTCCACCCGTCATAATTTTTCCTCGAAGAAACTTCAAGAACTTCATGATCAAAGGCGCCCCCCCCTGGTACTTTGGGTTTGGCCGCACCGAGCGGATGGATGAATTCGGAATTATTTCCTGAAGTTATGAAACATTTTATAAAATGTAGTTCCTCTTCAATGGATAATCCATCGCTTTTAATATTCGACAATCATGATCGCACCTGTCAGTAGAGTCTTTGAAACTGGCCAAATCACACGGGGTTACGATACTCACTTTGCCACCCCATTCATCTCATAAAACCCAACCTTTCGATATTGGAATATTCAAGCCCTTCAAAACCTTTTATAATGCTAGCATGGATTCCTGGATTATGAGAAATCCCGGCCAACCAGTAACAATTTATGATGTGGGTGGTTTCATTGGTGAAGCATATCTAAAAACTATGACACCTACCTAGATAGTAAATAGCTTTAAACCAACCGGAATCGTTCCTTTTGATAGAACGATTTTTACAAATATCGACTTTTTACCAAGCACAGTCACTGATCGCCCACAACTTGTAGAAATTGATCCTACTGCCGTGGCAGCGGACAACAATATATCAATAGATCTGGAACCTGATTGTTCAGAAAAAGAAAACATCGCCCCCCAAGAAGATTCATCAGTAAATGAATCGTCACAAACAGGTCACAAAAAATTCATAGATTCGACAGAATTCTGTCCACCTTGCAAAGCAGAACCAAGAAGAAATAATAATAATAAAAAAGGTAGGAGTATGATAGCAACGGACACGCCAGAAAAGGAGCCAATTGAAAAAGAAAAATAAGCAAAGAAGCGACAAATGAACACAAAAATCCTATGCGCCAATAAGAAAGGGAAAGGTGTGAGGAAAGTGTTACAGGATAGTTCTACATCTGAATCTGATACTTCCATGATTTTGGAAAGTGATGGAGCTATGACAAATGATTTGATGAAAATTCAGATGGAGATACGATCCCTGTTGCACAAAACAAGTTAGGAAATCTTACCAGAGATCCTGTCGAAGGGGAATTTGTTCTTGTTGAGTTCCAAGGAAAAAAAAAGAAAACTTACTACCTAGCTAAAATATTAGCTGTCCAAAAAGGTGAATATGATGCGAGTTTCTTGCGGAAAAAATCTCCAACACAATATGTGTTCTCCATTCCTGACATACCCGATTTACCTACAGTTTCAAAATCGGATGTCAAAATTATTTTACAAAAACCATTAGACCACCTCCAGGTGCAAAAATTCCTTCTACTCTCTCAACATGGACTTTTGCGGTCTCGATATTCGCTAGCTATTGAAATGTTACCCAATTTTATTAGTCTCCTGTGTATATGTCATCTCTTTTTTGTATTTTTCAGAGATGGAAATGATTATAGGTTTACTAGTCTCATTGTTTCCCAAATAATATTTTAAGGAGTTTGTTGTTAGTTTTGGTTGAAAACAAAATATTTAGTTCTGTTTCCACATTTTTAAAGATTTTTTTAAATTGGAAATCAACCAATTTTTATACTTACGTCTAATACGTATATCAAGAATGTTGTATTTTATTTTTTATGTTAAGTCATGAGATATCAATTATGTTTTTGAAATAACGTCTTCTTTTTATTTGAATTATGAACTATGATTCACTGTGTACTGGCTGGTGGTTCACTGTATACACATCATAGTTTTTTAAAAAATTCAAAACTATATCGAAAAATCAAATGAGTACCCATATGATTACACAGATAGCGTACCAAAGTAGGAAGCGTTCATTCGATATGTTTTCTGAGGTATTTTCATCAAAAAGAAAAAGTAGTGACCCTATATAAGGAAATTGGTTCACTGTGGGACAGTTTACCCTAATCATTTGTAGAAAGTTTACCAACTTATCTAGTTATAAAAAAGCCATATGTTTTTATGCATATCTACTTACAGAGGTGAATCTAAATAATGATTATATTTACCAAGCAGTGGAGAAGCATCTCGGTCACTATAGTACGTTTTCAAATGGCATGGAGTAATAAACGCTCATTAGGTATGCAAAACCGATACAGGGTGTATAATAAAATATCTCCGAAGTTTATCTAATTTTGTACTAAAATTTCTCATTTGTTACGAATTTCAGGTAGACAACCCCGTAACTCTGTATTCGGTTGGGTCGCCTATTGTATTGAAAGGGTCGCTGTATTGTATTTGAATGAACAAATAAACAATTTAATCCTCAGAGGCGTGTAATCAGGACAAAACAATCTTGGTATATGAATATGAAGGCACTATATATGAAATTATAATTACGAAAACTATTCAAAAGAGTTCACAATATCGATTCAATAAAAACACATTTTTCTGTGTTCCTATGAATAAACAATAAACATAAAATATTATATAGAAAATAGCTAATTTTTTTGAAGTAGGTATCAAATTTACTACTAATATACCGTTTACTATAGGAGAGGAAAAAAGAAAAATGCAGGAATGAAGTACGAATTAATGTAATATTTATAAAAAAAAAGTCTAACAAATAATAGTAATAACTAACACAAAAACTAGTCTATATATCAGAATCAGACGATTCTGTTGAGCTTCCATTATTAACATTGATTATAAATGGTTCAATCATGTGTTCACTTATATGATCCATTTCCCACATATTTAGTTCTTCTTGTATCACGTGTTCAACACATTTCTTCCAGTTTTCTTTGGTTACGTTACCTAACGCGTCTTCGAATAAAACTTTTACGTCACTCATTTTGAATGTCGTATTCTTTCTTGAAACTTCCCCTTTCACTTGGGCCCATATTAATTCTATGGGATTCAGTTGACAGTGATAAGGAGGAAGCCTCAGCACCGTTATACTACGCGCTGATGCCATTCGATCTACAACGTATCTACTATATTTGTGTTTATGTGAATTGGCCAGTTGCAAGAGCTCATTTTTCAGCGGGTTATCTGGGCATTCAATATTTTTCGAGGGTAGCCAATCGTGGATATCTTGTTTACGCCATGCAGTTGAAGGTAATTTCTCCACTAACCTGGAGTGATAACTTGCGTTATCCATAACAATGACTGAGCCCGTTGGAATTAGATCTAACATTTGTGAGAAATATTCTTCGAAAACGTCTGCATCCATATCTTCATGATAATCTCCGGTTTGATTCGACTCAAAGCACAACAATCCACCTTTAACAAAACCTTCGGCACTTCCGATATGAATAATGATGAGTCGACGTCCTTTTCCTGCTGGTGGATTGAGGCCTGTTGACCACCCTTCAAGAGCTGCCTGCCTCCGACTTTTCACATTCGTGTCTTGCCAAAACATTGAAACAGTATGACCTTCATTTAACCAAGTCTCATCCAAATAATAAATTCGTTTTTGATCTAGTCTTGCTTTCCGAATATTGCGCAAATAACTCCTCCTCCAAATGACAATGTCGTCTCTATCAATCAACATTGCGTTCCGATAATTTTTTTTATATTCAAATCCAAGTTCCTTCAAAATTTTCCATAATGTACTTCGAGACATTTTCGGAAAATCTGAATCTTCTTGAACCGAAGCCATAATTTTGGAGAGAGTTGGGATATCTTTTCTAAAGAAAAAAGCATGCACCTTACGCCTTATTCCATTCTTCAAGTCGTCATCCATTTCAAGTTTGGGTCGGCCTGGGGACTTTGCTGTGGCTGTGATGTTTCCATTTTTTTTCTCCTTCATTAAATTATAAATTGTTGTTTTTGAAACACCCATCATTGTTGCAGTAATCTCCACAGTTTCATCAACACTTCCTGTCAAATTCATGATTTTTCTTCTAATTCATCGTTCTTCAACGAGGAATAACAATTTAATATCATATTTTTTTAGTTCAGCTACAATGGGCCAACTTAAGGTCGCTTAGATGGTGATAAATCCTCCATATCTGGTCGAATTTGGTTGGAACACTATATAGTTGGAAGGGGTAGTTAGGTGTTTGTCTCGTGTGATGAGAAGAGAACTTGTATAGATGAACAAAAATAAACACCAGTTAACACTAACGGTAAAAAATAATAACAAATAACAGTAATAATGGGGAAATCAATCAACACAGCAGTTTCTCCAGAACAGATGAACTGTAAATTGAGAATATTCAACCTTTCCGCTACTTTTATAGCTGAAAAGTTCTAGTAAGTACATTGTATTATGGGGGCATTTTCTTAGAACTGAAAAGACTATATTTCACAATAATAAAACCATTTTTGAGATACCTGTTTGTTAAGTTTCTTCAATTACCTGCTAATTGGGTGAAATAATCGGCAAATGGGGTTGGTTTGGATATATATATATGTATTTGTATAAAATTGTTATTAACATTTATTTTATTATTTATTGTATGTAGGATTATAACTACCTGGAGCTTACTGGAGGGACTCGTCTACGCCCTTTTATACATAATAATAAATTTTCTGGAAAATTGATGTCAGTGATATAATCCACAGTTTATTATATTATTGATAATTTGAAATTTCATTTTAAATAATATTACAAAACGGTTATTTTCGGAAATGAGATAATTTTAGAAGCCTTAACTTTTTTTAAATGACCAAATGTGGTTCCGGCCAAAATGAGTGATTTATTACTCCATGCCTTTTTAAAACGGAGTTTAGTATGTATTGCAGCGGTCCGAGAGAAATGTCCCGGTTGCTGTTATTGTGTGGTATCTGCAATTATAAAAGTAATTGCAGTAATCATTTGTAGAAATTTTACTAACTTATCTATTTATAAGAAAGCCAAATGTTTTTATGCACATTTACTTACAGAGGTGAATCTAAATAATGATTATATTTACCAAGCATTGGAGAAGCATCACGGTCACTAATATGTATTGCCGCGGCCTGAGGAATGTCCCGGTTGCTGTAATTGTGTGGTAACTACAATTATCAAAGAAATTGTAGTGATCGTTTGTAAAAATTCCACAAACTTATCTAGTTATAAGAAAGCCATATATTTTGATGCATATTTACTTACAGAGATGAATCTAAATAATGATTATATTTACCAAGCAGTGGAGAAGCGTCACGGTCACTAGTACGTATTGCAGCAGCCTGAGATGAATGTCACGGTTGATGTAATGGTGTGGTATCTGCAATTGTAGAAGTAATTTTAGTAATTATTTGTTGAAATTTCACTAACTTATCTAGTTATAAGGAAGCTATATATTTTTATGCATATTTACTTACAGAGGTGAATCTAAATACTGATTATATTTACCAAGCAGTAGAGAAGCATCGCAGTCACTAGTACGTATTGCTGCGACTTGAGATGAATGTCCCGGTTGCTGTAATGGTGTGGTATCCGCAATTATAAAAGTAATGGTAGTAATCATTTCCTTACACACATTCCAAGAAAGTATTATTTAATCCTGTCAGAAAGTATTAATTAATCCTGCGACAGGTGACGAAAAATGAATATGAATAACAGCTGATTGTAATGTCCACTTAAATTTAGTATTTACCCGACTGAATAACTATTTTTGTTGGTGGATCATTCAATAGAATATGCCCCTTGCGTATTAACGATGGAAATATGGTAGGGGCAGCCAGCTGAAACAAACGCTTCGACTTTCCTCCTTTGGAACAAAATTTTTCCTTGAAGTGAAGTTGACACAATTTATAATTCTTTTGTGAAACGTCTGTAATATTTCCAAATAAATCTATACCATTACAAGTTTCCAACCATAACTATAGCCTAAAAAGTGAATAAAGGTAGATATATTTCTATATTATCACATGTCTATAAAAGAAATCAACTATTAATTTAAATTGAATATTAATTATTATTGTACAACATATTTTTTTGCTGAACAGGGCTCGTCAGCAGAAAGCTTATTGTAGGTAGTATATATTATTATAACATATGTGATTAGAGGTAGAGTGATAGATCAATGTTAACAATCAAAAGCATATAACTACACAACTCACAATGCATAGGTACATGTAAAGTAGAATGTAAAATATTGAAAAATTAATATATATATTGCATATAGAAACAATTTTTCTTACCTTACAGGATCTTTGGAAAATCAAACATAGTTATCTTTTCTCCTGTTCTTAAGTGACATCCACGAACTACACAACTTATTCGCCCCATAACAAATGCAATTTCTCATTAAGAGTTCCACTAGTGACTTTTACTAAACGGTATTGTCTAAATTCAAAATATATACTAACAAATAAAAAGCGTATTATTGATTAACAACAAAGAATATTCTTTGGTTAACAATAAAATATGACATTGACGTAAAACACATAAAAAAACAATGAAGTGGTGCTTACAAATTCAAGAAAACAAACAAGAAATGAAAAGAAGATAAGAAAATAAAGAAGAACAATTAGAAGAAGAAAGGAACATATTCAATAAAAGTCCAAGAATTGTTGCTTTCTAATTCAAGACTTCAATTCACAGCAATAAGCCAATTGAAGTTGCAGACCTTGCCGTCCCGTCATATATAAATAGGAAAGTATAGCTGACATATATTCATTCTTGTTTTATTCTTCGTTCATTCATTTTAATCGTTTTTATAATAAATATATCTTCTTGTACTTTCTGTCAAAGTAATAAATGTTTGTTTTTAAAAAGTTCCCATTAGTTAACTGGCGCAGTTAGTAGGATATTCGGGAGTTTACGTATCGAACGTAAATTTTTCGTGAAACGATTAACCGTATATCGAACTTAAGAACAGTGTATCGTTCGTGAAATTGTGCATTGGTGGCTTCTTCTATTTCAAGAAACCAATTGCCCATCGAGGAACTAGTCCAGGCTGATCAACGAGGCACCAGAATTTGGAACCCGAACTGTCCAAATCGTATCAAGAAAACTTTAGTGCAGACATTAATCACTACGCTGGGTGAGATGCTGAAAGTTCTTTTCGTTCTCTAAATGTAAGTTTTATGACTGACTTAATTGAAGAATTAACTAAAATATTGAATTATCACGTATTGAATTGCCTGACTCTATCCTTGAAAATTCCAAAAATAAAATCGAAACTTCATATAATAATAGTACTTGAAACCAATTGCAGTATTTGAATTTAAATAGTAATAATTTAGATAGTAATATCGCCGCAAGCTTTGAGCCTGAATACTTGAATTGAGTTCCGTCATTCCAAATGATTTAAATAGATTTTGAGACGCCTGTGAAAGCCTTGTTATTACTTTTTATAATAGAGATAATCTACATAGTTTCCATAATGTATACCTGCTTCAATCCATTGTTAGTAAATTAACGGGAAATGCTAGAACTGTCGCAAATATTCAAAATGCGCAAACTTGGCATGAGCTCCAGGGTGTTTTGAGACAAAACTTTGCTGATCAACGCGATGAAACATGCTTAAACACAGATTTAGTTGTTATGAAACAATTTCAGAACGAAAAAGTTCAAGATTTTTATGATAGGATGTTAAATATTTTAAATCTGCTCTGTAATTATGTCGACATTCACGGTGAAACCCAAGCTTCAAAAACCTTAAAGAAAAACTTGATTTTTTTGCGGGCTAAAAGAGTCATTAGGTACTACAATACGTTGTACGAGGCCAGTAAGTTTAACTGAGGCTCTGCAATTTGTTGTAGAACAAGAAAATAGACGATATTTCCAAAACGTAACAACTAAAAATGTCAAAAGCCACATAACTCTCAAAATAGATTCAACCAACAAAATCTGAACAGGAATTTCGATAGTAAATACTTGAATAGAAATAGTAATAATAATAACTTTAGTAATTTTCGTTCCAAATCAAAATTTCAGTAATACTAACTATCAGTTTCCTACTGGACCAATTCCGTTCCGGCCTAGGCAGGATATGCCTCCACAAAGGTTTGTAACAAATTCACAAGTTTTTCGGGATCCTACTCCCGGAAAAGCATTTAATCCAAACCCCAACAGATCATTCTCAAAGCCAACTCCTATGAGTACTAACTCGCGCTTCACAGGCAAACCTAATTATCAACCAAATAATAATAATAATTTATTTCAAGCTGGCCCATCAGGCTATAGGTCACAGCAAAACGCGAAACTATACTGCTCAAGAATTATTTAACACTGAAACAGATTGATCCTGGCGATAATGCAGAAAGTGAAATTTTTACAAAAAAGGAATATTTTTATGACGATCAAAATGTTTCAAATTTTCATATTCCCGCCAGTCGAGAAAAAATAACGTAGACTATTTCTTTGAACACAGAAGAGTATAGTGAACTTGCTTATATAGTATTCCCTGAGTACAATATTAAGCTACTAGTTGACTCTGGTTCTATAAAATCCTTTCTCGATCCAATTAACGCTCAAAATGTATTTCCAAATTTAATAAGACACGATCAATTTAAAAGTCTCTACCGTTTTCCAAAAATCCAGTAACAAGCATAGTGAGAAATACCAGCCTACAAAATTTTTAAGTTAAAAGAACCGCAACAATAAAAATTTTACTTATTTAAATTACATAATATTTTCGATGGATTAATTGGAACCGATAACCTAAAAAAATTAAAGGCTAATTTAGATTTTGAAAAAAGACTTTCGGTAACGCCAACTATTGAAGTTAAATTAAATTTTCAAAAAATAAACAACATTAATAATACACATGTGATTAACATTGAACCTAGTAATCAAAAGGTCATTGAAATCAAAACATCTGTAAAAAACGGAGAAATCATAGTGCCTTATCAAAAAATACGCAACTGCAAGATTCCTGAGAGTTTAACAATTGCGAGAAATGGACGTGCTCTTACAATAATATTAAATAACACTACTAAACCCTTATCATTAGATTTCTCGGAACCTTTACAAGTCGAAAAAATTGGTAAAAATTCTTTACATGAAGTCAACATTAAAAATTTTGATGATTCTTCCAAACAACTGTTAGACTCACCACAGATCCGGACTGATCATTTAAATAACGAAGAGAGAAACCCAATCTTAGATTTATGTAAGGAATTTTCAGATATTTTTCATACCAATAACGTATTATTAAGTTTTACTATTAAGATAAAACATAATATAAAAACTACAGACGAGGTGCCGATTTCTTCTAAAACTTATCGTTACTCTTTCGTCCACCGTAAAGAGGTGAATGACCAAATAGGAAAAATGTTAAGCCAAAATATTATAAGACCTAGTCATTCGGCCTGGAGTAGTTCTATCTGGGTTGTATCTACAGCACCTAATAAACAAACTGGGGAAATAAGTAAGTTATAGACTATCGGAAACTTAATGCTAAAACCATAGATGACAAATATCCATTACCAAACATTACAGATTTGTTTGACAAACTCGGTAAGTACCAATGTTTTACAACTCTGGACCTCGTCAGTGCATTTCACCAGATAGAAATGAACGAAAGTGATATTGAAAAAACGGCCATTAACACAGAAAATTGCTACTACGAATTCTTGCGTATGCCATTTGGGCTTAAGAACGCCCCCGCGACATTCCAACGAGTGATGGATATTATCCTCAGAGGAATCCAAAACGAGAAATGCTTGGTGTACTTAGATGACATTATCATATTCTCGACATCCTGAAACACACAATACTGTACTCTCAGGGTAGAAAAAAATATGAAAGAAAAGAAATGAAATAAAAAGAGAGTAGGTTCTTTCCAAACTGATAGTCTGAATGGAGATAACAAAGCCAGTTCTCAGGGCTCTTATCTGAAAGAAGTTAGATAAACTAAAGAAAGAAAAGAAAGCAAAAAGAAATAAGATAAAGGTGGAATGAAATTTAATCAAGGGCGCCACTAATTTTTGTTCCTAAACAAAATTAGAAAAAAATAATTCACATATATCAGCCAACTCTTAACTGCTGTTACCTGCTAGTTTTGATAAATGTTCACAAAAAAATGTGCAGAAGGCATTTTTTCAGGTATTACCTGTATAATAAATGAAACTCCTGGATCAAAATATGTATAAATGTAATGTATGTAAAATAAACGAGTTATAAAATTTTATAAAAAGTGGTTAGTAGGTGTCAGTATGAGTGAACAAAACTAAATTTTGACCTTAAACGAACAGATAAAAATGATAGTGGTGAAGCCATACAAAATAAAATTACTTAACTTAAGAGTTGTTGTTCGAAGGTTGTATTCCGGAAAATCTTCTTTAATTGTATAATTGTCTGTACTCTATACAGGTGAACAGCTGCGTCCTCTATAAGCTCTTACAGTATAACCATTACTGTAATGTCATGCTATTTGGAGTTAATACGATAGCACACTTCTTATGTCGGGTACTTTGGTGGAATTTAATCACAAAAATAGATAAGACCTGGAGTTTCCGCAGTAATCCCACGAATTTGTTCTTAGAGAACAAGTTTTATATTGGATTAAACTTTTATCTGAATTTCTGCGTAAACTAACCTCTCGAACGATGTATCGTATAGTGGCGCATTCTGAATTCCTATTAAGTTTTTTTTTGGAACTAGTTAACCTTAACGTTAATTCCACCAACACTCAATTAGTTGAATTTAAAATATAGACTAGGAAGACGTGTGGTCTATTCCACCAATAAATTTAACATTCATAGCAAAACTATTTATTTAAATCAATATTCGAAATGTTGACTGATAAGTTAACGTTTCATACCCCTAACAGCCAAGAAAAAAAATTCCAAAAAATTTTTTTTTATATATATATAATTAAACTATTGAGACCAAAAAAACGAGTGCAGACTTCAAAATATGAGAAGCACGACTGAGTAAAAACGAAAATCCTTACTATTTTTAAAAAAAAACATTGATAAAGTCAATATTAATAAATATACATACATATTTTGTATATATTCATACGCCCCCAATAAAGTTCATCCCCATATTGAGACTAACATAAACTATAAGCTTCTGTGTTATTAAGTACTTATTCAAAGGAACAGTCTACCCAATTAGTAACTGATCTCACTTATCAACATAGAACCCTAAGCCGAATACGAAAAATTTACATTAGGAAAAACAAAAACACAGATATGCATTTTCAGGGACTTAAGTACTGATTCCAAGGAACAGTCTACCCGTTTAGTAACTGAACTCACTTAAACCCATAAAATACAGCATAAAAACGAAAATTTTGGACAAAAAGAAATGAAAGATAAATAAAACACACCCTCATACATGTTCTGCACTGTCTGCATCCGACATCCACCGTCAGGTCAGATGCTGAGAATCCCCATGGCTCAATCTAGAAACAGAAGGTGTTCCAAGCTGTAAGTGATCACACAAGACCGAAATTGCGCAACCTTAGCAGCAAAGAGAGCCTCGTATTCCGATTCAACTGCTTCCACATTGCACCATAACAACTTCAAACACCCCACACCGCAGTGTAACTCGAACAAAGACACTACGCAACGTCCAGTTCAGAGTACTGCACACTCAATGATAATCTAGCATATCATTAACGCTATAATAATAACCTGAAGGGATATTAAATGATAACAAAAAGACAAAGTCGGGAAGAAACATTAAAAGATATAGAAAAAGATTAAAAGTTGGAAATTTATTAAGATGGTCCAACATTAACCACCCATTATATGATAGACAGGTTAGGTATTTGTCACGAACCTTATTCACTGAGTGCACATTTGTTCAGAAGGTAAGGAGTATAGGAAAAGACATTTGCCCAGGAATGATATTTCAGAGTTGCCCCTCATTATCCGTAGACCGAACTGCAAGCAACACCGGTGAGAATAAACTCACAAGAATACTACCCCAGATAAATTCTTTAAATCAAAAATAAAAGTTGAAATAAATTGATAATGGGAAGAGAAAAGAATAACATAATATGCCTCAGATAAATAGGTCGATAACATTCATAACTAACTGCCGTAACCTATAACTAATGAAAGGAAAGAAAAAAAATAAATATTCTCATGGAGAATATAGACGTCACAATCAGGTAAAGGAACATCAAAAACACTTCGCAATATTCACAAGAGGGAAGAAGTAAACTTTAAAGAAAATACAAATACTGTCACAAGGGAATGGACGATGATTCCTGCACTAACATATTTAACAACAACATGTCATTATCTAATGGTGAGGTAACCAACTCCAAACTTATTCGTATCTATTTTTCGATATTGTGAATCATTAAAGTAAAGATATTGTTTTATTAATGCCTAGATTAATATTATAATCTAGTATATATGAGACAAAGTCAGGTAAAGATATATCAAAAAAATATTTTGATGTTTCTATATAGATAATAATAAGAATTCATAAGAATCCTTAATAGCAAACAGAGAGAAAGAAAATTAGAGAAAATACAAATACTGTCACAAAGGAATGGACGATTATTCCAGCACTAGCATATGTAACAACCATATGTCATATTCTAAAGGTGCGGCAATAAACTCCAAACTTATTTGTTCTATCCTCCCTTACTCCAAGATAAAGAAAATATGTTTTCTTGACAGATAGAAATTTTACTTTCTACGGTAAGATATATCAAGTTAATTATAGAAATTTTTGAATAGTGAAAATAACTATTTGTTAGATAGAGATAAGTGTTTAAGCTACGAACACTGAAAATTAAGTTCCTTACAATGAACTGGATTTATTTGGAATCTGAAAGATAAAGATAAAAAGTTTAAGATAAAATTAAATCAACTATCAAATAACATAGATAGATCATTTGTGTTGTTGTGCCAAAAGAGGTAAGAGTCAAATTAGCTATAACTATTATAGCAAGCTAAGATACTATACAATAAATGTCCGGTGGGACACTATTTAAATATACAGAAGACACACGATTCATGTCTGCTTCGACACAAGATAAGATAAGGTAAAGATAAATTTACGACACGAGATAAGATAAGGTAAAGATAAATCTCCGTGTGTCATTTTCTCTAACACACAAATCCCTAGGTAAGATAAATTATTTCAGTTTGTGTCATTTGACACAATTCAACTGAAATCGGTAAGACAAGATAATATTTTTCAGTATCTGTAACTACACATTTCTACTGAAAAGATAAGTCTACAAATTAGAAATATAATATGGAACATTCAAATTTTAGTGATACTAATTACCGTTCCAACATCACATAACTCTAATTCAGTAAACAAAAATAATATTAATTTCTTAATACTTTCTAATTTCAAAATAATAATCCACAAGATAAACCTAGGTTACCAACAAACTAATTTAGCCAAGAGATTATTTTTAACTCTCAGCACAACACAGAAAAATCTACAGTGAAATTACTTCCCCCTTTTTTTTTGAAAATAAGGTAAAAATGTGTTCATCTAACAAATGTTCATTCACTATCCGAAGATACTGAGTCAGGATTATTTTCATGATCGGAAAGTCACTTGATTCATCAGTAGATAAGTTATATTCTTTTAGATCTTTAGCATGCCATCGTCCTATAGTTTTGCCATTACCATCTTTAAGTTCATAATTCAAGGG
Organism: Galeruca laticollis; assembly: GCA_963921935.1. NCBI lineage: Eukaryota > Metazoa > Arthropoda > Insecta > Coleoptera > Chrysomelidae > Galeruca > Galeruca laticollis. Next base: position 72,113,428 of record OY998182.1, read on the forward strand.
AGATATAACACGGTTAACAGTACAATGTATATATTTAGGCATACATTTTGCAGAAATAAATTGAGCTTTATCTGATTTCTGATAATTCAATATCGCGTTTACGAAGATTATAACGGTTACTCGATTTTATGTAAGCCTTGTGTAATTTTTTTCTAACATCTTCGAAAAATTTTGGCTGGGTGTCTCATTATATTCTGACTGTTCTTAAGAGCTTATATCTTCGAAACGGTTCTAGAAAATAGGATGCGGTTTTCACAGTTAGGTTTAAAATTACCGTAAGTTTTGTTGGGACACATTTATATAAATGGCCTACTTCCGGTTTACCCGCTAGAAAAGTGGCGTATTTTCAGAATACAGTAGATGTAATTTTTTAAATGGGACACCCTGTATGTCTAGCAATTTCTTAAAAGGCGGATATTTTCACTTTATAACGGTACCTTAAAGTTTAAAATCGGTGCACAGAAAGCGAAGTTATATAACTTTAACTGGTATACTGTAATGATTCAGATATCTTATTAATAAATAATAATCAAGGAGGCGTTAATATGTCACATCACAAAGATATTGCGATAATTGACAGAAAGTCACATTGTGTTTTATATTCAATAAAATTGAAGTGTTTAATCTCTCAAAATGCAGTATACAGCACACGAAAAATCTCGAACAATCTTTTTATATGCCCAAACTCAATCCTATGTTCAGACTAGAAGACGATTTAGAAGACAGTTCAATAAAATTCTCCTGCTACAAATACCATAAAAACATCGTTAACCAAATTTACGAATACTGCTTTTATATCTAGAAAAAGGAGAACTGTAAATGGAAATGTAGAAGAAATGTTATCTGTTTATGAGCTTGTACAGAGAAATCCGAAAACTTCAATTAGAAAAATAGCATCAAATTTGGAAATGGACAAAACTAAAGTTTTTAGAATTCTAAAGGCTCTCAAATTTAAACCTTACAAAATTCAAGTTCTACAAAAAATTCACAATCGGGACCATGCTAAAAGAGTGTTTATGTGTGAAACTTTAACAGATTTGTACAGAACATATCCAAATTTTAGAATTATCATGTCTGATGAGGCTGCGTTCCATATAAATGGACGAGTTAATAAACATAACTGTAGAATTTGGGGATTAGAAAATCCAAGAGAATTTCATCAACCAGAAAGTGATTCTCCTAAAGTTAGTGTTTGCTGTGCAGTGTCTCGTGAAAAAGTATAAGGCCTTACTTTTTTGCAGAAAATACAGTTTGTGGTAATAATTATACCAATATGTTGGAAAACTTTTTCTATCCCCATTTAGAACAAGATGGTATTTTAAACCAAAATATTTACTTTCAACAAGACGGGGCTCCACCCCATTATTCCAACATAGCAAGAGAATCTGTTAACCAACAATTTGGAAATAATTGGATTGGTAGGAGTGGTTAAATAGAATAGGCTCCAAATTCTCCAGACTTGACTGTTCCAGATTTTTTTGTATGGGGATATGTCAAAGATAGAGTCTACAACCCGATGCCTGCTTCTATTGAGGAATTAAAAAATAACATGCGGCAGGTAATGGAAAATATTCCTCTTGAAATGATGACAGCAGCATTTGACAACTCAACTTAGAGTGTCCTAAAACATGTTCTTATTTGTTTTTTACTGTTCATTTTTAGTTACTAGCTAATGAAGTTTTTGTTTATGACAATTCCAACTTTATATCTGAATCATTACAGTATCCCAGTTAAAGTGATGTAACTTCGCTTTCTGTGCACCGATTTTAAACTTTAAGGTACCGTTATAAAGTAAAAATATGCGTCTTTTAAGAAATTGCTAAATATAGAGGGTGTCCCATTCAAAAAACTACATCTACTGTATTCTGAAAATACGCCACTTTTCTAGCGGGTAAACCGGAAGTAGGCCATTTATATAAATGTGTCACAACAAAACTTACGGTAATATTAAACCTAACTGTGAAAACCGCATCTCATTATCTGTAACCGTTTCGAAGATATAAGCTCTTAAAAACAGTCAGCATATAATGAGACACCCGGTATTTTATCAGCAATTGCAGGCAGATTATTTGCATTATCTGCAATATTCCCAAAAAATGACCCTGATACAGGTACGTTTCTAGAAAACACAAAAAATATGGTGAAAATTCTGTGACTTCATGTTTAGACAAATGAATAGCCTGAGCTATTTTCTGTAATTCTACATCCCAAGTTCTATGATCAGAAAAACAATATGAACGTATTGCAGTAACAATAGATTTATTCACACGCTCAGTATGATTGGCTTGAGGAGTGTAATTTGCAGTGTACCAAATACTTTGGACATGATACTTAGACATTAAATTTTTAAACAACTGAGTAGTGAACTGATTACCATTGTCTACAGCTACTATTTGAGGAACCCCAAAAATTAGAAAAACATTATTTTCAATAAATTTCACAATCGCAGAAGAGGTAACTTGTTTTAAAGGTTGGATTAAAACAAATTTAGAGAAGAAATCAACAATGCACACGTATTTCCATGGTGAGATCTAGGATATGGACCCATTAAATCACAGGAAATTAACTGGAAAGGAAACTCTATATTACGATATTTACCCATGAGACCAGCTTGTGGCAAATTTGTGGGCTTACAGGTAGCACAAACTTTACAACGCCTCACATATTTTTGTACACTCTGTCTTATTCTGGGCCAATAATATAACTCTCAGATTCTCTCTAATGTTTTAAAAACACCGAAATGAGCTGCAGTAGAATCATCATGAAATTAAGATAACAATTCAGGTCTGTTTTACGTTGGAACTACAATTTTCCAATCAGTTAAATTGCAAATATTGGCATACTTGTTGAAGACATGCTTATATAGAATATTATTAATCATACTTTTATACCAATTATCAGGTTTTATTAAAGATAAATTTAATATATTTATTTCCGGCACCCTAGATAGAAAATCTGCAGGTACGGTACCCGTTGCTCTACGATGGACTATCGAAAAATTGTATTGTGAGAGTTGTAGAATCCACCTAGCTAATCGTGGTGATGGTTTTTCCATATTATTTAACCAAATAAGAGAAGAGTGATCCGTGATGACAGTAAAATGTCGTCCCAGAAGATAATAACGAAAATGATCAATAGATAGTAGGACTGCAAGAGCCTCTTTCTCAGTAGTTGTGTATTTCTTTTTACATTTATTCAATTTTTTACTATAATAAGCTACTGGATGTTCCAACCCATCTTCTAAATGAAAAAACACACTTCCAATACCTACATCACTTGCATCACACATTAGATAAAATGATTTGTTAAAATCAGGACTACAAAGTACAGGAGCGGTAGTTAAAACAGTTTTTATATCTTCGAAAGCTTTTTGAGCTTCCGGTGTCAAACTTATTGGTTGATTTTTTTTTCTATTAGATAAAAGATCAGAAATGGGAGCAGATAAAGTAGAAAAATTATTTAAAAAACGACGATAATACGAAACAACCCCTAAAACTCTACGTACCTCTGTAGTTGTCCTCGGTACAGGATAGTTAGTAATAGCTTTAGTTTTTTCACCGTCAATACTTAACCCGTTTTCATCCAAGGTATAACCTAAATAGCGAAGAGAAGAACGACAAAAATGACATTTATCAATATTTACCGTTAAATTAGCCTCTTTTAATTTCTCACAAACTTTAGACAAAATTTCTACTGTGATGTACAAACAACTATATCATCAAGATAATAAAAACAATATGGTTCTAAAGATGGACCTATTACCATATCCATTAATCGTGACATGGTAGCTGGACTTGAAATTAAACCAAATGGTGTACTTGTAAATTGAAATAGTCCTCTAGAGCGAATTGCAAAAGCTGTTTTGGACGAGATGACTTTTCTAAAGGTATTTGATAGAAAGCATGTTTTAAATCGATACTAGATATATATCGCGTATCCCTCAGTTGAATAAGAATTACCTCGATATTTGGAATCATATACGAATCTGCTTTAGTTTGATTGTTTAAAAATCTAGCATCAAGAAGTAATCTTATACTACCATCAGGTTTATGAGTTAAACAGATAGGAGAACAATAAGGAGATGTACTTGGTTCAATAACCCCTAATTTTAATAATGTATCTATCTCATTATTCACATGAACTTCCATAGCTTGAGGTAATGGATACTGTTTTATTTTAAATGGAGGAGAATTTCCTGTGTCGATATAATGTTCTAAGATATGTGTCCTACCAATTTCATCCTTAGGGCTAATGCTTTTGAATTTTTCGATAATAACATCAAGTTTAATTATTTCATCATTGGTTAAAGTTTTGACGTCCTTAACGGTATTGAAGACATTTGAAGATAAGGCATTTAAATTCATAGTAAATTTAGAAAAATCTATTTTAATATTGAATGTCTTCAAAAAATCCATTCCTGTTTGAGTAACTGAAGGTAAAAGATATAATTTTAAAATCCGAGATAACTTATCCACTGTGACATAAGTTTCAACAAAGCCACCCACATCATGGTAAGTACTATCAGCAGTCGAAACTTGAAACTGTTCGGTAATAGAAAGAGGTATAGATAAATTCTTAAGAAACTCAAGACCTAGAGAACCCAAAATACTCACATTACTTCCTGTATCAATCAAACAAGAGAATGTCTTCCCAAAAACCAAAAATAATAATATACACATAAGGCCTGTTATCATTATCTTTTCGATATACCAAGTCTAAAAAGTAATTACTGGATAATTGAGTATTCAAAGAATTCTGAAATTTTTTTACTTTGCCTGGCTCGTAAAACGTTCTTACTATATTCAACCAAGCTAACCAATCATCTTTATTGGAATAGGATAGGCTATTTTTATTAGAATTTTTAGATAGATTAGATAAGGAATAAATTCCACTTATTGGTTGCTGGTTGAAGGTGTTATTTCGGAAACTGTTCTTGACTTTGTTTGTTTTTTTGAATTTTTTTGCTTTGGATTTGTGGACCCTGAAGGATTTTGAGGAGCGGTAGGTGTCACCAAAGCATTGACCTGACCGCTTTGTTCATTTTTTGAACAATTTGGACATTTAAATTTTATAAATCCAGGATTTCCACATCCATAACAGAATACTTTTAAAGCGTATTTACATTGCGGATAAAAATGATTCTGTTCACCATAATTCCAGCAAACTTTATGTGAACTTACTGTAGATACTGTAGACAGATGTCTAGATTTATTATGATTCCTAGACCGATAAGATGAGGTAAAAGGATTATTTAATTGTGGTTCTAGATATATTTTAGGTTTGCTCGTACTAATACTTGAATTCTGTGAGTGAGTAAAAGATTCTTCCAACTTTTTACATTTATCGGTTAACTCTTCGATACTGTTAATATCTAATAAAGCCAGCGGTTGTACATAATTAGGAAGCAAATTTCTCTTAATGATTCTAATTTTTGATGATTCATCCTGTTTTATTTCTAAGCGATTAAGTAGACTACACATAGAATTTATATATAACGTTACTTTTTCATTAGTATTTTGTTTTCTATTTTTAATTTCATCAAATAAATCTTCCTGATAATTATATGGGAGAAAATCTGACTTTAATTTAGAAACTAACTCTGACCAATTTTGAAATTGACTTCTATTATTTAAATACCAATAAAATGCCTGATCAGTGAAGAGATCTGCAGCGCTAGAAAATAATTCGTTATCCGTTACACCTCGAGAAATCTTTAAACACTCTAGACGTTCTAAAAATCCTGCCAGATACTGATTTTCTGCAACTCCTGAGAAATGTATTCCCCATTTGTAGATAGGTACTGGCTTAGAGAAAGTAAAGCTTTGGTTCTGACTCACAGGAGTTGATTGAGCCTGAATAGTGCCCGGTAATCTACCATCAAGTTCACCCTCTAACAACAAAATCTGAGTAGCAAATTGTTTTTTTTTTAATTCTTCCTCATCATTGTTACACGACAAACGAGAAACCCGATTATTTGCATGAGCTAATCTACATGTTAATCTAAAATATTCATTGTCCCTATCTGATCCTACAAATTCAGACATTTTTTTGCTCAAGTCAGATAAAGTTAACTCGATACCGTTTACTTCAATATCAAAATTCAATTGACTATTCTCATACAGAATAGAACTGCGACCGGATGCTTCTTGAGCTAAAATACCCCTCAACAATTTTCTACGCTACGCCGCTGTCGGTAATACTTCAACATTTCTATATGCCAATTAGTGTTCCAGCTCATGAGATAATAAATATTCGACCTTCAATTTATAAGGCAAAGACATTTTTGTACTTAATTACAATAAAGTTCTCTTGGTAATTAAAGTTAAGTTAAAATTTTAAACTCTGAGAGAAAAAAATTTGGAAACAAATTCTCAAAAAAATTAATTTACGATTTGAAGGTCACTGAAAGATAACAACAAATGAATTGATAGAAAAACTGAGTAATATACGAATCGTTAAGCTTCACACCAGTTATAAATATAATATAACATATATCATATAATATTTTAGACAAGGAAATATGTATATATTTATTACACAGGACCTGTTTTATAAAAGCAGAAAGCAGAAAAACTAATTAAAAGTTAAAAAGTGAACATAATATCAAAGATATTTACCTCCTAATAGCAGGAAAAAAAATGTTCAACTGAAAAATTTTACCAAAAAGAAGCAGATAACAACAGGTAATCGTTAATACACGTTGGAGCGCCAATGAAACACACAATACTGTACTCTCAGGGTAAAAACATATGGAAGAAAAGGAATGAAATAAAAAGAGAGTAGGTTCTTTCCAAACTGATAGTGTGAATGGAGATAACAAAGTCAGTTCTCAGGGCTCTGTTATCTGAAAGAAGTTAGATAAACTAAAGAAAGAGAAGGAAGAGAAAAGAAATAAGGTAAAGGTAAAATGAAATTTAATTAAGGGCGCCACTAATTTTTGTTCCTAAACAAAATTAGGAAAAAATAATTCACATATATCAGCCAACTCTTAACTGCTGTTACCTTCTAGTTTTAATAAATGTTCACACAAAAAATGTGCAGAAGGCAATTTTTCAGGTATAATAAATAAAACTTCTGGATCAAAATATGTATAAATATAATGTATGTAAAATAAACGAGTTATAAAATTTTATAAAAAGTGGTTAGTAGGTGTCAGTATGAGTGAACAAAAATAAATTTTGACCTTAAACGAACAGATAAAAATGATAGTGGTGAAGCTATACAAAATAAAATTACTTAACTTAAGAGTTGTTGTTCGAAGGTTGTATTCCGGAGAATCTTCTTTAATTGTATAATTGTCTGTACTCTATACAGGCGAACAGCTGTGTCCTCTATAAGCTCTTACAGTACAACCATTACTGTAATGTCATGCTATTTGGAGTTAATACGATAGCACACTTCTTATGTCGGGTACTTTGGTGGAATTTAATCACAAAAATAGATTAGTCCTGGAGTTTCCGCAGTAATCCCACGAATTTGTTCTTAGAAAACAAGTTTTATATTGGATCAAACTTTTATCAGAATTTCTGCGTCAACTACCCTCTCGAAAGATGTATCGTATAGTGGCGCATTCCGAATTCCTATTAAGGATTTTTTTTGGAACGAGTTAACCTTAACGTAAATTCCACCAACACTTAATTAGTTGAATTTAAAATATAGACTAGGAAGACGTGTGGTCTATTCCACCAATAAATTTAACATTCATAGCAAAATTATTTATTTAAATCAATATTCGAAATGTTGACTGCTAAGTTAACGTTTCAATCCCTCCAAGAATATCTCGAGAGGTTAAGAGCAATTTTTGAAAAGTTAAGAGACGCTAATTTCAAGATTCAGTTGAGAAAATCAGAATTTTTCAGAAAAGAGGTGGACTACTTTGGCCACGTCGTCACTCCTAACGGAGTCCGTCCCAACCCTGACAAAATAAAGGCTATAAAACACTTTCCTTTGCCTACTATGTACCACTATACAAATAAAAGGGTTCCTCGGTCTGCTAGGGTACTATAGAAGGTTCATAAATAATTTTGCTAAGATAACAAAACCTTTCACGAAGTGCCTAAAGAAAGGCGCTTATCCAGATATCTTTAGTATTCACCATATGTATTCACTACCTGTACCTTATAAAGGTCAGTTCAAGGCAATCATCCCTCCAGATAAATTCATGTTAAAAATTCAGTTACATTTTACAATTCGAAATAACGATTGTATAAAACTTTTCCTGAAACGTATTATTGCACTAAACAAGAAATAGAAGAAATTAACAGCGACATACCTTGTAAAGTTCTCTCTTTGGACATGAAAAATAGCTCACAATGTAAACAAATTAGTTTAACTCTAACAAAGTCAAAATTTAACCAACTGGGAAGCATCAATAATTGGCTAGGTGTATTTCCAAATGAAGTCACCTTAAAAGTCACTTGCAAGCAATAACAAGAAGTCAAAAAGTTGAAGGGAACATTTTAAATCGAAATCCCTGTAGGATGTCACATTATATCAACTGCACAAATGCTAGCCAATTAAAAACCAATAGCCGATAGCCAACCAATACTTCTTCCCGATATCCAGATCATGAACGACACACTTCCAACACTAAAACCAGGGGTGCCCTTAGAATATATCAAGTTGGATCAGCTTTCAGATAACTTGTACCAGGTCACAGAAAACTTCCCTTTGCAATGGATAACCGGAGTATCTCATACATCCAGTGTGTGAACTATAGTAGTTTATATCGCTATAGCAGGAACAATTGCTGCATACGTCTTCAAGAAATTCAACCCCAGGAAGAAGACAGCGTCCCAAGCTCCAGTTTTTACATCACTATCCATTCAACTCATTCTTCCCTCGTGAGTTCAAACTTCGGCGGGAGGAATTATCTCAGCCTTCCTAAAGACACAGGAAGAAGCCAATTGAAGTTGCAGACCATGCAGTTCCATCATATATAAATAGAAAACTATAGATGACATACATTCATTCTTGTTTTATTCGTTGTTCATTCTTTTCAATCGTTTTTATAATAAATATATCTTCTTGTAATTTTTGTCAAATTAATAAATGTTTGTTTTTAAAAACGGTCTTCGAAGTTCCCATTAATTAATTCGTTACAGATATCAGCATATTCAACTTATATAAATAAGTATCAATTTGTTCACTAAATAAATCAAATCAACGCACTGACACTTGGTACTGATATGTCATGAATGTATTTGAATATATGTCATTGTCATGAACATCAGAGTATAGAGGTAAATAAGCACAGCAATCGCATCAGAACAGGTGACTGTTCAATATCCTATTTTCGCACTAGTTGCACAATATACTATTATCTCACTTAATTCTGTACATTGTTTATAATTTATTTGCATCTAAATACACTTGTTTCGTGTTATTACATGGCTACAATCTAATTACAATATCATATCTTGTATCTACTCATATATGATATTCTATATCATTGTTTACTATGTATATGTGCTTTTGTTGGCTTCCATGTATTTGCCAATGGAATTTATCTATACATTCCATTACTTACAAAATTTCGTTGCGTCTTTTTTGGTAAATAAATTATTACTATAAAAACTTATTATAATAACATAATTTATTATTGTCACCACGATACACTCTATTCGAATGAATGGTACTTTCCGAGTAAGACTGAAATTCAAATTATATTTTCTCAGAAACTAGTTCAAAATTTGGTTAGATATTGTATTTTTTTTGTAAATTTAATGAGCAGAACTATGTTAAATGCGGCTAATATGATAGTATTAAATCATAGGTTCCTATTCTTCTATCTTTCTTCTCTCTAGTATCTTTTTTATGATTAAATTTGTTTATTACTTTATCGATCTATTTACAATATACTTAACTACCTATTTACAATTAATCTCTTCTACAAATAATAACAATCTCTTTAAGTCCTCAATCGTTATCCTGTATTACATCTCCACTACCTTCTTTTTGCATCATTACATTAACTTGTCTTTGATTTTGTCTATTACCATTTTCCTAGATGATTTATTTTATTAATAATATTCCTTACACTTCTAAGCGAAAAAGCTGCCTAGACCTTCATGATAATTGGGAATGTGATAGATATCATCAAAAACATACGTATTAAACATAATTTTGTCACTACTTTAATTAAGGACGTTTAGTTGTCAAGATAATGGATATTTAAAATTGAATAAATTATATCAAAATAAACATTAAAGGAAGTTAGTTGAGTGTCACTCTACTTCATAATACCTTAATATCCCGTATAAAAATACTGCATCATGTTTGCGAGCTTATTACAAAAGATTCTTATACAAATAATTTATTACAAAATCAGTAAGTTCAAAATAAATATACTAAATACTATATTACAAGCGCTTGGGGTAATTGCACCTGATTTTGCCTCGATCTGCTCTGCTCTTATAAATGGATTACGTAACGAATTCAGGAGAACATTAAGAATATTCTTATCTGGTTCATTTTCAATTTCGTCATTTTTTATTTCCCCCCTTCCTAGTGTTGACGTTGAATAAAAAAGATCTACAGATTCCACTGTTGTTTCCATTGGGGCAGACGTTTCTTTTGTAATGATATACGAACCGACTGTACTTGTTTCTTCAATATTTCCAAACTGCCAAAATTGTTTGACTTTGTCCGGTACTATATCAAAGTAGTAACTTTCAATAGTGTCGTCATTCCTAAAACATTCCCATACCCCCGCTTCGTCTTCGGATAAAAAAGTAACTTCAATGGCGTCATCATCATAAATCCAATGTAGGTAAGAATAATTTGTACCTGAAATGTATGTTATGATAAACTGAGATAATTACTAAGCTGACATTTTTTAGATACATTTTCAGAATACATAGCAGCGTTTAGACATAGACTTTAAGATGTTATTCGAATTAACACAAAAGTGGCTTATTTATCATCAAGAAGTTCCTTTTTTTTATTCCATTCAATGCAAGTTTATTGTTATTGCAATAGACCAAAAATTAAGATAATTCTTATATATTGTTTACGCCTATTTACTTTTCCTGAAATGGTTTATTTGATTTGGCAACAACGCTTTCGTTTTCTGTCCGAATATTGTTGAAAGGATTTAAGAGTAGTAGTAAATAGTACAATCGAGGTACGAACAATAAAAAATCGAGAATTTTTAGTTGCCAGTGGGGCGATTTTTATATAGTTGTGACACGAAATCGATCAACCGATATCTTCACGATTTCTCACGTGTGACAAATAACTTACAGGTTGGCAAATTAATTTTGGCAGTTAACGATGTTCGAGAAAGCATTACAACTTGACAACGTTATAAGCACATGCAAAGTTTTAACGGTTTTGAGACTGCTAATACGTATACTTGCGAATTTGAAATACCGGGTTTATGACAGGGAACATTGTATAAAGTTAAATACAACAAGAATGCATGAATACCACAGATACTGCCTCCTCATAAATTAGAAATTATCTTTCATAACTGCGTCCTAACAGGGTTGGAGTAATCACCAACCAGGTAAAGCAAGGGTGCAGTCTACCAGTCTGTGACTTTTCATCGTTGTGCATTGTGCAAATAAAAATGGGGAAACATTGTGTGGAATTAAATGGAAATAGAGAATGAAGTGATTGAAATTAGTGACAACAGTGATACTGAAGATGGTATTTTGGACAACAGGAAGGTTAAAAGAAAACATCTGTCAAGTGACGCAAAAACGATAATAAAAAATGTTTACCAAACTCTAATTGAAAAAGGGTGTTCAATTTCTTTCACCGTGACAAGTGAATTAACAAAAGTCCCTGTATCTACGGTAAGGGACATTATAAACAAGGGAGAGACAGCGAGACAGAAACGAAAATCGAAAGAATTTTCTAGAATCGATGAAGCGGCGGGAACTGAAATAAAACAACAAATTTTTTCTTTAAACTAAGAAAATAGGGTGCCAACAACGTCTATGATTTTGGAAAGACTGAAAGTTTAGGGAATTGAAGTAACCTATTCGGAACAATGGTTTTGGAAATATTTTGAAACCATAGGTTTTGAGTGTAAAACCCTCAACGGAAGGATGAGCATCATGGAAAGTGAGCGATTAAAAATATTGCGTTAGGAGTACGTTACAGAAATAAGAAGATTTCGCCAAGAAGTTCGATACATAATTTGGTTGTATGAAACATGGTACGATATACATGACGTTATGAAGAAAGAATGGACTGATGGCACAAAAAAGTGTTGTTTAGAGTCCCCTCCGTCTAGGGGAAAAGAATAATAATTTTACATGCCGGTGGCAGCAATGGATGGGTGTCCAATGCAAAAAATATAAAAAATTGTTCAGCCGACTATCACGAAGACATGAATTCACCACTTTTTGAGACTTGGTTTCAAGAACAACTGTTGCCTAATTCGCCCGATAATTCTGTCATTGTGATGGACAACGGCAGTTATCATTCAAAACAAATTAACAAGAAACCCACCACAAGCATGGAAAAAGCGCAGAAATCCTACAATATATGGCTGAAAATGATATAGAAATACCTAAATCAAAATGCACCAAAAAAGATCATATAACCATTATAAAAGACCTGAAAGTTCCTACAAAATATCGGATTGACACAATTGCACAAGCAGAATGATATACGTTACTGTGTCTTCCGCCCTACTACTGTGTATTAAATCCCATTGAACTTATCTGGAGTACACTAAAATGGGGAATTCGGCGTAAAAATACAGCTCCGAGGTTGAGCTCTGCTGTAGTAGATTTAATTAGAAGTGAGGTGGAAAATATAGACAGTATTTTATGGAAAAATTGCATCGCACACGTAGTTGAAGTGGAAGATTCATATGTGTCTCCGGATGTACAACAATTTATAATTAATTGGGACGAAGACAGCGATAATGGTGACCTGTTTGTTCATAGTGACTCTGATTTATAACGCAAATATTTGTTATTGTTGTAACATATTATGTGTCTCTCTCTCTAGATATATATATATATATATATATATATATATATATATATATATATATATATATATATATATATATATATATAACAACAATAAAGACATTCATGGGTAATTCACGCAAAAAAAGGCTACTGAAACAGAGTGGTGACCGCGGACATGCATGTTTCTGGTTCATTTGCTGTCATCAGCACGGTATAACCAAATGAGGATGTGAAATTTGGGAGCGAACATGTTAATCGAAACATGGTAAAACACTGGTAAAACACAAAACAACGGATTTCAGCAGGGAAACCAAACGCTCATTTGTGCCTTTAATTGGAAGATCCCGAGTTTTCAGGACAACAACCAAGATCGACACGGAGGCGCATATAGCCCCCCCGCTCTTTTTTGCGTGAATTACCCATGAATGAAGCACTTGCTCGACCTTCAATTTGTCGGCATTTACATTTTCAAATTTTAAATGATTTTAATTATATGTTTGTGGTATTCATTAACATATTTTTGTGCTGTTATGGTTGATGAATGTGCTTGAAGTTTTGGATACTTTCCATCAATACGTACAACCTCGCTAACATTGTAAGTAAGGTTAGGTTTTTTCATTTATTCAAAACTTTTTAGTATTTAATTATATTGTAGCTCCCTGATGACAATATTCATTGTCGAAATATTGGAAATATAATGTTATAAGAGTACACGTTCGTTTTGCGGCTTCTCCCAAATAAATTGGTTTTTCGATTATATATATATATATATATATATATATATATATATATATATATATATATATATATATATATATATATATATTATATATATATATAGTGACACACACACACTTCGACCTCTATTCTCAGACGATACAAAAACTAGCTCTGGCAGCAGACAGATACCAAAGACAAATACTACTAAATCAAAATTAAATTCTTGGCAGTGACAAAAGCTGAATCCGTGACGGATGTCCTTCACAATATCGCCCATAAACGGGAAAACACTAGTTCAGAAAATTGTTCCCAGCAGCGTACGCATACACATCATGGGAAATTTACCCAAGCAGTGAGTGTGTCCATCATTTCCATTTCATACTACTGCGGTAGTCCATGCGTGACCTATTCTAAATTAAATCAAAAGGGGACGAGAAGCGAAGTTTACTAAGGCCTACATCTACTTATTTATTTGCTTCACAACAAAATTTGTACATATAGAATTGGTTAGTGACTTTAGAATCATGTATCGCTGCGTTCCGTCGATTTATAGAAAGACGCGGAAAATCGTAAGTCGAACATGGTACTACATTTGTTGGAGCTAAATCAGAAATTAAAGAGCTTGGTAAATTCATTTTCTTGTAACTGAATAAATTGCTAGAATCTCTTAATGCCTTTGGGGTGAATTGAAGATTCGTTCCCGTCTTCTCTCCCTATATGGGCAGAATTTGGGAAGCCGGTATTAAATCTACATAATCACATTCAAAAATGCTTTTAAGTGATACCCGAGGACCCTCGGAGACTTGTCTACGGTATTTACAGAAATTGAGGGCATTTTAAATTCACTGCCTATTACCACACTTTATCCTGATCCCATGGATTTCCAAGCCCTTACCCCCTCACTTTTCTTTATCGGACGCGCATTTACTTCACTACCCGATCTAGACATGACGCAATTACCTTTGAATCAGCTATCCAAATATATCTAACGCCCACAGCCATTATTTTGGGCGCATTGGTTCAATGATTTATTTAGGAAATGCAATCACATACTAAATGGAAGTTCAACCAAGGCTCATCAACCGTCGATTCACTAATAATGTTAAAGGACGAACACACTCCGCCATTCAAATGGCCTTTAGGACGAATTTATCAACTCTACCTTGGCCTTGATGCAGTCGCACGAGTAGCAGACGTTATGATGGGCTCAAAAATAGTGCGTCGCTCCTTCGCTGAATTGTGTAAAATTCGTATGGAAGACGAGCAGAGTGGTGACAACAACTAATACACTTGCCGCACCCTCTAGTAGAACCTTTTTTTTGTTTGATTGATGGTCACTTATTTTGTTTTATTTTGGATATCTTTATTTATTGAAAGCTAAACTTTACAATACCGGAGGTATGTTCCGTATCATGGATTGCGACCCGCTAACCTTGTAAAATCAATTTTGACAAATGCAATGTTTAGTACTGACAAGTAAAATATGTGCTGCTTTTAAATCTCAACAATATTGTTCTTAATTCAACCCGTGGGAAAAGTAACAACAACAAAAAATAACAGGAGCTGATTGATAATAATTCATCATATAAAGAACTCGCCAATGATCCTACTCTCAAAATTACTAATAATGGTTACAAATTATCAAAACACTTATTTAATTAATAAGCAAGTAATGGAAATACGAAAGAAGAATTAACTAACTATAATACTGTTTCTGCAAAATCTTATTGCTAAAAAAAATTAAAAAACCTACATTATTAGCTAGACCAATTCTTGTAGCATCAATAAACAATGAATATCTTACTAATTGATTATCTAAAAGATTGCCAAAGTCTTACATCTACAACAATGACTATTCTGAGACTTGCAGATAATAACAGATTTTGGTAAACAACTTTATTCAGTCTGCCTCGTTGTATGCTCAAAGTATATCTTAATACCAACTTACAATGCGCAAGCGTTGGCGGTTTCCGGTGTGATAACATTTGCAAACAAAATTCCAAATCGTTCAAAATAATTGTATTTTTTTAATATGTTTAGTCTGCGGTTGTTTTAGAATCAACACATGCAATAAAATAATAATGTCAGTTTATTGGCAAACGGTTTTCGGTAGTATGGAACTTATTATCGTCAATTGAAATCGTTAACAAAAAAGTTAGTGTTTTTTTACAATGTACAGTCTGCCAAAATACGGAACGACTACACTTACCAGATAATAACCCCAAGCAACGAGGCAGACAAATCCATGTGAGACTCTGCCTTACATTTTATATCAAAATCGACCGGAAATACAAGAATTCTTCATTATTTTATTATACAAATTAAAATTAATTCCTTTGTAAACTAGATACTTTCGTAATAAAGAACAAAAAGTGGCAGGCGGTTTTAAGCGTTATGAAATCTTTTTAGCTATTTTTTAATTGCAAAAATTTCAGTACCTTTTAAATTTATTTTACAAAGTCTGCCTTTTTAATATTATTCGTTTAACATCATTGCAAGGTGATTTTTAAAAAGCAGACGATTTCACTTGTTATAAACAATTTTTTAATTCTCAAAAATTTGTACGTGTATGCTAAATAACTTTACTTAGTCTGCCTTTCCAATATTATTTTCCTAACAATATTTCGAGACCATTCACATGAAAGCAGACGGTTTCACTTGTTATAAACATTTTTTTGCATTTTTTTCCGTGAAAAAAATTTGGATTTGTCTGCCTCGTTGCTTGGTGTTATTATCTGGTAAGCGTTCGTTTCTTATTTTGGCTGACTAAAAATTGTTTATAACAAGTAAAACCGTCTGCTTTTTAAAAATCACCTCGCAGTGATGTTAAACGAATAATATTGAAAAGGCACACTGTGTAAAATAAATTTAGAAGGTACTGAAATTTTTGCAATTAAAAAATAGCTAAAAAGAGTTCATAACGCTTAAAACTGCCTGCCACTTTTTGTTCTTTATTACGAAAGTATCTAGTTTACAAAGGAATTAATTTTAATTTGTATAATAAAATGATGAAGAATTCTTGTATTTCTGGTCGATTTTGATATAAAATGTATGGCAGAGTCTCACATGGATTTGTCTGCCTCGTTACTTGGGGTAATTATCTGGTAAGTGTAGTCGTTTCTTATTTTGGCAGAGTGTACATTGTAAAACAACAACTAACTTTTTTGTTAACGATTTCAATGGAGGATGAAAAGTTCCATACTACCGAAAACCGTCTGCCAATAAACTGATGTTACTATTTTATTACATGTTTGGATTCGAAAACAACAGCAGACTGAAGAAAGTAAAAAAATGTACAATTTTTTTGAACGATTTGCAATTTTTATTGCAAATGTTATCACACCTGAAACCGCCACTACTTGCGTAGTATAAATTTGTATTAAGATATACTTTGAGCATACAACGAGGTAGGCTGAATAAAGTTGTTTTCCAAAATCTATTATTATCTGCAGGTCTATATGTGAAAGACGCCTTTGACATTAACAAAACGCTTAATAACTTAATATTTCCACCAAACCACATACTTTTAAAAATAGGAGTAGTATCACTTTTGAGTAATGTTCACTTAAAAATATGTTTAATATCTCTTCACCAAAAATGGAGTGATATAAGTAAAAATTGCAAACTTGAAAAAAACACTTTTTAAAAATTAATAACATTTATTTCTAATAATACATTTTCTCTCATTAGCCTAGTGAATGTGACTTCCCAAAAAAATACAAAATGAGAGAAAATGTAAATTTCAGTAATTTAAAGGGTAAAGTTGAAGAAATCGAAAGGTTTATCCATCTTGGTTTTCAGTTTTTCTGAAAAATCTGGCAGTGAAATATGTTTTTTTTAGTTTCTTATTGTAATTATTCAAATATGAAAATACAGAAAATATTCGATGTAAAATTTGTAGCTGACACATTCGTATATGAATGTTTTCTGAACGGTTTTTATGTAAATTAAAAATTATTCGATTAGTGTTTTTAAATGAAACTCAGGGTCTCTAGTAAATTCCACAATATAATACAAGTTATTGAAAATTCTAAAAAATTGACAATTGTTTCGATAAATCAATATCATCGTCAGAATGACAGAAGTTACATTTCATTTTATGCCTACCTGATGTTTAGTAGTTATATTTTTGGCTAGACCAAGAAGTAACCTAACTTGTGATTGGCTTAATATATGTTTATAGAAAAAGAAGAAGATGTGATATTACAAATATTGAAGCTTAGATATTATTAGCCCTATGATGATATCCTGGATATCATTTTTCCAATTAAGATCAGTATAACTATGCAATGATATAGAAAACCAGGAAAACTATATCTGCTGATCTTTACAATTATCACTTAAGAAGACAGTTTATTAGTGGAGAATTCCCTAGATTTAACTGTTCATTGATAACTTCATATTGTGGGTTTCTTAAATGTCTTCTAATTTCCAGTTCTTCAAGGAAATCCAGTTCTTGTTTCTTTTCACAAATATGCAGCACTTCTAGTTCTGTGTTAGGTGTCAATGAATGATTGGTGTCAAGTAGATGTTTTGCGTAGTGGGATTTATCTGGTTGTTTTAATCTGTAAGCTCGTAAGTGCTCACTGTATCGTATTTCAAAATTCCTAAGGGTCTGACCCAAATAGACATTACATTCTGGACATTTGAGTTTATATATACCTGACTTCTTTAATAGTGGTATTTTTGTTTTTACATTTAACAATTTTGTACTAACGTTACTTTCTGTTTTAAAAGAAATTGTTGCATTCGTTGCTGAAGATATTATCTTTGAAATATTATCAGAAATATTTCCTGCATATGTGATGGTTTTATAAGTTTTAATTTCATCAGCTTGTTTAGGATATATTAGTTGTAATGCCACTTTTTTCTCTTTTTTACTAATTAGTTAATTTATCATATCTAATGGATAACCGTTAGATGTTGCTATTTGTCTAATTGTATTAATCTCTCTATCAAAATTACATTTGTTCATAGGAACTGAAAAAGCTCTATGTATCATTGAATTATATGCTGCTAGTCTGTGTGAGACAGGGTGGTAAGAATTGAATGGAATTGTCACATCAGTCTGTGTTGGTTTTCGGTAAATTGAATAATCAAGTACATCATTAACTCTTTGAATTTTTAAATCAAGAAAATTGATTGAGCTATTTTCTTCAATTTCTAACGTAAATTTAATTTTCGGGTGTAAATTATTGATGTGGTTGAAAAACACATCTAATTGTCGCTCACTACCCATAAAACAAGCTAATATGTCATCGACATATCTATACCAAAATAAAATATTTTTCGAAATATTACTTTCAAAGATCTTTCTTTCTAAATTGTCCATAAAAATGTTTGCTAAAATAGGTGATATAGGGCTTCCCATTGGTAAACCTTCATTTTGAATATATATCTTATTGTCAAAAGTGAAATAATTCTGATTAATGCATACATCAAATAAATTAAGTATATCTGATATTATTCCTGGATTAATATTTTTATCTTCTAGTAATTTTCTTACACGTATTAGACATTCTTTAGGAGGAATTTTAGTAAACATATTAGTTACATCGAACGATATGAGTTTATAGTTATCTTGCAAGTGGATTGATCTCAACTTTTTGATTAGTTCTATTGAATTTCTAATTGAGTACTGAGATTCATATCCGTAAGTATTGAGTATATTGTTGAGCTTTTTTGCCAATATATTATTAGGAGCATTAACATAAGAGACTACAGGTCTAATTGGTTTCGTTATTTTATGTAATTTAACTGTTCCATATAATTGTGGACAATGAGGATTCTTATGTATGATAGACCTCGTTTCGTAATCATTTAAAAGATAATTTGAATTATTAACAATATCCCTCACATTATTAGAAAACTTCTTTGTTGGGTCTGCTTTAAAAACTTTTACATCGCTGGATTCTATAAAGTTATATACTTTGGAATCGTAATTTTCAGTCGTCAAAATGACAGAAAGTAACGTTAGTACAAAATTGTTAAATGTAAAAACAAAAATACCACTATTAAAGAAGTCAGGTATATATAAACTCAAATGTCCAGAATGTAATGCTGTCTATTTGGGTCAGACCCTTAGGAATTTTGAAATACGATACAGTGAGCACTTACGAGCTTACAGATTAAAACAACCAGATAAATCCCACTACGCAAAACATCTACTTGACACCAATCATTCATTGACACCTAACACAGAACTAGAAGTGCTGCATATTTGTGAAAAGAAACAAGAACTGGATTTCCTTGAAGAACTGGAAATTAGAAGACATTTAAGAAACCCACAATATGAAGTTGTCAATGAACAGTTAAATCTAGGGAATTCTCCACTAATAAACTGTCTTCTTAAGTGATAATTGTAAAGATCAGCAGATATAGTTTTCCTGGTTTTCTATATCATTGCACAGTTATACTGATCTTAATTGGAAAAATGATATCCAGGATATCACCATAGGGCTAACAATATCTAAGCTTCAATATTTGTAATATCACATCTTCTTCTTTTTCTATAAACATATATTAAGCCAATCACAAGTTAGGTTACTTCTTGGTCTAGCCAAAAATATAACTACAAAACATCAGGTAGGCATAAAATGAAATGTAACTTCTGTCATTCTGACGATGATATTGATTTATCGAAACAATTGTCAATTTTTTAGAATTTTCAATAACTTGTATTATATTGTGGAATTAACTAGAGACCTTGAGTTTCATTTAAAAACACTAATATGAGCATATTCCACGAAGTAAGGGTCGAGACAGTCAATTTAATTATTCGATTGATAATATTGTAGATCAATTGAATTTTATTATGGTTCGATTTAGAAAACAATAATTTGGAGCTTATACTGCTTATACTGCTCGGAGTCAATAAAGCAAGTAATGTAAAAAGTAGAGAATGAACTAAACTTTCAAATTATTATAATTTCCAGTTGAAAAAAGTCGACTACCTGACGGTAAAATCTATTTATTTATAAAAAAATAAGTATTGAAAAGACAATCTACAATTTTAAATCATATTGGTTTAATAATTGTTGTAGAAACAATTCCTTCAGGATTTACTGTTTCAAATATTTATTTAAATAATTATTACAATAAAAACGGTATACATATAACAGGAGAGAAACAATTATCGTTTTTTCACGTGTTCAGTTTGCCGAGTATTTTTGAGACTTTGTTAAATTATACCGTTTTTGAAAGTTAATGTGTAAGTAATTTTGAAATCATTAATTAATAGTATTATTATTGAAGTAAATGAGCCGATACCCCCGTTTGAAAATAACAATGGTTCTATTAGTAAACCTACTGTTTCTACATAATTCCACAATATATTGATTAATAAGTTAAAAATTCCAAGAAATTTGACAATTGTTTCGATATTAAATATCATCATCAAGACGACAGAAGTTACATTTCAGTTGATGCCTACCTGATGTTTATTAATTATTTTTGGCTAGACGAAGAAGTGACCTACCTAGTGATTGACTTGATATATGTTAATAGAAAAAAGAAGATATTGTGAATATTGTGAAAGAAATCATTTGTTGTGTATTTTTATACCAAAATAGATGAACTGTTTATATGATTACTGTTTTATTTTTTCCAATTCAATTAACCATTTATGGTCCATCATTTGATAATTCATTTAATTTAACTCAACATCTAATCCTTATTGAGTTAAATTGAATGAAATGTCAAATGATAAACTATAAATGGTTATTTTGAAATAAAATAATTAAAATAAAGTAAATTTGAATATACCGCCAAAACCTCAAATTACTGAAATCTTTTTAACATCACTCAATTGTTTAGTCGACAGGCCCTTTAGATGGCGCAACAATCAGTGTCTCATCTAGCTGTGGTCCGCACTTATCTGTTTTAAGCCAAGACGTAACGACACTGATCGAACACCTCCGAGTAAATCTAACTCGGTACATTGCCTAATTTAGTTTACTCTTCATGCATTTTATGTGTTTATTTAAGTATTTTTCATTTCTTTATATTCAACATAATACTTAATAAATAATAGGTACTATATTTTTACAGTACATTTAAAATAAGAAATGTAGATATTTTCTAAAAAACGAGACTGTCCCACCAAAATCGGCACGTGTGGTCACTTTAAGCTTGTATCAGCAACTTTGTTTGATAGACTGAGAATGGAAATAATGGATTCAAGCACCTCGTATTTCTAACCTCAAATCAAAACACAGCAGCATATATAACCTCTATAGACGGCGCAATAGCGTCATGTTATTTTAACCAATCGGATTGCCATAATTATCATGGAAACCGACAGACGTTTTGATTGGCTGAGCTCGAGACAAGTCAGCGATCGCAGCGTCTCACTTATTTTTACCATATTTCTGGGACACTATTTTCTACAGCGATTGTTCTCCTTCTCTCCAACCTCCATGACAAATTATAAAAAACATTTTTGACTTCCCTGTCTTTTAACCTAACATCATTAAAACTGACATATTCGTTTGTATCAATCCCGCGAACGTTTTCAAATAGCAATGAACGTAAATGATAGTTCATTAAATCTGACAAGCCTCCGTCAGACGGGGTGTTTGAGTGTCAGGATATTAAAGCTTAGATATTCTTAGCCCTATGGGGATACTCTGGATATCTTTTTCAGTATACGAGTGCCTTGTGAAACGAGTGACTACAGACGTTTTTAACACAAGGTGTTTACTATACTTTTTCTTCGCCCGCAGGAATGAAAAAATTATATTATATTTTAATTATATTCATAACATGACGGAAGATGGCTGACGGCTGACTGAAGAATCAAATGACACAGAACATCAAAATTGTCACGGAACATGAAATTTAACATACTTACACTTGATGTGACGTTTATAAAACAAAAGATAAATGAGATGTGACTTTTCGCATTTTAAACACTAGTGTTTCGTAACGGAAGGAGAAAAAATATATTCCAACATATGTTCAATGCGCCGATTAACTTGAATTCTTTTTTCTACGATCGTGCAAAAGTGACTATTTTTTAAACTTTGTACTGTGCCAAAAGTTTAATTTTTTTGCACTAGTGCAAAAGACACTTCGAATTGTCAATGAATTGGATTATATTGAGGATTAAATATCTAAAAAAGAGAAATGGCTGCTCAAATTCTAGAAGGTGAACCAAATACCAGTACTGGTAGCTTCACAATCCGGAAAAGAGCTGTTTTAAGTAAAGAACATAATGAGACTTCCACAAGCAAAAATAAATCCAAGACGCAAAAAATCAGTTGAAATGAAGTTTTTCCATCACTAATAATCTCTAATTGCGATATCAAAATATTTATGTCGATCGTAGAAAATATGTTATCGGTAACATGTGCAAAAAGCATATTTTTTGCATGGTTGCAAACTTCATGTATCGTGCAACTAATATGCACTTTTTGAAATAGTTACTTGGATAACGCCATGTGCATTTTCTCATCTCCTATAAATGCATATTATGAGAATTAGTGACTTCCTAACTGGTGAAACCGGGTTCGACCGTGGACAGAAAGCTAGAAATAAACGTATTTTCTGCTTGTTTTTGTCGCAGAAACCCCTGACTATTCTCAAGCCGTATAGGTTGCAGCCGTAATATACAATGTATTCAATTAAGTCGGAACCATATAGGAAACTTTTTTATTTTTAGTTTTACGAAAAAAAGTAATTCTTCATAAAAAGTTTTGCATGGTCTAAAACGTAAAATTCAATCATCAGATGATAACTTTTATCAGTCATATACGAGGATCGTCAAAAAACATGATGTTCACCCAAGAATAAAGTTCTTTTATTTTTCACAAAATCGAAAATTGTTATTAAAAAAAAATTATCACGATTGAAAATTATTGTCCGATATCCAATATTGCCCTTCTGCCATGAAAACATATTTTTTGGTATAAATAAAATACATGCATATGTAAATCTTGTAATCATCTATTTTATTGAGAGACATGATAACCTTTCGGTTCATTATTAAGTTATGCAACAATGTACACTGCAATTGAATAGTTAATGCATACATATCATAATATTTTATTTTGCAAATGAAAAGATAAACAAGTTAACTAATAAGTAGTAAATAACATTCATAACAATATAATGAATCCTTCAAATAGATATTTTTCAATATTTGAACGAAAGATAGTACAAAAAATTGAGGTAAAATAATTTATTTTTTGTTTCAATTGACTAAAGCCTCAACATATCCACCATTTCTTTCTAAACATTTAGTGGTTCGTCTATTAAATCCCCCTAATACATGCTTCATTACATCTGCAGTAATTTCCTGACATGCCTCTGTAATTGTCCTTTTCAAATGATCAATATTTTGCTGGTAAACCCCATGTTTTAAGTAGCCCCATAAGTAATAATCCAGAGGGGTTAAGACTGGAGATCTAGCCGGCCAAAAAATGTGCGAATGTCTGTGTATTACTTTGTTATTGAAAGTCGATTCAAGGTATTCCCTCACAGCTATTGTGGTATGGCATGTAGCACCGTCTTGTTGGAACCATGCACGTTGACAGTTTATTAGGGGTATGTTCGCTAATAAAATCATTGTATAATTCATTTTGTAAAAAACTTTGATAACGTCGACAAAAATATGGTCCTATGCTTTTATTTTTGTAAATACCACACCATACGTTGGTCTTGAATAAATATGAGTTCTCGTGTTTTGATGATAAAGTGTGGATTACTATCACACCACCAGCGACAATTTTGTGAACTGATAGTTCCATTTGATGTGAATGTTGGCTCATCAGTAAAAATTATATTTCTCAAACTCTCCTTGTATCAACGAGCAGAATTCAAACCGTCTGTCATAATCTCTATCTTTCAATGTATGCACAAACTGGGGTTTGTATGGATGATAACTGTTATTTTTTATTATATTTGCCATTGTACCTCTACTTACTTCATTTCTGATCAAAAACATTCTTTTTCTCAATGACATTTGAGGGTGTTCTACTACAGATAACATCACTTGTAATTTCGTGTCCTCACTGGCAACCCTCTTCTGGCGTTGTTTATTAAAATTATTGTGAACACGTCCAGACGTCTTAAATTCATTTATAATTTTTAAAACTGTCGAATGCTGAATATTTCTATTCTGAAGTCTGTTGTTAAATATAGCTGCTGCTTCTCGATGAGTCTTATAATTATCTTCCACAATCAACACTATTTCAATTTTTTTCTCATTACTTAACCAAACAGCCATTTCTTGTATTTTATAAAATCTGACTAGCGATTTGACGTTTGCTGTCAGTGCATCCTGGATAACAAACCGTTCTATACGCAAATTGCTAATCTCCTGAATTTGTCAGGGCAGTGCTGATACAGAGAAGTTTATAAGCACAAAAAAATATAATTTTTTCATGGCAGATGGATAATATTGGTATATGACAATAATTTTCAATAATGAAGGTACCTTACTCTTGAGCAAAAATTCATATTTTTTACATACCTCGTATATGACTCACAAATTTTGAAATCTGATAAGTGCATTCCAGGTTCTGAACAATGCACAACTTTTTATGAAGAATAATTTTTCTTCATAAAACTAAGAATAAAAACGTTTTCCATATGGTTCCGACTTAATTGGACACACTGTATAATTTTTGTATGCGAAACGGATACAACAGTTATTCATTTAGGGCGCAATGAACTGATTTTGAAAAGTTATATTCTGTTAATAGTTGATACCCCATTATCCACTGCATTTAATTAATTAATTAACGTTTTGTTCAGTTGGCACAGTACGCACACTTCGCACTGAAGCTTCGCCACCACGTTATGGCCAACTATCTTGGACATGGTATCAATAAAGTACTCTCAACTTGTTACGTTGGATATCTTCATTACGAGTAGTACGAAAATAAAAAATGAAAACGAATTCAAAATTCAGGCTTTGGATGCCCATAATTTGAAAACGAAGGCCTGTATTGAAAAAGTTTATATGAAGTACTTACATCATTTTCGCCTCAAACTGTATATTTTATATGCATATATTCTAAGGCAGAAGATAATAATAACATTACCTACCTGGATGATAATCTATCCCATTATGTTTCCAGTAATGATTTGGAGATGGAGCACGTTGAAAGCAATTTAATATCTTTTTAGAACCGATTGTAACTTCAATCTCATCATAATCATAATAATCAGGATAGTCTTTCCATGCACATGTAACAACAAATACACAACAAACTGCAGTTAATACTACTATCATCACCATTTCTAGATTGAACTTTTGTTATACTCTACCACCAGCAGGAAACGTTATTGATCTTTATAGTTGAAAGTTTACAATAGTTGCGGCTTATTATTCACTTGGTGACTTATAATGTTGGTGGGATGATGTCAATTATTTAAATTCTAATATTGTTTATATCTAAATAAGAATACTGATAACTATTTAAAATATTATACAGCGATCTCATTTTCGCAAAGAATTGGAAAGATTCTTTATTCACACATTACATTGAAAACAAATAAGGAATAGAACTGTCTGGGTATGGTGTACACACTAGGTATAAATTGAGTGGATGAAAAGACGAGTACTCAGTGGGTATTTATTATTATAAATCCAGCTAAGCGCTTCCGGCCATTAGGCTATTCTCAGAGTTGTCGTCATAAAAAAATCCTATAGCAGGTGTCAAAAAACATCCAGCGATTCAAAATGAAGCAATGATGTTAGGTCATTGTCACAATGAAATGATTAATAAACATTAAAATACCCTTTTAAGAGGGTGTACAAGTACATTTTACATTATAGAAAGTTCCATTCAGAACGGAACTTTTCATAATGTAAAATTTACTTCTACAACCTCTTAATAGGGTATTTTAATGTTTTTAATCATTTAATTGTAACAATGACTTAACATCATTGCTACATTTTGAATCGCTGCATGTTTTTTGACACTTGTTATAGGATGTTTTTATGACGACTGCTCTGAGAATGGCCTAATGGACGAAAGCGCTCAGCTGGATTTTTAATAATAAATACACACTGAATACTCGTCTTTTTATTCACTCAATAAATAAGAAATACTCCATAAAACAGAATTTATACTATCCATTTTTGAGCGTTATAACATTAAAACCTTTTACCGAGGCCTCCAACAATTGAAAATAGTATTGTATATCATACAATGGAACTGAATCCCACAGTCATATTCAGTTACCCAGACGTGTGAGGAGAAAAAAACTCTTCATGTGTTTTGTTATATCAGTTTCTTCCTATAAATTTACATCGTTACTGAGCTATGTAGGACTTAGGGCGGAACGAAGATAGAAAATTAAAACGAAATCAAACATTTATTTTTGTTACAGTGCTAAAAAGGTACAATTTGACAGCGCTCGGCTGACACTGTTGTCTTTTCTTAAATATAACAAAAAAGCCGGGAAAAACTATGAACATGCCGCCGTCTTGAAAAGTCCACCTTTCAATGAAGTGATGTAAGATACAGGTTTGCGGCACAACAAAACAGTATATATATATATATATATATATATATATATATATATATATATATATATATTATTGTGAAAAAATAATGCTCAAATAATGAAGAAAAAAGATTATGTATTGTAATCTAAAAGAATTTTTTTAAGTCAAAAAAATTTTTTTAAACATTTGAATGGAGACAATCTGTACGATCCACTATTCGATAGAGAAGACATACAGAAAGGACAGACTGTATAATGTAGGGATAATTGCGAATAGGTGTGATAAACAATTTATATGAAATAAATTACCTAACGAAACTTTTATCAAAGAGATCAAGTATCAAAATTTGTTCATAATAAGAAACTAATAATGCTTTATTCTGTAAAGTCAAGCTAATCTCGTAATATTTGTTGATTAAGACATTAAAATGAGATAGTGTAGATGTTTAGACATAACAGAGCAGGAAAATATAAAATAATGTGAATTTCAGAGAACATGACTTATAAAGAAAACGAATTTTCATTTTGCATACATATTTAAAGGTAACAGCTGTCATCTATTAAAACATTATGAATATTCATTTGACATACATACTTAGAGGTTAGGAAATGTCATTTTAACAATACTAAGAAATATTATTGAATGAAAATAATATAGGAAGTTTAAGCAATTAAAAACCTTAGAATATAATATCATGATATAATGGATGAACATTTCACTGGTTGAAATGAAGAATTTGAGTTATAAAATAAATAGTCAAATTTGATTGGTTAATAAACATTTAAAAAAGATCACATCGGCGACAACTGTGTTGCTAACGAAAAAAAAATCAGAATGTGAAAAGTTGTTGATTATGGGGGCTATTGACTAGTAGGTTTTCTTTTTGGGAAGAGATTTTTGGAGCAGCAAAATTTTTTTGGTAAAGTAAATCAATTGAAATCATTTGGAAGACAAAATTTGACTATAGAATTTAAAACAAATACATTATACTTACAAGAGATATATCAGTGTGAGTAGTTTAGTTTATATTAATAATTAAAAAAGGAATTGTTGAATGTTGTACAACACTAATCATGAATTTTATTTTATAATATGGTATCTTGTGTCTGGTGGAAGTAAAATAGCCACAATAGTTTTCGAAAAACATTGAATAGTGGAATTTGTGTGAGCTGTTTGGACTTTGAAAGAAATACAGCATCGATTCCTGTTCTGGTAGAAGCAGAATGCCAACAGGGAGGTTTTCCAGGAGGAGAATCTGGAACAAATAAAAGAAGCAGATTATTGAAGGTGAACAAACAGAAATCGTGAAGTAAATAAGGTAGTACAAGTTAATTTATTAATGTATTAAGAGGTCAAGCGTACTTACTAATTTGTAAAAAAAACTAAAATTTTGTGATGCATAGACGCTGTTAAGAGTGTATTTCGCCGTTTTCTGAAAGTCATATGTTTATGAAGTTATATAACTGTATTTTACTATTATAATAATATCTCACCAGAGTGCGTGTGATTTGTATGAAAGAGTCATCCTTTTAGATAGTTGAATTTCTTAAAAAAAAACACTTGTAAAAGTGTAGTGTATTTATTTTCATTAAATTAAATATTGTTTTTCCTTTTGAAGAACGTTTTTTTTTAAATTACTTGAGTTATTCATTTCATCTGGTGACTTGTGCACCATCTACTTACCACAGGCAGAAGCTCTGAATGAAATCGATTGAACTATGCAGATATTTTTTTAAGTAGGACAGGACCGTATTTAATTTGAAATCATTAAAAAAGTAACATATTCTGATTAACAAATTTATCTTTAAAAATATAAAGCATTTATTAACTTTGTCGCTAACATATATAAAATTATAAAATCATTTTATTTAAAATACTTGAACTCTACCCAGAGATGAGAAGTTTTCATGTTGGTTAAATAAACTGTTTATCATACATATTAAATCCTCAACATACCAGGCAAATTAAACTATTCTCTCACCCAATTCTATTCATAATAATATGTCGGCCCAACGTAGGGCAAATTAAATTCCCATAAAATAAACTATAATAAAATGTCACCGCAACGTGGGGCTAATATAGAAATTTAGTAAATAATAATAAAAAGCATTGAAATAAGTTTTTTTTTTACTGTATTAAAAGATTTTAAATAAATAAAATGGAAAGGAAAATGACATTAAGGGACGGAAAGCAGGTAGGAGTCGAAAGTAGGTCTGATGAAGAAAGAGAAGAAAGGAGCAATGGCAGAGGAGATTTTCAGGTACAATATTTGGAACAGGGGAGAGAACATTTGGAAGGAGATATTGCAGAACAAGGACAGGAAGAAGAAGATGCACCATTACCAGAAAGAATTTGATGGGAGATGCAACAGAAGAACAGGAAGATAGAAGACAGGAAGAGCGGGGAAGGAAAAGTAGAAATGATCCATTAATGGAAATTATGCAACAATTAGTTGCAAATATGAATAGTATGAAGGATGATATTAAGGGAGATATGAAAAGAATGGATAAAAATATGAATAATATTAGGGGAGATATGAGTAATTTGAATGGAAAAATGGATCAAAATAAGGAAGAAATGAATATTAAAATGGACCAAAATAAGGAAGAATTAAAACAAGAAATGAATATTAAGATGGACCAGAACAAAGAAGAAATAAAACAAACTAAGGAATTGATAATAAAATTGATGGATGAAAAATTGGGACAGGTTGAAAAGAAACTAGAAGAATCAAACATATACATGGAGAATAAAATTGAAGACACTAAACAGGAAATAAGAGGAGAAGTGATTGGACGTATAATGGAAATAGAAAATTTACAAATCAACAGAATTAAGGAAATAGAGGAGAAAGAAAAGGATTTCAAAGAAGAGATTCAAATGGATGTAAAGATACAAAATGAAAATATAAATGATGATACTATAGAACAAAAATTAAGTAATAAAAAGGAAATTGACGAAACGAAAATACAAAGTGTGATGGAGTTTAAAAAAGTTGAGAAGGAAATAGAAGAAATACAATTTATTAAAATACAAAGACAAATAAATGAGGAGATGATAAATATCAATTTACAGAATCTAGGAAGTGAGGAAGTCATGAAAATTTATGAAAAAGAGATTTATTGGAAAATAACAGACCCAGATGTTAATATATTAAAACGAATAGTGACATATGGTAAAGAAAATAATAATAATAGGGGGATACATTTTAATTGGCAGTTAGAGAAAATAAATAAGATACTACAAGAGACTAAGGAAGAAATAGAAGAAACCATAAGACAGAATATAGAAACAATAATTTATGCAGAAAATTTCGAAATGAGATTAAAACTTGGCAGAAATATAAAGATAATTTATCCAAGAAATTTTAATAGGATAATTAAAAATGAAATGATAGGAAGTGAGAGTATTATGGGAAATGAAATAATAAAAAGAAGAAACAATAATATGAAGAAATTGGAAACACAAATTTTCATGAATCCATTGGGAGAAATTGATGAGATAGGGGACAACAAAATTGAAAAAGACACAGTGGAAAATTTTAAGAAACTTAGGAAGCAGATAGAAGAGAATCAAACAATAATAGAAGAGGATAAAACGAAATTTAGGAAAAGAAAATTAAATTGAATAATAAGGCTGTATTATAGGACCGGAATCTAGAAGACGAATAAGGAATTGTAAAAGGTCGATAAGGAATATAAAAAACAACATGTAAATAAGAAGTTTATAATTAACAAATAATGTTAAAAAAAACATATGTAAATATAATGTTGTACATAGATAGAAATTAGGATATATAAAGATAATGATGAAAAACAGAAATAATTACATTAACAGATATAATACAAATGGATATTATAACAAAAAAAAACAACAATTATAACAACAATTTAGGAAATAACAATAACTATAATAAGAACGATAGCAAACAAAAACAACTATAACAGAAACTTCAAATAAAATAACAACAAAAATAACAATTACAGAGAACAGTATTCAAAGGAGAGAAGAGAGAGTGATAACATATAAACATCCAAGGAAATATATAAAATTTGGGGAAGAATTAGAATTATGAGAAATAATGGAATTGAAAAATATTAAAGGGAAATTAAATGGAAAAGAAATAAAATTATTAATAGATACAGGTTCGGAAGCGTCCATAATTAAAACAAAACTAATAGAAGAAAACATTGAAAATTATGGAAACAAATTAATTAAAATACCAAAAACTACATTGATAGGAGCAAATGGAAAGAAGCTATGTGAAGTAAATAAGTCTATAATACAAAAGATTGAATTGAAGGATGGGAAAGAAGTTGAAATGCAATTACTGTTAGTGAATAATTTGGAAACAGACATAGTAATAGGAATTGATGAATTAACAAAGTTTAAAGCAAGAATTGATTTTGAAAAGATGGAGATTGAATTAAATGGTAATAGAATTGAATTTGAAGAAGAAAATATAGAAGAATTGGAAGTTGAAGAGGATAATAAGAAGTTATGGAATATAGAAAGGATTGGAAATATGGAAGAATTGGAATTTGGAGAGGATAATAGGAAGTTATGGAATATAAAGAGGAGTGGAAATATGGAAGAATTGGAATTTGAAGAGGATAATAGGAAGTTATGGAATACGGAGAGGGATGAAATAATGGAAGAATTGGAATTAGTATGTGGAAATAAGGAATATGCTGAGAAAGTGAAGAATTTAATAATTAAATATAAAGGATTAGTTAAAAAGAGATGAGAATGGCAAATAACTATGTACATAAGATAGAAGTTAAGGGAATAGAAAATTTCAGAATAAGAACATATCCCATACCTTATAAATATAGGAAAGAAGTTGATTCAGAGATACAAAATATGCTAAAGGATGGTATTATAGAGAGATGTAACACAAGAAAAATAAATTAATAAATTGTACCGATATAAGAGACTCTGAGAAATGTAGAAGTGATAAGTCGCATAACGAACATTAAAGAATTTTCAAAAATGGATTTATAACATGATTTTTTAAACTAATTCCTTTGGATGAAACTTGTAAATGAAACATGTACCTAAGAAAAAAAATAAGAATTTGTATACATTTAATTTTAGTATTATAAATAAATTAAAACTAACTGAAGAGGATACTGCAACACAGGATTCCAAAATCATCTTTGTAACAGCAACCTGAAATAAAAAGAAATGTATTATTAGTAAAATTGAAAGACAATCCTAGAATATAGTACTTGAAGTAAAATTTGCGTTCATAAAATTTTTCTTAGAATAAAAAATTTGATAAACGCAAAATTTAGGGGATGTTATTGTGAAAAAATAATGCTACACCCTGTATATCAAATTATGAAGAATTAAGATTATGTATTGTAATCTAAAAGAATTTTTTTAAGTCAAAAAAATTTTTTTAAACATTTGAATGGAGACAATCTGTACGATCCACTATTCGATAGAGAAGACATACAGAAAGGACAGACTGTATAATGTAGGGATAATTGCGAATAGGTGTGATAAACAATTTATATGAAATAAATTACCTAACGAAACTTTTATCAAAGAGATCAAGTATCAAAATTTGTTCATAATAAGAAACTAATAATGCTTTATTCTGTAAAGTCAAGCTAATCTCGTAATATTTGTTGATTAAGACATTAAAATGAGATAGTGTAGATGTTTAGACATAACAGAGCAGGAAAATATAAAATAATGTGAATTTCAGAGAACATGACTTATAAAGAAAACGAATTTTCATTTTGCATACATATTTAAAGGTAACAGCTGTCATCTATTAAAACATTATGAATATTCATTTGACATACATACTTAGAGGTTAGGAAATGTCATTTTAACAATACTAAGAAATATTATTGAATGAAAATAATATAGGAAGTTTAAGCAATTAAAAACCTTAGAATATAATATCATGATATAATGGATGAACATTTCACTGGTTGAAATGAAGAATTTGAGTTATAAAATAAATAGTCAAATTTGATTGGTTAATAAACATTTAAAAAAGATCACATCGGCGACAACTGTGTTGCTAACGAAAAAAAAATCAGAATGTGAAAAGTTGTTGATTATGGGGGCTATTGACTAGTAGGTTTTCTTTTTGGGAAGAGATTTTTGGAGCAGCAAAATTTTTTTGGTAAAGTAAATCAATTGAAATCATTTGGAAGACAAAATTTGACTATAGAATTTAAAACAAATACATTATACTTACAAGAGATATATCAGTGTAAGTAGTTTAGTTTATATTAATAATTAAAAAAGGAATTGTTGAATGTTGTACAACACTAATCATGAATTTTATTTTATAATATGGTATCTTGTGTCTGGTGGAAGTAAAATAGCCACAATAGTTTTCGAAAAACATTGAATAGTGGAATTTGTGTGAGCTGTTTGGACTTTGAAAGAAATACAGCATCGATTCCTGTTCTGGTAGAAGCAGAATGCCAACAGGGAGGTTTTCCAGGAGGAGAATCTGGAACAAATAAAATAAGCAGATTATTGAAGGTGAACAAACAGAAATCGTGAAGTAAATAAGGTAGTACAAGTTAATTTATTAATGTATTAAGAGGTCAAGCGTACTTACTAATTTGTAAAAAAAACTAAAATTTTGTGATGCATAGACGCTGTTAAGAGTGTATTTCGCCGTTTTCTGAAAGTCATATGTTTATGAAGTTATATAACTGTATTTTACTATTATAATAATATCTCACCAGAGTGCGTGTGATTTGTATGAAAGAGTCATCCTTTTAGATAGTTGAATTTCTTAAAAAAAAACACTTGTAAAAGTGTAGTGTATTTATTTTCATTAAATTAAATATTGTTTTTCCTTTTGAAGAACGTTTTTTTTTAAATTACTTGAGTTATTCATTTCATCTGGTGACTTGTGCACCATCTACTTACCACAGGCAGAAGCTCTGAATGAAATCGATTGAACTATGCAGATATTTTTTTAAGTAGGACAGGACCGTATTTAATTTGAAATCATTAAAAAAGTAACATATTCTGATTAACAA
Organism: Galeruca laticollis; assembly: GCA_963921935.1. NCBI lineage: Eukaryota > Metazoa > Arthropoda > Insecta > Coleoptera > Chrysomelidae > Galeruca > Galeruca laticollis. The sequence continues at coordinate 72,147,564 of OY998182.1, forward strand.
ATTTATCTTTAAAAATATAAAGCATTTATTAACTTTGGCGCTAACATATATAAAATTATAAAATCATTGTATTTAAAATACTTGAACTCTACCCTGAGATGAGAAGTTTTCATGTTGGTTAAATAAACTGTTTATCATACATATTAAATCCTCAACATACCGGGCAAATTAAACTATTCTCTCACCCAATTCTATTCATAATAATATGTCGGCCCAACGTAGGGCAAATTAAATTTCCATAAAATAAACTATAATAATATATATATATATATATATATATATATATATATATATATATATATATATATATATATTGCCACGCACAATTTATTGAGAAGTTGTTTTCTTTTTTTGAATTTCTTCAGGTGGTATGAAGACCAACTGTTCTTTCTATATATATATTTTTTTAATAAAATTTAGAAACTAAATTGAATTTAGACTAAAGGCAAATTAGCAGAATCAATAGGCTATGCTATAGTACCGACCAGTGGTTTAAAAAGGTGCGAGCAACACCGGCTAGGGAGTATTATTCTGTAAGTAGGTTCGGAGCCACCAGTTCACCGACTAAACTAGAAGTCTCTAGTTGATCACGAACTGGTCGATACTCTACAAGCCACCATGCACTACAAGGCCACTCCAAAATAAAAAGGGGGGGGGATTCAAAGTAATTAGGGCCTCCTGGACAGTTGGACAGTCTGCCAAGTAAAACACAGTCTCTTCCAATGTCACCAAATAAATAAAAATAGGTAAGAAACATAGAAATAAAGAAAGATATAGGTGATGAAGTTACAATAAGTTTTTCTTATTATTATAATATCTTCAAAGCTGTAAACCGCAACGTGATCACATGTTCCACAAGTTAACTTAACTTTAATATTAGCTTAAAGTAAAATAAAGAGTGCGCATTAATAACTATGGCCTCGACTGGCCTACTAGGAAAATTAAAAAGGCAAAAATGAACAAAGTACCAAACAAACAAAGATTTATAATGAAGTAGACTTAGCTGATTTCCGTTTGTCCCTGGAATCGCTTAATTATGGGAAACTTGAGGGCGTGAAGCACTGGGTATTGCAGTCAATGTCCAGGCAAATTTTTCGCCGAAAAAAAAACCCTAGAGAAGAAAACATAGAAAATCTCTAATATCTCAACACAAGATACAGGGAAAACGGAGAATACTTTAATAATAATTGTACAAAATTAATTATTTAATTACTTAATTATATTCAAAAAGTTAAATGGAATAATCACAGAAAATAAGAAAATTAAATCATTGTGATTATAAACGCATCAGTTAAAAGAAGTCCAAAACCTATTGATTATTATATTACACAAATTATTTGATCCCCATTTGTAAAAAAAAGGAAAACTATGGCGCAACAATGAACCTATTTAATTTTGACAACTGAGAAATGAACAATAATTAAGAAATCAAATATCAAGTCAATTTAAACTCAAATCAATTAGCAAAATAGAAGAAGTGGTGAACAATAATCATCAAAAAAAACTTAACTCACTTCTGACCAGGAGGGTTTTTTATATTATGCTTGCGCTTGTCCAAACGATTCAACAACGAAATAACTAAATACGGTATCCAAGTCAAAGACGGGATGTAACCACTGAGTGTCTGGAATCGTATCGACAAGTCCAAAAAAACGTGATTCGATTATCCACCATAAAATTCTAATAGGAAGAAAGTAAAATAAATAAAACGCTGAATTTAGCATAACAAGCAGAATCGAGAAAATTACTCTTCAGTTATAAAATATGAATAGCTTACCTAAAGAACGGCAAAAAATCCTACGTAGTAGTATTATCAATAAAATCTCCTCAAAAAATTCAGGAAATAGCCAAGGTAAATAAAAGATAAGGTAACTGAATTGATAGATGGAGATTAATTATATAGAGTTTCAATCGCATCCCATACAAATTGGATAATAAAATTTTAGATTAAAAACTCTAACCACTCTTCAATATGCTTTCTGTGGTAAAAGATGGCCGGAAAGAAAGAGAATTTCCCAAATTTCGCACCAGGATCCTTGCCAAAATACCACATGCGTAAAACTAAACTCCGATGCCAAACTTAATTTTCGGCTAAGAACAAGAATAAATCAGATGGACATTCAATTGATATAAATTGAGGAATTATCTATAAAAGGCATGAATTTTCGATAAATTCAATAACAATCGGTAACTGTGTTCCTCATAGTTTTAAGCCAGTGTATGAGCAGAAGGAAGAACATGTGTTCATAGCGCACACCATCACGACAAATAGAACCGATATAAACATTATATTTTGTTATAAATAAACATACTTTGGATTGTTTACTCCAATATTGTGATCTTTTGGACAAAACAAGCGCTCAATAACCGGAGTTGTTAACCAGGGAGAAAAGTGATATAAAAGTTTCCTCCACCAAGTGTTTATTCACATGTTGACCTACAAATTAAAACGAAGTGTTCGTCACGTGTCTGAATTTAATTAAGAAATAAGAATTATCAAATATCAACTTAAGTACTGGAAAAGGAAGTGAAACAGAAGAAAACCCACCGGGATTATCAGGTCAGTAACCTAAAACCAGAAGTGGAGACAGTCAAATGACGATACACTCAAACTCTCAACCAAAATAACTTTAATTTTTGTTAATATTATTCGTATTTTCCCTATTTCAGACTAAACAGCCTAATATACACATCAATAGAGAATGTTAGTGCAGAATACCACGTAGAGAAGTTTATAAATAACACATCCCAGTTATTCACAAGAGATTTCTCGAATTACCACCTGGAAACAACTATGGATGTGCTAACAAAGACAAATAACAATATTATATACAAAATTTACATTAGATATGGATTAAGTTCGTCGGTGAGTGCGCTAAATACTATGAAAGAGGTTAATAAATTCAACAATCGATAATCTTCAGTTACCAACAATATTCTATTGACAAAAATAATATGGTTAAAAGAAAAGTAGTTACAGCAAAATAAAAATCGAAACTTAGATATAAGCAGTGCGTTAACTGAACCCTAAAATAAATGTAATTGTGAGGTATTTTAATTAAATAAAATAGAATAACAATTGGAGTTGACTTATTGATAAGAAAAACAACAACATTGAAACAACCTTGCTAATATGGTGAAGGTGATGATAATTACTATAATAAACACAATAGTAACTTAGTTTTGATAAAGGTATCATTTAAATATTATGATTACGACGTAATCGATATAGAGAAGTTATTCGAATGAGCGTTTAGCAAGACTTAATGATCAATTCAGGTCGTGACAACTCCTCCTCTCCAAAAGCAGGAGGTAAGTTTTCAAAAAAAAAAATTACCGACGATAGTGTATCTTTATCTGTGGGCAAAACTAATAACCAAAGGTTGACTCTTGATGGACTTCTCCTACCGATCCTAAGGAAATCCAACACCATTCAGCCTGTGATTTGGCGGAAAAAAGGATGCAAATAAAAGAGAAAATGGAATCAATTCTCAGGGAAGAAGTTATTTAGCATAACGGAAAAATCGTAAGATACATAATTTTAAGTCCATGGATTAACGTGGTTACTTAACAAGATGGACCTTCAGAAACAAAATCGACAGTCACTGGTTTTAGATCTTGAACATGCCAGACACCTCTAAATTTACCTAATTCGTCCTGTAACTCGTACGTACAGGTACCAGTTTTCCGTTTTATTGAGAAAGGTCCTATAAATTCAGGTGCTAATTTAGCGCTAACGTAGTTAGCCGCATTAGATAAAATTTTGTTTTTACGCCACACCTGTTGACCGACGGTAAAAGATAACGGACGTCGACGCAAGTTATAGCGATGTTGAGTGTTTTGCTGGGAAATCTAAATTTGTTGGTAGATCCTGTCAAATTTTCGAAAATCCTTCACGCGTTGCCGTATAGGATCTTGAGCCTCAGTCTCTACATATGGAATTTCAGCGACAAAATCTTGACCAAAGAGCTTGTGCTCTCTCCCAAAATTTATGAAAAATGGGGTATAACCAGTGGTCTCATGCCGCGATGTTCGAATGGCACAACCAATGGCAGCAAGATTATCCTCCCAAGTCCTATGATCCTCTTGCTTCACATAAGATAGCAACATAGTTTTTACGTCTCTATTAACGCGTTCAGTATGTTTCACTCTGGGATAATAATGAGCTGTGTAAAAGGATTCAATTTTATATTTATTGCATAGTGATTGCCAATCTTTGGATTTAAAAACGGAACCATTGTCAGACGTAATAAATTGGGGTGATCCATAAACTAGGAAAATACCTTCCTCATCATTCTTAATTAGGGATTTAGCTGATATTGAACGGCAAGGAAACAACAATATGTACGAGTATTTACTAAAATAATCGACGGCAACCAAAATATACGAATTGCCATGTTTGGATCGAGGCAGTGGACCAATGTAATCTAAACTGATAGATTGCCACGGAGCTTTTATCTCGGGACGATTACCCATTAATCCCGCCGGAGGCTTTTGATCAAATTTACTTTGGGCACAGACTGTACAACAACGAATATACTTAATGATGTCCGATCTCATCTAAGGCCAATAATATTTTGCAGCAACTCTCCAAAAGGTTCTATGAACTCCTCCATGAGCCATGACTTCTTTTCGTTGATCTTTGGGTACAACTATTTTCCAACAACTAGAATGATTAGGGAAGTTAGGGTCCGCTGTTTTGACAAATTTATATAAGATACCATCATCACTTCTCCAACAAGGAAACTTGTCCGGATATTCCTCCAAACTGTGCACCATTCTTTTATACCACTTATCGGAACTGTCGCAAAACGTAAAAGGATTGGGGGTCGCATGACTCCCAGAGGTTAAAGTAGTAATTGAAACAGGCACAGACCTCGATAGAAAATCAGGTACCACGTGATCCTTCCCCTTACGGTGGATAAGTTCAAAATCAAAGGGTTGTAATCGAAAAGCTCAACGAGCGAGACGACCTTGAGGATCTTTTAGATGATGTAACCACAATAAAGAATGATGATCAGTAATAACCTTAAAATGAACCCCTTCCAATTAGTGACGTAATTTTTCAACACTCAAAATCACAGCCAGACATTCCTTCTCCGTTACAGTCAACTTCATTTCTTGTCTAGTTAAAGAGCGAGATAAGTAGCAAACCACTTTTTCACCATCATCGAATTCCTGGGTAAGGACAGCACCTAGGCCATAGTTAGAGGCATCGGTTTGGAGAGTGAAGGGGCGACTAAAATCAGGAGACTGAAGAACCGGAGCAGTAACAAGTGTCTCCTTAATGGCTTTAAAAGACTGTTGGCACTCAGGAGTCCTTTCCCAAGGAACGGCCTTTTTAGTTAGACGAGTTAAAGGAGTCAAAATAGAGGAAAAGTTTGGCACAAAACGGCGGTACCATGGTGCCGTACCAATAATTCTACGAATCTCCGTGATATTCTTGGGAGGTAAAATGTCCAGATATTGAAAGGAGAAGCCTTACGATCATATACTGACCTTCCCGAGGCACGTTTCCCGAACATTTTGGGCATGATCGAGTGGTGACATCAGGAGCACGACATCTGAAACAATGGATTCTTTTCGGATATGGACACTGTCTATTAATATGGCCGGTTTTCTTACAGTTCCAACAGGTAACAATTCGGCTGGATTGCTTGACATTGGAAACTTCATTGATTTGAGAGGTACTAAAGATTGGTTCGTCAGTTGCTACAAAAGCAAAATCGGGCACAACAAAACCATGACGCTTTCTGGAAGGTGGGACGTAATGTTCAGCTCTATATTTTTTTGCCTCCAGCTTAAGACACTCCTCCTCGAGTTCTTATAAAGTATTTACGACCGGAAGTTGAGTGGTGTAGAACGGAGAAATGTTACGAGACACCACATCAAGCTGCACATCAGCAGGCATTACCACCATAGCGACGAAACACAAGGCATTCATACTCGATAGATAATCAACTATACTTTCACTGGGGTCCTGCCTGCGATCCAGAATTTCCCGAAATAACCTAGCTCTGTAATCAGGAGGCTCGAAATGCTTACATAGAAGTTCTGATAATGATTTCCAGTCCTTGAACCTGGAATTATTGGCACGGAACCCATTTAAAGCCTTCCCAGTAAATAGGTCAATAGCAGAACCAAACAATTCCCTTTCAGATATACCATGAGCAATACGCAACTCCGAAACACGTTCTAAAAAATTATGCACCGAAAGTTGTCTAGTATCACCAGAAAATTTGAGGCCCCACTTCTCCACTCTCTGAGTTTTTAAAGAAGAAAAATAAGAATGACCAGCTACTGGATTATCTGGACTTGGTGCAACAGCTTTAGACAAACCTGTTTGATTAATTTGACCAACATCATCACTAGAATCATCAGCAGTTGATTCTTATATATGAGTATTTTCCAGCAACATACTCAAATTTGGATCTTGTTTAGAGCGTCGCTCCATTGTATCAAGAGTAGACAAAATTTCAGCTAACAATTCCGACCTTGAGTTTAGCTCCTCTGGCGTGAGATTGGCAACAGGAATACGATCAGCATGACAGAGCAAATGAATTAACCTTGACTCAAGCCTCAAAAATTCATTACGAGCATTTTTCTCAGCAAAATTGGTTAACCCGTTTTGAATATCTTTTAAAGTTCTAGAAATAACATCATGTTCGTCTTCAAAAGGAAAATTATAAGGCGGGTAATTTAAGGATTTGCCTCTTCTTTCGAGGCGCAAAATTGGGCGCAATGAAAAGCGCAACTAGTCTACCGTCTTGGTGTCATCGGCTGGCAGTCCACGAACTTTTAATTAAAAAATAAGCATATCTTTCTTTAAATAATTCACCTGCATTTTATAATCCATCCTGTTAAATGTCAGAGGTTAATCAAGTAGAAAAAAAAAATTTAAATTAAATATGAATGATTAGATTGCCAATGAAAACTTAAATTAATGTTATCCAAGTGCACCCAATTAACATTGAAAATACGAAACAGTGAATCATTATAAAGTAAATTAAGAATACCTGCGATCCCCACACCAAAACACCAACCCAAACGTACCTCAATGTTGACGCACTGCCAGGAGTAAAATATTAGAACAAAAAGGTAATATTAGAAAAGAAAGGCCCCACGTTGGGCGCCAAAATTGCCACGCACAATTTATTGAGAAGTTTTCTTTTCTTGAATTCCTACAGGTGGTATGAAGACCAACTGTTCTTTTTATAAATATATATATATATATATATTTTAACAAAATTTAGGAACTAAATTAAATTTAGACTAAAGGCAAATTAGCAGAATCAATAGGGTATGCTATAGTACCGACCAGTGGTTTAAAAAGGTGCGAGCAACACCGGCTAGGGAGTATTCTGTGAGTAGGTTCGGCGCCACCAGTTTACCGACTAAACTGGAAGTCTCTAGTTGATCACGAACTGGTCGATACTCTACAAGCCACCGTAAACTACAAGGCCACTCCAAAAAAGGGGGGGGAATCAAAGTAATTAAGGCCTCCTGGACAGTCTGCCAAGTAAAACACAGTCTCTTCAGATGTCACCAATTTAATAAAAATAGGTAAGAAACATAGACATAAAGAAAGATATAGGTGGTAAAGTTACAATAAGTTTTTTCAATATAATAATATCTTTAAAGCCGTAAACCGCAAGCAACGTGATCACGTGTTCAACAAGTTAACTTAACTTTAATAATTAGCTTAAAGTAAAATAAAGAGTGCGCAATAATATCTATGGCGTCGACTGGCCTACTAGAAAAATTGAAAAGGGAAAAATAAACAAAGTACGAAACAAACAAAGATTTATAATAAAGTAGACTCAGCTGATTTCTGCTTGTCCCTGACAATCGCTAACTTATGGGAAATTTGAGGGCGTGAAGTACTGGGTATTGCAGTCAATGTTTAGGCAAATTTTTCGCCGAAAAAAAACCCTAGAGAAGAAAACAGAAAATCTCTAATATCTCAACACAAGATACGGGGAAAACGGAGGATACTTTCATAATAATTGTACAAAATTAATTATCGAATTACTTAATTCTATTCAAAAAGTTAAAAGTTGAATGGAATAATCACAATCACAACAATCAGTTAAAAGAAATCCAATACCTATTGATTATTATATTACATAAATTAATTGATATCCATTTGTATAAAAAAGGAAACAAAAAAAGTTTACGTAAACATTGAACCCCGCCCATGTAGTCGTTGACAAACTATGACACAACAATAAAACTATTTAATATTGACAACTGAGAAATAAATATTAATTAGCAAATCAAATATCAAGTCAATTTAAACTCAAATCAATTAGCAAAATAGAAGAAGTTGTAAACAATAATCATTAAAAAAACTTAACTCACTTCTGGCCAGGATGGTTTTTTATAGTATGCTTGCGCTTGTCCAAACGATTCAACAACGAAATAACTAAATACGGTATCCAAGTCAAAGACGGGATGTAACCACTGAGTGTCTGGAATCGAATCGACAGGTCCAAAAAAACGTGATTCAATTATCCACCATAAAATTCTAATAGGAAGAAAGCAAAATAAATAAAACGCTGAATTTATCATAACAAGCAGAATCGAGAAAATTAGTCTTCAGTTATAAAATATGAATAGCTTACCTGAAGAACGGCAAAAAATCCTACGTAGTAGTATTATCAATAGAATCTCCTCAAAAAATTCAGAAAATAGCCAAGATAAATAAAAGATAAGCTAACTAAATTGATAGATGGAGATTAATTATATAGAGTGTCAATCAAATCCCATACAAACTGGATAATAAAATTTCAGATTAAAAACTCCAACCACTCTTCAATATGCTTTCTGTGGTAAAAGATGGCCGGAAAGAAAGAGAATTTCCCAAATGTCGCACCAGGATCGTTGCCAAAATACCACATGCGTAAAACTAAACTCCGATGCCAAACTTAATTTTCGGCTAAGAACCAGAATAAATCAGATGGGCATTCAATTGAATTAAATTAAGGAATGAACTATAGAAGGCATGGATTATTGATAAATTCAATAACAATTGGCAACTGTGTTCCTAATAGTACTAAGCCAGTGTATGAGCAGAAGGAAGAAAATGTGTTCATAGCGCACACCATCACGACAAATAGAACCGATATAAACATTATATTTTGTTATAAATAAACATACTTTGGATTGTTTACTCGAATATTGTTATTTTAAGACAAAACAAGCGCTTAATAATCGGAGTTGTTAACCAGGGAGAAAAGTGATATAAAAGTTTCCTCTACCAAGTGTTTATTCACATGGTGACCTAGAAATTAAAACGAAGTGTTCGTCATGTGTCTGAATTTAATTAAGAAATTAGAATGATCAAATATCAACTTAAGTACTGGAAAAGGAAGTGAAACAGAAGAAAACCCACCGGGATTATCAGGTCAGTAATCTAGAACCAGAAGTGGAGACAGTTAAAAGTCGATACACTCAAACTCTCAACCAAAATAACTTTCATTTTTGTTAATATTATTTGTATTTTCCCAATTTCAGACTAAACAGCCCAATATACATATCAATAGAGAATGTTAGTGCCGATTACCACCTGGAAACATCTATGGATGTGCTAACAAAGACAAATAGCAATATTATTCTATTGACAAAAATAATATGGTTAAAAGAAAAGTAGTTACAGCAAAATAAAAATCGAAACTTAGATATAAGCAGTGCGTTAACTGAACCCTAAAATAAATGTAATTGTGAGGTATTTTAATTAAATAAAATAGAATAACAATTGGAGTTGACTTATTGATAAAAAAAATATCAACATTGAAACAACCTTGATAATATGGTGAAGGTGATGATAATTACTATAATAAACACAATAGTAACTTAGTTTTGATAAAGGTATCATTTAAATATTATGATTACGACGTAATCGATATAGAGAAGTTATTCGAATGAGCGTTTAGCAAGACTTAATGATCAATTCAGGTCGTGACAACTCCTCCTCTCCAAAAGCAGGAGGTAAGTTTTCAACAACAAAAAATTACCGACGATAGTGTATCTTTATCTGAGGGCAAAACTAATGACCAAAGGTTGACTCTTGATGGACTTCTCCCACCGATCCTAAGGAAATCCCATTCAGCCTGTGATTTGGCGGGAAAAAGGATGCAAATAAAAGAGAAAATGGAATCAATTCTCAGGGAACAAGTTATTTAGCATAACGAAAAAATCGTAAGATACATAATTTTAAGTCCATGGATTAACGTGGTTACTTAACCAGATGGACCTTCAGCAACAAAATCGACAGTCACTGGTTTTAGATCTTGAACATGCCAGACACCTCTAAATTTACCAAATTCGTCCTGTAACTCGTACGTACAGGTACCAGTTTTCCGTTTTATTGAGAAAGGTCCTATAAATTCAGGTGCTAATTTAGCGCTAACGTAGTTAGCTGCATTAGATAAAATTCTGTTTTTACGCCACACCTGTTGACCGACGGTAAAAGATAACGGACGTCGACGCAAGTTATAGCGGTGTTGATTGTTTTGCTGAGAAATCTAAATTTGTTGGTAGATCCTGTCAAATTTTCGAAAATACTTTACGCGTTGCCGTATATGATCTTGAGCCTCAGTCTCTACATATGGAATTTCAGCGACAAAATCTTGACCAAAGAGCTTGTGCTCTTTCCCAGAATTTATGAAAAATGGGGTATAACCAGTGGTCTCATGCCGCGATGTTCGAATGGCACAACCAATGGCAGCGAGATTATCCTCCCAAGTCCTATGATCCTCTTGCTTCACATGAGATCGCAACATAGTTCTTACGTCTCTATTAACGCGTTCAGTATGGTTCACTCTGGGATAATAATGAGCTGTGTAAAAGGATTTAATTTTATATTTATTGCATAGTGAATGCCAATCTTTGGATTTAAAAACGGAACCATTGTCAGACGTAATAAATTGGGGTGATCCATAAACTAGGAAAATACCTTCCTCATCATTCTTAATTAGGGATTTAGCTGATATTGAACGGCAAGGAAACAACAATATGTATTTACTAAAATAATCGACGGCAACCAAAATATACGAATTGCCATGTTTGGATCGAGGCAGTGGACCAATGTAATCTAAACTGATAGATTGCCAGCCAGCTTTTATATCGGGACGGTTACCCATTAATCCCGCCGGAGGCTTTTGATCAAATTTACTTTGGGCACAGACTGTACAACAACGAATATACTTAATGATGTCCGATCTCATCTTAGGCCTATAATATTTTGCAGCCACTCTCCAAAAGGTTTTATGAACTCCTCCATGAGCCATGACTTATTTTCGTTGATCTTTGGGTACAACTATTTTCCAACAACTAGAATGATTAGGGAAGTTAGGGTCCGCTGTTTTGATAAATTTATATGAGATACCATCATCACTTCTCCAACAAGGAAACTTGTCCGGATATTCCTCCAAACTGTGCACCATTCTTTCATACCACTTATCGGAACTGTCGCAAAACGTAACAGGATTGGGGGTCGCATGACTCCCAGAGGTTAAAGTAGTAATTGAAAAAGGCACAGACCTCGATAGAAAATCAGGTACCACGTGATGCTTCCCCTTACGGTGGAAAGTTCAAAATCAAAGGGTTGTAATCGAAAAGCTCAACGAGCGAGACGACCTTGAGGATCTTTTAGATGATGTAACCACAATAAACAATGATGATCAGTAATAACCTTAAAATGAACCCCTTCCAAATAGTGACGTAATTTTTCAACACTCCAAATCACAGCCAGACATTCCTTCTCCGTTACAGTTAACTTCATTTCTTGTCTAGTTAAAGAGCGAGATAAGTAGCAAACCACTTTTTCACCATCATCGAATTCCTGGGTAAGGATAGCACCTAGGCCATAGTTAGAGGCATCGGTTTGGAGAGTGAAGGTGCGACTAAAATCAGGAGACTGAAGAACCGGAGCAGTAACAAGTGTCTCCTTAATGGCTTTAAAAGACTGTTGGCACTCAGGAGTCCTTTCCCAAGGAACGGCCTTTTTAGTTAGACGAGTTAAAGGAGTCAAAATAGAGGAAAAGTTTGGCACAAAACGGCGGTACCATGGTGCCGTACCAATAATTCTACGAATCTCCGTGATATTCTTGGGAGGTAAAATGTCCAGATATTGAAAGGAGAAGCCTTACGATCATCTACTGACCCTCCCGAGGCACGTTTCCCGAACATTTTGGGCATGATCGAGTGGTGACATCAGGATCACGACATCTGAAACAATAGATTCTTTTCGGATATGGACACTGTCTATTAATATGGCCGGTTTTCCTACAGTTCCAACAGGTAACATTTCGGCTGGATTGCTTGACATTGGAAACTTCATTGATTTGAGAGGTACTGAAGATTAGTTCGTCAGTTGCTACAAAAGAAAAATCGGGCTCAACAAAACCATGACGCTTTCTGGAAGGTGGGACGTAATGTTCAGCTCTATATCTTTTGTCTCCAGCCTATGACACTCCTCCTCAAGTTCTTATAAAGTATTTACGACCGGAAGTTGAGTGGTGTAGAACGGAGAAATGTTACGAGACACCACATCAAGCTGCACATCAGCAGGCATTACCACCATAGCGACGAAACACAAGGCATTCATACTCGATAGATAATCAACTATACTTTCACTGGGGTCCTGCGTGCGATCCAGAATTTCCCGAAATAACCTAGCTCTGTAATCAGGAGGCTCGAAATGCTTACATAGAAGTTCTGATAATGATTTCCAGTCCTTGAACCTGGAATTATTGGCACGGAACCCATTTAAAGCCTTCCCAGTAAATAGGTCAATAGCAGAACCAAACAATTCCCTTTCAGATATACCGTGAGCAATACGCAACTCCGAAACACGTTCTAAAAAATTATGCACCGAAAGTTGTCTAGTATCACCAGAAAATTTGAGGCCCCACTTCTCCACTCTCTGAGTTTTTAAAGAAGAAAAATAAGAATGACCAGCTACTGGATTATCTGGACTTGGTGCAACAGCTTTAGACAAACCTGTTTGATTAATTTGACCAACATCATCACTAGAATCATCAGCAGTTGATTCTTGTATATGAGTATTTTCCAGCAACATACTCAAATTTGGATCTTGTTTAGAGCGTCGCTCCATTGTATCAAGAGTAGACAAAATTTCAGCTAACAATTCCGACCTTGAGTTTAGCTCCTCTGGCGTGAGATTGGCAACAGGAATACGATCAGCACGACAGAGCAAATAAATTATCCTTGACTCAAGCCTCAAAAATTCATTACGAGCATTTTTCTCAGCAAAATTGGTTAACCCGTTTTGAATATCTTTTAAAGTTCTAGATATAACATCATGTTCGTCTTCAAAAGGAAAATTATAAGGCGGGTAATTTAAGGCTTTGCCTCTTGTTTCGAGGCGCAAAATTGGGCGCAATGAAAAGCGCAACTAGTCTACCGTCTTGGTGTCATCGGCTGGCAGTCCACGAACTTTTAATTGAAAAATAAGCATATCTTTCTTTAAATAATTCACCTGCATTTTATAATCCATCCTGTTAAATGTCAGAGGTTAATCAAGTAGAAAAAAAAATTTAAATTAAATATGAATGATTAGATTGCCAATGAAAACTTAAATTAATGTTATCCAAGTGCACCCAATTAACATTGAAAATACGAAACAGTGAATTATTATAAAGTAAATTAAGAATACCTGCGATCCCCACACCAAAATACCAACCCAAACGTACCTCAAAGTTGACGCACTGCCAGGAGTAAAATATTAGAACAAAAAGGTAATATTAGAAAAGAAAAGCCCCACGTTGGGCGCCAAAATTGCCACGCACAATTTATTGAGAAGTTTTCTTTTTTTGAATTCCTACAGGTGGTATGAAGACCAACTGTTCTTTTTATATATATATTTTTTTTAACAAAATTTAGGAACTTAATTAAATTTAGACTAAAGGCAAATTAGCAGAGTCAATAGGGTATGCTATAGTACCGACCAGTGGTTTAAAAAGGTGCGAGCAACACCGGCTAGGGAGTATTCTGTGAGTAGGTTCGGCGCCACCAGTTTACCGACTAAACTGGAAGTCTCTAGTTGATCACGAACTGGTCGATACTCTACAAGCCACCGTAAACTACAAGGCCACTCCAAAAAAGGGGGGGGGTATCAAAGTAATTAAGGCCTCCTGGACAGTCTGCCAAGTAAAACACAGTCTCTTCAGATGTCACCAATTTAATAAAAATAGGGAAGAAACATAGAAATACAGAAAGATATAGGTGGTAAAGTTACAATAAGTTTTTTCAATATAATAATATCTTTAAAGCCGTAAACCGCAAGCAACGTGATCACGTGTTCAACAAGTTAACTTAACTTTAATAATTAGCTTAAAGTAAAATAAAGAGTGCGCAATAATAACTATGGCGTCGACTGGCCTACTAGAAAAATTGAAAAGGGAAAAATAAACAAAGTACGAAACAAACAAAGATTTATAATAAAGTAGACTCAGCTGATTTCCGCTTGTCCCTGACAATCGCTAACTTATGGGAAATTTGAGGGCGTGAAGTACTGGGTATTGCAGTCAATGTTCAGGCAAATTTTTCGCCGAAAAAAACCCTAGAGAAGAAAACATAGAAAATCTCTAATATCTCAACACAAGATACGGGGAAAACGGAGGATACTTTCATAATAATTGTACAAAATTAATTATCGAATTACTTAATTCTATTCAAAAAGTTGAAAGTTAAATGGAATAATCACAATCACAACAATCAGTTAAAAGAAATCCAATACCTATTGATTATTATATTACATAAATTAATTGATATTCATTTGTAAAAAAAAGGAAACAAAAAAAGTTCACGAAAACATTGAACCCCGCCCATGTAGTCGTTGACAAACTATGACACAACAATAAAACTATTCAATATTGACAACTGAGAAATAAATATTAATTAGGAAATCAAATATCAAGTCAATTTGAACTTAAATCAATTAGCAAAATAGAAGAAGTTGTAAACAATAATCATTAAAAAAACTTAACTCACTTCTGGCCAGGATGGTTTTTTATAGTATGCTTGCGCTTGTCCAAACGATTCAACAACGAAATAACTAAATACGGTATCCAAGTCAAAGACGGGATGTAACCACTGAGTGTCTGGAATCGAATCGACAGGTCCAAAAAAACGTGATTCAATTATCCATCATAAAATTCTAATAGGGAGAAAGCAAAATAAATAAAACGCTGAATTTATCATAACAAGCAGAATTGAGAAAATTACTCTTCAGTTATAAAATATGAATAGCTTACCTGAAGAACGGCAAAAAATCCTACGTAGTAGTATTATCAATAGAATCTCCTCCAAAAATTCAGAAAATAACCAAGATAAATAAAAGATAAGCTAACTAAATTGATAGATGGAGATTAATTATATAGAGTGTCAATCAAATCCCATACAAACTGGATAATAAAATTTCAGATTAAAAACTCCAACCACTCTTCAATATGCTTTCTGTGGTAAAAGATGGCCGGAAAGAAAGAGAATTTCCCAAATGTCGCACCAGGATCGTTGCCAAAATACCACATGCGTAAAACTAAACTCCGATGCCAAACTTGATTTTCGGCTAAGAACCAGAATAAATCAGATGGGCATTCAATTGAATTAAATTAAGGAATGAACTAAAGAAGGCATGGATTATTGATAAATTCAATAACAATTGGCAACTGTGTTCCTAATAGTACTAAGCCAGTGTATGAGCAGAAGGAAGAAAATGTGTTCATAGCGCACACCATCACGACAAATAGAACCGATATAAACATTATATTTTGTTATAAATAAACATACTTTGGATTGTTTACTCGAATATTGTGATTTTTAGACAAAACAAGCGCTCAATAATCGGAGTTGTTAACCCGGGAAAAAAGTGATATAAAAGTTTCCTCTACCATGTGTTTATTCACATGGTGACCTAGAAATTAAAACGAAGTGTTCGTCATGTGTCTGAATTTAATTAAGAAATTAGAATTATCAAATATCAACTTAAGTACTGGAAAAGGAAGTGAAACAGAAGAAAACTCACCGGGATTATCAGGTCAGTAATCTAGAACCAGAAGTGGAGACAGTCAAAAGTCGATACACTCAAACTCTCAACCAAAATAACTTTCATTTTTGTTAATATTATTTGTATTTTCCCAATTTCAGACTAAACAGCCTAATATACATATCAATAGAGAATGTTAGTGCCGATTACCACCTGGAAACAACTATGGATGTGCTAACAAAGACAAATAGCAATATTATATACAAAATTTACATCAGATTTGGATTAAGTTCGTCGGTGAAAAAAGTTAATAAATTCAACAATCGATAATCTTTAGTTACCAACAATATTCTATTGACAAAAATAATATGGTTAAAATAAAAGTAGTTACAGCAAAATAAAAATCGAAACTTAGATAGATACAGTGCGTTAACTGAACTCTAAAATAAATGTAATTGTGAGGTATTTTAATTAAATAAAATAGAATAACAATTGGAGTTAACTTATTGATAAAAAAAACATCAACATTGAAACAACCTTGCTAATATGGTGAAGGTGATGTTAATTACTATAATAAACACAGTAGTAACTTAGTTTTGATAAAGGTATCATTTAAATATTATGATTACGACGTAATCGATATAGAGAAGTTATTCGAATGAGCGTTTAGCAAGACTTAATGATCAATTTAGACCGTGACAATATATATATATATATATATATATATATATATATATATATATATATATATATATATATATATATATATATATATATATATATATATATGTATATAAATATATATGTATATATATGTATATAAATATATATATATATATATATATATATATATACGTATATATATATTGAACTCATCACAACATCTATAAGGGTTTGAAGGTGTTTGAGTGTGAGGTTTTCAAGCGTGAATTCGACAGGCAAGTTTCCGGGAAAGATTATATTTCGGAAAGTTTGACTATGGTCGTAACAGAAACATTAATATGTACGCTATGACATTGTACAACACAGCAAATATTTAGAACCGGAAATGAGAGAAGAAGAAATAGTCTTATACATATCTAGGCATTGCACATACATTCTCTTTTCTGTTTGGTACTCTTAACGCTTTAACTATCACCATCTCTCCTTTTTTAAAAGTCACCCTATCCTTTTTATTTTTATTTGTTATCTTAATGTATCTTTCTGCATTTTTCTTCAAATTCCTATTCACCTTTTCTAGTACTTCATTCATTTCCATGTGTCTATCTACTTCCCAATTTCGTTCTGGTGCTATTCCTGTCATGATATACTCTGGACATTCTTCTGTTACTCCGTGAGGTATTTGATTTAAATATTTCTCTCAACTTGTGGTAAATAATTCTCCCATTGTTCCTGATGTCTAGTACATAATATTCTTAAATATTTTATCACTTCTTTAACATATCTTTCTGCTGGATTAGAGGAAGGTTTCCCAATACTAATGAAGTTTAGATTAATACCACTGTTTTTACACATTCTGTTAAATCTTTGGCTTTCAAAGTAGGTTGCATGGTCTAATATTATATTTTCTGGCTTTCCTAGTGTAGTTATAAAATTTTGTAGGTATACTTTCACATATTTAGAATGAATATCAATCATGATCAATATGTGTTTACTTCTTTGAATGCTTTCAACTAAATTGCTAATAAAATCAATCGCTACTATTTCTAAAGGTTTATTTGACAATATAGATTTCGCTATATTCTGATTATGATAGTTCTTTTCCTTCATTAATTGATATAGTTTACACCGTTTACAAATCTCCTTTGCTACAACAATATCCTTCTTTGTAAAATAATTTTCTCTATATAACATCCATAATTTTCGTGTTCCGATATGCCCATACTCTTCATGTAAGTCTTGCAAAATTTCTCTTGCTAAATCTTTGGTAATTAGAAAAACTTCCCTATCTTCCAATTTTTTGTACCAAATTCCATCAATTTCTATTCCTTTGTTTTTCATATTTTGTTCTAAATTTGTTTGATTTTCTATTATTTTTTTTATTGAGTATAATCCTTCTTCTTGTTTTAATCTATTAATTCCGATTTTAAATTTTGTTCTTTCACATCCTACTTCTGTCTCTCTGCTCAAAATATCCGCTACTATATTCGTTTTACCTGGTATATGTTTTATTTCGAAGTCATATTCTTGGAGTAGCAATATCCATCTATGCACTCTATTGTTTGCATATCGATTCTTCATCATAGCTGTAAGTGCTGAATGGTCGCTTTCTAGAATGAACTTTGCTCCCAGCAAGAAAAATCTAAATTTAGTTACACATGAAACTACACTAGCCATTTCTAGTTCTGTGACTGAATATTTTTTTTCAAAATTTTTGGTTACTCTGGATATGAAACTAATTGGAACTTCAACTCCTTGTTGTACCTGTATCAGAACTCCAGCTAGTCTCTCACCTGATTCATCGGTACGTACGATGAAAGGTTTGTCATATTGTGGATGATAAATTTCCAATTTCTGAGTGAAAATGTTCTTTAATTGTTTAAAAGCCATATCTCTTTCTCTTGTCCATTCCCATCTAACGTTTTTTTTAAGCAATTCTATGAGTGGAATTTCATATTTACTCAAATCTGAAATGAGCCTCTTGTAATAATTTAAAATTCCCAAAAACCCTCTTAATATTTTGAGATTCTTTGGTGTTTGAAATTCTAAAATTACCTTGACTCGGTCTGGATCCATTCTAATGCCACTTGTAGTTAAAACATATCCCAAATATTTTACTTCCTGTTGATAAAATTTACATTTCTCTAAATTCAATTAAAAAGCAGCTAATTCCAATTCCCTCAATATTATTTCTAAATGTTGTTGGTGTAAAATTTCATTTTCCGAGTATACTAAAATGTCGTCAATATAGTGGAGAGTGAATCCTTCATATTTATTTAGAATTGAGTGCAGTGTCCTAACTAGAGTTGCACAGGAACTTTGCAAACCAAAAAGAACCACACAAAATTGATAGACTACTCCATCAATCATAAATGCACTATAAGCTCTACTTTTTTTTTATCTAAAGGAATAAGCCAAAAACTATGCTTTAGATCTAATTTTGAGAATACTTTTGCCTTAGTTATCCTACCAAATATTCCCTCTATATTCATAGGGCTTTCATATTGTTTTTTTGTGTAGGTATTAATATTTCTAGCATCCAAACATATCCGTATCTCTCCATTCTTCTTCCTTACGCATGTAACTGCACTTATGTATGGTGAGTCACATCGTTCAATAATTACCTCTGCTAGCATTTTGTCCAGTTCTTCATACACCTCATTTTTAATTTTATATGGTATGGGCTATGTTTTCACTTTAAAATTCCTTATTTCACTACTCATCTCTAATTTATGCACATACTCCTTAGCTACACATACTTCTTCATTAAATAACCGCTTATGCTTTCCAAGTAAAGTTTTAATTTGTTGTTCTGTTGTCCACAAATGCTTATATTCTTCCCATTGTAAACCTTTAATTTGATTTAACCAACGAATTTTTTGTGTTTCTATATTTTTCTTATTGCTATTAATAAACGGAATCAATGTCTAGAATGTAAAGAGGACAGCTCTTTACATTCTAGACATTGATTTTTATAATTAATAATCATTTCATGATTATTCATTTCGTCAGTCCCTAATACTATGTCAAAATTAAGATTTTCTACTGCTAACATTTGTGATTTATATTTGTTAATTCCAATTTGTAGTTCAGCAATAAAAGTACTCCTTGTCTCATACAGCTTTTTATTGTTCGCTCCCACTAATGATATTTTATTCGTTTTTATCATCATAATATCGTTTCCTTCAAAATTTTCAATAATATTTTTATTTATCAATGTAACCTCAGAACCTGTATCCAGAAGAATATTATATGAAATATTTTGTATTTTTCCTTTAACGAAGATTAGATTTAGATTTTCATTGTCAATACTATCCCCATTTTCATCAATAAATTCCCTTGGATGCTCATATTTAGAAGAATAAATGATATTATGGACATGGAAGCGATTTAGGCAGAATCCCTATGGTCCTGTCCTGTGACAGTTTCCCCAGGTCTATCATCTTCCCTATTTTGATTATCTCTACTATTTCTTTCATTCTGGCTACAACCTGTATTTTGTCTATTATAATTTCTCTCTTGATTTTGTTGATTATTATTCCTTCTTTCATTATCATTTTTTCTTTCATTATAATTGTTTCTTCCTTTCCTTCTATTCTGTTGCCAACTTCCATTCCTGTTACCATTATAGTTTCTTCGTTCGTATCCTCCTTGGTTTCCTCGATCTTCATACTGTCTATATCCATTACTTCTACCTCCATTTCCATAGTAATTTCCCCGATTACCACTATACCTACTAAAGTTCCTAGCATCTCCATTGTTCTCCCTAAAATTTCTATTACCCTGTCTATCATTATCATTATAATGATTTCCTTGATATTGATTTGTCCGATTGTATCCACTCTGATTTGCTACACCCCTCTCTAATCTTTGCAGATAACTTGACAAATGTTCCATCCTTTTGATGTTATGCAAAGCTATGGTCTCTGACATTTCTTGATTAAAATGCCTAGATATGTATAAGACTATTTCTTCTTCTCTCATTTCCGGTTCTAAATATTGTGCTGTGTTGTGCAATGTCATAGCGTACATATTAATGTTTCTGTTACGACCATAGTCAAACTTTCCGAAATATAATCTTTCCCGGAAACTTGCCTGTTGAATTCACGCTTGAAAACCTCACACTCAAACACCTTCAAACCCTTATAGATGTTGTGATGAGTTCAATATATATATACGTATATATATATATATATATATATATATATATATATTTATATACATATATATATATATGTATATGTATATATTTATATACATATATATATATATATATATATATATATATATATATATATATATATATATATGTATATACGTATATATATATATTGAACTCATCACAACATCTATAAGGGTTTGAAGGTGTTTGAGTGTGAGGTTTTCAAGCGTGAATTCAACAGGCAAGTTTCCAGGAAAGATTATATTTCGGAAAGTTTGACTATGGTCGTAACAGAAACATTAATATGTACGCTATGACATTGTACAACACAGCACAATATTTAGAACCGGAAATGAGAGAAGAAGAAATAGTCTTATACATATCTAGGCATTTTAATCAAGAAATGTCAGAGACCATAGCTCTGCATAACATCAAAAGGATGGAACATTTGTCAAGTTATCTGCAAAGATTAGAGAGGGGTGTAGCAAATCAGAGTGGATACAATCGGACAAATCAATATCAAGGAAATCATTATAATGATAATGATAGACAGGGTAATAGAAATTTTAGGGAGAACAATGGAGATGCTAGGAACTTTAGTAGGTATAGTGGTAATCGGGGAAATTACTATGGAAATGGAGGTAGAAGTAATGGATATAGACAGTATGAAGATCGAGGAAACCAAGGAGGATACGAACGAAGAAACTATAATGGTCACAGGAATGGAAGTTGGCAACAGAATATAGGGAAAGGAAGAAACAATTATAATGAAAGAAGAAATGATTATGAAAGAAGGAATAATAATCAACAAAATCAAGAGAGAAATTATAATAGACAAAATACAGGTTGTAGCCAGAATGAAAGAAATAGTAGAGATAATCAAAATAGGGAAGATGATAGACCTGGGGAAACTGTCACAGGACAGAACCATAGGGATTCTGCCTAAATCGCTTCCATGTCCATAATATCATTTATTCTTCTAAATATGAGCATCCAACGGAATTTATTGATGAAAATGGGGATAGTATTGACAATGAAAATCTAAATCTAATCTTTGTTAAAGGAAAAATACAAAATATTTCATATAATATTCTTCTGGATACAGGTTCTGAGGTTACATTGATAAATAAAAATATTATTGAAAATTTAGAAGGAAACGATATTATGATGATAAAAACGAATAAAATATCATTAGTGGGAGCGAACAATAAAAAGCTGTATGAGACAAGGAGTACTTTTATTGCTGAACTACAAATTGGAATTAACAAATATAAATCACAAATGTTAGCAGTAGAAAATCTTAATTTTGACATAGTATTAGGGACTGACGAAATGAATAATCATGAAATGATTATTAATTATAAAAATCAATGTCTAGAATGTAAAGAGCTAACCTCTTTACATTCTAGACATTGATTCCGTTTATTAATAGCAATAAGAAAAATATAGAAACACAAAAAATTCGTTGGTTAAATCAAATTAAAGGTTTACAATGGGAAGAATATAAGCATTTGGGGACAACAGAACAAGAACAACAACTTAAAACTTTACTTGGAAAGCATAAGCGGTTATTTAATGAAGAAGTATGTGTAGCTAAGGAGTATGTGCATAAATTAGAGATGAGTAGTGAAATAAGGAAATTTAAAGTGAAAACATAGCCCATACCATATAAAATTAAAAATGAGGTGTATGAAGAACTGGACAAAATGCTAGCAGAGGGAATTATTGAACGATGTGACTCACCATACATAAGTGCAGTTACATGCGTAAGGAAGAAGAATGGAGAGATACGGATATGTTTGGATGCTATAAATATTAATAACTACACAAAAAAACAATATGAAAGCCCTATGAATATAGAGGGAATATTTGGTAGGATAACTAAGGCAAAAGTATTCTCAAAATTAGATCTAAAGCATAGTTTTTGGCTTATTCCTTTAGATAAAAAAAGTAGAGCTTATACTGCATTTATGATTGATGGAGTAGTCTATCAATTTTGTGTGGTTCTTTTTGGTTTGCAAAGTTCCTGTGCAACTCTAGGTAGGATACTGCACTCAATTCTAAATAAATATGAAGGATTCACTCTCCACTATATTGACGACATTTTAGTATACTCGGAAAATGAAATTTTACACCAACAACATTTAGAAATAATATTGAGGGAATTGGATTTAGCTGCTTTTTACTTGAATTTAGAGAAATGTAAATTTTATCAACAGGAAGTAAAATATTTGGGATATGTTTTAACTACAAGTGGCATTAGAATGGATCCAGACCGAGTCAAGGTAATTTTAGAATTTCAAACACCAAAGAATCTCAAAATATTAAGACGGTTTTTGGGAATTTTAAATTATTACAAGAGGCTCATTTCAGATTTGAGTAAATATGAAATTCCACTCATAGAATTGCTTAAAAAAACGTTAGATGGGAATGGACAAGAGAAAGAGATATGGCTTTTAAACAATTAAAGAACATTTTCACTCAGAAATTGGAAATTTATCATCCACAATATGACAAACCTTTCATCGTACGTACCGATGAATCAGGTGAGAGACTAGCTGGAGTTCTGATACAGGTACAACAAGGAGTTGAAGTTCCAATTAGTTTCATATCCAGAGTAACCAAAAATGTTGAAAAAAAATATTCAGTCACAGAACTAGAAATGGCTAGTGTAGTTTCATGTGTAACTAAATTTAGATTTTTCTTGCTAGGAGCAAAGTTCATTCTAGAAAGCGATCATTCAGCACTTACAGCTATGATGAAGAATCGATATGCAAACAATAGAGTGCATAGATGGATATTGCTACTCCAAGAATATGACTTCGAAATAAAACATATACCAGGTAAAACGAATATAGTAGCGGATATTTTGAGCAGAGAGACAGAAGTAGGATGTGAAAGAACAAAATTTAAAATCGGAATTAATAGATTAAAACAAGAAGAAGGATTATACTCAATAAAAAAAATAATAGAAAATCAAACAAATTTAGAACAAAATATGAAAAACAAAGGAATAGAAATTGATGGAATTTGGTACAAAAAATTGGAAGATAGGGAAGTTTTTCTAATTACCAAAGATTTAGCAAGAGAAATTTTGCAAGACTTACATGAAGAGTATGGGCATATCGGAACACGAAAATTATGGATGTTATATAGAGAAAATTATTTTACAAAGAAGGATATTGTTGTAGCAAAGGAGATTTGTAAACGGTGTAAACTATGTCAATTAATGAAGGAAAAGAACTATCATAATCAGAATATAGCGAAATCTATATTGTCAAATAAACCTTTAGAAATAGTAGCGATTGATTTTATTAGCAATTTAGTTGAAAGCATTCAAAGAAGTAAACACATATTGATCATGATTGATATTCATTCTAAATATGTGAAAGTATACCTACAAAATTTTATAACTACACTAGGAAAGCCAGAAAATATAATATTAGACCATGCAACCTACTTTGAAAGCCAAAGATTTAACAGAATGTGTAAAAACAGTGGTATTAATCTAAACTTCATTAGTATTAGGAAACCTTCCTCTAATCCAGCAGAAAGATATGTTAAAGAAGTGATAAAATATTTAAGAATATTATGTACTAGACATCAGGAACAATGAGAGAATTATTTACCACAAGTTGAGAGAAATATTTAAATCAAATACCTCACGGAGTAACAGAAGAATGTCCAGAGTATATCATGACAGGAATAGCACCAGAACGAAATTGGGAAGTAGATAGACACATGGAAATGAATGAAGTACTAGAAAAGGTGAATAGGAATTTGAAGAAAAATGCAGAAAGATACATTAAGATAACAAATAAAAATAAAAAGGATAGGGTGACTTTTAAAAAAGGAGAGATGGTGATAGTTAAAGCGTTAAGAGTACCAAACAGAAAAGAGAATGTATGTGCCGAGCTACTCCCATATTTTGAAGGTCCATATGTAGTGGATAATGAAAATGCCCAGAACAGCTATATATTAGTTGATCCACATACAGGAAAATTGAGAGGAGTATTTAATATCGAAAATGTTTTCAATGAATAATATGAATTAGAAGGGGGAATAAGTGATATTATGAGACTGAAGTGTGTAAATAATATAGGATAATTTTATTTTGTTTAATATTTGTTTTTAATGTTTATAAGGAAATGAAACTGGAGAAATAAATTTTCACGTCCTTCAATTATACAAAGAATGAGCTAATGAATAGAAAAAATTGTAAGAAGTGAAACGTTTGATAAAATAGATAGAAATTAGGATATGTAAATATATAATTAGAATAGATAGATATTCGGCTAATAACTACAACAATTTAAATGATAATAAATTTGAAAAATGAATTACAATTTAGTGAATGATAAAGAGGCAATGTTTTAAATAATACAATTAGGTGCAGAAATAATAGAAAAATAAAGAGGTGAATGAAAAATATATGGCTATTATAGATATCTTACTAAGGGTAATTATGAACATAGATAGAATGTAATTATTGGAACAGATGTACTGAAAAGATATAAAGATAAATCAATAATAAGTATGAAGAGAAATTGAGATTTAATGGATGATAAATAGACTTTCAAAATCAAGATATGGTTGAATAAGATTGAAAATAAATAAAATAATGATTATTATAAAGAAGAGGAATTGAGTGGAATTTAGATTGTGAGGATAAATAGTATATAATTATAAATAATTTAATGAATAGGAATGAGAAAATAGTGTCGATGGAATTGATAGTGGCTAAATGATTTGCATGTACTGAAATGTTAGAAGTATGAAAATGATAAGAAGGAATTATAATAATAACATGTACGCATATGACCCATATGACAAGCTAAAATAATAGATACGACTAATAATTCAAAATCTTTTATTAAAAAGAAAAAAAAATAACATTTAAAGGATGGTATTCATAAATAATAATATCTGATTATAAATAAAACATTGAAGTTAAATCTGAAATAGAAAATAAATAATAATTTTATAAGCAATTCTAGAGATAAATAAATGAATTGTGAAATGTAGAATGTTGTATATAGGATAATAATTACTACTCTTAAATGAATAATAAATAATCTTGCAAGTACTTAAATTAATACATAATAGTTATTTGTAAATAGTAGGTTAAGTAGATTTATAAAATAGACAGGTCAAGTCAAGGTTATTACATTACAAGGAATGAACAGACACATTTTATTATAAAAGAAATCAATGAATAAAAAGATTTAATGTGAAATTGAAATTTAAGCAGCTATTAACATGGCTAATATCTGTTAAATTTGAATTTGAGTGGATTTGAACTCATCACAACATCTATAAGGGTTTGAAGGTGTTGGAGTCTGAGGTTTTCAAGCGTGAATTTGGTTGTAAGTTGCCAAAACATAGGGAATTATTTGTTTTTCATGATATGAATGAAATTAAAATGAGTTATATATTGAATATTCAAAACATTTACCATTGTCAGTGCATCCTAAAATAATTCACTCATAACTTGTATATTAGACCATAAAAATCTACTTTAAACAATATAATAATTGGTAAATTTGGCATATACGTCATTAAAAGTATCTAAACCCCTAAAAGAATAAATAAATGTATTATAATACATCATGTTTAATAAGAATTAGTAGCAAAATCATTATTTTTGATGTTTACTATTATAATGACACTGAGAACTGTCAACAAGATTGGAATGTCAAAATAATTTCAAAACATGAAACATCAGCGACAGATTTCGTTGTGCGCGACAGGATTTATTGTCATAGAACTATATAATTCTGATAAGCGTATAAAGCGAGGATGTAAAATAACATATAAAGAAATTTTGTAAATAGAAATTTCAGTCCGCGTTAATAATGAACACTTATTGTGGAAGAATTCTAATATAATTGGAAAAGGATTGCATATGTATTTCAGAGTAATCAGACTGTAGATTTGTTTCATTCAGAATGGAATAGTTTTATACAATCAGAGGTTTTTTTCTATAAATAGGGATATTTTTGGAGAAGTAGAGTTTTAAATAGATAAATTGAATTATTTTGGAAATAAACAAAGCATTGTAGTCTATATAGAAAGGACAAGGAGTAATAAATCATTTATTTAAGTAGATTTCATAGACGTACCAAAATATATTTTAAGAGGGTATACCGTAAGGTACATTTTGTATTGAACGAATGAGTTGCAGCTATGCTAAAGAATATACGATTTAGGTCAGAGGTAACGGGATGTACTAATTTTAATAAAAAAAGTGATAGAGGTAGAGGTCATTCGGAAGCAAAAAATGTAGTTCATTATAAAAAAATTCTACAACTTCCTCAGGACTAAGATACATACTTCTCTATATTTTATTATATTTTGAATTTGGTCCTTATAATTTGAAACTTTTTAATTTTCAATTTGATGATTTTCATAAATATCCATATCTATTCACCAAATTTCAATTTGCATTTAAGAAAATATAGTAAAATGCTACTAAAAGTAATCATATTTTATTGTTTTCTATAAACATTATATATAAAAATAAATATTTAGTTACGTTCCCGAAATGACGATTTTTGCTGTCGAGTTACCTTAAAATCACTGTAATTTGAAAAATTATGAAATCTGTGCCCGCCTTTTTTAAATATATAGTTTAATCACAAACCAAATATTTATACTTCTCTATTTGGCTATTGCTTTTAACATTTTATGCTCAAATTGCTAACTTGAAATTCGCCACCTTCGTAGTTTTCAGCCTTATAAGTTATAGGTATCCGTGATAAGAATGAGAATTCTTTTTTCTTTAGAAACGAGAACAATACGGGTTACGAGAATTGACTTGATACGAAAAAATGGTATATTGTTAACGAGTGACTAAAGACTTGAGAACATTATCAAACTCGGCTTGCTGTTTCTACAGGGTGTTTTCAAATGACACTTACAACGTTTGTATGTAGATACCTCTCGTAAAATTGGACAAGATGATATAGGGATTGAGGGGTCCAACCCATTTACTTTTTGAAATGCAGGGTGTTAAAGTTATGAAAAATATAATGTTTTAATTTGATAACTTTAAAATGGATGAATATATTGATCTGACATTTGGCAGGTTGTTTTTAAATGTGAAAGGGCATATTTTGATGGAAATACATGTTTCAATTCTTGATCCATTGGTGTACATTTGGAAGAATATGTCACCTTTCCCCTCCCATTTTTTACGCCACTGGCATTTGAAGCTATTTTTATTTGATTTTGTATGAAAAACGCATAACCTTTACATATTAAAGAATTTGTAGTTTTCAAGATATTCAATGTTTTCATGAAGTCTGCAAGATCACTTTTTAATAAAAAAATATTTTTCTTGAACGTTTTTTAATAACTACCAAACTACTAACGGTTAGAATATGTAACAGGAACTAATTTGTGAATCATCAATGCATATAAAACAAAGTTAAATAATATCCTATTCAAACATAATTTTTGACTAAGCAGCCAACAAATTACAAAAGATGTTCAAAATTTTGTCCATTTACTTTTACACATAATCTGCAACGTTTTCTCATTGAAAATCGCATACCTTGGAAAGACTGGCGATTGCCGGAAATAATTTCTGTAACTGCATGGATTCTTGCTATTAGTGCCTCTTCCGTATAGTAGGCTATGGATGTCAATAATGAAATGGTAAATGTTATTTTGGTTAACGTCAAAACGAAACTGAATTATTTGTAATTAAATTGGTTTGTGTAACTTTCACACTTTTTGTTATGATGGATTATACTTTTGAAGAAATGGCTGATATGCAACTAATATACGGGGAAGCCAGAAAGAATGGTAGACGTTCCGAGCACTTGTATAAACCGACCTAGATTTCCATGTCACACAACATTTTCCCAAATTGACAAGAGATTGCGAGAATTTGGACAATTCAATTCAAAATTACAAGGTAGCGGTTGAAAACGCACCGTACGAACTGTGCAATTAGAGTAGGCTGTTCTAGACCGTATTGAAAATAGACCTGATTTAAGCACTCGCACCATTGGCAAATCTTTAAATGTAAGTAACTCAAATGTGTGGAATATTTTAAATGAACAGCAGTTGTATCCTTATAAGTATACCCAAGTTCAGGCCCTAAAACCAACAGACTGTCATCAAAGAGTGGAGTTTGCCAATTGGCACACCCAAAAATGCTTAGAAAATGGGAATTTTACCGATTTGTTGTATTTACTGATGAAGACAAATTCACACGTGAAGGAATTTGTGATTCAAGATTGTATAGTGGGTCCATATTTATTACCTAATAAACTCAATGGTAATATTTATTGTAATTTTTTAAGAGAAACCCTGCCTGATTTATTAAACGACGTTGTACCATTCAATATTATGGCGAATATGGATAATGTATGGTTTCAGCACGATGGGGCATCTGTACATTATTCTGTAGCGGCCAGACAACTTATAACTCAACAATACGGAAACAACTGGATAGGCCGAGGTGGAGCCAATATGTGGCCTGCAACGTCACCGGATTTAAATCCAATCGATTTCTTTCGGTGGCGTCACATGAAGTCCCTAGTCTACGATACAATAGTAGACATGGAGGAGGAACTGATAGCAGGAATCCATGCAGCTACAAAAATTATTTCCGGCAATCGCCAGTATTTCCAAGCTATGCGATTTTCAATGATAAAGATTATGTGTAAATGCAAATGGACAAAATTTTGAACATGTTTTGTAATTTGTTGGCTGCTTAGTTAAAAATTATGTTTGAATGGGATATTATTCAACTTTGAAATTATCTTATTTTTTATTGTCATTAATTCTTTTGTTAACAAAATCACAAGTTTGGAAAAGTATTTTCAATAATCCTCTCTCAATGTTTTATATGCATTGCTGTTTCACAAATTAGTTCCTGTTACATATTCTGACATTTAGTAGTTTGGTAGTTATTAAAAAACAATATTTTTTTATTGAAAAGTGATCTTGCAGACTTCATAAAAACATTAAATATTTTGAAAACATCACATTTTTTGATATGCAAAAGATTATGCGTTTTTTACATGAAAACTATTGAGGAATACAAAATCAAATAAAAATAGCTTCAAATGCCAGTGGCGTAAAAAAAGGGAGGGTAAAGGTGACATATTCTCCCAAATGTACACCACTGGATCAAGAATTGAAACATGTTTTTCCATCAAAATATGCCCTTTTACATTTAAAAACAACCTGCCAAATGTCAGATCAATATATTTATCTATTTTAAAGTTATAAAATTAAAACATTATATTTTTCATAACTTTAACACCCTGTATTTCGAAAAGTCAATGGGTTGTACCCCCCAATCCCTATATAATCTTGTCCGATTTTACGAGAGGTATCTACATGCAAACGTTGTAAGTGTAATTTGAAAACACCCTGTATAACCATAGCATACTACATAGGGTACAAGAAGTTTAATTATCTTTAAATTTATCTCGACGTAATCTGCGATTTACCATGCTTGTGTAGGCATCTACCTTCATATTATAATTGAACGTTTCTAAACTTTTCCCATATACATACTGTATAAAATCCTAGAAATTAAATCTAAGACTGTAACAATAATTTTATTTAATTATTAATTTACAAACTTTGAATAACTCAATACTAAAAAAATATATTTTGTATTTTAAAATTCATTTTTAATTCTCATATGGATTCATAATTATATTAGAACAGTCATTTGAAAAGATAGGGCTGTGTTATATTTCATTTCCAAGAAGTCCTTGAATAAAGTGGTCTTCGTTTTCGTTAGTTCCTATTCAGCTACAGTTTCTATACTTACTTATAGTTATCGTGATAATGGACGAACAGCAGTTGTTATCAGTATGTACATATTCCAAAATCATAATTATTAAAACTTAATACTCATTCAATAATTTAATCGGCTATTGTACATTGAAATTCCAGGTGGCGGAATTATACCCTAACATTATATAATAGAGTTTACGAAATTAGGGTTTTTTCAACTTCTAAAATATTCTAGTTAGAAAGTATATTTTAAAAACGATTCACAATATTTCAAATCCTAGATATGCATTATACCCTACAAAAAACTTGATATTGCAATAGGGTAGATATTATTATTAATAATAAAACATGCCAATATGTTGGCAGAGATTTGAATCTAGAATAAAATGTTTTGAATGTTCAAGATGTTTCAGAAGCTACTTACATAAATAAAATAAAAGACAAATAGTTGGTAATTATGTGAAGAAAGGGGAGTAACTATTTCAGATAATCAGATACAGACTTTGTATTGAACAGTACAAAAAATATTGAATCAAGTATCTCTAGTTCTAGTTTTTGTAGTAGTAGTCATCAATAAAGTTTTGCAGATTTAGAAAATTTTAACATTAATACTAACAATTCTTGTGAACAATTAGAGACTGTTCCAGACTTTTAAAACAGAATTTTCTGTTAAAAAGCTCATTTCCATTTGAAAATACACTGAATACATTGAATGAGCTGTAGGTATCCCTTACATTAGTATCTATATTAATCTAGTTGAAGAATATGTAACTTATGATACTGAATGCTCCAGTCAACAAACAGCATTCAATTATTTATTGTTGTAGAAAAACAGCTATTGGATACTCAATTGGATACAATTAATTATAAACTCATTCAACTTGATAATGTGTTAATATCTCTTCTTAATAAGTAGTTTTTTTGTATACAGTGTAGTAATAATGCTTAGTTTTCATTAAGTTACAATTCCACAGTGTTAATATACAATATGTTCCAAATAACAAGATGAGAATAGTATATTATTTTATACAGAAGAGAAGTATGAATCTCCATGGCACACCTGAATTTACCTGCCGGACGGAGTGAGGCATGTAATAGAAGGTAAATCATGAAAAGTCATTTCTCAAAATAAAATATGTTATTATTCCTTTGAAGAGCCCCGCATGTATCTTATGGAAAATGGATCCCAGTCGATTGCCTGAAAATCAAGTTTGATGTAGTTTATGATGATCTGATCAAAAGTCTCCATGGGCACAATTTGATCTAAAGTAACTGTTTTATTAGCTGCTGTTCAGAACACTTTTAAACGTTTCACAGATGAAGATTTTGAAGTTACCGTAAGTAAACGATAGAATTTTCTTTAATTAGATTGGATTTCTGTTGATTTAACGTAATGTTTCATAAAATCTTTATGGTGTAAAATTTTCATTAGTTTTAATATTATTAGAAAACTATTCTAATGAATTGTCTGTAAACTAGCTGTAATGTATGTGTATCCGTTAAACTTTATTAATTCAGTCTCAATATATGTTACTTTATGGCAACTGCAAATTAATATACCCTTTTATTTCTTGCTTTCACTGTATGCGTTCAATAGTTTCCACTTTCCACACTTGTCATGTGATATGCTTACACAACTTTATTTTTTTTATGCTGGATTCCTGGACAAGATATTTTTTTTTCTAATTTTGTTCCTGTTTTTTTTCAGATTTACTGTACTGTTTATTAATAGTTATTAAACGTTTTAAATCCTTTATTGCTTTTTTTGCTATTTTATTTTAAATGTACAGGGTGAACAACTAAGAACGACTGTAGGCCACATCTCAGAAAAGAATCATGGTACAACTTTCAAAAAAATTACCATTAAGTAAGTGATCCTGAAAAATTGTTGGAAAATATTTTGCAGTCTCCAAAATATCCGCTAGGGGTGGAATGAATACTCGAAAACATAATACTCCAAAAAACATACTAAAGGTGTCCTAAAAATATAATTTTTGAAATCTTTATGAGATTATGAAAAAAATTAATTAAGGAAATTTTTGCAATTATTCTTCAAATAATGGGTGGGGCAGGTTCAAACTTATGAACAAATGTATAACTTTTCCATTTTTTAACCGATATTAATGATTTAAGCTGCATTTAAATGAGTTTTTCTGTTTAATAAGATTGGTAACAAAATTAGATAATTTTGTATCCACTCGGAAATTACAAATGTAAATTGAAGCATTTTTTGAATTTTCAAATCTGATATCGTAAATCTTATAACATGGAATAGAATTAAAATTTAGACTTGAGGTTTTCACTAAATTCCTATTTACTTAATCCCTTTTCATCAGAATTTAAAAAATGCCTCATTGTATTTGAAATTTCCGAGAAGAATGGGAAAATTGTCGACTTTTTCACATAGCGTTGACAAAATTGTTCAATTTTGTTATTTTTGTTAAGCATATCATATTAATTAAAGAGGTAAAACTCTTTTAAGTGAGGCCAAAAACATTGATATCGATTGAAACGCAAAAAAGTGTTATGACATTTTTTTTAGGTTGAACCTTCCCCCACCCCTTACTTGAAGAATAAGGACAAAAAGTCCGTCACAAATTTTTTTCATAATCTCATCAATAAATCAAAAATTGTGTTTTTAGGATACCTTTAGTATGTCTTTTTTGGAGATAATCATAGTATTATGTTTTTAAGTGTTCATTCCACCCCATAGCAGATATTTTAGGAACTCAAAAATATTTTTTATCCTAGACTACTCGAAAACCCAATTTTCGTGACTCTATCGGGACGGGAAAATAGGTCTTTTCACGGCTAGGCGAGAAAAATGGCATAGAATGGCTAGACAGGGAAAATAACTTCACAAAAATGACACTAGATGGCACCCTATTAGAAATGACGGCTGTCAGTTTTAAATTTCAAATTGTGGCTTTATTATTTCTTTGTCATTAAAACTAAAATAGAAAACAGTGTATCACACAATATGGATGAATCTGACGGCTATTCTACACCGGAAGAGATAACCCAAATAGCAAGACAGGCTACTATAAATCTACTACCTGAAAAATCGAAGAGAAAATATAACCAAAGATATGATCATTTTATGGATTGGTGTTCATTGCATAACATTAAAAGATACAGTGAAAATGTTATTTTAAGTTACATGTCAGAGTTGTCTTCAAAATACAAATCATCCACTTTATTGTCAATTTTTTCAATGATTAAAACATCGCTATTGGCCAAACATGACATAGATATCCGAACATATACCAAAGTATATGCATTTCTAAAAAAGGAAACGAAAGGTTACGTTCCTAAAAAATCAAATGTATTTAACAGGCAAGAAATAAACAAATTTTTGCTGGAAGCGCCCGATGAGATTTATTTAATGTTCAAGGTAATATATACTGCTAATATAATAATATTGGTTAATTCAAATGTTCTTATAGGTGGTACTTATAATAGGAATTGCTGGAGCGTGCACATCGATTGAGTTGACACGAATGTCAACTGATGACGTATTAGATAAAGACGATATATTAGTAATACATATCCCAGATACCAAGACTAATAAGAAGCGTACGTTTACGATTTGCCATGGTGAAATTGATTCTAAATAAACGACGTTTCAACAACTAATTTGCCATTTTCTATGACTCGTTCATCTCATAACATTAAACGGTACAATTAAAATATTTCCTATTTACCTCTTTAACATTTTATAATTTAATAATTGTATGTGTAGGATAAAAACTATTGTGTGTTCCACGCCGCGAAAGTGGTTTTCCGGGCCTCCAGAAGTGGCCAGGCGAGGCGTAGCCGAGCCTGGCCATCTCTTCTGTCGGCCCGGAAAACCAGCACTTTCGCGCCTAGGTACACAATATACTACTCCAGCGATTTTTCAGGGTAATTTTCCTAAAGGTATATTTTTAAAGTTGTACCATGACTATTTTTTGAAATATGGCCGACAGCCGGCGTTCTCAGTTGTTCACCCTGTATTTGTTAATTAGGCACAGAAAAATCTATAGTATGTCATCTAGAATGTTTGAGGTATATTATTTGGAGGTTCAAGTAATGTCCATACAACATTTGAGAGAATATACCGTATTGTTTTTGAAATGTTGCATTTAGTTCATTGGTAAGATGTTATTTTATAGACATTGCATTAACATCTACAAGATGTCAAAAGGCATTTCGGAATGTAGCAGAAATGTTACATTTAGTTCATTTCAAAGACTTCCTTTTGAGGAAGTTCTAGTAACATCACAGTAATGTGGGAAGGCAGCGCTTTAACATCGCTGAGAAGTTAAGTTGAAACATCACAAAAGGTAACAGCCACAATCTGGGCATAAGCGGTTGTATAGATGTGCATGTGATGAAAACAGGAGGAAAAAAGGAAGAACATCATCACAATGTGATGTTGAATTAACATAACTGTAATATTTCTTTACATAGTGGGTATGCGTATTCGAAATGCATTCGAAGAGTCAAGAATACATTAATCCGAATATTTCACAAGTGCGAGTGACCTTGATTTATACGAAGTGTTGAGAATAGCGCCCCAGGTGACTGTTTTATATCCTATTTTCCGCACCAATTGCACAATATACTATTATCTCACTTAATTCTGTACATTGTTTAAAATTTATTTGCATCTAAGTACACTTGTTTCCTATTATTACATGGCTACAATCTAATTAAAATGTCATATCTTTCCACTAAACAAGAAACATAACAAGTCTTTTTGGTGATGTTCTTTTTAGAGACTTTTCGTGATGTTTATTTAAAACGTTGATAAGATATATCCTAGATGTCTTAATTTTATTACCAACTCTATTAACATCCATGTAAATAAAACATATTTTTGATGTACACAGTAATACTTGAATTCGTAGTTACATACACATCCTATGAACTTCTTTTTAGTAACTTCCTATAGGAAACATTCATACGGTGTTAATTTGTATACTTCTCACTAATGTCACATACATATTGTTACTGTAATATTACAAATTAACATGTTTTTAAGATGATCACATGTTGCAGTTACTTTTACATCTTTCGAAATAATTTTTATTACCATCTTACTTATTACGTCTGTACGACGTTAGTTCATAAACTCTCAGTAATATCTCATATTAAACATCACAGCAACATAAAAAAGAAGAAAACAGAAGAGAAACTGATGAACGAAACATACAGTAGCTATCTGTGGAAACAAAAATGACAAGCATGAAATGGCGGATGGTTTTCAGTTATGTGTTATAGTTATATTTTATTTGCAGGAAGCACATATTTTGCAAGTAGCACTTGAATAAAGTGGTCTTCGTTTTCGTTAGTTCCTACTAAGCTACAGTTTCTATACTTAGTTATAATGGACGAACAACAATTGTTATCGGTAAGTAACTATTCCAAAATCATAATTATTAAAACTTAATACTCATTCAATACTTTAATCGGCTATTATAAATTGAAATTCCATGTGGCGGAATTGTACACTAACATTATATTACAAAATAAGGGTTTTTTTCAATTTTTGAAATATTTTAGTTACCTAGTAAGTATATTTTGAAAACGTTTCACAATATTTCAAATCCTAGATATGCATTATACCCTACAAAAAACTTGATATTGCAATAGGGTATATATTATTATCAATAATAAAACATGCTCATATGTTCGCAGATATTTAAATCTGGAAGAAAACATTTTCAATGTTCAAGATGTTTCAGAAGCTACTTATACAAATAAAATAAAAAACAAATAGTTGGTAATTATGTTATGAAAGGGAAGTAATTATTTCAGATAGTCTGATACAAACATTGTATTAAACAGTACAAAAAATATTAAATCAAGTATTTCTAGTTTTAGGTTTTTTAGTAGTAGTCTAAGCCATCTCTATAGTTTTGCAGGTCTAGAAATTTTTAACATTATTACTAACAATTCTTTTGAACAATTAGAGACTGTTTAGGACTTTAAAAACAGAAATTTCTGTTAAAAAGGTCATTTCCATTTGAAAATTCACTGAATACAATAAAATAGCTGTATTTGTCCCTTACAATGGTACCTATATTAATCTAGTTGAAGAATATGTAACTTATGATACTGAATGCTCCAGTCAACAAACAGCATTCAATTATTAATTATTGTAGAAACACAGCTATTGGATACTCAATTGGATACAATTAATTATAAACTCATTTAACTTGATAATGTGTTCATATCTCTTCTTCATAAGTATTTTTTTTTGTATACAGTGTATTAATGATGCTTAGTTTTCATCAAGTTACAATTCCACGATGTTAATATACAATTTGTTCCAGGATGAAAATAACAAGATGAGAATAGTATATTATTTTATACAGAAAAGAAGTATGAATTTTCATAACACACCTGAATTTACCTACCAAATGGAGTGAGGCATGGAATAGAAGGTAAATCATGAAAAGTCACTTCTTGAAATAAAATATGTTTTTATTCCTTTGAAGAACCCCGCATGTATCTTATGGAAAATGGGTCCCAGTCAATTGGCTGAAAATCAAGTTTGATGTAGTTTATGATGATCGATCAAAGGTCTCCATGGGCACAATTTGATCTAAAGTAATTGTTTCATCACCTGTTGTTCAGAACACTTTCAAATATTTCACAGATAAGGATTTTGAATTGTACGTTACGGAATGGTTGAGGCACTCGAAAAAAGTAACCGTAAGTAAACGATAGAATTTTCTTTAATCAGATTGGATTTTTGTTGATGTAACGTAATGTTTCATTAAATCTTTATGGTGTTAAATTTTTATTAGTTTTAATATAATTTCAAAACTATTCTAATAAATTTTCTGTAAACTAGCTGTAATGTATGTGTATCCGTTAAACTTTATTAATTCAGTTTCAAAGTATGTTACGTTATGGTAACTACGGATTCATATACCCTTCTTCATTTCTTGCTTTCACTAAATGTGTTCAATAGTTTCCACTTTCCAGACTTGTTATGTAATATGCTTACACAATTTTATTTTTTTTAGGTTGGATTGCTGGACAAGATATCTTTTTTTCTAATTTTGTACCTGTTTTTTTCAAATTTACCGTACTGTTCATTAATAGTGAATAAACGTTTTAAATCCTTTATTATTTTTTTGCTATTTTATTTTAAATGTACAGGATGAACAACTAAGAACGACTGTAGGCCACATCTCAGAAAATAATCATGGTACAACTTTCAAAAAAATTACCTTTAGGTAAGGGATCCTGAAAAATTGCTGGAAAATATTTTGCAGCCTCTAAAATATCCGCCAGGGGTGGAATGAACACTCGAAAACATAATACTCCAAAAAACATACTAAAGGTCTCCTAAAAATACAATTTTTGAAATCTTGATGAGATTATGAATAAATTTAATTAAGGAGATTTTTTGCCATTATTCTTCAAATAATGGGCGCGGAAGGTTCAAACTCATGAACAAATGTATAACTTTTTCGTTTTTTAACCGATATTAATGATTTTAGCTGCATTTAAAACTTTTTTTGTTTAATAAGATTGATAACAAAATTAGATAATTTTGTATCCACTCGGAAATTTCAATTGTAAATTGAAGCATTTTTTTATATTTGATATTGTAAATCTTATATTTTGGAATAGATTCCTATTTTTTAACCCCTTTTCATCAGAATTTAAAAAATGCCTCATTACATTTGAAATTCCCGAGAAAAATGGGAAAATTGAGGACTTTTTCACAAAGCGTTGACAAAATTGCCCAATTTTGTTATTTTTGTTAAGCATTTCTTATTAAAAAGGAAAAACTCTGCCAAATGAAGCCAAAAACATGGATGTCGATTAAAAAAAAGTGTTACGACATTTGTTGTTTGGGTTGAACCTTCCCCCACCCCTTACTTGAAGAATACAGACAAAAAGTCCCTAACTACATTTTTTCATAATCTCAACAATATATCAAACATTGTATTTCTAGGATACGTTTAGTATGTCTTTTTTGGAGATAATCACAGTATTATGT
Organism: Galeruca laticollis; assembly: GCA_963921935.1. Taxonomy (NCBI): domain Eukaryota; kingdom Metazoa; phylum Arthropoda; class Insecta; order Coleoptera; family Chrysomelidae; genus Galeruca; species Galeruca laticollis. The sequence continues at coordinate 72,186,168 of OY998182.1, forward strand.
TTTTAAGTATTCATTCCACCCCATTGGAGATATTTTAGGCACTCAAAAATATTTTCCACCGTTCAGGGTCATTTTCCTGAAGGTATTTTTTTAAAGTTGTCCTATGACTATTTTTTGAAATATGGCCGACAGCCGGCGTTTTTAGTTGTCCACCCTGTATTTGCTGATTAGGCACAGAAACATCTATAGGATGTCATGCAGAATGTTTGAGGTATATTATTTAGAGGTTTATGTAATGTCCATACAACATCTACGAGAATACACTGTATTGTTTTTGAAATGTCGCATTTAGATCATTGATAAGATGTTATTTTTTAGACCACCTAACCTAACCTAACATCGACAAGATGTTAAAAGGCATTTCAGAATGTAACAGAAATGTTGTTTTTAGTTCGTTATAAAGACTTCCTTTTGAGGAAGTTCTAGTAACATTAAAGTAATGTAAAAAGGCAGCGCTTTAACATCGCTGAGAAGTTAAGTTGAAACATCACAAATGTTAACAGCCACAAGCTGGGCATAAGCGGTTGTATAGATGTGCATGTGATGAAAACAAGAGGGAAAAAAGGAAGAACATTATCACAATGTGATGTTGAATTAACATAACTATAATATTTATTTGCAGAGTGGGTTGTATCTACTTATATATGATACTCTATATCATTGTTTACTATGTCTATTTGCTTTTATTGGCTTCCATTTATTTGCCAATAGAATTTATCTATACATTCCATTACTCACAAAATTTCATTGTGTTTTTTTGGTAAATAACTATTATTATAAAAACTCATTATAATATCATAATTTATTATTGTCATCATGATATACTCTATTCGAATGAATGGTACTTTCCGAGTATGACTGAAATTCAAATGATTATGTGCCGCATATATTCGCTTCACGAGATGCAAACTGCTAAAATTGAAATTTCATTTCCGATGTCTCCAAATAGTTTCTATGAAAAATTATATTTTCTCAGAAACTAGTTAAAAATTTGGGTAGATATTCTATTTTTTTGTAAATATAATGAGCAGAACTATGTTAAATGCCGCTAATATAATAGTAACAGATCATACGTTCCAATTCTTCTATCTTTTTTTCTCTAATATCTTTTATATGACTGAATTTGTTCATTACATTATCGATCTATTCACACTATACTCAACTACCCATTTACAATTAATCTCTTCTACAAATAATAACAATCTATGTAAGTCTCCAACCGTTGTTTTGCTGTATTACATCTTCACTACCTTCTCTTTGTATCATTACATTAACTTGTCTTTGATTTGGCAACATATCATTTTGTCTATTACCATTTTCCTAGATGATTTATTTTATTAATAATCTTCCTAACACTGCTAAGCGAAAAAGCTGCCTAGACCTACATGATAATTGGGTATGTGATAGATCTCATCAAAAAAATACATAATAAACATAACTTTCTCACTTCTTCAATTAAGGACGTTAAGTTGTCCAGATAAAGGATATTTAAAATTGAATAAAATATATCAACAGTTAGTTGAGTGTCACTCTATTTCATAATACCCAAATATCCCGTATAAAAATACCACATCATTTTTCCGAGCTTATTACAAAAGATTCTTATACAAATAATTTATTACAAAATCAGTAAGTTCAAAATAAATATACTAAATACTATATTACAAGCGCTTGGGGTAATTGCACCTGATTTTGTCTCGATCTGCTCTGCTCTTATAAATGGATTACGTAAAGAATTCAGGAGAACATTAAGAATATTCTTATCTGGTTCATTTTCAATTTCGTCATTTTTTATTTCCCCCCTTCTTAGGGTTGACGTTGAATAAAAAGGATCCACAGATTCCACTGTTGTTTCTCTTGGGGTAGACGTTCCTGGTGTAATTATATACGAACCCACTTTAGTTGTTTCTTCAATATTTCCAAACTGCCAAAATTTTCGTTTGACTTTGTCCGGTACTATAACAATGTAATAACTTATAATAAAGTCGCCATCGCTATAACATTCCCATATCCCCGCTTCGTCTTTGGATAAAAAAGTAACTTCAATGGCGTTATCATCATAAATCCAATGTAAGGAAGAGTAATTTGTACCTGAAATGTATGTTATGATATACTGATAATTAGTAGGCTGATACTTTTTAGATACATTTGTAGAATACATAGTAGCGTTTAGACATAGATTTTCAGATTTTATTCGAATGAACACAAAAGTGGCTTATTAATCATCAAGAAGTTCCTTTTTTTGTATTCCATTCAATGCAAGTTTATTGTTATTGCAATAGACTAAAAAAATCAAGATAATTCTTATATATTGTTCACGCCTATTTAGTTTTCCTGTAACGGTTTATTTAATTTGGCAACACCGCTTTCGTTTTCTGTCCGAATATTGTTGAAATGATTTAAAAGTAGAGTAGTAATTAGTACAATCGAAATACGAACAATAAAAATTCAGTTGAGAATTTTTAGATGCCAGCGGGGCGATTTTTATACAGTGCTATTCAAAAGTCCCCTCCCCACCTTGTATCTTTTGAACGGCTACACTTACATTAATAAAATTTGGAGGGTGAAAATAAAGTGTTGTAAACTTCTCTACGAATGGTAACAAGTGACGTAATAGTAATAGATGACGTCACAGTGCCACTCTTGCCGATAATTATAATAATAAGGTCCGATTTAAAATTATTGGCCAGAGTGGCACTGTGACGTCATCTATTACTATTACGTCACCTGTTACCATTCGTAGAGAAGTTTACAACACTTTATTTTCACCCTCCAAATTTTATTAATGTAAGTGTAGCCGTTCCAAAGATACGAGGGGGAGGGGACTTTTGAATAGCACTGTATAGTTGTGACACAAAATCGATAAACCAATATCTTTACGATTTCTCACGTGTGACAAAGAACTTACAGGTTGGCAAATTAATTTTGGCAGTTGACTATGCGCGAGAAAGCCATACAACTTGACAACGTTGTAAATGCAGTTACCGGGAAGGGCAGGCGACGTACATTCCGCATCCAAAGTTTTAGTGGTTGTGAGACTGCTAATACGTACGAGGGTAACACAATATCTTGAATTTTGATTTGAAAATAATATATTGTGACACATGTATAATGCTATATAAAATCGAGTTTACAAAACAAAATAACATTAATGGGTTGTTTCTTATTAATGAAATGAATGAGGAAATAAAAACCATCAGCTTTTTCTACGAAAATTGGGGTTTTTTGTACAGACATAATTATTTATTGCTTTAAAAACCATACGAGGAATTCTATAATACCCTTTATTATTTTAAGTGATGTAAATAATAAATATATTCCAAGAAACATAAACTTTCATCTTTACTTCAAATTAATGTTTTTCAAGTGGACCCTTCATGATATTCGTCATTGAGGTTTATTTGTATAAAAATTGGAAGTCAGGTAGGTTTTCTAGTTAAAGCGTACAATATGATAAGGATTGTTGAACTACTTTCTAAATTAACAATGGCCAACCATGTTTCCCATCTGTTCGTAGTTATAGTTGATGACATAACTACCTGAATGCTTTCTAAAATTCTTATTCTTGATAATTTGTAGTAGATTATGATAAAAAATTCGGGTTTAATCATGAAATTTGAAGAACAAATTGGAGAAATCGCCTTAAGAGATGATCTAATAAGTGGACACTAATAATATCAATAAAATATTAAAGGTTTTTTGTGGTAGATCTTTTTACATTCATATGTAAATTTTTGGGGTTTTTGCAAATATTTATTATGAAATAAGAACATCCCTTTACACTTTTTACAGAGTTAGTACTGGCAAAACAAAAAAAACTTGGTTCTTGGTGCCGTCAATTATTGTTTATTTAGAACTATGTACATATGTGCTACAAATACTATATTACTCTAGTGGATTTCGTTTCTAGTATCTACAATTTTATAACACCTATTTATATTTGTCGCGTTTAATGTATTCAGTCATACCACCTACAAACAAATAATATAATGAAAAATATGTTTAAGATATACAGGGATCATCAACAGTAAAGTAATGATAAATTAATAATAATATTATCTACAACAGTATCTAAAAGAGGTTCATTGTTATTAAATTCATCTTCAATCTTTTTAACACGGTCACATCTTACTTTCTAATCATTTGCAGAAAATGTGTAGAAAATTCATTACAGAATTCTTTAACATTTGTAAAATTGAAGGTAAAATTTCGTTTGGCCACATATTCTTTAAGTGCCACCCAAACACTTTCGATTGGATTTAAGTCCCAGTGATAAGAGGGTGGCCTTAAAACTTGCAATCTATGTCGAATAAAACATTCATCAATTTTATTTGTTTTATATTGCGGTTTGTACATATTTGCAACGTTATTAAGATCCGGTTTCAACATTTGTCCACTGTAATATCTGTTCCTTTCAGAAAGTCAGTTTTTTAATTGTTGCTTAGTTCAAGCAGTCGTACGCAATTTTTCATTTAGATTATTGTGATATGAGGCGTAATCATTTACCACCACAGCGTTTTTTGGTAGGTTTGGAATAAGTTTTTCTTGTACCCATTTCTCATAATTTTCGTACGCCATTCCATTATGATAATCTCCTGTTTTCGAGTGGGAGTTCCGCATGATACCAGCATTAGGTACAAAACCATTTCCATTTCATACGTGCACAATGATGAGCCTATTACCTTTTGAAACGGGGTTTCTCAATGTTTCGGTACTCTTGTCACTCCATCCTTTAAGGTGCGTGTGACATGAATGAATGTATGTTTCATCGATATAATTGATAGGTTTGTTCTGTTCTCTGTACCTTTTCATATTTCTTAACTATAGTAAGCGTAAATGTCTGATTTCGTGACGTTCCATTGACAAACTTCTGTTGTTTTTCATGTTGGTCCACCGAAAACCCAAAGAATATATTTGTTTCGGTAGATTCGCGTCTTCCTGCGAAGCCATAACTATCTGCAAAGGTTTGGTGTACATTTATTAACGTGAGTACTTTTTTCTCGGATATGTGATAATTTATTATGCACCTTCCAAACGCAGTTTTGTCGAATTGATCCATATGTAAACTGGACGTTCTTTGTTTATTCATAGGCACATCAGTGTTAGCATTACTTCCTATCAGAGCTTCTTTTTTAATACGGGAAAGCGTTCTTTGGCTAACATTCGTAGCAGCAGAAACTCGTTCAATGACCTGATAATAAAATAAGTCGATATAAATGTTGTATTAAAAGTTTCACTCATGTGTATATTTATACTAATAAAATGAGGAAGTGGTTAAATTGAAGTTGTTTTCAGTGACCGTTCTTTGAAATAAAATTTTTTAGTCGTTTTCGGCCATTTAAAAGAAGTATTAAATTCAAAAATACTATATAACGTTTCAGCTCATTAGTTGTTTTGAACATATTTTAATATGACCAAACCGCAATTGTAATTGAAATCGGAAGATGGTTCGAAATAAGTAATAAATCCGAAACGTAATAGAGATAAGTATGAAATGAGTATAATAATTATAATTATAAGCTAAAGAACCTATTTCATTTAAATAGGTATCTCTCACAAAATAAACAGGTGCCCTTTGATATACTCCTGTAGACGGAAACAGAATGGTTATTTATGCAACAAGTGCATAAAGGGTGCTTTTTTATTGAATGGAAAAATTGACGCAGGAGCCGCAGGCATGCAAAAACCAAAAAATGTCTCATTTAGGTTGCTCTAAATGGACTAAAAATGGCGTCGATTTGTTTGTAATGTGACATAACGGTGCATAAAATTGACACATGATTGCATAAAGTACTTTGTCTCTTTTTTAAATCGTTCAACAAACCAATATTTCATGTACGAAAATCGATTGAAAAAATTTACCATCCAGTGTAAATTTGTTTAATAATTACTTTGTTTTAAAATTTTATTGCAATAATCGAAACTTACCTTTGTTAATGGAATTGTCGACTTGCCATTGTTTGCCTCTCCGGTCATGAAATTCAAAACATCCATAATTACGTCACGACACTGGTCACTCCACTTTTCATGAACAACTTTACTTTCTGGAGTCGCCATAACAAGTTGGTATTGCACAACCCCGGTAAACTTTTCTCTGAACTGTACTGGCGAAACGAAGCTCACGAATTCTGCCAGCGAAGTGAGCTCTTGCAATACGTTTTGGTTACGGCGCATCGGAAGTTGCCAAACTTTCGACTGCCAAAATTAATTTGCCAGCCTGTAAAGTGCTCTATTTTCCTTTTCCCCCTTTATCCCCATTTCCTAAAGAGCAAGAAATTAAATCTTAGAAGAACAATTTATCGGTAAGTTAATTTTCAGAACCAGTCATTTATATTCACATTTCAACAGTTAATTTTTCGAAATATTTTATTGTTATCGAACATTTTGGTCTCGTACGAGCACGGATTTCATTCTTTGAATCTATTTTGATAATTTTATCGGGCATTTTATTCAATATAAATTATTTGTTCACATTCAGGTTTTTTCAGCGCGTAAAAAACTGTATTGGTAAAGAACATTTCCAGTTGCAAATTTACTCGGTTTTCGGTCGGTGTTGTCAGGTTGACTTGAAACAGTGGGTTTTAAATGAAATAATCTTTGTCACAACTTATGATTTTTGATTTTCTGTTTTAAGTCCTATACTTTACTTACGAGTTCTGTTTATAAAAGTGGCGTATTCGGTTAATCATTGGTTAAATCATACTAATAATTGTTTTAAACCAAGCTTTAATCTAAAACATATCATATTTGCTTTCATTTCTAACATATTGGTGTTGTATTTAGTTAACATAAAATGGCTACTACAGCGGAAAGACAATTTAAGTCACTTACGGCAACAAGGAATTCATTGTATTCGATATTACAAACGCTATATGATTTGTCTAAGAAGATGGATTCGGAAACAAACAAGGAAAAATTTGAAATTTCTTTACTTGTCTTTGGATTCTACCAGATATTCGTTTATTAATGTACTTATGAGTGTTGCAATAAGTTAAGATTGAAAATTTCAAAATATTGTTCTTCTATTCAAGGTCTTGGCAAAAGCCCTCAAGCGGTTAAAGGGTATAACGACGTTAACGATTTTATCGCGATTTCATTCGGAAAACTGTTTCACTATCAATGCAATTTTAGTTTAAAATAATACTGATAAGCTACCCAAGTTTGAAATAGATTCCAATGTTTTACCCAAATTTCAAGGGGTTGCACTGGCTGATCATCGTTTTGACCAACCCGGAAAGGTGGATGGTATTTTAGAGACAGAGTTGTTTGCTACGATTTTAGGCCAAAACAGAATAGTGGGAGTTCACCTGTGGCAATACAAACGGCTTTCGGTTACGTTGTAATGGAAAAAATACCTAGTTTGAATTCACCACCTTTAGTACTTTTTTCGGTGTAAGAAGAACAATCTATTACATCTTTTGAATCAGTTTTGAGAAATTGAACAAGTGCCAAAACGTTTTTTAATGGATCTAAATGATGTTCAATGTGAACACACATTTTCTAACACTTTCAGTAGGGATGTTTCGGGGCGTTTTACGGTAGCGTTACCATTTTAAATTACACCGTTAATTTTCTTTAGAAAAAAGATTAGCAAAAGATCGCACTTTACGCTTAGATTACAATATAGTTATGCAGGATTTTTTGGATCAGGGGCATATGCATTTAGTAAATAACAGCTGGGATAATGGGTTGGCATATTACATTGCGCATCATCCTGTTATAAAACTTAGTAGTACTAGTACCCCTGTACGCATTGTACATGACGCAAGTGCACCTTCGGATAATGGTGTCTCTCTAAATGAGATTTTATACACTGGCACTTACGGCGGATATTCGTCAAATGTATAGACAAATAAATATTATAGAGGAACATTGGCGGTTTCAGCGGTTACTACGACGGTTCAACCCTAAAGGTAATGTTCAAACTTATGAGCTAAAGGTAGTAGCTTTCGGTTTAAAATCGTCGCCATATTTATCAGCTTTTAGGGGATGAAGACGAGAACTATCCTTTGGCTGCGCAGTACGCATTACGAGATATTTATATGGATGACGCTTGTTGCAGTGTAGACTCGGAAGAACAAGAATTTCAACTTTATAAGGAATCGGTTAGTTTATTTTGGCGGTTTTACTTTAACGAAGTGGTCAATGAATTCACTCGATCTGCTAGAAAATATACCGGTTGAAAGTCGGTTATCGAACAATGTCACGTTTAAAACGGATACAAAAATTATGTGTATTCAATGGAATGCAAAAACAGATATTTTAAATTTAAGTTTGAAAATTCCACCTTTGTGTCTTGTACCAAGCGTGCGATTTTGAGTACGGTGGCCAGGTGCCGGGTTCCAATTTGATGGCTTGCTCCTTTTATTTTGTTTTCAAAATCATTAATGAAAAATCTTTGGTTATTAAAACTCGACTGGAACGAACCGGTCCCTGATCATATTTTTAAAATTTGGGCTAATGTTTGTTCGGAGTGGGGTGCTCTCGAAGACATTAAAGTGCCTAGACATGTGGGTGCATATGAACGCATCCGGTATTAAATTAAGGGTTTGCTGATGCCAGCTTAGACGGTTACGGAGCGGTAGAATATGCAAGGACGGTCTAGTCGTTATCGGAAAACGACATAAGGGTGCATCTTGTTTGTGCAAAAAGCCTAACTGTTCCCCGGTTGGAATTGCTTGAATCTCTTTTATTGTCCAATTTACTCAATCATATTTTAGATACTTATAATGACCGAATTTGTATATCTTGAGTGTTAGCTATTTCGGATTGGTCGACAGATTTAAGTTTGTTAAAAACGCCTTATATAAAGGATATATTTGTTTCCAATCGGATTATACAAATTAAGGAAAATATTCTCAATGCTTTTTGGTATCACATTGAAAGTGTACAAAATCAAGCGGATTGTTTATCACGTGGTCTTACTCCGCCGCAGTTAGTTAATAATTTTATTTGATTATCGGGGCCTACGTGGATTACGTCACTGGAAAATAAGTGGCCGTTATCATTACCTAACTTCAATGTTTCGGAAGTCAATTAAACCTCGGAAGTTTTCATAACAAAGGATAACCCGGTCGAAAACCACCCGCTTTTAAAATTGTTAGAACGGATTTCTTCTTGGCCAAAAATTTTGCGTACTACAGTTTGGGTTTAGCGCTTTTCAAAAATTATTCCATGGTAAAAGGTTGTGACGGCAGACGACCTTCAAAAGGCGGAATTACTATTAATTAAATTAGTCCAACTCAAACATTTTAGTTCGAAAATTCAGAATTTAAATTTAAATAAAAATTACGCCCGTTTTTGCAAGATGGATTTCTTAGGGTCGGGGGCCTTATCTAAAAACCCAATTTATACAATATAGAAAACTCATAAATGAACAATTAATAATCACAGACAAAATCGAAGACGCCAATCAGCTAACAAACATAATACAAAACATACAAGATATAATTATTACAGCAAGATACGAAACTACAACCATTAAACCCAAACCCCAAAACCACAACTCCCTTACAGATTACATAACAAAAATAATTGAAGATAAAAACAAAATTCGCTGCAGATGACAAACCACCAGTAATGATAACGACAAACTATTATTAAAACATAACCAAGACACCATAAAGAGATTAATTCGAGAATATCGAAACTACATTTGGAAAACCTTTCTTGATAAACTTTCTCGGAGAGACAACTCGCTATGGAAAATCACGAGGAAGCTGAAAGGCAAAAAATAAGAAATCACAAAAATAATCCTAATTGGCAAAACAATTACTCATAAATCTGGTATCGCAGAAGCCTTTGAGGAGTATTTTCAGAATAATTTCACATATATATATGTATATATATATATAGTTATTTTATATTCTTGGGATTCTTGGGACTCAATCCCAAGAATATAAAATAACAATATATAAGTAAATAAAAAAGACCAAGAACCAAAAAAAAGAAAAACAATATATATATATATATATATATATATATATATATATATATAAATATATATATATATTTATATATATATATATATATATATATATATTATCATATTATCAAAAATTCAAATATTAACCAATAACATTGTAGAATGAATTTTGTATAAATGAATAAAATCATGAGATAAACCAGAAAAGCAATTTGATACGGTTACCATATTTCTCTGTATCTGTATTCATTCATAGCAATCAAATCAGCTATTTTAAAAAATGAATCAACTGTGAGAAAAGATGAGTTATTAGTTAAATAAAAAAATCAGAATTTATCATTCCTGTCAACAAAATTTAGCATCCTGTTGAAAAGAAATATAAACGTCAAAATAGGACTTGACAGATAAAAGAAATTTTTGGAATTTTATAAATGCAAGTAAGGGTATAAAAGGTATTCATTAGAAATATGAATAAAACTGTTTAGTAATTAGTTAGTAACAATTATATACAATGTGAAAATTAGTGAATAAGAGAAATGTAAAATAAAATAGTGGCTGGTAGCGCAACTGAAGTAGGCAAAATTTGAGAAGAATCGAGGAGACGGATATTTTTTGACAGTGATTGATAGATTGAAAAAGGGACAGTTCCATTTTGGTGAGAAAGATTATAGAAAAACTAAGAAAATAAATCGAATAGAAGAGAAGAAAACATGAATAAGAACCAAAACTATTATTGAACTAATCCAGGAAGATAATATAATAGAAAGGAAACCATAATTGAACTCAAAATAAAGAAAGTGACACATAAAAATACTGCAAATGGAACGATGTCGAAAATATAAAACTAAGGTATAGTAAAATCTAGTATTTCTTCATTCTAAGATGCTAGCAGAGTAATACAATTTTGGCGATATTCAAATTTCAAAATCAACCAAATTTCAACTTCACCGGCATCGATATTCCCAATTCTTGCTAGTGTTTGAAACAAGTAGACAATTCCATTTTTCCAAACCGTCCGTGATAAACTATTTAAAATAAACGATTAAGTGCATATTAGTTGGTAATTTGACAATTAATTAAACAGAAAATGTCAGTTTTGAGTAGAATAAGGTCAGGTTAATTAAGTATTTCATAGTTAGATGACATTAGAATATGAAATAGAAATAAAATATAGTTAGTTCCGGGTGGGATTTAAAAACATTGGGGTTTATTGAATTTGTAATAGGTAATAAGGAGTTTGATTTATGTTGGACTATTATTATTCTTTCTGATAAATACAAATTATCACGTTTATTTGCACATTTGAAGTTTAGTTGTTTATTTCACTAATTAATTTAGATAACAAATACGTCCAACGGAACCACCTGAGATAGATTACTGTGTTCTGATCCGACTGAGCTGAGAAAAGAAGAATATAGTAGCAGGGAAATACAGGTAACTAATAAAAAAGGCGCCCGGCACAACAAATTTCATTCTAAAATATACAAATTTAAATTTAATAAAAAAATTAAATTCTCACAAATCATAACAAAATTGTCGCAACAATGTGGGGCATTTTCAAAAGTTAAAAAGAGTTAGGGAAGAGAAAATGGATTTGAGAGATGGAAAGAGAGTAGGTTTGGAAGGAGCAGGAGAGAGTATAGTTGAACAAGGAGAAGTCAGTGGAACGTCAAGTGAGACAGAGATGAGTACAGTAAAATTGCAGGAAACAGAACAGAGAAGTATGGAATATCAAATGCATAAGTTGATGGAGTTTATTGCAAATAATATACAAGGTGTGAAAGAAAATATGTTGAGTATGGAACAAGGTATAAAAGAGAATATGCTTAGTATGGAGAGGAGAATAGAGGAAAATATGAAAGAGAATATGGAAAAATTGGAAGAACGCATGAGAATGAATATAGAACAAACTAAAAAGGAAATTGCCGTAATATATAATGAATTTGAAAATAGAATAGACAACCAAAACAAAGAATTTTATGAGAAAACGAGAGGAGAAATATCTGATATTAATAATGCATTAGAAAATAATGATAAAAATATAAAAGAATTGAGAACTGTAGTAGAAGAGAAAAATCAAAATATTATTGGTGAAATTAATGACATCTATAAAAAAGTAAATGATCAGCACAGAGGAAATATTAGTATGAGTGTGACAGTAGATAAAGAAATAAAAGAAATAAAGAAAACTGTTAATTCAAAACTAGAAAATGAAAATTATCAGAATAAATTTAAAGAATTAGAAAATAAACTACATAATTTAGAACAAGAAAGACTAAATGAACACGTAGAAACTAGAATCGTAAGTAATTGTCAAAATATACAGATACATAGTAAATTTGATGGTAATATTCATAAAATACACCCAATTACTTTTATAAAGTCTATTAAAAATAAGACAAAACATATAAAAGATATAGAGGAGCTCAAAGATGTTATGAGAGAATTTTTAGTAAATCAGCCTTGCATATGGTTCAACAGTCAAGAACAAAAGATTAAAGATTTCAATGATTTTGAACTGTTATTTATTAATCAGTATTGGGGAGAAAATGCACAACTAATAGTAAGGGACAAATTACAATTTGGAAAATTTGATGAAACAAGAAGTAGGAATTATAATAATTATGCTATTCAATTATATGCCATAGCACAATACTTAAAACCATCTATGAATGAAGAGGAAATCGTAGTAAACATTAGCAGACATTTTAACCAAGAAATTTTTGAAATAATAAACATGCATGAGATAAAAACAATGGTTAGACTAAGTGATTACTTATTACGATTAGAAAGGACATTAGCATACAGACATTGGGATAATAGAAGTGGGCAACAGAATAGAAATTATAATTATAATAGAAGAGAAAATTTAGCAGAAAATACAACAGAAAGCTATCAAAATAGAGAAAGACAATTTAGGAGTCAAAATCAGAATTATGATAGACATAATGAAAATTACAACACAAACAGAAATACAAATTATAGGCAAAATAACAACAATATTGATAATAGAACAAATCCAAATTATAGGGAACAATATTACAATCAAAACTATAATAGAAATTATAGACCGTATAATAGGGACATCAATACAAACATGAACAGGATAGATTACAATAGGGAAGAGCCAAACAGTAATTTTGAACGAAATAACAGTAATGAACGCAGCAAATATGTTCATTTCCAACGCAGGGAAAATACTGTAAATAGACAACCTAGGGAAGAGATACAGAAAGAAACAGAGAGAAATGAAAGCCAACATCAAATAGAGAACTTAGGAACAAATGAACAAAATTTTCAATAGATCAACCATATGATAGACAGGACAACTCAAAATATGAACACCCCATTGAATTTATAAAATTACAGGAAAATGAAGAAAATGAGTATTTACAAGGTCTAATTATTTTACAAGGAAAAATAGGAGAAAAAGAAGTGAAAATTTTAATAGATACTGGATCTGAGGCATCATTAATAAACGAAAATGTAGTAGATAATGAAATATAAATTCAAAATAAAATAATCAAAATGCCAAAGACCAATTTAGTGGGGATAAATGGGAAGAAGCTTGCAGAAACAAATAAATTTATGAATATAAATTTGGAGATCCAAGATAAAAACATAGAATTGCAATTATTAATAGTACAAAATATGGAAGTAGACATAATTGTTGGTACTGATCAATTGGAAAAGCAGAATGCAAAAATAGATTATGATAGAAAAGTAATAGAATTATCTAAACAGTGGTTTGAATTTGAAGAAAATAATAAAGAAACAAAGTTAGAACATGGAATTTTGTGTATTAGAAGTATGAATGAGATGGATGAGTGGGAATATAATATGAAAAATGATATAACTGAAAATAATAATAATGAAAAATATAAATGTAAGAAAGAATATGAACATGTTATGAAAGAATTAATAAATAAATATAACAAATTAACGATGTATGAATCGAGAGTGGCTAAGAAATATGTACACAAGATTGAAGTGAAAGATGTGGAAAAGTTCAAATCGAAAAGTTATCCTATTCCGTACAAATTCAGACAGCAAGTTAGAGAAGAAATAGATAAAATGGAGAAACAAGGAATTATAGAAAGAAGTACCAGTAGTTATATCAATCCTATTGTGGTCGTGCAGGAGAAAAATAATGAGCTTAGACTATGTTTAGATGCAAGGGAATTAAATAAAATAACCACTCCGCAATATAAATCTCCTATGAATATTGAGGCAATATTTGGTAGAATAACTAATACAAAAATTTTCTCCAAAATAGACCTAAAACACAGCTTTTGGTTATTACCACTTCATGAGAGTGTAAGAAATTTTACAGGATTTAGTATAGAGGGTGTGATATACAGATTTTGTGTTGTACCATATGGTTTACAATCTGCCTGTCCAGCATTAGAAAGAGCGCTCCACAAAATATTAGACAAATACGAGAATTTTGTATTACACTACGTCGATGATATTCTAATTTATTCATAAAATGAGACGAAACATAAAGAACATATAGAAAAAGTATTAGAATTGTTAGATGAAGCAGGATTAAAAATAAATTTAGATAAGTGTGAATTTTTCGAAGAGGAGGTAACTTACTTAGGTTATAGATTAACCAAAGATGGGTTTGAAATGGATCCTGCAAGAATAAAAACCATAAGAGAATATACAAGACCTCATAACTTAAAAACACTCAGCAGATTTCTAGGAATTTTGAATTATTTCAAAAGGTTTATACCTGATTTGAGTAATAAGGAAATACCATTGTTGAGTTTGATGAAAAAGAATGTTAAATGGAAATGGGAAGAGGAACAGGAAAAAGCATTTCTGGAATTGAAGAATATTTTCATAGAGAACCTCAAAATTTATCATCCAAATTATGATTTGCCATTTATACTCAGAACCGATGCATCCATAGAAAGATTTGCGGGAATCTTAGTACAAATACAAGGGGAAATAGAAGTACCAATATCATTTATCTCAAGGGTAACGAAAAAACATGAGAAGAATTATAGTGTCAGTGAGTTAGAGCTGGCAAGTATCATTTTCTGTATAACCAAGTTACGGTTTTATTTATTAGGAGCCAAATTTTACATTGAAACTGATCACGAAGCTTTACTATCAATTTTAAACTGTAAATACGCTAGTACTCGAATAAACAGATGGGCTTTATTACTACAAGAGTATACATTTGAAATAAGACATATACCAGGACGACAAAACGTAATACCAGATACTATTACCAGAATGGGGACAAACAAGACTAACAATAATAGACAAATTAAAATAGGACTCAACATTTTTGTAAATAAATCAGGATTATTTTCATTAAAAACAATTACCGAAGATCAGAAAAGATTGACAGACAAAGAAAAAAGGGGAACAACAGAAAGAAATGGTGTAATAATAAAGACAGTTAATGGAAATGAATTATATATAGTGACACAGCAACTTTCACAAAAATTAATAGGAAATATTCATGAAAAGTATTTACACACAGGGATAAGAAAAACTTGGATGATTTATAGAGAGAATTTTATAAGTTACAGAGATATAGAAATAACAAAAGAATTAATCAATAAATGTAAGCTTTGTCAATTAGGAAAAAGTGAAAACATGATAAACAAGAATGAACCAAAAAGTATAATTTCTCATAAACCTCTACAGATTATTTCAATAGATTTTATTAGTAATTTAATTTTGAGTAATAAGAACAACAAACACATTTTTGTAATAGTGGATCATTTTTCAAAATTCGTTAAACTGTATCCAACTAGAAAAACAAATATAAAAGTAGTCAAAAGTTATTTAGAAAAATTTATAGTGGATATTGGAAAACCGGAGCAGATCATTCTTGACAATGCAACTTATTTTAATAATGACAGAATAAAAAAATTTTGCAAAAATTATAAAATACAGTTAAATTTCACTAGTATAAGACATCCTTCATCAAATTCCACTGAGAGTTACATAAGAGAAGTAATGAAATATTTAAGATTAATAACATATGAAAATCATAGACAATGGGATGACAAATTAGAAGTAGTAGAAAAATATTTAAATGAGATTCCAAGTACGATCACAGAAGAAAGTCCTAAATATGTAATGACAGGGTTTATGCCAGAGAGAGAATGGGTGAATGATAATAAAGTATTACAAGATACACTGGAACGAGTAAATGTTAGAATAGAACGGAATGCTAGAGAATATTTGAGAAGAGAAAATGAACGAAGAAAAAAAAACAAAATTCAAAAAAGGAGAGCTTGTCATAATAAGAAATTTAAAAGTACCCAATATTAGACAAGGTTTATGTAGTAAATTACAACTACCATTTGAGGGAACATACGAGATAATAAATGAGGAACCTGTAAATAGTTACAAATCAATAAATCCACTTAATGGAAAGGAAATGGGAATATTTAACATTGAGAGTTTATATAAGTTTAGAATTTAAATCAGATTTCAGATAAGAAAATTATTCAAATTACAATGCAGAACAACTAACTACAAATACTATCCAGTAACTATTATAATTGTAGCATTTTTGAAAACATAATCTTGTTATTAGCTATAAAAATAAAATTAAAATTGATATTCTAATTTTTCTATAAGATATAAAAATGTAGAATATAAATTTTGGGGAAATTATCATATTATCAAAAGTTCAAATATTAACCAATAACATTGTAGAATGAATTTTGTATAAATGAATAAAATCATGAGATAAACCAGAAAAGCAATTTGATACGGTTACCATATTTCTCTGTATCTGTATTCATTTCATAGCAATCAAATCAGCTATTTTAAAAAATAAATCAACTGTGAGAAAAGATGGGTTATTAGTTAAATAAAAAAATCAGAATTTATCATTCCTGTCAACAAAATTTAGCATCCTGTTGAAAAGAAATATAAACGTCAAAATAGGACTTGACAGATAAAAGAAATTTTTGGAATTTTATAAATGCAAGTAAGGGTATAAAAGGTATTTATTAGAAATATAAATAAAACTGTTTAGTAATTAGTTAGTAACAATTATATACAATGTGAAAATTAGTGAATAAGAGAAATGTAAAATAAAATAGTGGCTGGTAGCGCAACTGAAGTAGGCAAAATTTGAGAAGAATCGAGGAGACGCATATTTTTTGACAGTGATTGATAGATTGAAAAAGGGACAGTTCCATTTTGGTGAGAAAGATTATAGAAAAACTAAGAAAATAAATCGAATAGAAGAGAAGAAAACATGAATAAGAACCAAAACTATTATTAAACTAATCCAGGAAGATAATATAATAGAAAGGAAACCATAATTGAACTTAAAATAAAGAAAGTGACACATAAAAATACTGCAAATGGAACGATGTCGAAAATATAAAACTGAGGTATAATAAAATCTAGTATTTCTTCATTCTAAGATGCTAGCAGAGTAATACAATTTTGGCGATATTCAAATTTCAAAATCAACCAAATTTCAGCTTCACCGGCATCGATATTCCCAATTCTTGATAGTGTTTGAAACAAGTAGACAATTCCATTTTTCCAAACCGTCCGTGATAAACTATTTAAAATAAACGATTAAGTGCATATTAGTTGGTAATTTGACAATTAATAAAACAGAAAATGTCAGTTATGAGTAGAATAAGGTCAGGTCAATTAAGTATTTCATAGTTAGATGACATTAGAATATAAAATAGAAATAAAATATAGTTAGTTCCTAGTGGGATTTAAAAACATTGGGGTTTATTGAATTTGTAATAGGTAATAAGGAGTTCGATTTATGTTGGACTATTATTATTCTTTCTGATAAATACAAATTATCACGTTTATTTGCACATTTGAAGTTTAGTTGTTCATTTCACTAATTAATTTAGATAACAAATACGTCCAACGGAACCACCTGAGAGAGATTACTGTGTTCTGATCCGACTGAGCTAAGAAAAGAAGAATATAGTAGCAGAGAAATACAGGTAACTAATAAAAAAGGCGCCCGGCACAACAAATTTCATTCTAAAATATACAAATTAAAATTTAATAAAAAAATTAAATTCTCACAAATCATAACAAAATATATATATACATATCGCAATTATAACCCTTAGCCCTGTCTCTTGTAATCTTCCTTCTCAGTTTTATACATTCTGACCTGGCATATATATATATATATATATATATATATATATATATATATATATATATATATATATATATTATAATAAGCAACGAATAGATTAGTGGGTATTGCACGCAAATAGAAGAAGGGGCTACTGAAAAGAGTGGTAACCGCAGACATGCATGTTTCTGGCTCATTAGCCGTTATCGGTATGGTACAAGAAAGAAAATATGCGAAACATGGGAGCAAAGGTGTTGAATGAAACATGAGAAAATATAACAGAATTCAGCAGGATAGTCAAACACAACATTTGTGTCAGTAATATTAGAAGATCTCGAATATTCGAGACAACAACCAACATAGACACGGAGGTGCATATAACACTCCTGTCTGAAACTTCCGACCCAGATTAATGGAATAATAACAGAATGTACGAATAGTGCGTGACATATGAACAATAAGCAATGAATAGATTAGTGGGTATTACACGCAAATAGAAGAAGGGGCTACTGAAAATAGTGGTAATCGTAGACATGCATGTTTCTGGCTCATTAGCCGTCTATGTTGGTTGCTGTCTCGAATATTCGAGATCTTCTAATATTACTGACACAAATGTTGTGTTTGACTATCCTGCTGAATTCTGTTATATTTTCTCATGTTTCGTTCAACACCTTTGCTCCCATGTTTCACATCTTTTCTTGGTTGTACCGTACCGATGACGGCTAATAAGCCAGAAAAATGCATTTCTGCGGTTACCACTCTTTTCAGTAGCCCCTTCTTATATTTGCGTGCAATACCCACTAATCTATTCGTTGCTTATTGTTCATATGTCACGCTTTATTCGTACATCTTGTTATTATTTCATTAATCTGGGTCGGAAGTTTCAGACGGGAGTGTTATATGCACCTCCGTGTCTATGTTGGTTGTTGTCTCGAATATTCGTGATCTTCTAATATTATTGACACAAATGTTGTGTTTGACTATCCTGCTGAGTTCTGGTATATTTTCTCATGTTTCATTCAACACCTTTGCTCCCATGTTTCACATCTTTTTTTGGTAGTACCGTACTGATGACGGCTAATGAGTCAGAAACATGCATGTCTGCGGTTACCACTCTTTCCAGTAGCCCCTTCTTCTATTTGAGTACAATTCCCACTAATCTATTCGTTCCTCATTGTTCATATGTCACGCACTATTCGTACATATATATATTCGTATATATATATATATATATATATATATATATATATATATAATGCAATGATAAATCGAAAGAAGAAACAGCTTAAATTAGAAATAAACCGCTCATAAAAGAAATGCTCGAGGAACTAGTTGAAAACCTGGAAGATGACATTTGGGGACAAGCCTATAGGATAGTCATGAAGGGACTCCAAGCGGTATCCACATATAACCCAGACAGCTCTAAGAGGGTAGAAGTGGCGGAATATCTGATCCCCTATACCAGAAATCAGGGTCACAGAAGGAGAAGGGTTAAGGAGGTCCCACTGAGTACGGAACACGAGATGTTGGAATCGGTCATGAAACTTAAAAACAGGGCACCGGGCCCGGATAATAAACCTGCGGATACCTGGAAACTAGTAGCCAAACTCAAGCCACAAATATTGACAAAGGTCATGAATATAGAAATAAAAAAGCAGCTATTCCCAAACTTCCTCAAGAAATTCAAGCTTGTTCTTATCCCTAAGCCAGGCAAGCCAGAAGGTGAAAATGGATCGTACAGGCCCATTTGTCTTATTGACTATCTGGCCAAGCTATACGAAAATGTCATAAAAACAAGAGTAGTGAACCAACTTGAAGACAACAATAAGATACATGACCTCCAATATGGATTTCGCACAGGCAAGTCTAGAATCGACGCTGTGAAATGGATCAAAACCTTTATACAAAGCTCTCCCAAGGGGTGGGTGGCTTTAGTAACACTGGACATAGCGTTCAACAGCGCTAATTGGAATAATATAATAGAAAAGCTGAGCGATATGAACACCCCGGACTACCTCATAAATATAGTAATGTCATACTTAAACGAAAGGAAACTAATAATAAATAAGAATCACGTAATGGATCTCACGACAGGAATTCCGCAGGGCTCGTACTAGGGTCAACACTATGGAACATTGATTAAAATGATGTTCTAGAAATCAAACATAGGGGCAATATCAGATCCATATCATTCGCAGACGATCTGATGCCAATAGCAGAAGAAAATAAACCTAACCTATTGAGCAAAACTATTGATGGAGCGCTTGAGAAAGAACAAAAATGGATGACTCGCATTAAACTGACTCTTGCGGCTGGGAAAACAGAGGCCTCATAGTCAAAGGTCCCCGCGATAGGTCAAATATAAATTTTAGGATGAATGATATAGAAATAATATTGAAAAAAACATAAAATACTTGGGCATTCACCTAGACAGCAGACTCAGATTTACCAAACGTCTGGATGAAATGGCTGAGAAAGCGAGCATTAGAGTCGGTAATATCGCGAGCATACTTCCAAATATTGAAGGCTCGAGTCTACAGAAGAGGACAGTACTGCTACAGGTAGCCCACTCTATTCTGCTTTACGGTGCTTCAGTGTGGACAGATACAAAAAATACTGCCAGAAGTATACTAGTGTACAACGGAACATGCTGATTGAAGTAGCAAGAGCCTATAGAACGGCACCTACAGGCTCGCTACCGGTAATAACCGGTGTGATTCCCATTCGTTCAATGGCCAAAGAGAGAAGCCAAAATTATGAGCTGATAGCAGGAAATGACCCAGTGCTTAAATCATAAATAAGGGAAAGAAGTGTCATGGAATGGCAGGATAATAAACCGACAGGAAAGTGGACCAGCAGACTTTTTAAAAATGTTAAGACCTGGATGGCCTGTGAACACAAGAGAGTCAACTACCATATTACTCAATTTTACACAGGACATGGTGTATTCGCAGTATATAGATACAAAATCAAGATGCAAGTTGATGAGGAATGTATTTACTGTTGCGAGGGAGATGATGCGGAGCTTACCCTGTTTGAATACCACGGATTTGGGAGGGAAAAGACTGAAATCAACCACAAAATAGGTGTAGTATTAACACCCGATAACATCATAGAGGAAATAATAAAAATTGTAGATCAAGGACGGCTAATATAGGATCATATGGAAGAAATAATGAAAATTCAAAATTAAGAAAAATTATTATGGCAATCTAGTATGTAGAGACGAATTAGAAACGATCAAACGACCGAAGTCAATAACTACCACATTACTAATGTAATGTCACATAGACAATTCCGGCGGAGTGGTAGAGAAAGGAACTCAAAACTGGAGGTGGTTTTGGTTGGTAGGCTGTATACTCATGTGCTATGAAGAGTCCAACAGTACTGGGGAACAGCAGAAACAGTACCCGGTCAGCATGAGCGTTCCACCTGTCAAAAAAAAGATTACACAATTCAAGGAAACACAAATGCAAATGCGCATATTAGCACCCAAATCTGTAAAGCTAAGATTGCAATGGACTAACTATACCCCCTAATATGTAAACGAAGCAAACACAGAAAACAAATTAATCATATATAATCAAATAGTACGTCCCATATTAACACACTTTTTCTGACGGGAACTAAACATAACTTTAACTCCCTGCAGATGATATAAAACAAGTGTCTAATACTGGCAATTAAACACCAAATACCTTATCCCCATCCCCCTAAAACCTCATGGTTACATGATAAAGCGGATCTATTCACTATGAAAGACATCGTAACTACAATTTTACGAAAATTGTCTGCTAGAAATTCTTCGAAATGCACTGAAAGTCGTAAATCGCGCAGAAGTAACCAAAGATAATGTGCGTAGGCTTATGCATGGTACATTAATTATATAACTAGTCGCTACTCCCAAAACTTACGTCGGTATTGCCGGTTTTTCTGCGGTTTTCCTGCCTACTCTGGGAATTTATTCACTAGCCAAATAGACCGACGATCATCGACAGGGAATAATGCAGCCGCAGCTGTACCCGCCCAGGTTTAAGAGTATTACTATTACCGCCAACCATTGTAAACGTCCCAAACTCCAAGGCACGTGACCGCAACATTTCATCCTAATTTCAACAAACCACTCAATTCGATACGCTTTTGAAAAATGTCTCATATACACCTTTTCCACTAAAATTCCAAAAACCAATAAAATCTCAAATCTTCAATATTACATAATATTTCACTCTTAAAATACCGGAGACATTCCAAATTCAGTAAATAACATCCACTTTCATCAAATAATTTCTGACACCTAGCCAGCTCAACGCATATATCTATGTATCGGCAGCGATACATGGTTCGTCTTCTACATTTACGCTTCCATCCTAGACACTTTTTGTCACACCATCTCCACACACTTTTGAGCTTCGCCGCTTCCAAACATCAACCCCCGATACACCCCAACATAAAACAATCCTCCAGTCACTTTTTAGCGAAAAGCCCATCCAAATACTCTCAATTCCATACACTTTTTAAAAAATCTTTCCTAGTCAATTTCTCAAAAAATTTTGCTAGACACTTTTTTTTCAACCCCTAATTCAATTTCTCAGTCAGCGTGCACAATACACCCCCAACTCAGCCCTGAAGAGGAAACTAATTCTACACCAGGGCACCCCGTCGAAAACAACACTCCACCCACAAACCAAGCCATCCAACACTAAATTCATTACGAATTTCTCTCTTTCTCTCTCCAAAACCTACACATCCTAAGCGGAGAGTAATCTCAGCCCAGCCCTTAACACTGGATTGAATTACCCCCAAGCTACAAACATCAAAATAACCCAAAAATAATATATGTCATGTTGCTTTTCTAAAATCTAAAACCCCTATCCATTATTGAGACCCAGTTTTTCAGGGAATACCCAGCTGAAATACTTCAGAAGCTAGAAATATATACTGGAGACAAAGTTATTTGAAGAATCAAAACGAATGGATAAAGCGGCCACGCAAGGAGCATCATATATTCCACAAACATGCACACACCAAGTCTAGAGATCACCAAACCACCGGCTCATATTTATATGTGTATAAATTATCCCTAGAAACGATGTAACTAGGGAACTAAAAGGTATTGCTATTTAAAATCTCTTAAATGTTAAATGAAAGAATTGGCAGGAATTAAAGATGTTAAATAATTAGAACGAGCTCACCTCAATAACTAAAAAAACTTTACTTTTTAGTTTACCGTGACATACGCATATTTGTCGTTATGTTTTTTTCAATGACAACATAACTCATTTCTTTTGGTTTTAATGTTTACAGCTGGTTTGCAAAACACATTCGAAAGTCGGTAAAACAGTTTGCTTTAACGATAAGTACAAGTTGACAGCGTTCGGCTGGCACTGTTGTCTTTATTTTTAAAATATCAAAATAAACAGGAAAAACTAAAAACTTAAGAACATACATTATTTCGTTTAAATTTTGAGTGGGAATATTGGATATATCAATATAAAACAATATTTCTACATGGGTAAAAAAAGAAAAAACGTAAACTTCAAACCGTGTATTCTAGGTGTCTATGTTTATATTACCCACAAAACATTTATTGGGTTAACGTAACCACTTCTCCGTCTTTCCGAGTGGTATGCCTTAAAATCAATTAGTTAGTTGTACTTTCTTGAATAAACACATATGTCGACCAAGTTTAAGTTGTTTGGTTTCAGTCCCATAAAACCTTTGTTATTCCAATACAAAATTAGTGTATGTCCATGAATTACTCATTCATATCCCTTATGATACAATCCCCATCATATATGAACTATAAATTCATACGAGTTGTAGTGACACATCATCAAACAGGTTACAAAACTCGTTTTGTCAAAAATCCAAATATTTCTGCGAAGTCAAAATACCGTCAATAAAGTTTGGCTATAAAATGATTGCCAACTATTCCTGTCCAAGCATTTAATATAAATCTTTGCTGGTTCCTTGCTTGGATAACGCCATGTGGATTTTCTCATCATCCCATAAATGCATATTATGACAATTAGTGACTTCATATGTGGTGAAACCGGATTCGACCGTGGAAAGAAAGTTAGAAATAAACGTATTTTCTGCTTATTTTTGTCGCAGAAATCACTGTGAAACGGATACAACAATTGTTCTTTGAGAACGCAATTAACAACTGATTTTGAAACGTTATACTTTGTTAATAGTTTTCATACTTTTGTTGATGCCCCATTATCCACTGCATTCAATTAATTAATTAAACTCTTCTTCAGTTGCCACAGTACGCACACCACTGGAGCTTCGTCACCACGTTTTGGCAAACAATCTTGGACATGGTATCAATAAATTACTCTCAACATGTTACGTAGGAGATCTTCATTACGAGTAGTACGTAAATAAAAAGTAAAAACGAATTCAAGATTTGGAGGCCTATAATCCGAAAACGAAGGCTTGTATTGAAAAAGTTTATATGAAGTACTAACATTATTTTTGCCTCATACTATATATTTGATATGCATATATTCTAAGGCAGAAGATAATAATAACATTACCTACCTGGATGATATTCTATCCCATTATGTTTCCAGTAATGATTTGGAGATGGAGCATCTTTGAAACAATATAATATCTTTTTAGAATCGATTGTAACTTCGCTACAATCATCATATTCATAATAATCAGCATAGTCTTCCCATGCATATGTAACAACAAATAAACCACAAACCGCAATTAATACTACTATCATCCCCATTTCTAGATATAACTTTTGTCATACTCTACCAGCAGCAGGAAACGTTATTGATCATTATAGTTGAAAGTTCACAATAGTTGCGGCTTATTATTCACTTGATAACCTATAATGTTGGTGGGATGATCTCATTTATTTCGATTCTCATATTGTTTATATCTAAATTAGGATACTGATAAAGAATGTAATTATTTAAAATATTATACAGTGCTCTCATTTTCGATAAGAATTGAAAAGTTTCTTTATTATTGAAATTTATTACAAAATATAATATTGGCCACTTGTATACACTCCGGAGGCTGTATCGTACTAACTGAAATTTCTACAAAAGGGACAAAAAATGTGGCACTTCAGGTACCATAACACCCGTTGTACTAGCTCTGGTGAGCTAAAAATTAATAAGGTTCATCTATAAGACGCCGTGAACAATATTCGATCATAAAATGGGTCACTTGTATACACGCTGGAGGCTGTATCGTGCTAACAAACTGAAAATTCTCCAAAAATGACAAAAATTTGGTACCTCAAGTACCATAGCACTCGTTGTACTGGCTCTAGTGAGATAAATCTGAATAGGTTTTATCATTGAGATGCCCTGAACAATATCCAATCATAAAATTGGTCACTTTTATATACTCCGGAGACTGTATCGTACTAACAAACTGAAATTTCTCAAAAAATGACAAAAATGTCGTACTTCAAGTACCATAGCACCCGTTATACTGGCTATTGTGAGCTGAAAATCAATAGGGTTCATCTGTGAGATGTTCTGAACAATATTCAATCATAAAATTGGTGATTTGTTGCACTCCGGAGGCTGTATCGTGCTAACAAGACATGTAACGGAATGTGGCCGACGACAACGACGACGACGACGACATACACACAGGATTTTTTTTTTAAAAACCATTTTTACTTTTCCGCCCAACCTTTCTATATGCGAGAAAAGTATTGGTTTACCCCAAAAAAAGTTGAAATTTTGAAATTTTTTTTTGAGTTATTTTTACGTTTTCCATCAACAACACGAAAAAACGGTTTTTAGAAAAAAAATCCTGTGTGTATGTCGTCGTCGTTGTCGTCGGCCACTTTTCCTTACATGTCTTGTTAGCATGATACAGTCTCCGGGGTCCGATAAGTCAGCAATTTTATGATTGAATATTGTTAAGGACATGTCACAGATGATCCCTATTGATTTTCAGTTCACCAGAGTCAGTACAACGGTTGTTATGGTACTTGGAGTACGACATTTTGTAATTTTTTGAGAAATTTCAGTTGGTTAGCACGATACAGCTTGCGCAGTTCAACAAGTCACCAATTTTATGATTGAATAGGCTTCTCACTGATGAGCCCTATTGATTTTCAGCTCACCGGAGCCAATACAACTAGTGATACAGTACTTTAAGTACGATACTTTTGTCATTTTTGAAGAAGTTTCAGTTTGTTAGCACGATACAGCCTCCGGAGTATATACAAGTGACTAATTTTATTATTGGATATTATTCAGAGCGTCTCAAAGATGAACCCTATTGATATTCAACTCAGTAAAGCCAGTACAACGGGTGCTATGGTACTTGAAGCACCAAATTTTACATACAGCCTCCAGAGAGTATACGATTGATCAATTTTAGGATTGAATATTGTTCAAGGTGTCTCACAGATGTACCTTATTGATTTTTAGTTGACTAGAGCGAGTACAGCTGGTCCTCTAAATCCAGATATACAAAATTTTTGGTTATTTTTGGAGAAATTTCGGTTTGTTAGCACGATACATCCCTCGAAGTGTATACAAGTAACAATTTTATGATAGATATTATTCAGGGCCACAGATGCGGAAAAGTTAGTTTTAATCCGTAAAACCGTTTATTTCGTGTTGTTTTTGATGAAATTTTTTTTCAAAATTCCAACTTTTTTGTGGGTAAACCAATACTTTTTCCTCCTACCCCTATAGAAAGTACACACTTTCCTCCCTCAAATCAGGGAGGAAACTCATACTTTTTCTCCCTAGGGAGAAAAAGTATTTTCATCCCCCTCATTTCAAGTAAGTTGTAAACGATGAAACTTGTGAATTAATTATATTCATATTGTTTCCATAATTTCTGGAACATCCTGTATATCCTGTTTTTTGGTAAAAATCAAACATTATTGTTACTTCAACGTAGTTCTTCAATACGAATTTCAACTTCAGGAATCTTAGATATACGTTTTTTGAGTTCAGAATAAGAAAAGCATAGTACGCTGTTGCTCACTGACAGTAAACACGGCGATTGACTTTTGAGGTGCAAAGTCGCTACATTCATTAAACTTAGTTGAATTTTTGAAAAATGGAGAGCGATTCAAGTGATTTTGAATTTCCAAATACACCATCTAATATTAAGGAACAAGCCAACATAGCGTCATTAACCTTACTACCACAAAAATCTAAAGACAGGTATGAAAAACAATATGCACAATATAAGCAATGGGCTGAAGAGAACCAGATACATAAATATTCAGAGAATGTTTTACTGGCATATTTTTCACTACAAGGAAAATCATTAAAAGCTTCAACACTTTTGTCTAAATATTCAATGCTACGCACAATTATACAAATGAAGGACAATGTCGATAAAAAATATCCAAAGTTGATTGCATTTCTAAAACGTCAAAATGCCGGATACAAATCAAATAAAGGTGGGTAGGAGGAAAAATCATATGTATCACATGGGAGTAAAGTGCCTTTTCATCCCTTGGATGTCTACATCCTGCGGGAGAAAAAGTGGCACTTTCCTCCCTAGTAATACGAATAACTATTCTCGCATATAGATAGGTTGGGCGGAAAAGTAATACTCCATAGAATACTTCAAAAAAAGAATTTAATTTACCATTTTTGAGTGTTACAACATTATATATAACCTTTTACCGAAGCGTCCAACAATTGAACACAGTATGGTGTTATATATCATACAGTGTAAATTAATCTCACAATCATATTCAGTTGCCCAGACGTGTGAGGAAAAATGATAACTCTTCATGTTGGAGAATTTTCATACTACGATCAGTAATATAATGTTTATTCACAAAAGAGTAGTTAATACAATACGTATTTTAACAAATGCCAATAAACATGATAACTACACAGAAGCTGTTGTAAGCAGCTTGTACGTGGTAGATATCGATATGTGTTTTGTTCTTCCTATAAATTTACATCGTTACTAAGCTATGTAGGGCTTAGGGTGGAACGAAAATAGAAATTTAAAACGAAATCAAAAATCTCTTGTTGTAACAGTGCTAAAAATGTGCCTTCAGTGCTACTTATTTATCCCTTCAAAACTACAAATTATAATATAATAACTTCCACTGCTCCAGAGCGGTGGAAATTGCTTTTAATGGAACATAATCTAAATAACGCAACTCTACGCATATTTTGTTTCTAAAATCACCAGAGTGATTTTTTAAATGGGTATATCTCTGTAAATTGAACAATTTCTATTTTCCATTTGGCAGTTTGTTGAATCATTTCAGATCAAATATTTTTGTTCCTAGATTAATTCAATAGGTTAAATTAAAAGTGAAACTTTTTATTTCACGATGATTTGTTGTTTTTTTTTGTTGTTTTTTAAAAAAAACTCAAAATTTCAAAATGAGGGAGTGACATGAGATATGAGGGAGTGACATTATGAACGGTTTGATAATAGTAAGTTATTTAAGAACTAAGGTATGCTTTTAATATGACAACTTAAACTTAAAACTAAAGATACATAGTTATTACAGCGAAAAATCAATTTTTTTAAATCAAAATATTTTTAAAAACAAGTCTGTTATACGAGCAAACTCATCAGCGGGTAAAGAATGAATTGATCTCCTGTTGAATGAGAGTAGTTCTGGAAACTTGTTGACTGTGCATAAAATACTATCGGCGCAGATGACATCAGTATCCTTTTTATTAGGCCAAGTAAATCTGTTAGGCCCCACAACTTTCATAAAATTAACTTTTATTTTTCCTAACGGTTCCTTTTTTTCGACGATTCCCGGTATCCATTGTTCGTCATACACTACAGCAACCCACTGATTAATATCTAACTCTGGATTGCTCTCGGTTGTTGGAGGTACTATATAATTTGTAGCTAACTCAACTAACTGATTATTGTCAGTTGTTGAAGGTACTATATTATTTATAGTTAATTCATCTAACTGATTTCTGTCAATTGTTGAAGGTTCTGTATTTGTAGCTAACTCAACTAACTGATTATTGTCGGTTGTTGAAGGTACTATATTATTTATAGTTAATTCATCTAACTGATTTCTGTCAATTGTTGAAGGTTCTGTATTTGTAGCTAACTCAACTAACTGATTATTGTCGGTTGTTGAAGGTACTATATTATTTATAGTCAATTCAGCTAACTGATTGTTGTCAATTGTTGAAGGTTCTGAATTGTTTATTTCATTGGTTTTAGACTGTTCTTTTAATTTTGAAGCTTTATTCTTTGGATAACCCTTTCCTAAGTGAAAATGAACGCATGGCATTTTATCTAAATAGCAGCTGAAACAGCTAAGTCTATTAAGGAATATACGATCATCTACTTCTCGGAATATAATCTGATGGACATTTGTAGTTCCCAAAAATGCAGGAGCTGAAAGGAAAATAATATTTGTATTTGTTGTGAAGCCTCATCCGTCAGCTCTTGAAGGTTATTCCTGGACATCTTACTTTTAAAATGGCTAAGAGTTCTGAAATATTTGATATGTCCTTTCCCTCAGCTACTGCTTGGTCTGCGGTTCTTTTCAATGTACCCCCGACACCGTCGGCAGCACCTTTGCCGTGGCCAGCTTCAGAATAGTTCCAAGTGAGGTATTTAATACTTGGTAATAAGTGTTTTGAATATTTTGATATTATTTGAAACATAAAACGATTTCTGTACTGTGTTGCTGGCCCATCACTAAGGAAGTGAACCTTTGAAATATCCTCAGTTTTTACTTCGTCAAACCAATCAAATATAATTTTTAAATGTGCCCATATGGCTACGTAATCATGACGGAGAGAGCTTGATATGGTGCAAAAGGGACGCGGCTTTACATTTCCTTGACCATCTCTCATATATATAATACCTGTATGTAAACTTATCTGTACTCTTGAACCACCAAAATGGAATGGTTGAACTTCTTCACCGTACTTGCATGAAAAATTTTCGCTAAAATCGACGTGAATCAATATTTCATCTGATTTAAGGGGGGCCTATTAATAAGGATATTGATTGGTATTGATGAAGGATGTTACCTACATGGTTTAAAAAGGAGCTTAATGTTTCTTGAAATTCATTGTACAGATTAACTAACCTGATAGAAATGTTTGATTTTATTGTCTTGCGAACTAATTTTTCTTTTCCTTTATTAGTGTATTTGGTTGATTCAGTTGTCCACTTATAACAAGTAGTTATTTTATCCATGAACTGTCCAGCTTTTATATTTTTGGTATGACATTCCATGCATGTTCTGTATAGGCAGTCAGGTTTTACAGGTTCACAACATAAAAGCTCGACAATGTCATTCGCAGAACGAGTTTCTATAACTTTTGCCTTGTTTAATGCAGAAACCATGTATTCAAAATTCAAATGTTTAATGCATCTTCATGTTTCCCTGTCTTCTACTTTAGGTTTTAAAACCCAGAATGGCTTCAAGCGACAGAAAGATTGGTAGCTTATACGATAATCTACCGAGTCAAGAAATTTCGTGTGTAATAATTTCATAGTATCCAATAGATATCTTTTTTGTTTTTGTTCTTTCCTATAGGTTATATATTCCTTTTTGCCCGCAGTCATTCGCGATACATCATCTCGTTCAAAAAATGCTCTAATTCCTTCTTTTACTTGGGAAGAAATAAAATGACCCCTTGGACGAATTTTCCGGTTGCACGTTTTTAGTGATTGAGGATTAACAATTT
Source organism: Galeruca laticollis (assembly GCA_963921935.1). Classification (NCBI taxonomy): domain Eukaryota; kingdom Metazoa; phylum Arthropoda; class Insecta; order Coleoptera; family Chrysomelidae; genus Galeruca; species Galeruca laticollis. Next base: position 72,216,856 of record OY998182.1, read on the forward strand.
TTTTTGCTTCATTTAATAGTCTGTATTTTTTTAACATATTATACTGCATAGTAGCATGGTATTTTTTTTAAATTGTATGACCCGAAGCTGTACGGTAATTTTCCTGTAGCTGACGTTCCACAACTTCACCGAAAATTAGTTTTCTTCTGACTGGTTGGGAAACTTTTTCTTTGCCTAACAACTGGTTAACCTTCGAGTTGGGGCTCAACATGGCATTGGTTTTTAATTTTTTTTAACGCGCTGCCATCTTTTTCTATACTTCTCAGACGATTTCTTATATTCGGTCAGTTTTACATTTAATTTTTGTATAGTTCTACACATTTTTGAACGTGATTTCTTAATTCTTTCTCGTCTTTTTTTGTCGTATTGTTTTTTTCGTAGCTTGGCTTCCTCTTTATTACGTGCCATTTCTGCAAAAAAGTAATATATTTTTAAAAAAAGTTGAAAAAATCACTACCCCATAAATGTTATCACTCCCTCACAATATGAAATTATGAGGGAGTGACTGGTGAGGGAGTGACGGATTTAATTTAAAGTTGGCAACATGGCAGCATGCTTCACACTGTGAAGGTTATATTTTGTATGAGTAATATTACACCTAAAGCTAACTTAATTAGTACAATTTTAAATTTCTAATATTTACCTGATCCAAAATACCTTCTGTGAGGGAGTGATAGTATAAAAAAACACGCACAAATTTTTTTTCACTTGTAAATTATTATAACTTGCACATACAGAGATAAACAACTGCTCCCGCGTGGTATCCACAAAGCAACTGGTGCCGGCAGTGTTGCCAATTTAGTTCCCAATACATTTTTACCAGAACAATTTTAGCGCGAAATATAGAACTGTGAGAGGGAGTGACCATTAGTCACTGGTACTAATAAAAATATTTAATTGCTTGATCTAATTTTTTATATAACATAACTTTTTTGGCTTTTTTACAATGTCTGAAATACCCTTAATATTATATTGAAAGCACTCAGCGCTAAAAGGAAAAGTGATTTTAAAAAAATCCATTTTAAATCAAAATTTCTCAATTTGGACATAGTGAGGGAGTGAGAAATCATATCTAAATTGTTTTTTTTCGGGCTAATGTTTTCCAGTTTTTACATCATTTTCATGCATAAAGCATCAATATGTTATATACTAACCTTTTGATAAGAACTAACTCAGCTAAAACTTATTGAACCTTCAAAAAAAAGCTCGGACATCAAATTATTCGATTTGCAGAGATATACCCAAATACAGAATATCCCAAAGCTCACCGCGAGGAGGTAGTTGCGTATCGAGCTCCATCCTTCCATAACCCATATATTTTGTACTTATTCGACGTTAGTAGCATAATTTGACTTTGTCTAGAATGTTGGCATTAGTTTATGAGGTTTTAACCTAGAGCGGATGAAACCATATCTGGAATTTGGACAGCAAACTGCGAATGACGCTTTCATTACCAACTTGACGCAGCGTTCAACGGGTTGTGTGTTACACGAAAACTTTGGAAATTGTAAAAAAGTTCCATCTTCAGTCACACATCCCGAAGCAATAATACGTTTCAAATCGTTTTCTGAATATAGCGTAGTTAGTGGCGGCTCCGTATTTTTGTAGTTTTACCAGTCTTGAACGTCAAAGTTGAAAGCGGGAATTAGGAAAGTTCTTATTGTCTTTCATTTTTCATTCTATCTTGCTTTCAGTATCCTTCTTAAGGCTAGTTCTTTTATTGTCACATAACATGGTTAAAATAATATTTTCAGGGTGTCCAAAAAAGCCGTTTTTCTGAATCACCGGATCAATCACTCCTCGAAGAGTTGGATTTAGATATAGAAATCGTTTTATTCATTCGAGTAGATTTTGAGAACGATTCGTATACGGCGAATTCAACTTTATGGTAAACCAAAATAGAGCGTAAACTCTAACAACATACGTCGCCAATATTTGAAGTGCCTCTGTTGGAGCCGGTGTTCCAACATACAATCATAGCAGCATATTCGCTAATGTCAACCATATGGAATGGGATACTTTACCTGGATCCCTTCGATCCAAAATTTCCCTACAATTTCCAGAAATAACGGCATGGCATATTTCCAGCAAACATATTCAATCTTTACTTAAGCCCTTATCATCTACGTCAGGAAAATCAGCTTCAACGGAAATAAAATCAGTGATTTGTAGCTTTTCGCATTCACATATTTGTTTACCGATGGTCTGAAGAAACCTCTTGGGCCAGTTGTGGGTCCATCTAAATGCTGGAAGAGATGGCGTAGTAGAAGTTCGTTGCCGTGTAATTGGCAAACAAGCCATTGTAATGGTCTTCGAAAATGTAATTGAAGTAACCTTAGAACTCCTCCTCTAGGTCACGTATTGACTGCTGTTCCATCACAGCCGATAGCCAGAATATTTATTGTATCAATTAGATGACTACCAAGATATCTAATTTCCTGAAAAATCTCTAGGAACTAAATGAAATGAAATTACATGGAACTGGCACTCTAATGATGAATAGGCTACCTGAAATGAACAATGTGCCATTTGAGAAAGACCGTAACATGCATCGTGGGAAAGCGCTACAATTTGTTACTGGTAATATCGTTCTAGTAAAACGGATGGACAATAAGTCCGTCCTGATGACATCAAACTGCACCTCAGCGGACGATACTACCACAACAAAACGTGCCCAATGTAATTAGGAAACATAATAAATATATGGGCTGAGTTGATGTTCTCGATCAAAGCATGGAATATTACCGCACATTTATGAAGACCGAAAAGTGGAGTTTGAAAGTAATTCTTCATTTTATTGACTTATCAGTAACAAATGCTTGGCGCCTTTACATAACTGAGGCAAAAAATGCAGGTGTTCCAAAAAAAATCAAAGATCTGCTTCAATTTAGACTTGAAATAGCAGACGGTCTATTAGAAACACCCTACAGAAAACGTTTGGTTGAAGATGAAGATAACGATATTGAAAATCGGATCCAGTTCTCCATTCCAGGACGTACCGTCCAGAGAATCAGCCATCCTAATTCAAAAGGTATGATGGATATGAATATTTTCCAATATTTGATGAAATTGATAGTCCTAGATCATGTAGACTGGAAAACTGTTCTGTTAGATCAAGAATACGATGTGAAAAATGCAACTTTTATCTGTGTCCATCACGCAGAAAATCCTGTTTCACGTATTATCATAAAAAACCATAGTATTTTTATAATGTAACTTTTTTTTATTATTTCGTACTGATTAAAATAGTTTCTTTCAAAAATGTTTTATTATTAAGACATTGATCTAAAACTAGATAGATATCTACGAAAATTGCACCATGGATGACAGATTCCCTATTAAGTGAAGTCCATAAAAAAATCAACTTTTCAAACAAGCCTTGCAAAATCTTAGAGATGAAACATCGATATCATACTTCGATGAATAGGCTGGCAAATTTGATTTCAAAAGCAAAACAAAATTATTACAAAAACTGTATTGAAAGTGGTGCAAATGATTCTAAAAGATTATGGGCTATCGTTGAAGAAATAACTGGCAGAATCAGAAAACAGCGAAAATAGATATAGAAAAAATGATAAGGGAGAGAATTTTACTGACGTTAAGGATATAGTAAATGAATTTACCAATCAATTTGTGAACATGGGTCCGAGATTAGTACAAAAAGTAAATAAAAATCCAAACTTCACTCCTCGTACATATAGTTTACCTAACTCTATACAATTAACTCATACTGATACCACTGAGATTGTAGACATTATAGAATAACTAAAGAATAAAAAATCGGTTGGTAGCGATGGGATAGTTGTAGATTTTATAAAGTATATTGCTGAACACATTTCCAATCCGTTGAAATATATTATAAATATGAGTATTGACACTAAATATTGGCCAAAGCAATTTAAGGAAGCAGTGGTCTGTCCAATTTATAAAAAAGGAAATAAAGCAATAACAACCAAATATAGACCCATATCTCTAATATCTCATTCAACTAAAATATTCGAAAAAATTATTAAAAAGAGATTGAACAATTTTATTGATAAGTACAAATGTATCTCATTGAAACAATTTGGATTCAGAGAAAATAGAACTACTGAGGATGCGATATTAGAATCAACTAAGAAAGTACACAATTCACTCGAAACAGGCACCCCTTGTCTTTATGTTTTTATCGACCTTCGTAAAGCCTTTGACACGGTTGATCATTCTCTCCTGCTTAAAACGTTAGAAGCTAACGGGATAAGAGGTAATTGTCTAAGACTTTTCAATAGTTATCTTACTAATAGAAAACAACTAGTCAAAGTCAAGAACGAATTAAGCACCAAGAAAACAATGAAATGTGGAGTCCCACAGGGTACCGTCTTGGGACCAGTTTTATTCAATCTTTATATAAATGAATTATTCAGTCTAAACACGATAGGATATATAATAGGTTATGCAGATGACACCGTAATATTTGATGAGGCGGAAACCTGGGAACAACTAAAAACGAAAGTTGAAACCGACTTAATTATTGTAAAGGACTGGTTCGATTATAAGCTTTTAACAATGAATTTAGAAAAAACTACATTCTTACTTTTCAGTTTCAACGCTTCTGGCAGTGCCTCCTATCAAAAAATAACTTTTGCAAATAATGAAATAGAGGGTACAACAAATATTAAATACTTGTGAGTATACTTAGACACTAACCTCAAATGGGACTGTCATATAAAATATGTTATAAGAAAACTACAATTCATATTATATAAATTTAAACTCCTTAAAAAATGCTTACCATTACCGCAATTGAAAAAGTTATACTACGCGCTTGTGGATACTCATATTAGGTACGCCATTACAGTTTGGGGTTCGGCTCTGCAAGTGCATATACCTCCATTACAAGTCTCACAAAGAAGATTTTTACGACTAATAATGGGAAAACATTATAGATATTCATATGATAGTCTCTACGAGGAAACACAAATTCTCGACATAAGGCAGCTCTATTAGTACTGTAACAATGTCAAATATCACTTCAGCAGTAATAAAGAGGAACCTCGTAATCATCAATATACCACTCGAAATCGTAACTTACTCAGTTATCCAGTTATAGTTAAAAAGTCCAAATCTCAACGGGCGTATTCGTATATGACTATAAAGATGTACAACACCATACCGACAACATTGAAGGATATATATATAGCAAGCCATAAACGAAAGTTAAAATCATTTATATTGGATAAACCAAGAAATTTTATGGATAACATAGTAAATTAAGAGAATACAATGAACGTTCATATAATAACGGAATTGCAATATATTAACATAATCAAGATTATCCTCTTTTTTTGACCACACAAGTAAATCACAACGAGCCATTATCGGCATTACTGATTTGAATCCTGATATGAATGTGTAATTGTGTAATATGGTAGTGAAAGTGTATTGATATCTGTGAGTGTATAACCATGCTTGTAGGTAAACATTTGATTATTAGTATTTAATTAAATTGACTGTCTCGACCCTTACTTCGTGGAATATGCTCATATTAGTGTTTTTAAATGAAACTCACGGTCTCTAGTTAATTCCACAATATAATAAAAGTTATTGAAAATTCTAAAAAATTGACAATTTTAGAATTTTTAATAACTTTTATTATGTTGTGGAATTAACTAGAGACCGTGAGTTTCATTTAAAAACACTAATATCAGCATTTAATTTGCTGGCTAGGTGTATACATGTTTAGGTCTTGGTTAAGATTTATATATCCATATTTTACTTCTGTATTTGCATTTATTTATGTATATTTATATTTTGTAGTTTCGTATTTACATCTGTTTATGTGTATTTATATTTTGCGTTGTTATATTTGCATTTATTAAGAGGTATTTATATTTTGTGCTTTTGTATTTATATTTATTTATGTGTATTTATATTTTGTGTATTTGTATTCACATTTATTTTTGTGTATCTATATTTTTACTTCTTTATTTGCATTTATTTGTGTATATTTATATTTTGTACTTCCGTATTCACATCTATTTATGTATGTTTATATTTCGTACTTTCGTATTTACATGTATTTATGTGTATTTATATTTTGCGCTTTTTATATTTGCATTTATTTAGATGTATATAATATATATATATATATATATATATATATATATATATATATATATATATATATTGAACTCATCACAACATCTACAGGAGTGTGAAGATGTTGGTGTGTGCGGTTTTCAAGCGTGAATTTGGTTGGAAGTTGCCAAAACATAGGGAATTATTTGTTTTTCATCATATGAATGAAGTTAAAGTGAATTATATATTGAGTTAATACCTATGATATCGTTTGTTTAATGTAAATATTGAGGTGCTAAAATGATGATCAAAACATTTACCATTGTGTCAGTGCTTGATAAAATAACTCAACTCATACTTGTATATCAGACCATAAACCATCTTTGAGTAATATTTTGTAAGTGTTGCATACACGTCATAAAAAGTATCTGGAGCCCTGAAAGAATGAATACATGTATTTAGATTATTATAATACATCATGTATAATAAGAATTCGTAGCCAAATTATTATTTTGATGTTTATTATTTCAATGACACAGAGAACTGTTAACAAGATTGGAATGTCAAAATACTTTCAAAACATAAAACATCAGCGACAGAGTTCGATGTCAGCGACAGAGTTCGATGTCAGCGACAGGAATTCGTTGTCATAGAACTATGTAATTCTGACAAGCGTATAAGGCGATGATGAAAAATAACACATAAAGAATTTTTGTAAATAGAAATTTCAGGCCGCGTTTATAATGAACTCTAATTGCGGAAGAATTCTAATATAATTGGAAAAGGATTGCATATGTATTTCAGAGTAATCAGACCGTAGATTTGTTTCATTCAGAGTGGAAAAGTTTTATACAATAAGAGATTTTTTTATAAATACGGATAGTTTTAGAGAAGTAGCGTTTTAAATAAATAGATTAAATTATTTTGGAAATGAAAAGAACATAAAATATTCTACTATAGTTAAGAAAGATATCAAATTAAATGAAAAAACCTCTAATATGTGTAAAAAAATCTAGTTGGATGATTCGTTTTTGTCCATAACATCGGGAGAAAAAAGATAGTTGTTGATGGGGAAGCAGAAGGAAGTGGTGTGATATTATTAAGAGCGGAGAGATGTGAGTGAAAATTGAGAAATGGAATAAAATATAAGACAAGTCCTCATATAATACAAAGAAAAGTATCAGAAAAAGTAAAATAAAGTTGAAGAAGTAATTTGAGAAGATTTAAAAGTTAATTAAAGGAACATAAGATAATTAATTAAAACAGATGTATTAAAAAGGTATTAGAATAATAAAATAAAGCATTAAGCATCATTTGAGAAGATCTCTAAACTAATGAATAAGATTACTAAATAAAAGAAGATAAATAAAACATTATAAAGTATAAAAAGAATAATGCAAATAAATAAAACATTAAACGGGACACGGTGAAGAATTTCAAGACTTACCTGGAGAAGTTTTGTCAAGCTGGAGTCCAGATTGAGTAAATGCAGTTGACCCATTAATATGAGAGTTGGTGTTATTGGATATTGGTGATCGTCGGTGCCAGATTTGATATCACATCTTTTATAAGGGGTTTACTTGCATCATCTATTTTTACCTCGTCAACAGGTTTTTGGATTGATTAGATTACAATTTCATTCGTATACATTAACTGCGCTACTCAGTAAATTGTAATCAGTCAGTTGGTTAAAGGTTATCGCATAGAATTCTGTTTTGGTGTTTAATGAAAAAAAAACCCATTTTGCAAAATCAAACACACACTATTGGGAAGCTGACAAAATATATAGGATTATTTATGGTTGTAAGGCGTAGCAAATTTTGAGCAATACATTCCAAAGTATACAGGGTGTTTCAGGGTAATCTAAAATATTGTAGTTGCTGCTTCGTCACTCAATTTTAAGACGAAAAGTTTCTATAAACATGTGTGATAAGTATTGTCGGTAATGAGAATTGTTTGTAGTAAATGAGCTCTGGCTGTAGGTGAAATTTTTTTTGTGACGCTACTGGTCTATAGAAGTAATACGAAAGAACATGCTTATTCTAAGTGGACTTTGGAATAATATTGCCAAACCTAAAAACCAACGCAAAAATGAGTAAGAAATTCTGATCATACTGATTTTTTGTGTTAATTTAACAACGATGCCTGCGTTTACTAATACTGAAATAGCCAATATGCACTTTTTGTATGGATTAGCGAATAGTAATGCCTTAGAAGCTAGACGTATGTATGCCCAGCATTATCCAAATAATAATCGTTTACTTGTACTGATACGTTTACTAAGATACATATTCGTTAACAATAAACTGAAACTTTTGCTAAATCAAAGAATATTATTGGACGACACAGAAATGTGAGAACTCCACAATTGGAGAACCAGATTCTTCAAATTATTGACCAACATCCAAAAACGAGTACCAGAAAAATTGCTGATGGAGTAAATGTTAGTAACAGAACTGTTTGGAATATTCTTAAAGAAAATTTATTGTATCCATATCGCGTTCAATATTTTCTACCTATGTTTATGGATGAAGCCAACTTTTCAAGACATGGCATTATGAATTTTCATAATGACCACATATGGGCAGATGTAAACCACATGCAACAGTTCCAGCACTCCTTTGCGGTGCATGTTTGGCTTGGCATCATCGAAGATTATTTAATAGGAACGTTTTTCCTTCCTGCACGGTTGACTAGTGATACATATCTTTATTTTCTAGAAAATGAACTCCCAGTTCTTTTGGAAGATGTATGTACTTCTTATTATTAGAAGACGCATCTGGTTCATGCATGACGGAGCTCCTCCACATTTTGCATTGATTGTACGCGAGTTTTTAAAAACGTTTTTCCAGACCATTGGAACGGACGGGGCCCCCTAGGTCACCTGAATACAATCCTCTGGATTATTGTCTGTAGGTATATCTAAAATCGCTCATTTACACAACCCCAATAATAAACTTAGGATATCTTGAAAATCGTATGATACAAGGCTGTAATGTTATTCGTAACAATCTTCGAACGTATTCGGCAATCCATTAGACGTCGAGCGGATGCTTGCATTTAGGCTGGAGGTGCATATTTTGAACATATACTCTAAAATGTGATATTTTCCTTTATGTTTAACACGTGTTATTGCTTCTAATAAAATAATAAAACAATTCACACTCTGTATCTCATTAACGACAAGACTTATCACACGAGTTTATAAGAACTTTTCGTCTTAAGATGGAGTGACGAAGCGCCCACTATGATACTTTGGATTCCTCAGGAAACACCCTGTATAATTCATTATTATCAGAAGTTGCTTAGATCTAGGATTATCTCAAGAAAACATACATATTATAGTAATCGTTTAGCAAGAATTAAATAAAATTCGTAGTAGTAATTGTTCCACCTTATTTGCGCTGATGCCGACTCTTCAAACACTTTTCTCGTCAATTCTGACAAAGACTCAGGTACCAGTTATAAGAGAGGTAACCCGATGTATTTCATAAAATATTGATCGTACAATTTAGAGTGAAAATGTATAACAAAGTTGCATAATAGGCCAAGCGATGAGGGACTTCTATTAGCAAAAGGTCAGAAAGAAATAAAATTTTGTGGGATTGTAGAGATAGGTTCCTTGGCAGTATATCTAAGTTTGTGAACTTGAGGGATGAGGGGATGAATCTCGCTGTGCATTCTTTCGCTTCGACGAATAGTTTTCGCTCTACGGCGCGCTAAAGTTAGGGGGCGGGGTAGTTTGCAATTATTAACAAAATCAGAATTTCATCGCGAATTAACAAAGAGATGACTACCAAACAATACGGTGATATTTTTTTGCTCTAAGAGTAATGTAGTAAGTAAGCAGATGCCCGATTCGATACATTTGATTTTATGTAATAAGATATATGATTTTTTGAAATTCGCAATTCCATATTTCGATATGGGCTTTTTACTTTTCCGCCAACCTATCTAATATGCGAGAAAAGTATTGGTTTACCCTAAAAAAACGGTTTTTAAAAAAATATCCTGTGTGTATGTCGTCGTCGTCGTTGTCGTCGGCCACTTTTCCTTACATGTCTTGTTAGCACGATACAGCTTCCGGAGTGCAATAAAACACCAATTTTATGATGGAATATTGTTAAGGACATGTCACAGATGAACCCTATTGATTTTCAGCTCACCAGAGCCAGTACAACGGGTGCTATGGTACTTGAAGTACGACATTTTGTCATTTTTTGAGAAATTTCTGTTTGTTAGCACGATACAACGGGTGCTACAGTACTTTAAGTACGATATTTTTGTCATTTTTGTAGAAGTTTCAGTTTGTTAGCACGATACAGCCTCCGGAGTATATACAAGTGACAAATTTTATGATTGGATATTGTTCAGGACGTCTCAAATATGAACCCTATTGATACTAAGCTGACTAAAGCCAGTATAACGGGTGGTATGGTACTTGAAGTACCAAAGTTTTGGCATTTTTGGAGAATGTTCAGCTTGTTAGAACGATACAGCCTCCAGAGAGTATACGATTGATCATTTTTATTATTGAATATTGTTCAAGGTGTCTCACAGATGTACCCTATTGATTTTCAGTTGATTATAGCGAGTACAGCGGGTCCTATACATCCAGATATACTAACTTTTTGGTTACTTTTGAAGAAATTTCGGTTTGTTAGTACGATACATCTCCCGAAGTGTATACAAGTAACAATTTTATAATAGAATATTGTTCAGGGCCACATATGAGGAAAAGTTAGTTTTAATCCTTATAACCGTTTAATTTAACCCGTAATCACTGATGTGGAGTCTGGTAGACTCCGTCTTATGCTTAACAGTTATCCCCACTCCCATTTGTAAATTTCTCAACACGCATTTTTCAGTACCATCCAGTAACGTTATGATCGCCTGGAAACGAAAATTCGTCCCCTGCGCGCAGATAACGTATTTGCGATGCATGCACCGATCGCAGAACACGGACCGATATACAATGTGTTTTAGTTTTCGTCGATTTTACTCCACAAGGCGCTCACAGGGTTTCACTCTTACAATTAGTCGACGTAAACGATGGAATGTGTGTTTTGAATGTTTGCGGTTTTATTAAAATTACGAACTTCGAAATACTCTAATTTGCTGTTCAATTTAGTTGGAACGGTCAGTGGTTTAAATGCCTAGTTGCGCTATTTATGGATGTGCAAATTACAATAGGGAGACTATTGGAACAGACATTAGATATTTAAGGTTCCCAAAAAATGATGAACTTTGTAAAATGTGGTTAACTGCGTGTCACCGGCAAGACGACATTGATCTTAAAAACGGTAAATACTACAAAAATGATTACTGATCACTATGTTTACACATTTGTTTTCCTTATAGCATGTATTTGCTCAACACATTTTGAGAAAGATTGTTTCGAAGACATTTCTGTAAGACAGAAACTTTCAAATTATACAGGGGAAAATATAAGAAATTTAAAATATGATGCAACCCCCACTTTGAAACTGGAATCTTGTCCCATCCAAACAAAGGTTGTCAATAGGGATGTGCCTTGGTGGAACAATGAACTCAGCATACTAAAAGTCTTACCACGCAAAGCATTTAACAGAGCCAAAAGGGCAGGAAACTGGGAAGACTACAAAAAGGCTCTAACTGAATATAACAGAGAACTCAGAAGGTCCAAGAGGAAAACTTGGAGGCAATTCTGCGAAGGGATTTCTAACGTAGCCCCAGCAGTGCGCCATCAAAAAGTCATCGCTAAGGACCACTCTAACGGTATTGGACTCCTTAAAAAGCTAAACGGAGAGTTCGCCGAAACCATAGAGGAAAGCATGAGATGTTTATTAGACGCTCATTTTCCTGGTGTTGTGATTATTGAAGATAACGCAGAGGCAAATCTTGATGAAGCTTTCATCAAAACTTCTAGATCAGCAAAAAGCCTAGCAAGTGAAATCTCCACCAAGAATAGAATTGAATGGGCAATTAACAGCTTCAAGCCCTACAAATCACCTGGAGAGGATGGCATCTTTCCAGCACTTCTACAACACGGATCCGATATCTTGGTTCCCCACATATGTGAGATATTTAAGATGAACTTCATCATGGGTTACATTCCAAAAGGGTGGAGAGAGGTCAGGGTCTGCTTTGTACCTAAGAGTGGCAAACGTCCTCCAAAGGAACCAAAGTTATATAGACCTATAAGCCTTACCTCCTTCTTACTCAAATGTATGGAAAAAATACTCGACACGTACCTGAGAAGTGAATATTTATCAAATGCACCGCTTCACGAGGAACAATTTGCCTACCAACCTAGCAAATCTACCTTAGATGCCTTACATTGTTTCGTAAGAGACCTAGAAAAGGTAATAGCTGCAAAAGAAGTATCGCTATGTGTATTCGTAGATATAGAAGGAGCTTTTGATAACACCTCATATGAATCAATTTGCGCTGCTGCAACTGCAAAGGGTATTCCACCTTCCATAATCAAATGGATTCAGTCCATGCTAAATACTAGGAAAATAATCACCTACCTTGGAGACCAGTCGACTACTATAAAAGCGGTGAAAGGTTGTCCTCAAGGAGGAGTGCTATCACCTCTACTGTGGTCACTAGTGGTTGACGACCTCCTAACAAAGCTAAAAAGAGAAGGATTTCGTGCTCTTGGCTATGCCGACCATTTAGTTATAGTGGTCAGAGGTAAGCACGACGGCATCATTGCTGATCGCATGCAATGTGCCTTGAACCTCATAACTACCTGGTGTGCGAAGGAAGGAGTTTCAGTCAATCCTAATAAAACGACACTTGTTCCATTAACTAACAGGAGGAAGTTAAGTATACGGACTACAAGCTTGAATGGTACAACCCTGTTTTTTTCGGAAGAGGTTAAGTACCTTGGAGTCATCCTTGATAGGAAACTTACGTGGAACTCACACCTCGCACACATCACCTCATAAGCAACAAGGGCTCTTTGGACGTGTCGTAGGCTCTTTGGGAAAACTTGGGGTCTAAAACCAAAAATGATCTACTGGTCATATATAACGGTTGTCAGACGTATCATCACCTATGCTGCGCTTGTATGGTGGAAGAAAACAACGCAACAAAGGGCTACAATAGAGTTGCAAAAATTGCAGACTCGTATGTTTAGGAATAACGGGTGTAATGACATCCTGCCCTGGCGCGGCCTTGGAGGTAATGCTAGATCTCCCTCCATTACATTTACATGTAAGGAGGATTGCTCTGCGAAATGCCTATAGGTTAACACAGGGTAAATCTCTAAAACCCGGCGATTTGACAGGACATTCGAGATACTAAGGGTTGGATCAACCCAATCTATGATGATGCCTAGGGACATAATGCCTGCTGAACAAGATTTCGAAGTTACTCTAGATGTTTTTATTAACGATCGTGAGAACGTGAGAACGAAATCTCAGAAATAACTAGGAGTGCCCTCACATTTTATACTGATGGGTCAAAAACAAACGAAGGAGTAGGAATAGGGGCTACAGGATCTAATCTTAGGTTATCAGTAGCCCTGGGTAACACTCCCACAATACTCCAAGCGGAAATACTAGCGATAGACTTCTGTGTTCAAGAGTGCCTCAAAAACCGCCTCAACGCAGCCAGAATATTTATTGCCTCCGACAGCCAGGCTGCTTTGAAAGCTCTAAGGTCTATAACTTATGAGCCCAAAACAGTCTGGAGCTGCAAACAATCTCTTAGGCTACTGGCTAGATATAACAAACTATCTTTGTTATGGGTGCCATATTGTGGAAGAAGTCCGGAAATGGGAAAAGGAACTTACTGCAGCCTACTGGAAAAAAGTTCTAGGCCAAATAAAAGCAAAAAGGTTGCTACAACCTTCTGCTCGCTATGCTAAATCGCTCTTAGAGCTTCAGAAGTCTGATCTCAGAGCAATCACAGGACTCCTTCGGGACACTGCCCACTCAAATATCACCTCTGCAGGATGGGAAAGGTGGACAGAGGAACATGTAGATTCTGCGACAGTGCAGATGAAACGGCTGAACATATATTATGCGATTGCGGAGTACTTGTTCGCCAACGCCATAGGTACCTGGAACGGCTGTTCTTGAGACCTGACCAGGTAACAAAAATAGCTCCCAATCGGATAATAGGCTTCCTTAGAAGCTTTGATCTTTGGAGGGTATACACAAAAGATCTTTTCAGGTCGCAGTGTGGAAAAGCCAGCTATTGGCCAATCGACCCCTTTGTAATCTACAATCTACACTTTGAAACTGCCTGGTAAAAGTGAAAATACTAGAAATTCTGATAGAATAGCTCGAACAGAACGAAGGCGATTGGTAGCTGAATGCCTAGCGGGAGCTACAATGTCTTCTGACTCGATCACTTCTCCAAGTTATGAAAATAAAATAGGAATAACGGAAGGTGACATTACATTAAGTCGAGCATCTGTAAGGTAAACTTATGAAATCAAAAATCGTCACGTGGATTCTTATTTTACCGTTTTAAATGTTTCTAGATAATTCCACAATATATTGAAGAAAATGTTAAAAATTCTAAGAAATTTGACAATGAATTCGATATTAAGTATCATCGTCAGAATGTCAGAAGTTACATTCTAACGATGATATTTAATATCGAAACAATTGTCAAATTTCTTAGAATTTTTAACATTATTTTTAATATATTGTGGAGTTATCTAGGAACAGTAAGTTTCAATTAAAACAGTAATATGAGTTGATTCCCCGAAGTAAGGCTTGAGTCAGTTAATTTAAATTCTTATTATTCTATTTCAGTGAGGATGAAAAACAAATACTTGATGTTCAAACAAAAGTTGCAACACTACATAAAGAAAACAATTTCCTTGTCAATGAGAATTGTGAACTGAAAGCTGAGTTGGAGCAGATGAAAACTGAACTGCGACAATGTTTGTCAGAAGGTCAAATCAAAAGAATAGTACACTCAAAATGTACAGCCAAACGATGGTCCCCAGATGTAATAGCATGTTCGATATCGTTACGGAGTGTTAGCCCCAAAGCATACCGCTACTTAAGAGGGGCCTCCTCACAGGTATATTAACCTAAAAATCTACACAATACTAGTTATTAATCTAGTAATTACTTGGTTCAAAATATTTACGATAGATGTCGATAGTAGTACTGAATCGGCTTTTCCTTATTCAACATATTTTCTCTCTCTGTATTTCCACTCTTGACGGTTCAAAGAAACGCATCTCTGTTCGAATGTTTTGATTTCAAATATTTCAACTTTTTTTGAGCACAGAAACCTTATATCTGTTTTTTACGTTGCATCCAAACCACAGCACAGCTGTGCATAGATAAGAGAATATTATATACTCGGATCCAAACAAAATTTGTTGACATAATTTCCATTTGAGTGTAGATTTTGGATTATTTAAGAGTTCCATAAATGTTTTTAAAAGGAATAAATTGATAAAAAGTAAGTAATCGTATCGACCCGATATCAAAAATTATAATTACGATAATGTGAATTATCCTGCAATCCGTATTTTTTAATTTTAAAAGCTATGTTTGAGGTTATGTTTACTGGATTATTTGATTAATGTGAAAATATGAGATAAATAATACTGATTGTTTGTTCTAGTATCATCAAACTATCTTTCAACATTATCTTGAAACCCTGTTTTAATGATAATATGGGTTTGTTAGCGAAAAGCGAAAAATGCTTAATTGAAGTGAAGTAACCTTTGAAGTATCTGAATGAAGAAAAATTAAAACCGCTCTGAAAAGACAAGAATTGCATAATTCATTTTGATGAATATATAATAGTGATAATTGAAAAATATAACTATTATCACCTGATACAAGGTGCATTACATATTGCATGAGAGGACATGTGCTATTTAATAATATTGGAATTGTGGGAATTGCTAGAAATCAAGAATGGAAGAAAAATTGACCTCATGAATAACAAAATTTGTCTAGAAAACCACAACAATAAAATTCAACTTAAGCACAATTACTATTATCAAGTATAAACATGATATATTTATTCCAAAGAACAAAAACTCGAAATCATTCTCACATAAAATTTTTAATCACTTTGATGTATTTACCAACAATAAATGAGAATAACATTAAAAAGTAGTTATTTGTGTAATAGGTGCAAAAAGTGCATTTTTGTTGCAACGAAGCATGAAGCCTGTAGCTCGAGACAAAGTCAAGAGCTACAATCATGCTGAGTGCAACAAACATTACTTTTGTCTACGATAAAAGGTAACAACTTCTTTGCACCAGTGCAAAAAAAAGTTGTGGTAGCATTTCAATTTTTTTAATAGAAATTGTGATACACGAAAAATAAGATTATCCATTAAATCAATAACACCACATCAGATAAAATTGAATACCACTTTGATACATCTAAAATCGTTTGTAGTATATACCAGAACACTTTTGAATTTGTTGTAAGAATATTAGTCTCTGAAAAACATTAAATAATATAATTAACCTATAATAAAACCAACTCATTCTGATCTCACCCTTACTACAAACGATGTAGATAATTGTGGAAGCATCTAATTTTCTTATTCATTTACAGTTCTGATTATGTAACTTAAACTAAGCCCGATGTAACTGCCCCGCAGATCCATCAATATTTCATAAAACAGAGTTTCCTTATACCATTCCGTAAGTAAAAACACTAACAAGACATATTTACAAAAAACAAATTTCTATTCATTTTCAGAACTGACAATTTCACTTAAACGGAACCTGATGTAACTGCCGGTACAAGTTCAAATAATTTTCATATAGCAGTTTTCGCTACAACTATACTGTAAGTAAAAAATGGCAAAACATACTTAGAAGAAGCATCTAATTTTATTATTTCATTTACAGTTCTGATTATGTAACTAAAACTAAGCCAGATGTAACTGCCCTGTAGGTCCATTAATATTTCATAAAACAGAGTTTCCAGATACAACTCCGTAAGTAAAAACACTAACAAGACTTATTTACAAAAATCAAATTTTTATTCATTTTCAGAACTGACAATTTCGCTAAAACGGAAGCTGATATAACTGTCCGCACATGTCCAAATACTTTCCATATAGCAGTGTTCGCTATAGCTATTCAATAAGTAAAAACTAAAACTAAAATGTAGCCTGATGTAACTGTAAGGGATAGTTTATAAACTTTTTGGTTTTTTTATCTGAGGATTAAGAAAATAGAAGATGCTATGTATGCATAAAAATAAAGAAAATGTATTCAGTACTTATGTATATCAAATTTGTAATATGGATTCCAAGATAAAATGGATTACTTGCATACTTTTGCTGAATTGTGGGAAAAATAATTTTGTAAGTAACAACATTATTTATTTAAAGAAAATATTCAAAGTATATTTTTTCAGTCTCTATAACTACGTGGATCCAGACTTCAATAATGTGGATGGGGGGTCACCACCCCTTTGTTAGTATAGAATCGTAAAAAATGGATATTTTTATAAACTTTTATTTTCTTTTTGTTATGAAGAGAAATGGTAGAGAAAAATGGAAAATGAACTTCAGTTGACATGTATTAATAAATATGAAGACAAATACTTTAAATTTTTAATAATAATTTTATTGATATTTTTATATAATATTTTCTATTTGTTTCTTTTCAATAAAAACAAAAACATACACCAATTTTTCCTTTAATTTTTTTGAATAATTAATAAGGGTCAATGAAAAAGCGGACATGTCTGTTTATTGCTATAATAAACCTTTTTATAATTTACCTAATTAATTGGCATTTCTTTGCTACTATTCATTTGAATTATTAAGAGGGTCAGTGGAAAAGCAGACATTCTGTATTATAATAAATATAAAAACTTCCTACTTACTTCCTCTGTACTTCAAATTTGTAATACTACAGTTAAACAAACATATTGCATAATTGATTTGATTTTGTTTTCAATCAAAGAAAACACTTTTGCTATAATTCACTTGAATAATTGAGAAGAGTCAATGGGAAAACAGGCATGTACGTTTATTACAAACTAGAGGGAAATGCAAAAAGTATAACATTTCCATACATAACCTGGAAAAATTGAAGATAAAAAATATATAACATTTTTATTCCTGCATTTCGAAAATAAAAGAATACATATTGTGTTACTTTTTGAATAGAATACGAAATGTCTTTTGTTAAATTAGTAGAAAGCAATTAATACTATTACCAATGTAGTTTTTTTCACTAACTCAGAAGGCTGTGGCTGTGTACAGGTTCTTGAAGGAACCAAAAGGCCCTGATATGGGGATCAATAAATATAATGCACTTGTGGAATCATTAGCAACAGCTAAAAATATTTTTGGATTATTTTATGTCTAGGCAACACTAAACACAATGCTGTGGAGTAAATATAAACAGCATTTACGAAGCACAAATTTACTTATTTAGCATGAAAATTACTCAATTATAATCACTTACAATTACAATACACACTAAACTATAAATTTGGGATATTTTTATGAACACAAAACATATGACAACAGTATTTAACCCATAGAGAAAGTTATAATATTATTTGTCTATGAATTAACCGTCGTCTTCTGTCATTGAAGTTCTATACAGCGCCATGCATCAAGACGGTGGAGCGGTTGAACTAAAGTAAAAAGATGTTCGTTTGCAAAAATTTGCGTGCAACAAATCTCAGAAAATACAATGATTTGAGATTTCATATTTTCAGAATCGAATTCTCTAGGCTTCCTTTTGGGGATCAGGTTTTGGTGTCCAAATTGGTGACCACAAATTGTCAAAACTGTCAAAATCACACCAACACTTAATGGTTTATATCTTTTTTATAACAATATAAATCTTAACCAAAATACCTGATCCCCAAGACAAAGGTCCATGTTATATTGTGTTAAAATTTCAACACTTAATTTCACTGCGTTCTTTAGATTTGTTGTTTACAAAATAACCTAAATTTTGTTGCAAATCACGAGTGCCAACTGTTTTCAGGTTCCTAAAACGTGAGGCACCTCTCAAGAACAAAAGGTTATCCTTTACCGGCGGTTTCGACACTCCACAGACTCGCATCGACACTCTCACTAGAACCGGGCATTCTGAATGACGTTGTTATTTTAATGGATAAAAAATCTTCTGATGTGCAGAATATTGAAAAATTGTGTATTTTATCATTTTACGAAATACTTTTATCTAATCGCATAAATATTGACAAACGACATCAAAAAGTAATAGGGCCACACAAAACGTGTCAAACAGTAATAGCACGTGGTATTTTTAGTAACTGGAAGCAACCTGTTTATTATAATTTCGATCAAGCAATGACTATCGATGTATTATCTTCTATAATATCAAAACTTTTTGATGCAGGTTTCACAGTTGTGGGTATTGTCAGTGATGTATGTACATATAACGTTAAAGTTTGGTTACAACTGAATATTGGACATAACAAAAATTGTTGTTTTCCACACCCTAGAAATAGTTTGTTTAACGTATATGTGTTTGCCCAGATAGCACTAGATTTTCAATGCACGTACTAAAAATATTCGTTTTCGGATATTGTATTATTCTATAGACCCACTTTAAATATATATATATATATATATATATATATATATATATATATATGTTATATACGAAAAAACGCTTATGTTTAAGTAATGTTACGCAATGTCAAACATCAGATTACGATTTCCGTATTTTCATGAGAACGATGCTACGTTGCGTTTTTATAAAATAAACACATTAAGTAACACAAATATTATGTTACAGAAAAATAATGATTTCTGCACTTTCATGGGAGCGACGCTACATCGAATTCTCCATGAAAATAAACGCTGACGTTGATTTAACAAATTCTATAAATTCTTTGACTTTATGTAAAATAGTTAGTTACAATTATAATTTCAACCTATTACTTCTTTTTTATATAACATAAAACTGTGTAACTCAATAAAAATTGTTTTTAAAAAGTTTAACGTGAATTTGTGAATATAACAGTGGCGCAGTCAGTAGGATTCCTAAACACATTTAGAACAAGGATTGCCTAACTAAGTGTGGTGGTTCCTAAACCTTTAAGGAATTTTCAAGTACCAGCTCCAGATCTTCAAGAAGCAGACGGTCTCTCCGGCACCAGGAACACGCAAACTGCTAACCAGGTGTAGCAAAGCTCACGGATAAGGATTTCAGCTGCCAAGGAAGGAATGAAAATATTTACGTAAGAATCATCTCGTTTTATTTTTATTTAATATTTTGCAATTTATTTTTTATTTTTACCAAGTTCTATTGTCATAATTTACTTTTATTTTGAATACAATCATTTTAATATAAAGCAAAATGCCTGAAACACGTAGTGCAACAAACGCTAATGCCAATGCTAATACTCCAGTTGCTCAAACCGATCAAGCGTCGAATCTAGAGCCTTACAGATTATCCGAAATATTTTCAATAATTCCGGAATATGACGGTAATCAAATTTTCTTAAATACTTTTATAAATGCTTGTAAAACAGCTTACAGAATGGCCGGCAACGACCAAAAAGTACTTTTAACTCTTCATATTAAAAACAAACTTAAAGGAAGAGCCGCTGAATTAGTTAATTCACGCGATCCTTCAAATTGGGAAGAAATTAAAACTTTATTAAATACTCACTTTGGAGATTCTCGCGACTTAAATTCATTGATTCAAGACCTTCAAAGAATGAAACAACTACCAAACGAATCGCCTTTAATTTTTGTTTCGAGATTACAAACTCTGGAAGCAAAAATGTATTCAGCTATAAGTAAACAACAGCATTTTACAACAGATCAAAAAGTAGCACAAACACGTCTAATAGAATCATTAACTTTAAATACTTTATTAACCGGTCTAGATCCAAAAATCGGTCAAATTGTTAGAGCTAGTAATCCAATAAGTGTTTTATCAGCTATTTCACGAATCAGAAGAGAACTTCAATTAACTTACTATGAAAACCACAAACCTCAGACTAATCGTAATACAAATAATATACCTACTCCTAGATTTAGCCAAAATTCACCAAAACAAAGTAATTTTTGTCACAGAATAGGACATACTATAAATGAGTGTCTCACACGTCAAAGACAATCTCAAAATTTAGCTCAGGGTTCCTTTAGACCAAATCAAACTCCTAATTCACATAACCAAATAGGCCAAAATTTTCAACAAAGGCCACAATTTCAAAATAACCAACAAAATCAAAATCGCCAATCTGTAATTAGACCAAATCCAAGTTTTAGACCTCAAGCACCACCGGGAAATCGACCCAACACAAATTTTAATCAACAAAGAACTTTTCATTTCAATCGAAATCGCGATTTTAACAAACACTCTCATAACAGTTATGACTATTATACAGATGATAGTCAAAATTATTATGAAAATCAAGAACAATACTCCGATAATTCACTTGATTATCAAGAATATTACCAAGAAATTAACCCCAGTGCTCCTGACTATTATACTGTTAATAGTGAAATAAAGGAAAACTATTATACTGCTGATAGTGATCCTAACTCTGATAATGGTGTACCAGTTTGCAATACGAATGAAGACGAAACTTTCGATTTTAATTATAATAATGAAAATGTTTATAACTTTGATTCTGATAACCTCCTAAATCCGAATCATGATTATTATCAGGATTTTCGACAAGGCCCTTTACAAACGAAACCCCCAGATCCGCTAAACGACCAAACTTCAAATTTGTCGATCCCAGACCTCCGTTCACAAATTCAAACCATGAGTTTGAACAGTCCAGAATCGGACTGCCTCGAACAGATGTTCATGTGAAAAATACCTTACCGGTAAATTCTAAAAACTTATACTATATTAAAGACAGAACAAACACTTATAAAATTCTAATTGATACAGGTGCTGGATTATCAATTTTCAAACCCAAAACTTGCGAAAATTATAGAAATCGATCCCCTGAAAATGTAATTATTCAAGGTATAACAAACCAAAAAATAAGAGTTAACGAATCAACCCTTATCCCATTTAAACCTAACGATCCACACAGAGTATTCATTTGTAATTTAGATATTGATTTTGATGGATTATTAGGCATGGATTTTTTTAGAACATTATAATTGTATAGTTGATCTAAAAAATAAACAACTTATTACTGATTTCAAAATTGTACCATTATTTAAAGTAACAGATAATGAAACTACCAATATTTCAATCGAAAACCAATTTCCACAAATTTACAAAAATACAATTTCCATTGAACCTAGGACTGAACAAATATTTAAACTAAAATGCGATTTAGTTAATACTGATGCTATACTGGTAGGTCAAGAAGTAGAGAAAGTTAAACTACCAAACGCATTAGTTAAAATAAATGAAAAAGGAGAATTTTTTGTTTCAGTATTAAATGTTAATTGTATACCTAAAACTGTAACATTTTCAAAACTTAACTTAGAACCATATGAAATAAATAATGTAAATAATATTCAGCTAACCACCCAAGAAATGTGCACCGATAGAACATCGGAATTAAAAAATCAACTAAGACTTGATCATCTTAATGAAGAAGAACGAGACTTAATTTCCCAACTTTGTCATGATTTTTCTGACATTTTTTATTTAGAAGGAGACATACTTACTTTCACCAACGAAATAAAACATTCCATAGATACGCAAAATTCTAAGCCCACTTATGTAAAATCATATCGCTATCCCCAAATTCATAAACAAGAGGTGAAAGATCAGATCAATAAAATGCTTTCACAAAACATTATACAACCCAGCAATTCTCCATGGTCGTCGCCCGTGTGGTTGTGCCCAAGAAGCTCGACGCATCAGGTAAACAAAAATGGCGTGTTGTCGTAGACTACAGAAAACTGAATGAGGTTACTGTAGACGACAAATACCCGTTACCAAACATTGGAGATTTATTGGACCAGCTTGGTAAGTGTCAATATTTCACGACACTAGATCTTGCATCAGGCTTTCATCAAATTGAAATAATGCCTGAAGATATACCAAAGACCGCCTTCACAGTTGAAAACGGACATTTCGAATTCCTCAGAATGCCGTACGGTCTAAAAAATGCACCTTCAACATTCCAGAGGGTCATGGACAATGTCCTTGCTGGAATTCAAAACGAGCGATGTCTTGTCTATATGGACGACATCATCGTCTATTCACCGACAATTCAAGAACATATTACCCGCTTAACAGAAGTATTCAAGAGACTTCAAAAAGCTAACTTAAAACTTCAGCCAGACAAGTGCGAATTCTTGAGAAAAGAAGTCGCCTACCTTGGACATTTAATCACGGAAGATGGCGTTAAGCCATTTCCGGCAAAAATTGAATGCGTCCAAAAATTCCCTCAACCTACGAACCAAAAAGAAATAAAATCCTTTTTGGGACTCGCTGGTTACTACAGAAGATTTATACCGAACTTCGCTAAAATTTCCAAACCAATGACAAAATTTTTACAAAAGGATGTCCCATTTAATTTTGACTCCGAATGTCAAAAGTCATTCCAAGAATTAAAAAATGCTCTTACCTCTACTCCGATATTGATATACCCAAATTTTGAAGAACGATTTCTTTTAACTACCGATGCTAGCGCATTTGCAATCGGTGCGGTTTTGTCACAAGGCCCAATAGGTAAGGATTTACCGATAGCCTATGCGTCCAGGACATTGTGCAAAGCAGAAACCAAATACTCTACGATAGAGAGAGAACTTTTGGCAATTGTGTGGGCAGTTAAACACTTTAGACCCTATTTATATGGCCGAAAATTTACCCTTATAACCGACCACCGTCCACTTACTTGGTTATTCTCTATAAAAGACCCCGGTAGTCGTCTAGCACGATGGCGCCTCAAATTAGAGGAATACGACTATCAAATTGAATTCAAATCTGGCAAATCCAATAAAAATGCCGATGCCCTTTCTCGAATAAAAATTAACCACATAAATGACTTTGATTCATTTCGTTCAAAATTAGGAAACTTTAAATATTTACCTTACCCAATTTATCCCGCTCTTGAAGATGCAGGGCCATCCCAACAAACTGAAAATAAACCTGAAATTGACTGGGATGTCGCTGCAGAAGAATTTTTGTCTTTTGAGGAACTTTATAAAACAAAATCACTGATTGACTATTCTAAAATAGAATATTCCAATAATCATCTACTAGACAAACAGAATAAAAACATTTTAACCTTTTTTCAACAAAACAATTTACAAGATTTTCATGAAAAAATAATTGAGGATATATTTGAGGAAAACCCCGACTTTTCTTATGCAAAAATTAATGTACTTAGCAGTAAAACTGTCAAAAATAGAAAATACCTTATTATTGCTATACCATGGGATCCAGACAGTATTAGTGAATACTTATTTGCTGCAATTTACAGAAATCGAGATTTATTTGAACCTTCAGAAAAATATTTTATCGAAAATAATCCTGACCTACCAATACTAGAAACACTATCATTTCTACTTTCGGAAGTTGACGTAAAATTCACTATTTGTCAAAATATTACTAAAGAGCCAGAACAAAATCAAATACCTATCATCTTAGATCAATTCCATAATGGCAAAAGCCACCTTCACCGCGGAATTAATGAAACTATTAGGCGAATACGACAAAAATATAATTGGGCCGGCCTCAATCGAGATGTCGAAAATTATATTAAGTCATGCCGGGCATGCCAAGAGACAAAAATATGTCGCAAAAATTTGGACAGTCCCCTCGTTATAACTGAAACGCCTAAAACACCTTTTGAACGTATTAATATTGATATTTTAGAGGTACCTCAAAAGAATTACGCTCTTACAATAAGAGACGAACTAACAAAATTTTCTCAAGCATATCCGCTTGAAGATAAAAGTGCCAAATCCGTTGTCACTTCATTATTAGCTTATTTTCAGCATTTTGGTGCACCACTTCGCATTCATTGCGATGCCGGTCGCGAATTCAACAATGCGTTAATGAAAGACCTTTGTAATATGTTCGATATTAAGTTAACATATTCAAGTGTCGGTCATCCGCAAAGTAACGGATCTCTAGAAAGATTACATGCTACTCTGTTAGAAATGATTCGATTACATTTAGCAGACCACCCCAATGAACACCCCTTCAGTATTTTACCATTTGCTATTATCGCTTATAATAACTCTATAAACAAAACACACGGATTCACACCATACGAACTTGCATTTGGACACACGTCCAGTAGACCTCCCGAAAAATTATACAATGAACAAGAATTAATTACTAAATATATTGAGAGATCTAAATAACCGCATATCCTATTATTATAAAATAGCGAGAGAAAAAACCATAAAGCAAAAAGAAAAAGCTAAAGATCGATTTGACAAACATGTCTCCGAAAACAAACCAAATTATGAAGTAGGTGACAAAGGGTAAGTAAAGGGAAACCGTGTCCGCTACTAGAAAGTTGAGTCCTCACATCCTAATAGCGGCCGTGTTTGGGCCTTCAGCCATCCGATCGAGGGGAACCGTGTCCGCTACTAGAAAGTTGAGTTCTCACATCCTAGTAGCGGCCGCCGCGTTTCCGAGATTTCGATACCGCGAAAAACCGAGAGCCGTATCCCCCGAAAGTAGAGCTTTGATTAACCTAGAGGGTCGCTTGCAATCCGTAGTAGTTCTGCCCACTACGTAAAAGAAACTCAAATAAAAAACAAGTTAGAAAATAAGTTTAATGGCCCTTTTGAAATACTAGAGATACACAGAAATTCCGCAACAGTATTAAATTTAGAAACAAATAACAAATCAAAAATAAATTTCGATCTTATGAAACCCTATGTTGAAAATTAACTTATTTTCAGGTTTCTGCTGCTGATCGGAACAGCAACATGTCAATATAAAATCGAACCCATAAACAATACAGTTGGAATCTACTACCACGACGAAACCAAAATAATGGTTTCGAACGACGAATGGACTTTATTAGTGCATAAAAATATATCAGCTTTTAAACAAACTTTTGAAAGAAATAATAGAATTCTTGACACAATTCAAAATACCTTTACTTCAAACTACTCCAGTATGAAGTCCTTCCGATCCGAAGTAAAATCACATTTGGCATTATTGCAACAAATTACAAAATCTATTGGCGATAAATTTAGTGGAATATCTTTCGATGTTAAAAGACAAAAACGAGGGTTAATTAATGGTATTGGCACCATATTTAAATCAATAACCGAAAATCTCGATGCGTCTGACGGTGAATATTATATGGACTGCATTAATAAATTAAAAACTGATCAAAACCAGATAGAAAACTTATTAAAAAATCAAATGTCAATCACAAGCTCAGTCATAACAAATCTCAACAGTACCATAGGACAATTAAAATTAAATGAGAAAATATTTAATTCAGATATAGAAAAAATTGAAACCATCATTCGACAATCAACAAACGAAATCGCGCTTATCGAAGCCAAATTAAATTTCTTTGAAATTTGCGAACAACTAATGGAGAGTTATTCGTATCTTGAAAATACTATTAATGATATTCTAAACTCTATCACTTTTGCACAGCTTCAAATAATTCATACTTCTGTTATTGAACCAGAAAATTTGATCACTGCTCTTAAGAAAATATCAGAAAATACAGTAAGGAAAGGTTTACCGCTACCAATAAAATATTCTGAAATTTCACAGTATTTGGAAATAATCGATCTCGAAGCATATCAAACAAATTCAGATCTTGTTTTTGTTCTTAAAATACCTTTGATTGAACCACAAGTATTTACTTTATTCCACCTATACCCAATACCAATTTATGATAATAGAACTGGATTTCACCACATTTTATCATTTTCACAAAAATATTTAGCGCGAGATGATGATTCTTTATCCTACATTCCAATCCACGATTTACAAAAGTGTAAACAGTTATCTACCCATCAAAAGTTGTGTCGCGATGTTTACGCGTACCCTATAGACGATAACGCGATATGTGAAGCCCGTTTGTTAAGACAATATAAGACATTTCCTGCGAATTGTAAAAGTGCGGTAGTCAACGGACAAGGTTATAATGTGCAAAAACTCGAAGAAAACGTGTGGCTAGTGTCGATTGCCGAACCGGTACACGTGACCATAAGTCTTCCAGACACAAAAATGAAAACATTAACCGTAAATGAAAATTCTATTTTACAGCTATACTCAGGATGCTCCGCTTTTGTTGGCATTACTAAAATACAAGCTAGTACCAGAAAAACTATAAACATTCCTCATGTACTTCATCCCGTAATGGTTGATTACAACTGTTGTCTAGACATTCCAAACAAAGTAGAAGTACCCAAAATAGAACCACTAGATCTTAAGAACATTAACTTGAATGATCTGCAAGTGACAAAACACAAACTGGACCAATACTCAAAAAGTTTGGATGAACTCATAAACAAACCGTTTGTTGAGAAAAATATTTCCTGGTTCACATATACTACGATCTCACTCATCGTTGCCTTGATCGTCCTCTACACCTGTTATAAGTGTAGAAATATTAAATTCAACAAATCGCCAGGAAAGCCTGTTCCAGACCAACCGAATGATGTTTTTATCAAAATTCATAACATTATGCCAAAAAGAAGACCCAAACTTGACACTGAAGCCTCTGAGGAAGTGGAAATCGAAAATTGACAATTTCATGGTTTAATGTATACCTTTATATTTTAATTTTTTGTATTTTGCGTATTTTCCTTTTAATCTTTAAATCTCTGTATATATTGTATTATTGTCTATTTTATATTTTATGTATTTTGGTTTTTATTCTCAAAATTGTTGTTTATTAAACAACAATTTTAATTAAGGGGGGAGTTGTTATATACGAAAAAACGCTTATGTTTAAGTAATGTTACGCAATGTCAAACATCAGATTACGATTTCCGTATTTTCATGAGAACGATGCTACGTTGCGTTTTTATAAAATAAACACATTAAGTAACACAAATATTATGTTACAGAAAAATAATGATTTCTGCACTTTCATGGGAGCGACGCTACATCGAATTCTCCATGAAAATAAACGCTGACGTTGATTTAACAAATTCTATAAATTCTTTGACTTTATGTAAAATAGTTAGTTACAATTATAATTTCAACCTATTACTTCTTTTTTATATAACATAAAACTGTGTAACTCAATAAAAATTGTTTTTAAAAAGTTTAACGTGAATTTGTGAATATAACATATATATATATATATATATATATATATATATATATATATATATATATCCTTCCTCTATGGACCATGAAATGGGTAATTTTTTGAATATTCCATTCTATATTCTATTCTGTTCTATTCTTTTCTATTCTATTCTATTCTATTCTATCCTATTCTATTCTATCCTATTCTATTCTATTCTATTCTATTCTATTCTATTCTATTCTATTCTATTCTATTCTATTCTATTCTATTCTATTCTATTCTATTCTATTCTATTCTATTCTATTCTATTCTATTCTATTCTATTCTATTCTATTCTATTCTATTCTATTCTATTCTATTCTATTCTATTCTATTCTATTCTATTCTATTCTATTCTATTCTATTCTATTCTATTCTATTCTATTCTATTCTATTCTATTCTTTTCTATTCTATTCTATAAATATTTCCAAGGAATATTCAAAAATATTCTGAGGATATCTGCTGA
Source organism: Galeruca laticollis (assembly GCA_963921935.1). NCBI lineage: Eukaryota > Metazoa > Arthropoda > Insecta > Coleoptera > Chrysomelidae > Galeruca > Galeruca laticollis. Next base: position 72,245,532 of record OY998182.1, read on the forward strand.
ATGTATATAGCAAGATAATCCAGAATATTCATAGAACATTCCAATAAGCATATTCTACAAATATCCAAGTAATATTGGGAATATTATAAGGATATCTGTGGAACGTATATAACAAAATTTCAAATATTTGTAGAATATCCCAATATGAATGATACCTGTTGAGTATGTGACACTGAATCATAGTATTCATCCCTTTTCATATTTAGTTTCAACGATAATTGATTGAAATTTGGAAGATTCTGTATACTTAATGAACGACAACAATGTACATATCAATTCTTTTCCAACTTCTTGTTCCACCAGGAATGATAGCAACTTTCGATCAATATCGCCAATTATTTTATCCATAAGCTCTATTCGTGTGAGAGAGAATAGAACTACCCACCAGGGAAAGCTTCTCTCTCGCACTTATTCAGTAAGCAAACGGTATGTCCCAAATTTAAATAAATATTCTCTGAAACCAAAGGAGCAAAGAGGGAGTACAATGATCCAGTGTTCCCTGGCATATATCTTACAAATATCTATGGAATCTTTCAAAATTTCGAATTGTATATATAGGAAAAAATATTTTTAATTGAAAAAATTGAGGCACGGGAAACATTGAGTTCAATTTAATTTATTTACACATATTACAAAATTCACTGACTTCCTCCATACTCAACGAACTTTTGGAAACAGATTTCTGCCGTTCCTTACATTTGGCTAAGAAAATTCCTGTTTCCAATTCAACTTCTTTGTTATGTTCTTGTCCAACTTTTGGACGGCATCTGAAACAATAAACTAATTATATTTTTTGGTTAAAAGCGATTTCTATTCTACTGTGATTTGTATGTATGTACGAGTAAAACAATCAAAATATAATCCCAAAACCTGAAACTTAAAAGATGAAGTTGAACATCAAATATGTAATTTAAAAAATAAGTCTTGTAGGAGACAAGTGAAAAGCAAAATATTCCAAACAATATAAAGATTATAAATTATTTGTTTCTTGTACACGATATTTTAAATTAATTTACATGTACATTCCAAAATAAAATAACATGATTATACCTACTACTGCTTCAAAGACCTCTGTTTTTCCAAAGCATTTTTCCCTTTTCATCAATGCATACTGTAGCCCTCCATTAAATCCTTTATCAGGATTTTTTGCAAGAATCTTTTGATGTATGGTTGCAAATAAGAACCTTCCAATCTTGCCAGAGGCACAACCTAAAATTAATCTCAAAAGTTTCATAAATTGGACAATTACAGTTTATAAGCAAAGTTATAAAAAATTAACAAAAATATAAGACCGCTTTCATCTGTGTGAACAGTATACATATGCCTGAAACTAGACACTTGTACAATTGACCAGCAATAACTTTTATTTACCAAATGTCAGAACTAATTTAACTTTTAATTATCAGATCACCAGTTGTGTAGAGCTTTCTAGTCAATCCCAATTAATAAAAGGAATAGAGGTAACTATAGGCAATTTGAAGGAACTCATAGCATACATCTCGGTAACATAATTACGTGAAACTACCTGAGAAAATAAAATTTTGTTGTACCTTTAGCAACGAGGTGAATTTCTACTCTACTTACAATTGAAAACATTTATCCATTAATTTTGTTGCAAAAATTTATTAAATCAACCATTATTTCAATATTTTCATGCACTAAAATATAAAAAGTAACACAAATACTCCAATATTTCGAGGCAGTTTCATTTTGATTTGGATATAATATTGAATGTTCAACTTACAAAATATTCATAGGATTCTTCAGCAAAGCTGACTCAATTTCTTCAAACTTTGCCTCATCATTTATTGGAAGTTTTAGCAGCAAATCGATAATTTTCTAAAAAATGCATTGATAAATCAACAGGCATTAAAAAAATACAATGAAACGTACCTGTTTTGATGCGTGAGGTCGTATGTATTAGTTCCACCCGTAGCATAGAATACACCGTAGAAACATATTTAAACAACTTCACAGTGGCAAAAAAAGACTAATTAATTAACGATCAAAAATAATCAATCATGCTACTACTATTTCACCAATAACAATAACCTATATAAGATATAGTCGAGCCGCCATTTTTCACTGGTCGTTACCGTCAACTGCCAACTGCAACTACTGACGCATGCCCATGGAACAGAAAGAGCGTTTGAACACAAATCAATAATCATAGAATATTCTTAGAACTATTTGATTCGGATAATCTAAGAGGAATAATCTGAGGATATTCCAACTGGACTCACATTGAATATTCGATTTAGGTGTACCCACAGATAATCTAGATATCCCCAGAATAACCCTAAAATATTTGGATATATATCTTCCAAATTGAAGACTGTCAGAACATCCCATGGACATCTGGTGCTACCTGGGTGGTGACGTTCCTCATCTTATTAAATTACTAAGAAACCACATATTATATCAAGGTTTTTGTGTAAAGAACACATTAATTAATAGGGATTGTTTTGAGAATTTGTTGTTGCAACTGTCGTCGTCCGAATTAACCATCGCATATAAAATTAACAGATATCACTTAGATTTAAAAGGTTCCGGAAGACAAAAAGTTAAACCAGCCGTTCAACTCTGATCTAATTTTTTTGCAAAAAGTATTCGGTTTTGTGGAGAAAATAAGCTACTGCTACCTGTTTTACCGTGGAAGGGAGTTTCGGATTTTGTACAGTTAATGAATGATTGGTTTGATCTTTTTAATTCCCATACAAAAATTGTGGCAAATTGTACAACTAAAAATGCGTATGGAGTAGATTTAGATAAGCACAAAAAAGTGTTAAAAGAGGTGACCGAAACTATTGGGAATATGACCGTAGGCAAACATAAGTCTCTCATTCCGATTCAAAAAGGAATTCTGTTGTCAAATAGGTCACTGGAACAATTGTTTTCTTATTTGAAGGAAAATTATAAAGGAGTCGATTACATATTGACCTCGCGTCTAAATCAAGACGTTGTTGAAAACTTCTTCTCTTATATGATCATGATCATCCAGAACCTCTAGATTTTATGTATCGTTTGAGGTACTATATATTAGGTAAAAACTCTGGGGCGATTTTTACAGTGAACAAAAATACAGAGGAATCTGGTGAAAAATGTCTAATACACACTCCGGAATGCAACAATTCACATATTCTATCTATTTTCAGCTCACCAGAGCCAGTACAACGGGTGCTATGGTAATTAAAGTACCGCATTTTTGGAAGTCTTTCGATTTGTTAGTTCAGAGCGTCTAATACATGAAAACTATTGATTTTCAGCTCACTAGAGTCAATATAACGGGTGCTATGGTACTTAAAGTAGGGATAATGGGGGTCACTCGAGCAAGAATTAGAGTACAAAAGTTGAAATGAACAAATCTTCATCGCAACCACCTCAAAACAAAATTTACTTGATTAACTATTATTTGAGATCGGTAATCATCACATTAAGAATAATCTATGGAGAATATTAAAGTAAAAAAAAATAGCTGTTTTGACTACTATTGTACTGAGGTACAGGTAAGTGAAGTCACCTTGTGGGCAAAGAAGGTCATACAAAAATCTCACACAAATCGCAAACGTAACCCTTGGCAGACTACCACCCAGTACAATCTGCATGAGCCCATAAATCACATAAGGTACACCTGTACATTAGCTCATTATTTCTGCCAAATTCGTTGCAGATTAAGCACTTATTTCCCCCATCTTCAGCATCATCTTGACACAAATCATCAGTACCCACGTCTGATAAAAAGGTATCGTTTGATTCCTAGAGAACCTTCCTCTTTACTCTTTCGGTCCCCTTCTTCGGCATTTTCATCTTCTTTCCTTGGCCCTAGCCCTTGCTATTGGTTATATTCTTTCCCTTTCCCCTATCTTTTTCATTGGGTGGGCAGACTGTTTTCTTTTTATTATTTTCTTTTTCTATTAGGTTTTCTTTTATTGGCGTAGATGTTAAAATTGTTCCATGCTGCTTCTTGCGACTTTGTCTCGTATTGTGGGTATTGGTTTTCTCTGCCCACTCAATTAGTTTCGACACAATATCAAGACTAGGGACTGCTGAATCAACTTGACGTGATGTCCCAGGGACTGGTGAATATACTGTGCCAGGTGCTGGTGAAACAATTTCCACTGATGGGCCAAGGACTGGACAATCAACTGCGCTAGAAGTTCTTGGTGGCGTCGTTGATAATGGTGGATTAACTTGCATTGATGTGCCAGGTACTGAAGAGTTTTCCTGGCCTGGTGCTGGGATATCAATTGCCACTGATTCATCATCGTTTTGAATGGCCGTAGATTCTGCTAGCTCGAGCAATTCGGCTGGTAGAGAATCTTCATCATCACAGAACACGTCAGGATTTATCGGATAAATACCTGTAGCTCTAAGTCCTGTCTCATCTTTACTGGTGAACGCGACGTTATTGAATGCCTTCTGCAATAAGGATGCTACTTTGTGAGGTGTAATTTTCTCTGCCAGGTGACTTTTAATATATAAGTTGCACTCCTTTTTGTATGCCTCTTTCAGTGGTCCAAAAAACGAAACGTCAAGAGGTTGCATTTTATGCGACGTATGCGGAGGTGAAGAGAGCATATGGGTGTTGTTGAGTTTGCCAAATTCGTAAACAGGAAGCGATATATGACTGGAATGATTGTCCAATATCAGTAGGACTGGTTCTTCAGCATAAGGTTTAGTGTGATGCTTGAAGTGCGAGAGCCATTCAAAAAAAGCTGCTCATTTATTCATCCATTATCTGAGTATTTGTATACAACTCTTGATGGCCCTCAAACTCTTTTATTAGCTTATTATGGTTTATTCAGATCACATTTAGATTTAAGAAGTATCTTCATCAAACCATCAAGTAATGTGCTACTCAGAAAACTAGACAAAATTAAATTTCAGGCTCTAAGGTTTCTCCTAGAGTGCATGAGATCCACCCCAACAAATGTTTCATTAGCTGAAACCGCAGGCATTTGTGGACATTCAAATATTCCTCTAATAAAATTTATAAAACAGTTAATAAATTATAGTGACTTAAATTCAAGTTATTGGAAGGCAAAAGAAAAACCATATCTAGTAGAAGCTTTAAATATGATTGAACCATATCAAAAACAAATTCAAGGTGCAGAAAAAGTACCCTGCATTTCTTTTAATTTAGAAATAATGAATACCACAATACCAATAGTAAAATTAGATATAATCAAAGATAATACAAATATAGTATATTAAAGTATAAGTGGATAATAAGCCTTTCAAACACGCTCGATTTTTCGTGTATTTCGGCACAGCCGGAGTGCTCGAAATAGAGCAAGTGTTTGAAAGACAAGTTATCCATGAAAACTTTACGCTATTTTTTTAATTGGTTAGCTTTGAAATTATAAAATATTATTATTATATTATTACTACAAAAAAATGGAAATAAGAACTAATAATGTAAAATGTGATGATATTTTTTACAATTCCGAGACTAAAGTGACTGTTAGAAACTATAGTGTCACTTTTAGACACATGGGATATAAAGTGACAGTTAAAATCCCAGGGGATTTAAAGTACAAATGAAAATATACATCCTCGATGCCTAGTCAAGCATTTTAGAAGTCGGTCCTCGATGCCTAGCCAAGTTTCATAAAAGTTCTCCTCGATGCCTAGCCAAGCATCTTAGAGGCCCATCCTCGATGCCCAGCCAAGTTTCGTTAAAGTTCATCTGTGGTGGAAGCTTATGGTGGTAGTAATAAAATATCTTCTTTAGAATGAAAATGTTCACTTCGGTGAAATTACAATATAACATAAAAATATTTTTTTCATTTAAGACATTTACATTACTACGATATGACAACGATTCACTCAAATACACACTAGATATATTTCCCTCGGCATTGCCAACTCATAATACAACTCAATCAAAATTTTTATATAAAAAAATATTAAGATTGCAACACAAAGTTTCTAAGCTGTTTAAATGTTACTTTATACAAAGGCCTAGTTAGTATGTCTGCAATTTGTTCCCCATTTGGAATATACATTAATTGTATAGTATTCTCCGCAATTTTTTCTTCAACAAAATGGTACTTAATATCCAATTGTTTAATTCTTTTCAACTGTTCATTAGAACTTCAGGAACGAATTGCAGACTGATTATCCTCATAGACAACAACTTTGAATTCTTCGACTAATGTTAACTCTAACAATAGGTTTCTCAGCCAACAAGCTTCACTAATACAAGAGCTTAGGGCCCCAAATCCTTCATTTTAAAACACTTACTTAAATTTGATATTAAGTTTTCAATTTTCTTATCACAAGAATCACTAATCAAGATATCGTCTACAAAAATAATTACATATATAATTATCTCTTCAGTCTTTTCATATATAAACAATTGTCACTCTTATTCTCAATAAATCCCTCACTTGTCATAAAGTTGTCAAATTTTTGATACCAATACAGTGGCGCCTTTTTAAGTCCATAGATCGCCTTACTTAATTTATTTACTTTTCCATTTGTTTCACAACCTTTTGACAGATACATATACACATTTTTTCTGCTTTCTCCATGCAAGATGGCGTTGCAGAAGTTCATTTGATATATAGGCCAGACCTTTTGAACACACACAGCCAGAACTGCCCTTATTGTAGTTAATCTCACTACAGAGCTATACACATTCTCAAAAACAGTTTGTTTGAATCACCTTGCCACTAGTCTACATTTAAACTTATTTATCTCTCCCTCTCTACCTCTTTTATTTCAAAAATCCATTTGTTGTCTATTATTTTACCTTTAACTGGCCTTTCTATTAGGCTCCAATTTTCATTCTTTAATAGGGCATTCATTTCTTCATCAATTGCTTCCTTCCAACTACTTGAGTATTCGCTTTCCAATGCCTCCTCATAGGTCTTGGGTTCATCAACATCTAGACTGAAATAGCTTAAGTCGTAATCACTGTACATATGTGACATTTTTAATAATTCAGACGGCCTTAATTTTCCATTTGTTTTTCTTTTAGGTACTTGATCTAGTACTGTTTCCGTAATCTCTTCAGTTTCTGAATTTTCTTCCTCTAAATATGATTCATGAGGTAATCTCTTCGTTGCGTTCATTACATAATTTTCTTCACCGTGTTCTGAGCTGACTTCTATCATATACGGGTCCAAGCAGATAAGCTCTTCTAGATTTTCATCCATGATAAAACTTCATTCTCTTTCTATGGCTCCTTTATTTTCTTTTTCATAGTACACTCTGTATCCTTTTACATTTTCAGAGTATCCAATGAAAATACCCTTTTTAGTTTTCATATTTAGCTTCTTTCTTTTTTCTTTGAGTATATATGCCCACACTTTGCTTCCAAATATTCCTTTTACCATCTTTATATCAAATGTTTCATTGATTAACAGCTCGTGAGGAGTTCTACATTCAGCAGGACTTGTACCAGATCTGTTTAGTAAAAACACAGCTGTATTTGCTGCTTCTGCCCAAAAATGTTTTGATAATATATTTTCTCCAATCTTACTCTTACTGCTTCTATTATTGTGTGAAATTCCCTTTAAGCTCTTCCATTTTGATGCGGAGTGTACGATACTGTACACTCATGCTTTATACAATTGTTTCTTAATCGTTTTTTTACAAAGAAATTCTCAAATTCTGTACCATTATCACTCCTTATGACCTTAACCCTTTTTCCCGTTTGATTTTCAAAATAAGTTAAAAACTCCTTTAGTTTTTCATACACATCAGACTTATTTCTAATGAAATAAACCAACTTATAATTCGTAAAGTCATCTTTTAACATAAAAATATACAGGGAGTTGTTTAAAGAAGGTTCTTCCATAGGACCACATAAATCTACATGTATTATTCTCTCAGGTTCATTCGCTCTACTTTCATTTACTTTAAAAGTTTCCCTGCTTTGTATTGCTTGTACACAAGGATTACACATTTGATTTGTTTGTTTTATTTCAATGTTAATACGTTTCAAAATATTACTTACATATCTGAAATTCTGATGACATAAAGCTTTATGCCACCATTTAATATCCTGATCACCTGTTACGAAATAACAATTTTCTTTGTCAGAATTATTACTTTTAAAGCGTTGACATGTATGCTTAAAGGACCTGGCCCCCTTAAACATCATTTTGAAAAGTTTGTCTGTGCGGATTGCCACTGCTACAGTGATGCTTTCTTTGTTTACGAACTGTGCATTTGTGGCATCTGAAATCAATAATAGGCCCTTGTCTAAAGCCTTCCCCTGTGAAAATAAATTAACTTTGAGTAGTGGTACAAAGAAAACATCGTGTAATGTGACACAATGAAAGGTTTTACCAGTTTAAGCTAAAGTACAAATATTAACTTGTCCTTCCGCATGTAGTGCTGTACCGTTACCGATTTTCACACCTTTGGGTACTTCTCACTTCTTAAAACTGCAAAACATATCTTTCTCTTTACACATGTGCTGTGAAACCCCACTGTCCATGAACCATTCCATATTTGCTTGGAACTGGATATCACTTGAAACGACAAGTGCAAATCCTTCACCTCTATTATCACTGTTACTGGCTCTATTTCTTTGGGTTTTGTCCCTTTCTTCTTAATTATTCCTAACAAAACAATCTTTAAGTAAATTTCCTTTTCTTTTACAATAACTGCACTCGATACTTCTGCATTGACTCTTCAAATGGCCTTCTTCTCCGCAAACAAAACATTTTTTTCTATTTCTATTTACATCTTGGTTTGACATTCACTTTGGTCTTGATACATGACTAGTTTCAGCTGATCGAGATACCATTAATGCCACAGATTCATCTTCTTCTTTTTTTAATCTTACTTCCTCAATCAAAAGTCGGGCTGTTAAGTTATTTAGAGTTTGATTATCTGAGCCAACACTATCCCATGCTAAACGAAAGTGTCCAAATTTATCAGAAAGTCACATTATGATTTTGGTTAAAACCATTTTCTCTAGAATATCTTTTCCTAACTGCTTGAGTTTTGCATGTAAATTGGTAACTTTTGAAATGAAACTATTCACTGTCTCATTTTGATACTTCAGATTATAAAACTGTTCATTGAAAAGATGTGTACTAACCACAGATTTTCGCTCAAAAATGCTTTGTAATTTTTGCCACATTTGTTTTGCGGTTTCACACTGCATTACATATGAAACAATTTCGTCTTCCATTATCAAAACTAATACTTCTTGTGTACGAGCATCTTCTATTTTCCAGTTGGTAATTTTGTCTTTGTCGTCAACAGGTATAGATTCATTCCCACAGGAAATTTCAAATAGTCCCTTCGCCAACAACAGAACTTAGACTTGGAATCTCCAAATATTCCAATTTGAATTATTTGGTTTGTTAGCGGATTATCTCCATTTCCTTTTTACTATGGCGCGCAAGCCGAGATTGTGAAGAAAATTTCAGATTACCACCACAATTCGAGACTTACAGTGGGCCCATAACCTGTGGTGGAAGCTTATGGTGGTAGTAATAAAATATCTCCTTTAGAAAGAAAATGTTTACTTCGGTGAAATTACAAAAAAAATTTTTCATTTACGACATTTACATTATTACGATATGACAACGATTCACTCAAATACACACTAACTAGATATATGTCCCTCAGCATTGCCAACCCGTAATACAATTTGGAGTGTTACCATGCCCTGCGATCATTTATATCCACTGCTAAACTGCATTTTTAACGCCATCTATTCGCTTGGAAGGTTACTAACGTCATCAAAATGTCAGGAGTAAAACAATAACAAATGGATCAGTATATTAGAGACTTTGACAGAGTTTTATTGTATTTGTCATTTTTTAAAGAGAAATCATTTTTTAACTTGTAGATGACTTTACTGTAGCACAAAGAAAATCCAAAAAGGCTTTAATTACAACAGACCTTTCGTCTAGTTCCGATATTCACAAAGGACGGGGATCAATGATACGGAAAAAAATACAAGGTATATGTCCCATCACTCTAGTTCTGATTCAGACGAGAGTCCCTCATTAAATCGTAACATTTATCCTATTTTTATACCTACACCACAAACAAATTGTAAGTATTTAAAGAAATTAATTAGAATGTTTTGTGCAAATAATATATTTCTCAGTATTGTATAAAAAGTCGGGGAATTATAAAACGGGTAGTACTTCTCCAGAGATTCAAGTGGAATCTATTGCCGAAACTATGAGGTTCTGAAGCTGAAGGAATTTGCCTTGAGAATAAAGAATCAAATGATAAGGCGAGATTTGCTGTTCCTAGAGGTAATTTGTTTCTTAAGTTAAATCATAATTTATAATAACCTAAAGTTTGCATATTAAATTTGACTTTTAGTATAAAAATACTTAATTTTATATTGTACCTATATTTCATTTTTTTAGAGTCAAAACCTTGTGGCAGTGGAATCAGATGAACACTTCACAAAAGAGATAAATCATCACCACAAATAGATGCAGTTGATGATCAAGGTGACTAAACTAAATAGTTTTAATTAATTTTTATATTTAATCATATTTTAAATTTATTTTAGAATTTAAAAGGTTGATGATAGATGAAATATCTCAATTATATTTAAAAATCAACACTTTAATTGGAAGCGTTGTCACTCTCTTCAAAACACAAAGAATTCCGAGTAACCTGCAAGTAACATCGTTTGAAAATAATGTGAAAACGTTATATGAAAAAATTCCAGTAATTCGACATTCGACGCATATTTTTGAAATCCAAATTCAACGTACTCGATTGCAAACCGACATTACAGATCATTTCTCAACAATACTACAGATAGTACAGGAAAAGACCAAATGCCCCAAGGATCGAGGAATAGTGAAATACATAGATGAAACAAAACTTAAAAATACAATCACACAAAAATCTTGGGATTTCTTATACTTGAATCCAGATCCTAACTATGCAACAAATACTTTCTTTGAAACACTTCAAAAATATATAGACGACTGTACATATACCAAAAAATGTAAAAGGAAAAACACAAAGATTGCCCTTCAGATGACAAATACACTACAAAATATACAATGTATATCGGAAAAAAATAGTGTTTGAAAAACATTGGATTCCATTATATTGTATCATATGTGAAATATTTGTCAGCACATGCTATTATCAATAAATTATTCTTATCTTAAGTTTGAGAAGAAAATAAAGAAAATCACCTGTACTATTTTATAAACAAAATTTTATATTAAATTTTTGAAACTATTTGTCAAAATTTGTCTTTTAATAAACTATCCTGGTTAATAAAAACGGATAATAGCTTTAAACAACTTTTGAAACAACCTATCCTACTTTTAAGCCAAAAGAAAAGAACAGGTTGTTTCAAAAAGTATTTAAACTTTATGTGACTGTTTTTATTTGTTTATTTAAAAAAAAATATAGGCATAATTTAAAAAACCTTCAGTATTAGCTTGCCATCTAGTAGTAGCTAATAAACGGTGACTTATCATGTAGGTCTCTTCCTTTATTTTATCCCTGTTGGTGAATATTAACCTCCCACCACAATAGATGGCGCAGCACTCGACAATACTTTGTGGCTTCGGACTTAATATAGGAGATTCCATTCTTCCCCGTAATAAAAGTATTTATCTATGAGTGTTACTACTACACCATCCTAAGTAGTATTTATTTTTATTAGAAATGTATGTAGAATTAACGGAATTGCAAAAAATAGCGTATACACCTCTTGACTAAAGTGACATTAATCCCTTAGGTGAATCAAGCACTATCCGCGGGATTAAATGGGTCACTTTAGTCGCTGGTGTATATTATACTATTATTTGACGTTACGAGGTACTGCTGTCAGATCAATAATCAAAAAGTTGTCATTTAGACTTACGTTTCTCGAGTTGTTGTTGTTACCATGGTAACTTTAAAAAACGCGCGATTTGAATGTTCGATATAAACACGCGGAGGCGTGCTTTAAACAGGTAAAATGAGGCACCAATAAAAAATATTCTATTTAAAGCCGAAATGGAAAATCTTAACAAAGATAATCACTTTTTATTGACAGTTGCATCACAATCAATTAATTTTGTTTTTTCATCCAATCTACCTTCACTTACTAATATTTCCAATGTCGAAATAGCAACCATCAATAAAAGAATAAGTATTTGTATAGGGACAAAACTAAAAAACTGTATTTTATTCACAGGCTCCGTAAGTGCTATCCAAATACTAACCAAAACAGGTCTCCATAGTAAAGATGATCATACCTCACTAAATACTGAACAACTGATAATTGGGACACATTTAGCCGGGGGTGAGTATTGATTATGTTGGATATCGGGACATTCAGGAATTCAGGAGAATGAACACGTGGATCACCTTGCAAATAGTGTGCTCATTGAATATACCAATACAGAATGATGAGCTAATCACTAAACTGAAACAAATAATAATAATAGATAGGCCAAACAATTGTTGGAAATCATTATTCATCAAAAAAGGATGCTGGTACTAGGAAAGTCAATCAAATCATCCAAGCATTCCTTGGATCAAAACTATTCCATACATAGAGAGAAGACACGAATATCATTTGAATGAGAACATGGCATGGTTTATATGGTTCTCATCTATTTAGACTCAAAACCATAGATCACTCCTGGTGTGAATTCGGACAGAAAAGAACTCTGGATCATATTTTTATTGATTGCCCAATAAATTAAATGAATAATTGGAGTCTAAAACAAGAATTAGAAAACAGAGGGATCACAGATACATCAAGCATGAAAAAATGCTAATGAATATAAACTAAGCATATAGTTAAATGTAAAAAAGTCAACTCAAGAATAATTACCATATCAATAAAATTAAATGAAATAATAAATATTATCCGAATATACGGACCAGTAGAAGGAACAGAGGAATCCAAAATGGCTGAATTCTATGAAAAACTTCAAAAAGAACTGGATGAACTTCGGGAGGTAAACAATGGAGTAATTATTATGGGAGATTGGAATGCAAGACTGTGAATATAATGAATGATATAAATGTAGGATTAGACTGCATATGAGAATACGGAGAGAAGATAAGGAATAACAATGGAAACAATATGCTACGGTTCTGCTCAATAAACGACCTAATAGTAGGAAATACAATATGGTACCAAGACATGTAGGATAGGTATACGTTTGAAGCACCTGAAAGAGACGCAAGAAGTATAATTGACTACATCGTATATAATTCAGAATTAAATGAACTAAAAAACGTTAGAACAGAGAAAAAAGCAGAATTAGGAACACAACATAGTTTGGTATTAGCAGAAATGAATACAGAAATGAACTCAAACTGCAATGATAAAAGCTATTATAGACTAAATATTGAAACATTAAATGATCTAGGAATAAGAAAGAAATACCAAGATAAAACGAACATACAGTTTACAGAGGCAGAACTGGCAATAAAAAACACAAATTTAGAATACAGATGGAGAGTTTTCAAAGATATTATATAAAACGTAGCAAATGAAACATGTGGAAAAATAATAATAAACAAACACCATAAGAGAACCGACTGGTGGAACATAGATATACAAAGGAAAATAAGGGAGAAAAAACATCAATGGAAGAAATATCAGCTTAACAAAAACGTGGCAAATAGACTGGAGTATATTCAGAAATGTAGCTCTAGCGGTGAAAGATGCAAAAAGGAAAAGTTGGGAACAATTTGGAGAGGAACTAAATGAAATCTGCAAAATAAATAACAAACAATTCTGGAGCAGAATTGAAACATTATGAGGGAACAGAGAAAGAGAAGATTATGCAATAGAAGATTAAAATGATCAAATACGTATAGACAGGCGAAATAACAAACGTATGGAGAGAATATTTTAGGGAAAAATTTAAACTTGAAGAAACTGAAACACATATTGACAAACAGAAAGAACCCAAGAGGAAGTAGAGGAAGCCATTAAAAACATCAAAATGGGGGAGAGGACGAAATTAACCCTGAAATGATAAAATGGCTGGGCGAGGAAGATAAGAAGTGGTTCTGGAAGATATGTAAAGATGCATGGGCTACAGAAATGATACCGAAAGAGTGGACTAAAAATATTATAATAACAATATTTAAAAAGGGAGATTATACAAATTGCGACAATTACAGGGCAATATGTTTATCGTCAGTATGCTTCAAGACATATACAAGAATAGTAGGAAAACGTCTGCGAAATGAGATGGAAAGTGAATTGGAAGATGAACAGGCTGCATTAAGATGAGGTAGAAGTACAAACGATACCGCACACATAATAAGGCAGATAGTTGAAAGAAAGTTTCAAACAGGCGAACAATTCCATTTACTGTTCATAGACTTGAAGGCAGCCTTTGATACGATTAACGGAGAAATATTGTGGAAAACTTCATAAAAGTATAATATAGTTGAGAAAATCATCAATGTTGTAGAATCAATCTATAATGAAGTGACAACACAAATTCAAATAAGTGCCGAACGATCTGAATCGTTCAACATGTAAAAAGGAATTACGCAAGGAGACAGCCTAAGTCCATTGTTCTTTATAATTATAATGAACTCGCTAATAAAGAGTATACGAAATCACTCTGAGAAAAGTAGCACGGCTATAGGATATCGAAATCTAAGACCAATCAAAATAGACTCTCTTTTATATGCAGATGATATAGTCCTAATAGCAGGCACGAACAGTAAAATGCAAGTTTAGCAAATATATGACAGAAGGAAATACTAAAACTAAAAATGAAAATCAATATGGAGAAAACAAAATATATGATTACTAACCAGAAAGAAGAAGATAAAGGAAGGGCAACTATAAGACTCGACGGAAAACAAATCGAACAAGTTACATGTTTTGAATACCTGGGAAACATCTTAACAGATGACGGAAAGATAGATGCAGATATGAATAATAAATCAAGAAATGCCACCAGGATATATTATAGTATTAGTAAATCTGTAATGGGGAAGAAAGAAATCGACGACATAACGAAATTAGGAGTTTATAACGGCATAATATTACCAGTAACTACTTTTGGAAGTGAGACGTGGGTCACTTCACGAAAGCGTGAATCTTCGATAAATGCAGTGGAAATTAAATATTTGCGAAATATCGCAGGAGTTACCAAATACGATCGACGTAGAAATGAAGAAATCAGAGACCAACTGAAACAGGAACCAATTTTAACAAAGATCGAAAACAAGCAACTGAACTGGTACGGACACATTATAAGAATGAACGAGAACAGATAAGTCAAAGCAGTTACAGAGGCAGGAAGAGATAGAAAAAGAAAAATAGGAATACCAAGGAAAACATGGATGAGGAGGATGCAGGAAATCGGAGAAAAAAGAGGGACATCAATAGAAGATATGAGAGGACTGGCCAGAAACAGAAATGACTGGAAGAATGAAAGAAGAAGAATATAAACTACGACCAAGTTAAGTTAATAACACTGTATAAATAAAAGAATTATTTAGAAAAAATAATATAAAGAAGAGAAAAAATATATTACAAATAATTCAAAGATGTATCTTAAATATTAGTCCACTTATCTACTTCCCTTCATCCTTCCCGAGAATTCCGTTATCCGAGGCAACTCCTAGAACTTGCTGGAATGCTCCACTGTTGCAAGCCAATAACAAAAAAAGAAGAAGATGCTGTTTTTGTGCTGTTAAAAAACTGCCAAACACCCAAACAACGTATTGATACTCTTTCACTCACAGGAATTCAATGAAGCAAATTTTTACATATTTCTCCAATTCTTATAAAAGTTGTTCATTCAAATTTATATAATATGGTGGATGGATTTAATTAAAATGCTGTTATATAATAATTTCCTCACATCCTAAAAATAAAAAAATGTTTTGCTCGTACATTCGAAAATATTAAGTAATTAAACATTTAATGCTTTCTTTTCGTTTCCCTCAATGATTTTATTGGATATGCGCCCATGGAATCTAGCCCATTGATGACTTTATTATTCCGAGACGTTCTCTAAGCTAAACAGCATAAAAATGCCATAAATCTATTACTCGTTCTTCGGGGGTTAGAGTGAAAACCGCAGTATAAGCAATACGTTGAACGGCTAAGAATAATACAAACAAATTGCATCGAATAACAGATGTGACAACGGTGCCAGCGACAGAACGAGTTTTTGTGAAGAAGCGGTGAGTCAAGTGACGAAGATACATCTGTCATGGAAATCAAATTTATTATGACACTGACTTATTGATTCTTTATACTATGTTTTATCTCAAATTAGTAATTTCAATAACAATTCTTAATTATTGTGATGCCGATCATTTGTGTGACGTCCAATGGCCTCGATGTGGCACCGTAGAAAATATCGTTTGTAGAAGAGGAGGCAAATGCGATCCTGATACTAATTCGGGTTGTGTACCAATACCAATTAATAACACTTTTCGAAATTGGATTGTAGATATTCATAACTGTTACAGAAATCGAATTGCATTAGGGGACGAACAGGGTAAGTTTAATTTTTCAGTTATTATGTTGATAAGAGAACTTGAGTTTGAAAATAGGTAGAAGCAGACACTAAAAAGAGATATCGATAAGCTGTAGTGTAAATATACGCCATAGGCGCACAGTAGAGTTATTGCGTCCATATTTTTTCTGGATCAACAATTATGTTTTTAACTTTTTTTTCTAAGTAATATTTATCATATTGGATGTTGCTATTGTTTTGATTTTTGAAATATCTACGAAGATTATTCAAACATCCAATTTGAGTTTCAAAATTAACCATACAGTCGTGGGATTCGTTTAAATTATTGGTATAAGATTAGAAAGAAATGCTGACATTACAAAAAATATATAGGATGTCCCAACGAAGATTTGCACCCAAATATTTCGAGTTTTGTTCGAATTTTGAAAGAATTTGGAACTACAGAAGGCTGAATATTAATCGCAGTTTCAAACTTCTTTTTTCATCTCTCTAGCGCCCAGAACCACCCCTTGAAAAACCTTAAATGGCAAGGGGTGTCAAGTAATACATAATTTTGAAGCTGCATTCACCGTGTATGCAAACCTGTATTATTTTGGAAAATTCTTTCAGGATTATTGTGATTTCTGAAATTGTCAATTCTGAACATTCCCGTTCAAAATATTAACAAGTTTTTTGTTATAGATGGAGTAAATCATATTCTTATCTACACTAATTGTTGGTTTCTGTTTTTCAAATAACAAATTTTTTTGGATGATGGTGATAATAGGTAAAATTATTTTTACTCACAGTTCTTGGCGAATAACTCGGTTATTATTAAAATTCCAAATTTTAAAAAAGTGTATTGTACACAAGAAAGAGGTGAATTAGTGAAACCACTGTCGACACAACCTCTTTTGCTATTCCTGACCACATTACACTAGCTGATACGGAAATTTTCAAACCATCCAGCATTGACTTACTGATTGGTGCTGATTTATATTATAATTTTATAGATAATGGACTTATAAATCTTGGTAGAAAGTACCCTGTACTGCAAAACACAGTATTAGGTTGGATAATTGCGGCAAATATTCCACAATACCCTCGTTCAAGACACACGGTCTCTTTTTTTACTAACACTGTTGAGTCAACCTCACAAGACTCTCCATTAGACTCTCTCTTCACAAAGTTTTGGGAAATCGAGGATATCCCCAAACAGAAAATGTTTACTCCTGATGAAGTACAGGCTGAACAAGATTTCAAACAAAATCTCAAAACTTTGAAAACTGGTTCTTTACGCTCATCTGATGAATCTAGCAAGTTAGGTGATTTATTCCACATAGTTGAAAGACGTTTTTTGAACCTCGAACATAGATTCAATGATAATCCATCTCTTTTTATTGAATATAAAAAATTCATTTACGAATATGCTTCTGTTGGTCATGCACACTATGTGCCTCTCTCACTTGACAATGAACAGTTTTTAAATAGATATAGTTCTCCTCATTACTGTATTACTGACAATAATAGCACTAGTACTCGTTTATGAGTCGTTTTTGATGCTCAGTTCAACTGGAATCACTCTAAATGATATCACTTTAAAGGGATATCAGATTCAACCTGTTTTATTTGATATTCTTTGTCGTTTTAGACAATTGATGTATTCACTTCAGATATAGGAAAAGTGTTTAGGCAAATTAAGGTCAATCCGGACGAAACTTATTTGCAAAATATACTTTGGAGCCTCTCTCTTGAATTGAACTTACAACAATAACATATGGCGCAAATTCTGCACTTTTTTTAAGTACTCACACGCTTAACGAACTCGCTCTGACTCATAAAAAAATTTCCCTCACGCATCTAATACCCTATTGACCCAGACATATGTCGATGACATATTATAAGGAGTAAATACTTTAGTAGACTTTGAAAATACATATCACGAATTGACTGAGCTGTTACAAAGCTCAGGTTTTCACTTACACAAATGGTGCTCAGATGCACCAGAATTTTTAGAAAAAAATTCTGAAGTATCTCAACCCCTCTCGAAAGATATAAAAATTGAAAATGTCTCGAATCAAATTCTAGTTTTCTCATGGCACCCTGCCAAAGATTTGTTGTCAATCTCACTCCCCGACACATTAATTTGTGAAAAGGGCACAAAACGAAAGGCTCTGTCTGTGTGGGGGTGTTAAATGGCATCGGAACGAATCCATTTGCCACAGAGTCTGTATTTACCTAAATCTAATTTTACTGATCAAAATTCTATTTGGGAAATTCTAAAAAAAATCACTATTTCATCTAATACCTTTTCACCATTTAAATGTAGTAGCATAGTAATGTTAACCGGCATATAAATTCCCAAGCTTTTTAAATTTTGTAGGAATATGTTTCTGTAACGGTGAAACTTGTCACATTGAAAAATAAAGCTCTGTCTATTATGCCGTGTTATTTTAAAATGCCTCATCTACAAATTTTGGTGAAATTGATTTGAATACGTAGCCATATAAAGGGTGACTCTGTTTTCATATATTTTAGTCCGAAAATGACTTATCTACTTCTTAAATTGAAAATTTAACGCAAACCAGAAACAACTTATCTGCAGAATGAAAGAATGTGTTGAAGAAAAACGCCTTATCTCTCAAAAACGCCTCATATGCAACGTTAAAACACCTCATCTGCTTGGCGCGAGCGCATTTACACTTTAGCGTTTCAGTTGAGTCATTTTTAGACAATAACAACTGGCGTTTTACTGACGGTCTTGTAAGTCTGTACCAACTTTAGGTAGTCAGTTGTAGTTTGAACGCAATTAATTGTTTACTTCAAATTCAAATTATAACACAGTGAGTGACTTTTTTCATGATAGAGGTAAGTTCATAGTTCAATAATATCAATATAAATACTGAACAATACAAATGTTGCCGTTATATCTCAACGTTCTTCTTGATTATTCTGCAATTATTTATTAGTGTTTCGATAAGGTTAGCGTCAGTCGAGTGAAATAAATGCCATTTTCCCGCCGCTGGTCCATACATGCTAAGCTACCTAACATGAAAATGAACAATATCATTCGTTTACTAATTTACTTCGGCAATGGAATGTAAATAGTTTCATATAGGAATGTAGTTGTAAACGTAAATAGTTTCATTTACATGACATTTTGAATATCATTGCTTCATTTGTATATTGTTTTTTTTTGGTGAAACAAACACCAATTTGGCCAAATTTTGAGAAATTTTGACCGGCAGCGGTAAAATTGTAATAAGTAACACGGAATGTTTCGACAGTCAACATTCCTTGTTACTAAAATTACTCAATATTTGTTCAAAAATGTTGATAACAATCTAAGAAATTTCGAAATTATCAATCGTTAATAACATTTATTTCCTTTGGCGCAGCATGTCTCAATATAAGAAAAATCGAGCGGGTTCCAGTACTACAAGGTCCCAAAAAATGTTGGAAATGGTACGAGATTTGAATAAAAATCAAATTAGTGAGAACAATAATAATAAGAATTCAATGAGGCAGGACGTTATGAGTTTTGTGAACAATTTATCCATGGACCTTATCATTTTTGATAACTCACCAACCACAACTAGTACAAATGTAAGTGAAATTGCATTACAAACTCTAGCAACCACAGAAAACACCCAAAATGATGCAACATTCGATAACTCACCTTTTTATATTAGTAACAACACTCCATTAATACCTGAAGAGATTGTGAGGGAAACTGCATCACAAATTCGAGCAATTTCAGAAAACGATGCACCATTCGATAACTCACATATTACTACGAATCCTAGTAACACTCCATTGATAACAATACCTGAAGAGATTATGAGTGAAATTGCTTCACAGTCTCAAGTAACCACAGAAAACAATCAAAATGATGTTCAATTTGTCGTTTGCATTCAAAATGTAGCAGATGAAAATAATGTGTAGACTATGGAAGATCAGGACAACATAACAGAAAATGAAAACATTCAATCAACTGAACAGATGGTAGACTTGTTAAAATCGAAGAAAAAACTCAATAAACTTGGAAAAAAAACGCGTCAATACTGAAAAATTTGGAAACTCACAGAATTAAGAAACCATGTGAAAGTAGCTGTAAAAAAATGTAGTCAACATATTGATGACGACAGAAGAAATAAATGAGCAATACTGTAGCATGTCATATGTTGAAAGACACTTGTTCATTCGAGACTGTACTCAAAAAACTTTAGTTAAACGCCGAACTACCTCAACTACGGAAAATGAAAAGAAAAGAAAAAATAACAGCAACAAATTCTTTTTGAAGGATAAAACAGGAATCTTAACTGAAGTTTGTCGAACATTTTTCCTTACTACTCTGGGTTATAACAAAAATAACAATACCTTAAACTATTGTGATACCAATGCCAACCAAGTCATAAACTTCATTATCGTTATATGATAGTTCTAAAGGACTAAAATTTTTATTTTATAAATTAATCTTCATACATGGGAGATTTAAAAATAAAACTATATTGATTTATTTAACTTATATCAAAATTGTAGGTATTAGTAATTAATAATTATGATCTTTTGAAGTTAGGAATTCCGAGAAACTGAACAATGTATTCGTTAATTTTCAATGAAAAAGTTTCGTAATGTCTTTTCTACTAACATAGTTGAATTTATTATGAAATACGTTTTAACTCACTAGTGGGGTTTTATGATTAAAAGCTTATTTTTTAAGATATAAAGGAAAAAGTAGTTACCAAAAAAATAAGTTAGGAATAACTTACCTATGAAACGAAATTTCAGGTTCTTTCGTTCTGATAGAACTCTTACACTGGTAATCACAACAATTAACCATCTTAACAAAATCAAAAGTTCACTTTAAAATCACTTTAATCGCTGAATAATCGCAAAAAACTCTCAGGTGTTCACTATAGCGTTGACCACCAAAAAATGACGTCGGCTTTGAAATATGCATCAAACCGTCACTACAGCTTGCATAGAGTCTAAGAACAATACAATAATTAAAACATCTATACCGGGAAACTCAGTAACTCAGCTGATGGTAGTAAAAGACGGGCGGGGCAAACATACTACCAGAACCCGACAAGTTGATAAAATGCTGCTAGAGCAGCATGTGAAATATTTTCGTCCTAGTATTTCACACTACAGGCGAGAGCACGCCCCCAATCGTCTTTATTTGCCATCTGACCTCACTATTACTTTAATGCATAATGATGTTTTAAGGAAAAATAAGGATATAAAGTGTTGTTATTATACGTACAGAGCTTTTGTTACAGACGTCATGAAAATATCATTCACAAAATTAGGGCACGAGGAATGTGGACATTGCGAGATTTTCAATAAACACGATGAGTCTCATAAAAAAGACAATCTAAGCGTGGACTGTGATATTTGTCAAAGGTGGAACAAACACATCACACGGGCAGACAATTCTAGAAAGCTGTATGGGAATAAACGAACGATTATTCCTTAAACACACATAAAGCTTAAATAGCTCTTATTTCACTTGGAAGGATTGGATATCATTCAAATTATCTTGAATCGTTGATAAAAATCAAATATATTTTATGAAGTAGAAATTTTTATTTTTGACATTGACAATTTTTTGTAACTGACAGAAAAACTTCCAAGGTTGAATTGAAAATAAATATTTAAGCTATCATGTTAGCAGTTAGACAAGTTAGAAATTAAACATAACTCCCGCCTTGGACGTTTTCCGGGAGAAAACTCCAACTTAAACAAAACACTTCACTTCAGATAACTTCCGCACACAACACAGTACATAAAACATAAAAAATAGCTAACCTAATGACAAAGTTTAAGATTTAACAATACACAAATCTAGGTATCATCAGGAAGGGGACATACCTTCGCTATAGACCTAAGAAACGTTCCATCTGATGTTTTGACTCTAATTAAACGAACTTTGCCGTCTGAACCCTGAATAATTTCAATGATTCGCGCGAGAGCCCACCTGAAAGGAGGCAAGTTATCCTCCTTTAAAAGGACTAATTGATTAATTTCCAAATTTCGGGTTTGATTGGTCCATTTTGGCCTTTGCTGAAGCCTATTAAGATATTCAATGGACCATCGCTTCCAAAATATTTGTTTGAATTTAATACACTTCTGATACATTGACAATCGATTTTCTGGAATATTACTCAAGTCTTTGTCTGGGAATGCTGAAAGATTGTCGCCTATTAAAAAATGTCCCGGTGTTAAAGAGTTTAAATCAGTCGGATCATTTGATAAAATGCTAAGAGGCCGCGAGTTCATGATGCTCTCAATGCAAACCAAGACTGTCGAAAATTCCTCAAAATTTAGAACTGTTTTACCAATAGCTTTAATCAGATGATGCTTAGCATCCTTAATTGCGGCCTCCCAAAGACCGCCCCAATGTGGTGAACGAGGTGGGATAAATTTCCACTGAGTCTCATTTTTCGATAAAAAATTTTCAATAGACTCAATATTACTTTTGGATTTAAAAAATTCGTATAAGGTTTTCAAATGGTTACTGGAGCCAAAAAAATTAGTGGCATTGTCAGAGTATATTACCGAAGGATTACCCCGTCGGCCTATGAAACGTTATAATGTGAGCAAAAATTGTTCTGTCGACAAGCCCGACACCAATTCTATATGGACGCACTTAGTAGTCATACATACAAATATAGCAATATATGCTTTAACTTTAGAGGCTTTGCGTAAATTCGAGGTTTTAATTAAAAATGGACCCCCAAAGTCCACACCGACCTTTAAAAATGGACGACAAACTGAAATTCGATCTTTAGGCAGATCTGCCATCATTTGCTCAGCACACCTAGCTTTAAATTTAAAACAAGGGATGCACTTGTGGATTATGCGTTTAACAGCTCTAAGGCCATCTAAAGGCCAATAACGTAGTCTAAAGTTACTTAACACGGTTTGAGCACCGGCATGATATAATTTAAGGTGCTCTCTCCGTAGCATCAAATCAACAATGTGGCATCTAGCGGGCAATAATATTGGATGCTTTTGTGCAAATGGCAGATCAGCATTTGACAATCTCCCGCCAACGCGGATTAAGCCTTCCAAGTCAATAAAGGGATTCAAAGAATTAAACTGTTTATTTCGAAGGACCTTTTTGTTTTTTAATAAATCTTTTTCTTGAGAAAAATAATGTTGTTGCAAAACTTGCAATGTTGCCTTTAAAGCATGTTGTAATTCATCTACTTTTAAAGGACCAAACCTTTTATCATCTTTATGTTGTAAATTATGTCTAAACCGAAGACAGAATGCAACTATACGTTGTATTTTCAGAAAATCTGAAAACCTATTGAAAATACTTATCATATAATTTTCAGTAGAGGTTGTACTCATAACAACTTTTCGTTCTTCCGGAATTTTCTGAATATTAACACTTGACTGAAATGAATTTAAATTAAAATCAACATTTTTCAAATGTGAGGGCCCTAGCCACCACATATTATTAGAAATAAGTTCTTGCGCCATCATACCTCTAGATACATAATCAGCTGGATTTTGTTTGGTAGGAATGTACCTCCAGGTGTACAAGGATGTTAGTTCTTGAATTAAAGAAACTCTATTAGAGACAAATATATTCCATCTACTTGGATGTGATTGCAGCCATGCTAACGAAATTTGCGAATCAGTCCAAAGATTAACACTGGCTATTTGGAAGTTATTTTTGAATGTTTCTAAAATACGATGGGTGACCTTTGCTGACAACACGCATGCGCATAATTCCAATTTTGGAAGAGAAATTGTTCGCAAAGGACAAACTCTAGATTTGGCACAAATTAGAGGACAAGAAACACTGTTATTTTCATAAACAGTTCTTAAATATATACAACACCCATATGCCTTTAAGCTTGCGTCTGAATAAGAATGAATCTCAATTCGCTTGATATTGCGATTATTAATTAAACATCGCGGAATTTTTAACTCTGATAATTCAAGAATGTTTGTAGAAAATTGAATCCATTCGTTACTTAACTCTAAATTTAAACAGTCGTCCCAATTTAAATTCAATAACCAAAGCTTCTGCATGAAGATTTTGGCTGTTATGACAATTGGAGCAACAAGCCCCAACGGATCATAGATTTGAGCTATAATAGCTAAGACGTTTCTTTTCGTAATTGGATTTACATTTATGTTCTTGGGCAGAGAAATAGAAAAGTGATCTGATTTCGGCTCCCAAAAAACACCCAGCACTTTATTGGAATTACTCTCAGAATTTATAGAGTAGTTTTTGGATTCAGTTTCTGAGGTAAAATTGTTCATAAATTCAATGGAATTTGAACACCATTTATGAAGTGTAAATTGGCCTAAATTAAGTAATTTTATTAATTGGGTTTTCAGTTCACAGAGCTCCTCGAAAGAGTCAGCTCCAGCCAACACATCGTCAACGTATGTTTGAGTTTGGATTGCCATAGCTGCCAACGGAAATTCTTTTTTATACATGTCTGCCAATTCAACGAGACAACGAGTGGCTACATAAGGTGCAAAATTTGTTCCGTAGCTAACAGTTAACAATTCAATGCATTTAATATCATCTGTTATATTTTCTCGCCATAAGATGTTTTGTAGGTAAATGTGATCAGAATTAATCAAGATTTGCCGGTACATCTTTTCGATGTCTGCAACAACAGCCAACATATAAGCTCTAAAGCGACACAAAATGTCAAATAGCTCTGGCTGAACAACAAGCCCTTTTAGACATATGTCGTTTAATGAATATCCCGAGGTGGTTTTTAGGGACGCGTCGAAGACCACTCTGAGACGCGTTGTAACTTTATCATTGCGAATCACACAATGGTGAGGTATAAAATATTTGTGGTTATTGTGAATATTTTTAAGATCAAGAGGAATGTACCGTGCATGACCTAAGTTGATGTATTCTTTAGTATACTCTGAATATTGGTCAAACAATGACTTATTTTGATGCAATCTTTTCTCTAACGAAAGAAAACGTTTTTTGGCATATGAAAAAGATTCGCCTAGTTTAGAACTCTCAACGGGCGATTTAAATGGCATATCCACTTGAAATCTACCATTATCCAAAATTTTTGTGGTATCCTTAAATATTTGTTCAGAAAGTTCATCTTCACTTGATAAAATACGTCCTTGTGGCACATCTTCAACTGCCCAGAATTTTTGCAGCAAATTGTCGATTTGATTGAAATTAATGAATAAAGAATGTGAGGGAACTTGATCACATGTTATAAAATTTGACAAGATTGTTGGGGATAGGACACCTCCTACCACCCAACCAAGATGAGTATTTTGTAATATGGGTAGGTTGTCCCCAAGGTTAATCAGACCAGGTAAAAGTAAGGAATAATAAACATCTGCTCCTAATAACAAATCTACGTGATCTGGAACATCATAATTTGAGTCGGCCAAGACGATACTACAAGGGATTTCTAATCGATCTGTTTGTAGAGGAAATTGAGGCAACTTAGAAGAAATAAAATTTGTTACGGAACAATTTACTTCAAATGTTTTTGTGGGTCAACCTTTGAGAACAATTTAATATCTATTCCTTCACTTACTTGCATGTGACCTGATACACCACAAATTGACAAGTTTTTATTATAGGTAGGGTATTGTAGTCTTTTCGCTAATTTATGTGTGATTAGTGATACTTGAGACCCACTATCAAGCACGGCTCTGGCAGATATTAAATGGCCATTGTTATTTGAAACATGTACGGATGCAGTTGCCAATAAAATATGAGATTTTTGGTTTATAAAAAGGCTTGACATAGTGTTGGATTGTGCCCCAAGCTTGTCACTAGTGGAAGCTTGAGTAACCTCCGAATTTTGTATTTGTTCTATGTTAGAAGCTTGATCTGAGTTACTACTCGATTTGTTCATGGAATAACCTTTTTGTTTGTGATTGGTAGGCCCACGATTGGAATCAAAACTCGAATTTTGTTGAGCATTTATTGTATTATTGTGAGAATTATTAGATTTTGACGAATAATCGACAGAATTTCCCGCATGTAATAGGGAATTATGAGCTTCGCCGCAAATAGGGCAATTCTTCCACTCACATTGACTTACATGATGTGGAGCAAAACATTTTAAACATAACCGATTTGAAAATATAAACTGTTTTCTTTTATTCAATGGCAATTCTTTGAATTTAAAGCATTTAAACATGTTATGATTTGACATTTTGCAAAACAAACAACTTAACTTTTTATCTACATTAGCAAAATTAGAGTTTTTACGAGGCAACTCTGGCGAAACCAAATTTTCAGCAGCCTGACATCTTTTCTCAACGAACTTGAGGAACCCGTCTAAAGTAGGTAAAAGAGTAGGACCTCTTTCCAATTCATACCCACGTCTAGTGTTAATGTCTAGTTTTTGGAACAAAATATACACCAAAATCAAATCCCACTCTGCTATAGGAACATTCAAATTTTTTAAGCACTCAGTGTGCTGTTTAACTGTGACAACAAAGTTACGCAAATTCATTGAATTACTTTTATTTATTGATGGAACGTCTAATAGGCCCTTGATGTGAACGTAAATATTCGCTAACTTATTTTCATATCTTTCCTTAAGTATGTCAATTGCTACTGACAAATTAGAGGCGACCAATGGTAAATTTGAAATTAATTTTTGAGGTTCACCCAGTAAATTTGATTTTAAATAAATAAGTTTTTGTATTTCTGCCAAATCATCATTGTCTAAAACAAGGGCTTTAAAAATATCATAGAAACCATTCCAACTTTGGTGCCCACCTGCAAATTTGTCAATTACAATTTCAGGCATCTTAGATTTTACCTCTGTTTTAACATTAACATTTTGTATGGAATTTGCGTGATGACCTTGTTGGTTTGTACCTTGAACGGTAGCATTATCTTTAGGAGAAGAATGATCAATCAAAATTTTTAATTGAGTTTTTAAAGTACAATATTTTTCTTCATAGTCACTAGGGTCACCAATCTTATCAAGATCTGTCTCGGAGCCCTCAATGACGTCCTGAGACTCACAAAATTTTTTGAAAGAAGTTTCAAGTAGCTCTAACCTGGTATCATATTCAAGTTTATGCAATAAATTACCTGCATTTGCATTGATAAAATTCTCTATTCTAGTGATACTACCTTTAGCAGTTCTTCGAGCGGCGTGCGCTTTTAATAACAACGCATCCGGATCCATGTTTGATTACAGGTTTATATACGTAAAAAAAGTTTGCAAACTGTGTGCGAAAACTCGCACGTCAAATGTTGAACAGTTCAAAAAAAAATATATTGGAAACGTCTGACCTGAATGAGTCCTTGACAAAGTCCAATTCACAATCGGTCCAGTCCAATTACCAGATACCAGACACACATTCCATTTTCCAATTTTAATAATTAGGATTATCGCTGGTTTTATGCTCTGTCCGACTCGAGGGATCAAATTTATGTATGGGAATAAACGAACGATTATTCCTTAAACACACATAAAGCTTCAATAGCTCTTATTTCACTTGGAAGGATTGGATATCATTCAAATTATCTTGAATCGTTGATAAAAATCAAATATATTTTATGAAGTAGAAATTTTTATTTTTGACATTGACAATTTTTTGTAACTGACAGAAAAACTTCCAAGGTTGAATTGAAAATAAATATTTAAGCTATCATGTTAGCAGTTAGACAAGTTAGAAATTAAACAAAAGCAATACCGGGAAGATAGGGAGTCGCAAAATTGGAATTCAACTACCATTTGTGTATCAGCCGATTTACAAAAGGTAATCATGCTACACCGCATGGACACCTTTAAAGAGGCAATCTTCACAAAAAGGATAATAGTCTTCAATGAGAGTTACGTGGGCGTTGGTAAATTACAAAAAATCAATCCAGTTGCAGTCATATGGCAGGAAGGCATCGCAGGCCGTAAAAAAGAGGATATCACCAGTGCTTTTTACAAATTTTTAGTCTTTCACAGAGACGCTAAATAAATAAAAATTTGGCTGGACAATTGCTCAGGACAAAATAAGAATTGAGATTTGTTTTGTATGTTTATTTATCTCATCAACTCGACAGAAATTGCTGCAGACGTGATCGAGTTTGCATATTTTGAGCCAGGACATTTATGTCTGCCGATAGCTTTCATCACCAAGTGGAACTGGCCATGGAAGCTAAAGGTAAGATTTACGACTTTGATGATTTCAAATCTTGTATAGCAGAATATCATTTTAAAAACCCACCGGAAGTGTTAGAAATGAGCATTACCGATTTTGCAGACTGGAAAGACCACTCGTTCCTCAGTAAAATTAAGGAATGCAATCCAAGGCCTTACCTGAGTGAAATTGCAAAATTAAAATTTGAACGAGGAAACTATCACATCCAGTATGCAAATGAGTTCGATGCTTCTTACGTGGAAGTTAATTTCTTAATGGCTATATTTCTAAAGTATAAAACGAATCCCGACGTTCGATCCGCTCCCAGGGGAAAACGTGAAGACATTTTGGAGAAACTGTGTCCGTTAATGCCAAAAAACCGACAGTTGTTTTGGGAAAATGTATCGACATCTGATGAAGTCCTAGATCTACTCACTGATATTGATGATTAATATTGTAATACTTCTGAACTTTTTGTAATGAATCTCTCTTGCTCCTTTGGGGGTTGTATCCCGTTACCGCTGCCCTCACACTAATAGGTCGTTGGTATATCCCAATTGGTATAGGAAACGGTATTATTTCTCTGGTTTTTTTTGTGATTGTAGTGCCCTACTGTATACTCCTATCCTAGAAATCTTTGCAGCGTGCTGTCACCAGTGCCTTACGGCACAAAATTTAAAACCAGGAATCTCCATGCGGGTTACCTCGAGGAAGGGGTTTTCCTGGTACGAGCGGTCAAGGTCTTCGTGGGGCCTCTTGAGCTTATACAATGTGCCAAACCTGAGTTCGAATGCAGGCCGTGTCAGCCCGTTCTATTTGCTGGTACGAGGGTAAGGGTTGTTGTTAAAGGAAATAAACTGGAACGATAAGTATGTACCGGGTGTCCCAATAAGAATGGCTCTCGGCCATATCTCGGGAACCGTTTATAGTACAGCTTAGGGAAAAAAAATTATAACAAAAGTGAACTCGAGAAAAACCTGGAAATTATTTACAGAGTTGTAGGTCCACCGCCAGAGGGCGTAATTAAATACCAAAAATTATAAAATGAATAATTTACAAATTTTGCTTAATTAAGATGCATTTAAACTATGATTATCGTATTCTTCAAGAAATTCAGCGTATATTTGATTTTACAAGTTTTAGTCTCTCTCTTCAAATAAGAGGTGGGGGGAAGCGGGAACTTTATTATATAAAAACGCCTGTAACTCCAGTTCTACTTAACCTATCTATGCAAACTTAGTCTTTTTGAAGAGAGCTCCTGTCTACCAATGTGAGAGTTATAATTTCGAAACAACCTAATGATTAACGTATACGCTAGAGGGCGCTATTTTTTTATATCTAGCTATCCTTGAAAAATGTTGAATGGAAACATGGAGTTTTAATTAAGGAATATAAAAGAAGACCAAATTAGCAACATAATAGCGAAAACCGCATGTCGATATCTTTTTCGTATTATGAGATATCCTAAGAAATGTGTAAATGTTAAGAATTTTCCTTTAAACATAAATTACTCCGGTTTGACTGAACGGATTTTAACTTTTTTTGATTCCTCAAAATTGTCTTTCCTTGTTCTATTAATAATAGTTCCAGTTATTATGTCAATATTACTTATGCTGTCACCGGGAAACTGCGTTATGGAGGTTAAAATGGAAATATATAAAAACAAGTAGTGGGCCATGAACAAAACAAAACAAAAAGATATGTCTTGTGTCAAATTAATAAACCTAGTAATTTGTTCATTTACGTGTCATTGCGATTTGTGTGCATTAAATTAGATATAAAATTTACTTAAAAGTTATATCTAAGATGATTCTTACAAACGAAGAAGCATTTGATATGATAGGCATTTACTTTGAATGTATGAGAAATGCATCTGTTGCGGCTAGGGTATATGCCATACAATATCCCCAAAGACGTCATCCCGGTAGCAGAGTTTTTCGTCGACTCATCCACCGTTTAAGAACGACTGGAAATGTAAATCTTCCTGTATTTAGAATACGCGGCAGAGGTCGTTCAGAGGACAACACAATAAATGTTTTGGCATATGTGCAATTTAATCCGCATTTAAGTATTAGAGCAATAAGTAGAGACTTGGGAATAAGCAGAGCTACCGTTCAACGTATTTTGATAGGACACAGGTAAATTATGATGTAAAAAGATATGTTTCTTAAACAAAATATACCCGCATAATAATAATTGTTAGCATGGTTATATGTTAACATAATAATTTATTTATCATTCTGGAAAGATATTTAATAGGACATTATATTTCTTTTAGATTTCATCCATATCATATGGTACTGCATCAACAATTGGTTTATCGTGATTACGACAGAAGGTTGGATTATTGCAACTGGTTACTACATATGGTATATGACGACGCTCAATTACTGTCACGTATTTTGTGGTCAGACGAAGCTACATTTAGTAGTGATGGTACGGTTAACCGGCATAATATGCACTATTGGTCACAGAATAATCCACGCTGGATGGAAGAAGTTCAGTATCAGGGGCGATGGTCGGTGAATGTATGGTGTGGTATTGTAGATGGTCAGATAATTGGACCTTTTATTTTTGACAACGCAATTAACGGGGAACGCTACCTAAATTTTATAAGGAATGAAGTACCACTTCTTCTAGAAGATATATTACTAGCAACTCGTAGGTCTATGTTGTTTCAGCACGATGGGTGCCCGGCGCATTTCTCCAGACAAGTTAGAGAATTTTTAGATAATGCTTACCCTGATAGGTGGATAGGACGTGGAGGCCTATTTTTTTGGCCAGCCAGATCACCAGACTTAACCGTCTTAGATTTCTATCTCTGGGGCCGGATTAAAGACCTTGTTTGTGCAATTAGACCCACTACTAGAGTTAACATGATCGAAAGAATACGAAACGCCATTCAGAGTATTTCGAGAGCAGAAATTGAGACTGCTGTTCAATCTACTCTTCAAAGAATAAACGCTTGTATCGAAAATGATGGGCGACAATTTGAACATTTAGGTCGTCACTAGCGAGGTACGTTAAGTTATATTTCCATTTTAATTTCCATAACGCAGTTTCCCGGTGACAACATAAGTAATATTGACATAATAATTGGAACTATTATTAATAGAACAAGGAAAGACAATTTCAGTCAAATTTCAGTCAAACCGGAGTAATTTATGTTTAAAGGAAAATGTTTAACATTTACACATTTCTTAGGATATCTCGTAATAAGAAAAAGATATCGACATGCGGTTTTCGCTATTCTGTTGCTAATTTGGTCTACTTTTATATTACTTAATTAAAACTGCATGTTTCCATTCAACATTTTTCAAGGATAGCTAGATTTAAAAAAATAAATAAATAGCGCTCTCTAGCGTATACGTTACTCATTAGGTTGTTTGGAAATTATAACTCTTACATTGGTAGAAAGGAGCTCTCTTCAAAAAGACTAAGTTTGCATAGATAGGTTAAGTAGAACTGGAATTACAGGCCTTTTTTCATAATAAAGTTCCCGCTTCCTCCCACCTCTTATTTGAAGAGAGAGACTAAAACTTGTAAAATCGAATATACGCTGAATTTCTTGAAGAATACGATAATCATAGTTTAAATGCATCTTAATTAGGCAAAATTTGTAAATTATTCATTTTATAATTTTTAGTATTTAATTACGCCATCTGGCGGTGGACCTACAACTCTGTAAATAATTTCCAGGTTTTTCTCGAGGTCACTATTGTTATAAACTTCTTATTCCCTAAGCTGTACTATAAACGGTTTCCGAGATATGGCCGAGTGCCATTCTTATTGGGACACCCGGTACCTACAAGTATATATTACAAAATAGTAGTGAATCATACATAACAACAAAATTTTGAAATCGAATAAAATATAATAATTATCTCGTGAATTTTGGATATCCTATACAATATAAGGTAACACAATATCGAACAGGACTTTTGGAATTAAATCAGAATTAATACGATATCCTATACACTATAGTAATTCATATATAATAACAGAATTTTGGAATCGAATAAAGTAATTATGATATCTCGTGAAATTGGATATCCTGTACAATATAGTAAATAATCTATCAACAAACTTTGGCAATCTAGTAGAATAATTATGATATCTCGGGTATGTGGATATCCTGTACAATAATAAGGTAATAAAATATCGGCAGAGACTTTTTTGGAATTAAATCAGAATAAATATGATATCCTTGCAAAATACAGAAACAAATATATAGGGAAATGATCCTCGAACATATGATATCTCCCGTATATGCCTATAATTTTAGACTAGATTGGTAGGTGAGGGGCGCAGATGTAAATAGTACACTCAATATGACCGAAAAATATGGGTTTCCTTACCCTTTGGGACACCCAGTTAAGTAAAAAAAAACATATCAATACAGTATATAAAAAAATAATTATACGTTAAAAACTTACGTTTTGGAAAATCACAAATCACAACTACACAATATTACTGTTGGCGGAAAAGTGGCCGTCCGTACTTAGACTGGTGACTTAGGGAGAGCTGCTACCTCTCTGCCTGGCCTCAAAAATTCCTGTTATTTATTCTAAAACTACCCCGTCTATGCCCTTGTGTGAAGGTTAATTTTACATTTCATTATTTCCATTTGCAACGTATTGATTATATTTATTGATAAACGAAGCATGGCAAATCATCAGATGTAGTGTTTATTAACCTTGCTAATTATAACAAAATTGTTTGTATCAATTTCTTCCCTGGGGGTCAACATTTATTTTATTATTATTTATTAATTATTTCGAATTAAGAAAAATTTGTCTATATAGGGCGTTCTTAAAATTTCCTATGTCATATCTCGTGTTTATTACAATATAATGAATTCCTTATCAGTTGTTTTTTGTTGAAAAAACCTTTGTATTTCCCATTATATTTTGTTAAATTTGAATAAATTCAGCTTCATGATTATGAGTAGCTGTTTTAGTAAAGATAACCTTTTATTAATTTTCCATTTTTTCCATACAATTTCTGTAGATGTCAACTCTTTATAAAAAATAGTTCAACTTTATATTTTTACCTGCTGCCATAAGACATTTTCCACAATAATAATCATTTACTAAAAACAGCATTGGTGATCAAAAATGTCTCAATAGCCAATGAGACATTTTTTATCAACAACGGTGCATACACCATTTGACATGATTTAACCCCTTCCACAATGTTAGAACATAAATTGAAATATTTTGAAATAGACCTGCAGTTTATTTACCGACTCAAAAGTGAAACTTATGGTGCGCAGCCAAATTTTATGTTTCTGCCTCTTACTGAAAATGGCGCCTTCAGTAGTTGAGGCGTTTTAAAAAAACACGGCAGTATAATCGCTCAGATGTTCCCTGTCATTTTATTAGGCAAAATATTCCCATATTCGGAAAGTTGACAATTTCACGTCACCTTTTTTTAAAAACAGAAATTGTAAATATTCAGATTCACACGTTCGCAGACAGTTCTCTAAAGGAATATTCGGGATGTGTTTATTTTCGCACCCTGTACTCTGACAACTCGGTCGGTAGTAATTTAGTGGCTTCTAAATCCCGAATTTGCCCTACTGTCACTATTCCTAGATAAGAACTTCAAGCAATGTCCATAAATCTATGGACAGATTCGCAAATAGCTCTTTGCTAGATAAACACACACCCTTCACGTTGGTCCATACTTGTAACTAGTCGAGTTTCACAAATTCAAGATTTATCTGCGTCATGTCAGTTCGGCAGACAATACAGCTGACCCACTTTTTCGAGACTTACTAGCTCACGATATTTTAAATTCTCCACTATGGTGGCACGGTCCTGCCTGGTTACTAGACCCCTCGATGAATCTTAGTAATTTTGATAAGAAATTAAGTTTAAACAATTTGCCGGAACAAAAAAAGGGAACTGCGAGGAAATATTCCAAACCCTATCGTTATTTCCTAGGAAAACTTGTTCTCCAAATTTTGAAAATATTCCAGGCTCACATACACTGTTGTATACTGCCACAAATTCGTTTATAACTGTAAACATCCTAGTAATAAAAAATTAGGGCCCCGGAATTAAATCTGCCATCAATCAAATTGTTAAAAATTTGCAACTTATACATTTTTCAAACGAAATTTGTGATCTCAAGGCTGGGAAACATCTATCTAAATATCAGGTCACTCAAATAATTTTTAAATAAAGATGAATGGTGGTCGGCTCACCAACGCAGATATCCTAGAATAGCAAAAATACCCAATGTTGTTACCCTCGAAAAATCACGTTATGAAGTTATACGTAACTTACGGACACAACCGTTTAGGCCACGCTGGAGTCCAGACGGTACTCACAAATATTAGAATGCAGTTTTGGCCCCTAAACGCATCTCGTGAAGTCAAGAGCATCATTAGAAATTGCAATAATTGTTTTAGATTTCACCTACAACCGGTTCAGGACAGAATAACCGTCACTAGACCTTTCCAGATGGTAGGAATAGATTTTGGAGGACCTCTCCTCATAAAAACTTCTCTGTTGCGAAATGCCCCTCTACAAAAATGTTATATTGCACTTTTTGTATGCTTGTCTACCAAGGCCATACATTTAGAACTTGTCACATCCCTTTTGACAGAATCATTCCTTCTTTTCGAAACCAGTGAGTAAGAAATTCCTTCCAAAAAGGTAACCCTATAAATAGAATATTTTCGTCACATTCAATCTACAATCTCAATAAAATAGATGAAATACAAACTGAAATCTTGTATAAGTAGTGAGTGTGAACCTAGCACTGACTGAGTATAAAAACCCAAAACAATCGCCTTATCTTTCTTCGCTCGATAAAATATCAAAGCGGTCCACACACTCATTTCAGTTTTGAGTATGCATTTCACTGGCATAGATACAAAACTCATAATTAAAGATATCCAGCAAAATAGAATAAAACTAAAGAGAGCCATTGATGCCAGTGAGGCAGGAACCCAATTAAGAATAGAAGGATCAAATGAGAGAATCAGACAACTGGAAGTGGAAAATTCTCACCAAGAAATACATATTCGCAAACTGCAAAAAACTGAAGGGAACCAAAATATCAATCTCTCAAGACCTCACCGCCTAACAAAGAGAAGAAAAGGCAGTCCTTAAAAGGAATCTACTGATCCAGAGGCAAAATCCAAACAAAAAATCTTTCTTAAAAGGAAATAAGCTGGTGGTTGATGGGACAGAATATTCAGTAAGTCAACTACTTGAAGGCGAAGAAGATCGACAAGAAACCGTTATGACAAATAGTGCCCCATCGACACCTACACAACCCCTCCTCCGTGAAGTATTTTAGGAAGAGACGACGAAAGTTCTGCAAGAAACGGTCAAACCAAACACTGGGACCCCAGAAAGCAGCGGAATCCTTGGAGCCAACAAGAAACAACTCCAGAAACCAACGACCAACCAAATCACCGACAAAGCGAAGACAAGATCAATAAGTGCTAAAGAAAAGAAGAAATTCCCCTACCTAAACGTGGCTGTAATGATAACATTTCACTAGAATTCTATTTATTTATTTTAATTAAACTAAAAATTTCAAATTATCAGGTGAGTAAAATTACAGTATGGATCCTTATATACGGGACTTCATTATAACTAAATTAGATTCATTCTCATTAAGTACTGATAAATAAGTTAAAAAAGTTTTAGAAATCAATAATCCATATGATTATTTCAAAATTATACACAATAACATTCGCAGTCTACCGTATAACCTCGATGAATTTCTGATCACTCAAGATGAATTAGATGAATCCTTCGACCGTATTATATTCACAGAAACACGTATCAATCTTGATATCACAATTTTCAACATTCCTGGATACAAAACAATCTATAATTCTGGATAATTAGATCAAAACGATGGGGTCGTAATGTTTGTTAGATCAGAGGCGTACGTATCTCATACCACAAACGGCCTGAACGGTAGTTTCCTCCTGAGAGCCAAAATGACTGTGCATGACTCCACTATTATAGTAAATGGCATTCATAGATCACCAGCTACAGACATCGGTCCCTTTGTCTACCAATTGAATACTATCTTGAGTAAGGAAGACGAAACATTTGACTATAATATAGTGATTGGTGATATGAATGTTGATTTGTTAAAAACTTCTTGTGATACCGAATATTACCTGGATACCATGAGCGAGCTCGGATATACTCGTATATCTGGAATAAATACGCCTACATGAGAACAAAAAGATCTCGCACATGTTTAGACCAAATATTTATAAAATCAGGATATCATAAGTATGACACAATCTTACCAATTACGCTCGAAACTAGCTTTGAAACGTTTTCTATCAGTTGAATCTAGGTTACAGAGATATATAAGTTTAAAACAAGAGTATATAGGCTTTATGCAAGAATATGAAAATTTAAATCACATGACACAACATTCTATATTCAACAACAATCAAACAAATTTAAAGACATTATCAGTTTTGCCGCATCACGCTGTATTCAAAAATAGCACTACTACAAGCTCTAGAATCGTTTTTGATGCTTCAGTAAAGCTACCAAGATATAAATCATTAAACGAATGTTTACATGTTGGTACAGTAGTTCAGGACGATCTATTTTCAATTGTCTTACGTTGAAGATTATTCAGTTATGTTTTGAATGCCGATATAAAGATGATGTTTAGAAATATATTAGTTAATGAAGAAGACAGAACGTGTCAACAGATTTTATGGCGTTATGATAATTCACAACCTATTCAAATATATACGCTAAATACAGTAACATACGGTACAGCTTGCGCACCATATTTAGCAACACGTTGTTTAGTGCAGTTGGCTGAAGAATTCGAATCAGTATACCCACGAATTTGTAATATTATCAAAAACTCATTTTATATGGATGATCTGTTAATTAGTGTTAACACAATCGATGAAGCATTTCAAATTTATAATGAAATTACAGAAATACTATCTAGCGCAGGATTAATTTCACGGAAATGGTCTTCAAACGAAAGGAGCATTTCAGAAACTATTTCAGGAAACCAGGATAACAGTGACAAATTAGTCCAATTTCATGAAAGCAAAGAGTTCAAAACATTGGGTTTATTTTGAAATTCACAATCAGATATTTCAGGATGCGATATTAAAGTACAAAACCTATCAATTCAACATACAAAAAGAACAGTGTTAGCAATTATCTCGAAAATATTCGATCCACTAGGTTTAATCGGCCCAGCAACTATAAAAGCGAAGTTAATTATACAATATTTATGGCAATTGAAAATCGGCTGGGACGAACCCATACCAAACAATATTAACGATGAATTTAGAGATTTCTTGTCACAAATTACGTTGTTAAATCATATCAAAATCGATAGACATGTTCTTACTACTGATTATCAGTCAGTGGAATTACATGCGTTTTGCGATGCGTCCACCAAGGCATATGGAGTATGTATTTATCTATGTTCAATCAATCAACAGAGTCAACGCAGTGCGAGGCTTTTGTGTGCAAAATCAAAGGTCGCACCTTTAAGTGGTCAGCATACCTTGCCTCGACTTGAATTATTAGCTACAACTCTTTTCGCGCAGTTAGTACATACAGTTATAAACGCACTCAATATTCAGTTCAGTAAATTGAGGTATTATACTGATTCCACAATAGTACTGTCATGGCTTCATATCGAATTGCTACGTTTAAAAGTTTTTGTTGCTAATAGAGTATCAAGAATTTTAGAATTAACTAATATAAATGATTGGAAACATGTTCAGTCAGAAATAAATCCAGCAGACATTATATCAAGAGGTATAAATCTAGAATTATTAACAAGTTACGAGTTTGGTGGCATGGTCCACAGTTGTTAGTAGATCCCACGCATGTAGAAAATGAATTTACTTCAAGCATAGACAACGATTTGTTAGATTTAAAATCATCAGTAATAAATTTAGCTTGTACTCAAATTTATGATACAGATATATTCGAAAGGTATTCAACATTTACACGATTATAACATGTCATAGCATACTGTTTCAGATTTAAAAATACAACTTTACACAAGAAAAAATTTGCCACAGAAACACTCAGTAGTGAAGAATTGGAATATGCCACATGCGTACTTGTAAAAATGTCTCAGTCATATTCATTTGCTCAAGACGTCCACGGTATTCAGTTAGGTAAATTACAGAACTCAAGTAGACTACTTAATTTAAATCCATTCTTAGACAAACAAGGCTTATTGAGAGTTGGCGGAAGGCTAAAAAATTCAAATTTACCCTATGATCAGAGACATCCATTGATATTGTCGGATAAACACGAATTGACCTATTTAATAGTAAATCATGCACATTTAAAAAATTTACACACTGGAGCTCAAAATTTATTAGGAATAATTCGTTTAAAATTTTGGCCTTTGAATGCAAAAAACCTAATTAAAGGTATTATAAGAAAATGTGTGAAGTGTTTCAGACTAAAACCACAACCAATAAAACATTTAATGGGTTCTTTATCAGAATCCAGATTGATTCCTACCAGACAATTTTTTCGCTGTGGAATTGATTATGCTGGTCCTATTAAGAAAATCCCCAAAATCACGCATTGTCAAAACTTATATAGCAACATTTGTGTGTTTTTCAACCCGTGCAATTCATATTGAATTAGCGCCAGACCTCAGCACTGATAGTTTTTTGAATGTGTTGAAGAGGTTTGTTTCACGAAGAGGTAAACCAAAAGAAATACATTCCGATAATGGATCGAATTTCATAGGTGCTAAAAACCATTTTGAAGAATTGTACAAATTATTATCAAATAAATCTCACATTCATGAGATAGAAAATTTCTTGAATCCTGAGAAAATAAATTGGTACTTCATACCACCCAAATCACCTCATATGGGTGGACTGTGGGTAGCCGCAGTGCGCTCTACTAAATTTCATTTAAAACGAACCCTAGGTAATGCAGCTATCAGTTTTGAAGAGACATATACTCTACTCACACAAATGGAGGCATGTTTAAATTCGCGTCCAATCTCTCCCATTTTATCCGATCCTAATGACTATTTACCATTAACTCCCGCTCATTTCATCTGTGGAGACTCACAATAGCTACACCGCAAGAAGATGTAATATATATCAAGACAAATCGATTATCTCGTTATCAACGATTGCAACAATTATATCAACAATTTTGGCAACGTTGGTACAAAGAGTATTTGCATCAAATTCAACAACGTACGTACTAAATGGAAAGTGTCTGGGAACACTGTTATACCAGTTGGTAGTTTAGTGGTCCTAATAGAAGACATATTATCACCATAACGTTGGTCATTAACACGAATAGTGGAACTTCATCCTGGACCTGACAGCATTATTAGAGTAGTGACAGTGAAGATGCCCAATGGAACTATTTTTGGACGTCCAGTATCAAAAATTTGTTTGCTACCCATGGAGGACAATTATTAGTGCAATGAACTCATTTATTTAAGTTATTGACATACTATTTATAACATAACAATGCTTTCAAGGCGGGCGGCCTATGTTCCGTTCCAATTTTTATTTTTTATACATATAATTGAGTAGGCAATATGTAATGGCATGTAAAAAGTTTTAATGTCAAAAAAAATATTCCAAACTGTCAGAATTGAAAACATGAATTGCATTGAATGTTCGTAGTTTTTATGCAATAACAACAGATAACCGCTCAAACACATAATCAGACCCGTCAAAAAGATAAAATACCTCGGCATAATCCTGGATAAGCATCTAAGATGGGACCAACATGTAGTACATCTCGTAAAAAATCGACGATGCATTCTGTACAAATTCAAAAAGATAATAAGCATACTCAACCATAAATAGAAAATAATTTTGTACAAAAGTTCGGTAGAACCACATTTGAACTACGGCATAATTGGTTGGGGAGGAGTCTATAAAACACATCTGCTTTCCTTTGAAGTCATCCAAAGACGCTTTTTAAGATGTATTATGCAAAAATCATACGACTATCCCAGCAACCTCCTCTACTCTGAAACTGCAATATTCGACCCAAGGCAACTATTTTTCATAAATATAACTGCACGATGAAATAAAACAATATAGTTTGTTTAAATCTTCATATATTTGAACTAATGTTCAATTTAAACTTGTTGACGCGTTTCACTAACACAGTAGCTTTGTCAAAACGAATGAAGGTAAAATATAAAAATGTCTTAATATATACAGTGCTAAATCTATCTACTAAGGTTAACAATGGTATTGAAAGATATTACCTGGAAATTCATTCACTAGATTCCTAAGCTATCTTCTAGGTAAAGAGGTTCAATA
The DNA here is from genome assembly GCA_963921935.1 of Galeruca laticollis. Taxonomy (NCBI): domain Eukaryota; kingdom Metazoa; phylum Arthropoda; class Insecta; order Coleoptera; family Chrysomelidae; genus Galeruca; species Galeruca laticollis. The sequence continues at coordinate 72,286,365 of OY998182.1, forward strand.
AAGGAGACTGATTGATATCTATTTGGTCGTTAAGGAGATTGCCTGAATATTTATTTTTGTTAATCTCTAGGGCTTCTAATAAATTTAAACTAAAGGATTTACCGACTACATGGAGAATTTCAAATTTTTGGTCGAAAATGTGTTGGTTTTCTAATAAATGATTTGAATAGTTAGAATCGAATTTTTTGTTGTCATAGCTACGTTTGTGTTCCGAAATTCTAGTTTTAAAATTTCTAAAAGTTCTACCGATATAAATTTTATCACAATTGTCATTACCACATTTTAATTTATAAACTCCTGATTTGTTTAATTTTGAAGATTCAGATTTATTATTTTTAATGAATTTGGATAAATTGTGATCAGTTTTAAAAGAAATATTCATGTCTAAAGTTTCTAAAAATGATTTAATTTTTAAGGATGGTGTTCCAGAGTATGTTAAGCTTTTAAATTGTCTATTATTTTTATCTGAAGGGAATACTTGTTCTAAAGTCTGTTTTTTCATCTTTTTATTTATGATATTGTCAATTGAATTTGGATCGTAATTTCATTCGTTTTGACAAAGCTACTGTGCTAGTGAAACGCGTCAACAAGTTTAAATTGAACATTAGTTCAAATATATGAAGATTTAAACAAATTATATTGTTTTATTTCATCGTTCAGTATGGATCTTTATCAAGTAAAAGCCTCATCTATTCAATATAACTGCAGTTCAATATAAACACAAAAATGAATTAATCACCAACAGCCATAACTACAAGATCCACCACAGAGGAAGTATTCAAATACCAGTTATGAACAAGTCAGTCGGTCAAAGGAGCTACCATTTTCTAGACCCAAAACTCTTCAACGATCTGCCAGAACCACTAAAATGTGAGCCAAACCCTAGAAAATTAGAGGGACAACACGACACAGATTTTACGGCATAAGACACATTCGACAGACGACACAGACTATACGTCACACAGAAGATAGATGACACAAGGTTAACTGTATTAACGACACGTGGTGGACCATGTAGGTTGATGACGACAGATGGCAAGACAGGTAACTGTATTACCGACACCTGGTGGATATTGTAGGTTGACGACGATAGATGGCAAGGTAGGGTAACTGTATTGTCGAGATCTAGTGGATAATGTAGTTTGGCCAATAAGACACGAGGACGCTAATCAACCAGATAACGAGTCCAATCAGACACCAGGACGCTGACCAACCAAAGAAGAGGATGGCCTAAAGATGGCGCTGATGATGTCATGGAGCACATGAGAGTCGACACAGAACATAAGATACATATGACTGTTGACAGATGACACATATGGCATAGAGCACATGACTGTTGACACATTTGACATATGACAGCTACGTCAGAGGGCGTGGTCATGCCGGTCACGTGACGTCGGAGGGTGTGGTCACGACGGTCACGTGGCGTCGGAGGGCGTGGTCATGTGACGTCAGAGGGCGTGGTCATGACGTCAGAGGGAGAGTGGTGGTGGTGGTCTAAACCGACGGTACTCCTACTATGGTAAGAATGACCTATCCAAGTTAAAAGTATTTGGGAGCCAGGCATGGGCAATCGAACTGGAAAAAAGAGCACATCCATGTAAACATATTGGTTATACTGGACCAGGATATAAGTTGTGGGATTTTGAATATAAGGTTATTTGCTCAAGGGATGTAAGGTTCAATGAAAGACGGATTAATCGTAATGGAATAAAAAACGAACGACCAGATAAGACTACAGTTGCTTCAGGAAGAAAATGATACACAGATAGAAAGAAATCAAACTGAAATTGAAGTACAAGAATAAAGAGAATCAGATGGAAACGAATCAGCAGGAATAGACAGGAAGTTCAAGTGCAGATAGTCATGAAGAATATATACCAAGAATAGAAACTACCAGCAGCGTAGCTCTCGTCTAGTCATAAGCATCTCAGACTACATAACTTTTCCGCTTTTCCATATTCTCTTGAATCTTGAGTATTGTCCTATGACAGTTATATACTCTGATGTAATTGTCTATATTTTGTAATGTTCTGTATCATATAATTTAAAATATTCGATATTTTTTATACTTACATATTTTATTGTATACACCTTGGTTAATCCTATTATATTATTCCTACTCATTACATTATATTACTCATCTTTCATACCCATACACATTTAATTTTATACTATATGTCTTATTTTGTAGTGTTTGTTATATTACTGTAGATCTCTGTATCTTATATTATATAGCATGGACCTTATATAGAATTAATTTGGTTATCACGCACAAGCTGTGCCTACATCAGCTTCTGTGATTGTCTCTTTTTATTCATAAAATGTTGAACACATTGTAAATTGTAAATTTTCCATTATTACTGAATAAACATTATTATTATTATTATCAACCCTTAAACAATTCATCTCACGTCGTGAAAATCCGTCAGTCATTTACAGCGATAATGCTACCTATCTTTGTGGGTCCAAAAATGAACTTCGCGAATTAGGAACCATTTCTGAAGCACTGCAGTAAGAGATTCTGTTAAAACATATGCCGCAGAGAATCAAATTATTTGGAAATTTATCTCTCCACTTCCAAACTGGAGTGAAATTTGGAAGAGCTATATTCAGAGCACGAAAAACCATTTGAAAAGAAACACTGGCAATGCACACTTCACTTTCGAAGAGCTCAGTATTGTGCTAGCTCAAATTGAGGCAATCCTAAATTCTCGACCTATATGTGCTTTGTCCAATGCTCCTACTGACTTAGAATGTCTCACACCTTGAGATTATCTTATAGGCACAAGCCTAAAAGGATCTTGCACACGTCCCGGAAAACAGATTGAATTTGTTTCAAAAATCTTCTCGCATTCAACAATCATTTTGAAAGAGGTGGTCAGCTGAATATTTAAATACATTGCAGCACAGACCTAAGTGGTTACTCCCTTGTCGCAGTCTTTAGGTCAACGACTTTTTAAAGGAGGACAATATTCCCCCTCTCAGCGGGCGAAGAGCCAGAGTAATAGAAGTTTTTCCTGGATCGCCCCAAAGACGGACTACTCACACGTCCAATCAGTAAACTGTGTCTCTTGCCATTTGGCAAGCAACCCAATTGTGCGTAGTATATTTGCGTCATTAGTTCTTTCTGTTTATATTTTATTTCGCTTTGTTTTTTAATCCTATTACAGATCCCTCTCACTCGCTTAGATTTATTTTGTTTTTCCTCTCCTCATTTCTCTCCTTTTTATTGAACGCGATCGGTTCAACAAGGGGGCAGTATATTCAAATCTATTTAACATAATATTTTCACAAAACGTTAAATGACAACACAGCTTGCAACCTCTTTAGAATATTCGTTTGACATATATGCAAGTTATTAAATGCTTAGCTACGTAGTTTAGATAAAGGAGAGCCTGTGATTAATGCAGTTAGCGAGTTAAAGAATCGGACTATTGTGTGTCAAAGGTCAATCAGTTTTTTAATGACAATGTCAATGATAGTTTGTAAAAAAATAGATCTAATTTTTAACTTATTTACGCAAATATATGTTATACATGTATATTTTGATAAATACACTACTCCAAGAATTTAACGCACCACCAAAAAATAACCAAAAATTTAAAGTAAATTTTTGTCTAAACTTCTTGTCCGATTTGAATGAATTTTTTTTTGAATGACAGGTTGACACTTCCAGAGAGTTAGTGTACTACTGTATTTGCATACAAACTTATTTTTGCATAAATACGGGGTGTTGCAATGATAACCTGATTTTTTCATAAAATTTGTAACACCCTGTGGAGTTCAACAGTAACAATATAAACTTAAAATTAAAATCAAACTGTAGCTTTATCTTTTTGTAACATTTTGTTTTTTGATTTACTCTATTATCTTGGCCACGACAAGAGAAAATCAATTTTATAGCATAACATGTTTTTTATTAAAATTTATAATAATAAAAGTGAGTAGCAGGCTATGAAAAACAATAAGTTACAGTAAATTGTCATTAGCTAAATACTGGTGTCAAAAAGTATTTCATAGAAGTGTATTTTTAGTGTTAGCCCTTACGTTTTTTCATAAAAACCTTTATTTTAATTAATATGCAACGTGAAACACGAAATCTTACTGGCGAAGAATGTGCTCAAGCATTAATATTGTTCGAGGAAGGCTGGAATTACCGAAGAATTGGTAGACGATTTAATGTATCCCATACAACCGTTTCACGAGTTATACAAAGATATAGAGACACTGGAAGTCATGGTCGTAGACCGGGACAAGGAAGGAATCGAATAACAACCCCTAATCAGGACCGTTTTTTAAGATTATCGGCATTAAGACAACGTTTTGTAACAGCCCGGACCCTTCAAACCCAGCTTCGAGATGCTACTGGTGTACAAATTTGTGGGGAAACAGCTCGTCAGTGACTACGAGAACACAATTTGAGACCTAGAATTGCTGCTCGGGGGCCAGCTCTAACTAGAGATCATCGAAGAGCGAGGCTGAATTTTGCCATGGAACATCGTAACTGGTTAGAAGCGGAATGGCAACAGGTATTATTTACGGATGAGTCAAGATTTTGTTTGTACAATAATGACAGGCGCATACGTGTATATCGACGCCCTAACGAACGATATGCTCAGTGTAATTTCTCAAATAACACATTATTTGGAGGAGGATCTGTGATGGTCTGGGAAGGTAATTCTTTGACTGGTCGCACAGAACTTGTGGTCATAAATAATGGAAGCCTTACAGCTGAAAGGTACATATTGGAGGTTTTAGACCAACATGTAATGCCATATGCGCCATATATAGGGCAAGGATTTATGTTGATGCACGATAATGCCAGGCCTCATGTTGCTGGAGTTGTGAGGAATTATCTAGAGGAAGTTGGCATCGATATCATGGCATGGCCAGCTAGAAGCCCTGATTTAAATCCCATAGAGAATCTTTGGGAAACTCTTGGGAGGTGGTTACGAGAGGAACGGAACTTGAACACCTTGGAAGACGTGGGGAGGCGACTGATTGAAATATGGGAAGAAATTGACCAAAATGATATACGGTCGCTTATTTTAAGTATGGGCCGTCGGTGCCAAGCAGTTATTTCTGCCAGAGGCGGAAATACTCTTTACTGACTTTTGTTTACGTTTTGTTTCTTTGTTTTTCGTTGTTAAAGTTGAATAATAAATTTTAATAAAAAACATGTTATGCTATAAAATTGATTTTCTCCTGTTGTGGCCAAGATAATAGAGTAAATCAAAAAACAAAATGTTACAAAAAGATAAAGCTACAGTTTGATTTTAATTTTAAGTTGATATTGTTACTGTTGAACTCCACAAGGTGTTACAAATTTTATGAAAAAATCAGGTTGTCATTGCAGCACCCCGTATTTTTACAAAAATAAGTTTGTATGCAAATACAGTAGTACACTAACTCTCTGGAAGTGTCAACCTGTCATTCAAAAAAAAATTCATTCAAATCCGACAAGCAGTTTAGACAAAAATTTACTTTAAACTTTTGGTTATTTTTTGGTGGTGCGTTAAATTCTTGGAGTAGTGTATATGTATTGAAGAATCTTCTCATTCAGTTTTATACACACAGACTCTTAAGCGAGAGTTTAGTGTAACTCGCGACAAGTTTGCGAAAACTATAGTCTTTCCATCCTATAAACCAAAGGATCTGTTCATCTTAACTGTGCTCGCTATGTAGTAGGCAAATATGTACTAGAATCGCTGGTATATTTAATTTTGATCTCGAAGGTTTTTATACACTTATTGGCCGGCTGTCCAATAACTGTATGTTCGGCGGTCAATTACGGTGTTTTGAAAATCTGTTTCTTTTAGAGCGTCTTAAAATGCCAAAAGTAAATGTATAAGATGCAGTTAGAATGGAGAAAGCAGTTGCTGAATTACAAAGTGGTAGTAGTTCACTTCGAGCCGTCGCAAAAACGTACGGGTTACTAAAATCAACACCTTAGATTAAATTTAAAAACACCGATCACGAATGGACTTGTGGACCTTCACCTATTCTTACAAGTGCAGAAGAGAGTACGTTAGTGAAATAAAGCTGCATTTTTCTTTTTGCTGTTATTATAAATACCTTGGTAGTTTTTTTGGCGGATTGGATATTTAGGACATAAAGGCACGCACTGTACTACAACTTTATTTTATTTCGTATTCTACAGGGTGTCTCAGGAGTTCGTACCGAAAATTTGGAAGATTATAGAAAGACTAAAAATAATGATGGTATTTCATATAAAATTTTTTCTTTACGCCCTTCGTCAACGAAGTATAGGGCTGTAAATTTGGGAATGAAAAATGGTTTTTTATTTACAATTATGAAATGGCTGATTGGAAATTAGTAATATTTCAACCGTTAATAAACACCATAATTGCACACTTTTTGACGTGATATACAAGTCTACATTTGTGAACTCAGGTACCGACTAAGTTAAATGGTGGATGCACTTTTTTTGGTAAGTAAAACTCTTTTCAGTTATAAATGCAACAATTGGCTTTTGTGAACATTTTCAGAGATATCAAGTCCTCTTGTGACATCTTGATAACATTAACGGTTTAAGAGATACGGGCAATTTTATGCCGCACCTATTGGCGCATTCACATTTATTTTCAATGTACGATTACAGGAAGCATCCTGTATTATTGTTTAACCATAAAAAACTTTATTGAAAACGAACATTACATTAATAAAAGTAAAAATAGCAATAAAACCCTGAAAAATTAATAACTACATTACATTAACAGATTAAAAAAACGAGTTATCAAGTAATTAACGACATTAAAAAAGTCAAAACGGTTTAAAAAAATCACAACAAATGTAGATTAGATCTTTGTACTTGAAATAACATACCAGGATTATTTCGGATGTTTTCGCAGTGAAAAAGTATCCTATCAATTAATCAATTTCTTGTATTTACAGGTGTACTGTAAACTAAGCTTTTAAGGTAACCCTAAAAGTGAAAATCGCATGGGTTGATATGTGGCGAACGTACTGACCATAGAAATGGTCCACCCCTTCCAATCCACCTATCTGGAAAAATATTGTTCAGATAGTCACGTACCTCACGACTGAAGTGAGGGGGTGCTCCATCGTGCATAAACCACATACATTGGCGCTTTTGTAAAGGTACATCCTCTAATAAAATTGGCAGAATATCCTGCAAAAATTGTAAATGAGACTGTCCGTTTAAACGATCCAAAAGGATATACGGAAGAATTAAGCGGTTGCCTATAATACCGGCCCATACGTTGACCATAAACATTTGTTGTTGTTTAGTCTTAATTATCCCGTGAGGATTTTCATTATCCCACAGATGTAGATTATGGGAATTAATTATGCCATCCCTGGTAAAACCTGCTTCATCTGTAAATAGTACATTTTCAATGAAATGTCGGTCTTCCCGTTATTTACCCAAAAATAAGTTGGTATAGTTAAGCCTAGGAGGATAGTCATCTGGTGACATAGCATGAACTTTTTGTACATGAAATGGATGCAATTGTTGCTCTTGAAGTATTCTATGTACGCTTAATTTTGAAATATTGAACTGTGCTGAAAAATTTCCTTAAGCTGGTTGTAGGTTCATTATCAACAGCATCTAGTATGTTCTGTTCAATTATTGGAGTACGTACGTTCCTTATACTCCCTTCGCCACCTTTCTTATGTAAAAATGATCCTACAACGTAATTATCCATTGTGAAAACAGTTTATAAAATTACTGCATTAAGCTGAACGTACCTGTTTCTCTTAACCCATTAACGCCGAAAAAAAAATTTTTTTGAATTTATTATTATTTTTTCAAAATTTTGATGAAGTAAGCTATGAAATTAACCACCGTTAAGAAAAAAATAAATGTTTATTTTGGAATATACAAAAAACAGTCTGTCACCATATGGGCCCCGTAGGCGTTTCACTGTATAACAAAAACAATAAACAAAATATTGCATTCTAATTTTTGGTGTGAAATTTCATGAAACATTCTATACACAAACCAACATCGCACTTAAAACACATTGTACGGCCTTTGCTTGTACAGTTGAACCCTGCACATCTTCTCCTTTTTTCCTCTGGCACCTGGGCTACATAATGGTTCAGGCCATCAAATCTAACATCATCTCCAACACGGCTACTACTTCCAGCAGCTTTAGGCATTCGACCTGGTCCTTTAGCTATCGTCTTATAATTTGTTAAATATGTCTAAAAATCATAACAATCTGTAAGACAATGTAAAAGAAGTAATGAACATTACTGAATTATTGACAACATTACCTGGGCAATATTTCTCCTAAATTCCAACTGACTGATATTTCGGCCACTATTGCGGTAGAGAATCCAAGCATTTTGTATAGATACGTCAATAAGGTATGTAAATATCGACCAGTACCACTTTTTTGATCGTACACCAATTCTATAACTGAAACAGTATTTGTTATTATATTTTTATGATCATTATACTTTACCGTACCAAGATACATTTGAATCCATCAAATCGGTACCTCCCATGTTCTTATTGTATTTTGAAATTATATCTGGGCGTGGTATAGGTATCATTCTTCTATCTTTTCTGGAAAATCTATCTACAGATTTCACTGGAGCAACTCCATAGCACGTGCTGGCTACTGTAACAACATTATTGTCCATCCATCTCACGTAAAGAATGCCGTCGTTCTTCTCAAGAGTAGAAATGTAAGTGCCTCGAGTTTCTTTGGCCATGATCTTTTTTGGTGGTACAGGGACATTTTTTGGAATTCTATCGTCTCTAATTGTGCCGGTTGCTCCATATCCATTAGCTTTCAAGGTACAAAGTAGGTTAGCGCCAGTAAATAGGTTATCTATGAAGAAATTATAGCGGAAATCCTTTTTGTCTCCTAAATCTTCAATCATGTGTATAAGTGGAGCAGCAGGTTTTCCGAATATTGCGTCATAACCTTGTCTTTTTATAATACTTTTTCCTTGATAAATTTCGAAATTTATCAGGTATCCACTATTGGTGTTCAAACACCAAACTTTATACCCGAACCTAATAGGTTTTCCGCGAATAAACTGTTTACACCCATGCCTCCCGTAGTATTTTATCATGGACTCGTCATACGAAAGGTTTTGTTCGGGTATAAAATGTTCTAAAAACTTTTTTTTCAAGTGATTTACTATGGGGCGTAATTTATACATTTTGTCATTGTAGTCAATATTTTCATTACTAGCAAAATGCAAACATCGACAAATTTGTAAAAATCGGTCGCGTCTCATAGATTCTGCAACCAAAACGTTTTTCATATCCTGTGAGTTTTCCCAATAGCTTCGTTTTGTTGGCAATACATTGTAGCCACTTACAATTAGTATACCAATGAAAACTTTCATCTCTTCTATAGACAACTTTGAATCCGGTAGATTCTTGAGGAGTGAATAACTTCTTGTCTCCTGTATAATTTCTTGAAGTAATACTTTTGTAAAAAACAACTCAAATAATTGAACTGGACTCAAATTTTGATATGACGAGTAATTCGGCGTTGGAAATTGATAATCGGGATGAACGAGATCGGCCTCAATGAATTCACTTTTTTCTGATTTAGCGACTATAGTCAGTCCTAAATCTTTTGTGGCGTCATTTGGTACCACTGTGGGTAATTGCGCATTGTCTAAATCTTCAGAAGTGTCCTGTATTCTCCTACCATTTGAAAATACAACTTCAGCCGGAGCTAACAGTTGACGACCACTCAAATTTTCAACTAATCCACCTTCATCTTCATCCCCTGAATCCTCGTCTGTCAGATCCTGACAATCCGGTGGCTGTATGTATATGTCAGTCACTTCGTTATCAGATTCGTAAGCGATATCTAATGCTTCTTGAAGAGTTATTCCGCTGAAACTAACATTCCTGTATGAAAATGTAAGTCAATAACAATAGTCCGTAGTACGCCTACCGGTCCCATATGGGGACGGTGACGTTTACGACTAAATTATGAAAAACTAAAATCGTATATCAAGAGAATAACTTTATAATATTGCACAAATAATGTCCTTATATAGAATCCATCGATCAGAAATACAATAAAATAATTCAGATTGACATAATTCAACTTACCGACATGGGATGTCCATATTTTCTTTGCTGAAAAAAATCTCTCCAGTAACCAACAGTATAACTTCTCACTCGCGACAATGACAAGCTACTGAACGCTGTCACGCACATTCGATGACTATTTAGAACGATAACTTCCGAACCGGCTTCGTGAAAATTGAATTAGACAGTTAAGACACGCACATAAACAATGGTAGGTTTTGTGTCCCCATATGGAACCCGTAGGCGTTAATGGGTTAAACTCCGAACTATGCGTGCAAACGTTTTCCTGTTAGGTAACCTTCGATTTGGATATCGTTCCGAATAAAGTCTTCTAGCTAGGCTAGAATTTCCGTCTGCCATTCCAAACATAATTTGCATATCCGCACACTCATTAAAAGTAAATTCTTCCATTTTTGAATTTAAAATAATGTTACAATTTCTTACCCTGACAAGTGTAGACAGATGACAAGCATTAAGAAATGATTTTAAAGTGGGATGCCAGCCGCCTCCTTAGAATAATGTATGTATTTGGTGGTTGTTGGTATTCTCGTATTTTTACTTTTGTTAAATTAATTGTGTTTGTTTTCAGAAAAGCTTTTTATACATCATAATAAGTAAATAATAAAAGTAGTATTAACAATGTGAAAGTTTGTTTCTATAAATGTAGACTATTAATAATTTACTAATGATACAGGATGCTTCCTGTAATCGTACATTCAAAATAAATATGAATGCGCCAATAGGTGTACAGTGCGACATAAAATTGGCCGTATCTCTTAAACCGTTAATGTTATCGATATGTCACAGGAGGCCTCGATATCTCTAAAAATGTTCACAAAAGTCAATTGTTGCATTTAAACTGAAAAAAATGGCGCGTCCACCATTTAACTTAGTCGGTACCTGAGTTCACAAATGTACACTTGTATATCACGCCAAAAAGTGTCCAATTATGGTGTTTATTGACGATTAAAATATTACTAATTTCCAATCAACCATTTAATAATTGTAAATAGAAAACCATTTTTCATTCCCAACTTCAGAGCCCTGTAGTTCGTTAACGAAGGGTGTAAAGAAAAAAATTTATATGGAATATTATCATTATTTTTAATCTTTCTATCACCTCCCAAGTTTTTGGTACGAACTCCTGGGGGTATATGTATTGTAGGCCGTGCTAAGAAAGGATTTCCAAGGAAACAAAATTACCTAACAACACATCCACGACCCAACCCATTCAGGAATAATCGTACTGGAGAAGTATGGCTTAAGGTAATACGCCATGTATTAATTTATTTACTTTGAAAAGTAACATATTTATTATTTGCTTATGTAGCATACGTATTGTTTTTATAAGCATTTTTAAGAAGACATCAGAAATTGCAGAGAGAACAAGTGAAGTAGTTACTTCCACAAGCCCTTGTGCTTTTGAAGCAGATTTTCGAAAATGGTTTTCTAAAATTCAGGATTATATAAACAAAAAATATTGAAGAAGTAATGAAAGATCTTCGTTGAATATTCAACGGGTTTCCAGATGTACAGCAACCGTTAATGTTTTGACACCAAAGGGCTTTAAAAAAGAAAACAAAATTGATCTCGGATCACCAAAAGGGAATATAACTGTTATATTCTCATTTTAAGCAAGCAGATCAACATGTTGCCCCATGATAGTGTATCCCTATAAAGGAATTCCTGAAAAAATATATGACTCCGTTCCAGACGATTAGGTAATTGGCTATTGCGATAATGGGTGGATGACTGCTGAAACATTCTATGAATATATTCCACTGGTTTCTCACCCCTATGTAGTTCGACAAGCTATACAACTACCGGTGATATTATTCGTTGACGGCCATAAATCTTATCTTTCCTATCAACTTAGCGTTCTCTGTACTGAACTAGAAATTGAAGTTATTGCGTTATATCCTAATGCCACTCGCATACTTCAACTAACAGATGTAGCTGCTTTTATACCCATCAAACTAGCTTGGCGAAAATCGGTGAGGAAATGGCAGGCGGATCATTCTGAGCAACCTTCAATAAATGTTTCCTTTGCACCGTTACCACAAGAGGTTGTGCATTCCAGTACCAAACCAAAAATATTAGTATACGGTTTTAAGGCGTGTAGCCTCTATTAATGGGATGCAGACGCTATAGATTATAACAAATGCGTAGGAAGTTCAAAAAATGGAAATAATTGGAAACGAAGAACAAGAAGAAAACACTGTAATGGTGTCCGAACGTTTCAAAATATTGTTGAAAATTAAAAAATTAAACAATTAGAAAGCTTGAAAGAAAATCTAGACACGAGTAACAACCATGAATTTTTTGTCCTGTTTAGAATATTACAATATTTTCAAAAATAAATTAATAATGTGTCTAACGAAGACTCGCCATAAAATGAGTTAACCACTTTAGCTAATAATTACTCAACTGGTGACTAAACAACTGCTGCGGATGCAGAAATCATTATGTCTACTGGCCAGCCAAGTACAATTTCAGTTGTAAATGTGGTTCCAAATGCTGCTATTAACAAATTTGTCCCTAATACCCAATTCTTTGCCTGGCCAGTATCTCCTAAATGTAAAGGAAAGCGATAAACTGGAAGGCTGGCTGCCATATGCAAATAACTTGTAGCAAATATAAGGAAATGCTGGCAGCGAAGCGTGCTCAGAAGAAAGAGGAAGAAGAACAGAAAAACAGGAAACGTGCTCTAAAGAAGGAAGCAAATGAACAGAGAGCAATGAAGAGGAAACAGAACGAGGAACTCAAACAGGAAAACCAATAAATAAAGTTAATTAATACTCAAAAGAAAGCCACCAAAGTCTTGTCAAAAACCAAGTTCCCACCTATCACCAAAATGGTATGCCATATTTGTGTTAAAATTATGAAAAACAATGAGGTCACTTGCGATTCTTGTGAGAAGTTATTTCACCAATCCAGCATCCCCTGCTGATAACGATTCCTTTCTATGTCACATATGTTATAAGGAAGAATCCGGAAGTGACAAAGAAAGTATAGAAGAAGAAGAGAAAGAAGAGCATTTAAAAATGCGGTAAATAGAAATGGAAGGAGTTAACCAATCGAAGGATGATGTCGATAGAATAGAAGAAATTGGGCAAAGGGTGAAATCGAAGGGTAATCTAAATATAATAGAAGAAATGGAACACTGGGGCAAACAATCGAATGGTGATGTAGGTAGAAGAGAATTTGAACAAGGGTACATACAATCACAGAATGATGTAGATAGATTAGAAGGATCAGAAGTTAGAATATCTGCAGATATGGAAGAAGATGCCAAAGAAATCGTCAAACACAAGGCAATTTTCAGTGTATAACTAGAAGGTTAGTTATAGGTCATAGACACCAAGGTAGGACGTATACTTACTTGTTAATACCTTACAATAGATTAACAAGAGATTGTCCAATAACTATAAAAATAATGACCAATAACTGTACAATGTGTCCAATAACTATACATTGTGCTACTCTTTCGCGAAAATAATTGCATTGTTTTTCTTTGTAACAAATTACTGTAATGTAGTTTTAATAAAATTCGCACACAATGATATACTTTCATTATTGTTTCAATATTGGTAATTTCGGGGTTGAATTTTGATAATCAAAATTTTATTAAGCGTCCAATAACTTACGGTTTACCCTAGGTAGATGAGGTATACAGTGTAGTATACTATAAAAAATTAAGGTTGTATTTTGATATTTTAAATCTTGTTGAAATATATATGTAATACAATGCACATTGCGAGCTTAAGGGTTAATTTGGAAAATGATTGCTCAACAGAAGCGAAAGTTATTAGCAAAGTTGAAAATATTGATAGAACAGTACACACGTTAGCAAAGTTAGAAGAGTTTGTATGATTTTCACAAAACATAAGATCAAACAGATTGTTGTTAATCCTATTATATCTTCACCGAACGCCGAGAGAAAACTAAGATTATCAGTGCAAAAATCATCAGACAAATCATCATTATAATGATTATTCAAGCCTGTTTATGTAGTTCAGTATCAGCAGCCGTGGCAAAAACTGAAGGCTTGAATAATCGAAATCTATCAACAACATTTTGAAAACCAGATAGACGATTCCTTTGCTGGAAAAACGCAATATCCAAAATGCTATTGAATGTGTCTCTATTTGAATTTTTCTCTACTATAAACTTTGTATAAGAGGCAAGTTCATAAAAAATTTTGTGGATTTTTTTGACGTTAGCCAATACAAATAAGTTCTATTTCCCAATGTGGTGCTAGATTTAAGTAAACTAGAAGTCTGCATAATATTCAAGTTTCAACTTTGAAGAACATTCGAGGCTATCTATAGAATGAAGAATATTCGAAAATAATACAATACGAAATAAAAGTTCTAAATTTTCTAACTCTTTTTAAGTTTGCTTGCTTCATATTTTTCTGCGACATTTTCAGTTCTTGAAGTTATTTCTGAAGAGTTTTTGAAATGTCTGTAAATCGCATTGTTTCTAATATATCGTTTCTAAAAGACCATCTATTAGGATTGCATCTATATTATTTTGAAGTAGCTCCCACCGTTTTTGACTATTCGAATATAATAGCCGAACAACAACATCGAAAAAGATTTTGCGTTAAAGAATCCATCGCCTTAGTGCAGGGAAACACTGACACCTCTGCCTCCACGATTGCTACGCCACTGAATATAAACAGTGGCGGTGCAGCGTTGACCATATTTTTTTGCATGAAAGTACAAATAAAGTGTTTTTTGTAGATGTTGAACCTGCTGCAAATATGAGAGCGATTAATTACGATGGAGACTTGGAATATACAGCTTCGTGTTACGCCAACATGTGTAAACCGCAAAGTGATTATTGTGGACGAACAAAAAGATTCTGGCAAAACGGACAGAACATGGAAATCGTATATGGTGGTGACGATATAATTTCAAGTATGTATTCGTCTCGTTATTCAATATTTTTTTAGATGTTCAAGATGATATTCAATAGTGTTTAAAAGTACTATTTGCATGTTTTTTTATATAAATGTAACGTAACTCATGAAAACTCTGAGATACAAATTAGTTTTACTAATTCGCTAATCATATTAATGCTCCAAGTTTGCAGTTAATTAGAGACACTCGTATAATTTAATAAAAGTAATTGTTGTGGGATCGTCTATATTTTCAGAGTTTCACGTATGGAGAATTTTACACAAGGACAGTCAGGAGTATTCTGTCATGACAAGCATAAAACAAAAGTAACATACATAAAAACAAAAGTTACAGAATTAGATTAGAGAATCTTCTTTTTCTTATTTGTTCGCGGAAATCTTGGTTTCTCTATTCTAAACGTCAACTTGTGGTGCGTTTGAATTCTTTGACACTAACATAGGTCCCCACCTTGAAACACTTTAAAGTTTCAAAATGAATTAACTTGGATGAGAAAAATGCATATCTTGACTACAGGATGCTTCAGCACCTTTGTTGCATTTGTAATGGTTATAGAATGTATGATCTTCACACACACACACGCGTTACTTAGCCCGTCCCTCCCGGGATGCAACCCCCAACAGCGTTGCATCCTGGGAAGAGCCTTTCGTCCACCCCCATCTAATCCTATGGGTCCACAATCGTCAATTGCGTTTTTCACGTGCCGTTCTTCCCTGGCCGTCTTCTTTTCGCCGTGTAACCTTGTTGGTTATATCTTTGGCGGTCTTCTTTCTTTGATTGTCTTCTGTTGTGTATGGTTTTTCGCTGCCTCTATAAGGGACAAATCCTTAGCCGACTTATTACGACTAAAGACGACCTTATAGAGTGGATCCATTTGTTTTTGATGATCTAATTGGAACCCCGGCTCATCTTTTTATGGATGTGCCGGGCCTTCTCGTAGGCGGATCTTCTCGAGATTCTCAAAGGTGACTTTAGGGTATTAGCTAGGCTAATAGCCTGGTCAATTGTACGAAATTTTTTTGTTTCTGCGGGGTGGTCTTCGTCGTCGTCTTCTTGGATGTCGCTTGAGCGTTGCTGACTCCTGGCTTCGTTTCTGTTGGGGGTGGTTTCTTCGTCGTCCTGTTGTTTGGGGCTTATGAGCATCCCTTGTAGTCCGCTGGGTGCTCTCCCTGGCAGTTTGCGTGAGTGGCTAGCTTGCCCATGAGTCTAATGTCTAATGCATTTATTGAATCGGTGTAGTCCTCCGCATTTGACACACTTGGTGTTTCCTCTGCACGTCGTCTGTCCGTGGTGGAATCACTGGCAGTTTTAGCACTGAGTTGGTCCGTTACCTCTCTTTAATTCTTCCCATCTTATACTCACTTGCTGGATGTGCTGGATTTTCCTTATTTTGTTTTTTTGTTCCATGCCTAGATCTACCATGTAGATAGGCAGTGGTTTTCTTTCGCCGAATCTGGAGCGGATTTGGCTTATTCTTCATATTTGAACTCCTTCCTTTTCTATCTCTTCCTTGAGTTCGTCGATATCTTCGCTGTTCGTCAATCCCTTGATGACGATCTTCCCTTTTTTCTCATCCCGTGTTGTGTAGGTGTATCATTCCACTTCTTTTCTCTCTTCTTTCAGGTACCTTGCCAGGTTCCTGTAGTCCTCCGTTTCTTCGCATGGGAGCTTCACTGCAAAGGTGAATTTTTTTTCTTACTAAGCTCCAGTGGTGGATGCTCCGTAGTGGTGACCTGCTTGTCGCCGTCTTGTTTTGGCGGATGGCTTCGTCCATCATTCCTTTGTCTCTTCTTTCCTTCCATGCGGCAGCTTTCTTCCTCTGTTCCTTTTGGATTTTGTTGATGGACACCACTTCCGTGAAAAAATACAAGTGAATTATCAAAAATAAAGTACAAAAATAATAAAAGCTGAGTTAAAAAAATTAAATAATGTGATGGAATTTATAAAAACAATTTCTGTCTTTTACCAGACAAAGTCTTCAATCGCATTAACAGAATATCCAATGACTTTCACCATGTTTCCAGTATCTGCACCTTTCTTTACTAACAAACAAGGGAAAATGATCTACTTTATCATATCGAATTTCATTTGCAGATCTGAATAACACAGGATGTTTCATTTTTTGTTTTCTGTTAACTCTTCTAAACATCTGTGTTTCTTTAAACGTCTATTCTTCATCTTTAATAGAAGTAGTAGTAGTATTTATTTATTATCAAATTACAGGAACTTATGGAAGCATACAATGAAAAGTCAAGGAAAGAACACTCAACATATTCTCCTCTTAATTGGATACATTTATTACAGCGAACCTGCAACGTCTCTAGACCTTTCAAAGAAAGTGTTTCTTCTTGCTCTGCAAACCAGACCTTTTATTACCTCCTCGTTGGAAGAACATTTACGACCTTTTAAACTTTTTTTCAGCTGAATAAGGGTGGTGTTCTAGTAATTCAAACCCTAAATCACGAATTTTTTGCATGGCAACATGAGATTTGTGTGCAGGGGCATTGTCCTGCAAAAACAAACATATTTGGATAGCTTTCCGCATCTTTTCTCTTCAATTAATTTTCCCGTAGAGTGGTCGGTAATGTCGAATAGTCCAGTTATTGTTCTACCCTCACAAAAAAAATCAATCATGATTACTTCATGGCAATCCCAAAAAACTGAAGCAAGAACTATTCCAGCAGATTTTTGGACGCGAAAGTGCGAAACTCTTAGGTCTTTGAGAACCAGAGTGTCGCCATTCCATCGATTGTTGCTTTGTTTCTGGATCGTAGAAATGAACCTAAGTCTCATCCATAGTAACAATTCGATTTAAGAAGTCTACATCGTTTTCAAATCGAGCATAGATCGAACGCAATGCTTCTACCCTTGCACGCTTTTGGTCAACATTCAAACATTTGGGGATCCATTTTGCAGCAATTTTTCTCATGTCCAAATTGACGTGAACTCTATGATGAACGCATTCGTATTAAATATTCAGTGCTTCAGTTATCCTTTTTAGCCCAATTCGACGGTCTGATAAAATCATGTCATGAACTGCATCGATATTTTTGGGGACTGACACAGAAATTGGCCTTCCCGATCGTTCATCATCTTCAATGGAAAATTTACCTCTTTTGAAGCTTGCAGTCCAATATTTCACGGTCGCATACGAAGGATATTGATCACCAAGGGTATTAAGCATATCTTCGTAAATCTGCCCACCCCTTAATCCTTTTAAATACAGGTACTTCATGATGGCTCGATTCTCCAATTTTTCGATTTTCACAATTTCGGTGGACATCTTTTTTCTTTTAATTTATTGCTTAACTCTGGTTTATTTTTTTGACGTCAAAACTTTACACTTTTAATAAGTTATTGTTCGTTGCTATGGTAACGCAATATTTTGTTTATGCATAGAACTGGTCTAGGCTAACTAGATATCAATACATCCTCGTAGGTAGAAAAAAATGTTTGTTGACTGAGTCTTATCAGTAAAATTTCATCAGAGGAAACATAGGCATCGATGATTCACTTAAGTTTTTAGAAAACTTATCTCCAACCATCAACACCAAAATTATTTCCTCTGAAGATGGTCAAGATATAATATATTTTGAAATACTCGGGCAAAAATTACAGTGCTCATATTCCCAATAGTATTAATAGTATTAGTACATTATCCAGTTTCAAATACTGTTCTGGTAGTTACCAGCAATCTATCTTTTCATCAAAAGTAGTGAATAATATTCCTAGTAAATTACAAAAAGAAAGACACATAAAATCTAAAAATATAAAATCTTTAAGAGTGTAAATTATGTAAAAAATGTAGAACGTAAAAATTTAAACGTATGAAATATTAAATGTTACAATATAGTGTACAAACTTATACCAAATTAAAAGTATTCAAATGCTAGGCAGGGATGTAAAAATATATTTGAAAATTGAGAGATTAATTCAGTGGAATTTGTTTATAGTAATGTTATATTTTCATTTTTGAGCCATTTGATCACTGATCTTTTGAACAACTAAAACGTTAGTTCCGTTTATATCTGATCTGGAGCCAGATTGAATAATTTGGGTCCAATATATGTAATTGATCTTTGTCCAATAGCTTTCTTCATTTTCGGCATATCTAGGTTATTCGCTTTTAGGCGCATTTCATGTCCATGTTGATGATTTTTGAACTTATTTCTGTTGTGGAATATAAATATCAATAATTGTTTAAAATAAAGATATTTCAAGCTCATCTGTTCACAATATTGGAATATTTGTGCCGATGGGAAACGTGAATCTAAATTGTAGATAATTTTGAGGAATCGTTTCTGTAGTACCATAAGCGGTTGTGCAGTAGTACTATAGATCCCACCCCATCCTAGATTTCCATACATTAAGAGAAACTGGACTAACGAAAAATATATACTGCGCAAATCATTGATATTCAGCACGTTTTTGAATGTTCGAAAAACTTACAAAAGGGCTCTGACTCTCTTACAAAGATCGTCTACCTGTATTTTCCTTTTGAAATTTTGGTCAATGTGTATTCCGAGATATTCAACTGAACTGGATTGTTGTTATTTCTGCTGGTTAAGTGAATATTGATATTTTGTGCAGTGGGAAAATCATGCATATTACTACAAAATGGAATGTAAGATGTTGTATAAATATTTATTGTCAGTAAACTATCATCGAGACAATTAACTGTAGTGTCAATATCGTTTCTTGTATAAGATATTACATCTTCTCAGGTTGTTCCATCAATTATTAGCACTGTATCATCGGCAGCAATATTAGTGGATAACATATCATTCAAATATAATATAAACAGGATTGGTCCTATAACAGTACCCTGGGGAACTTTGTATTTAATTTCTAATAAGTCGCTCTATACGCCGTCTATTTTAACCTTTTGTATCCTTTCATTGTGGTAGTTTCTGATTAGATCAATTGCTAGACCTCTGCTACCGTGATTATTTAATTTCGACAGTAATTTTTCATGACTAATAGTATCGAAGGCCTTGGCCAAATCGATAGATACTCCCTAACATGGTCGTTTCTTATCCAAGTGCTCATATATTTGTGTGAGTAAGTTATCTATGGTATCAGACGCTGATCTTCCGTTTTGGAAACCAAATTGGAAATCCAAAATTATATGATGCCTCTCTACGAATGTAATCAAACGTTTTTTGAGGATTTTTTCGAATATTTTGCCAGATTGGATATTATGCTTATTGGGCGGTAATTATTACTCTGTTTTTTTTCGCCCGACTTAGATACAGGTTTAACAACTGTTATTATGACGTTTGAAGGGCATATGGCAGTGGCAAAAATTGCGTTTATTGAAATACATAAAGCTTTAGCTATATGTTTAGATAATGCTTTCATAACCCTCTTAGAAATTCCATCATACCCAGGTTCTGTGTATGTCTTCAGCTCTTTAATTACATTCAATATCTCAGCGTCATCACATGATGTTAGGAAGATAGTATCACCCATCCTAGTATTCACATTTTGAGGTATTATCTCCTGTGCTTCTTGCCTGATTTTTTTGAGCCATTTTTTCACCCACACCTTAGTAATGGGTAATAGATTATCGATATCGAGTTGTTAGTGATTATTGAGTTATCCTCTGTTTTTATTTCTTTCAGTTCGACAGTTTTTTTTTATGCTTTCCCGAAAATTCATTGACAGTAGACCATAGAACTTTTGGGTTATATCTACTCTCTATTACTATCTTCTTGTAATACTTGTATTTTTCATTTGTTATTGTATTTGTGACTCTATTGCGCTTAGTTTTATATTTTTTGAATAGTTCTTCATTGTTAGGAAATGTTTTATGATCCTTAAATATTCTGTCCCTTGTTCTCATCCATAAAATCATTTCTGCTGTGATCCATAGTAGTTTATTATATAGATTTGGTAAAAGTTATCCATGAAGTGTGACCTCTCATTATTTTCTTTATTTTAGTTGTCAAAATTTCAGACATATTATCAACATTGGTATTTTGGCTGTCAGTCAGTAATTCCAGCTTTTTATAATCAACAGACTTAGTTGAGTGTTGGGTTTGTTCCGTTTTTTCTTGTGACGCACTAAAATTAATGATTATTGGATAATGATCTGGTATTTTTGACTCAACTATCATGGACTTCACCTCATTATCTTGAACAGAATTATTTCTCATGAATACGAGGTCTGGCTATTAAATAACGAGACTGGTTACGAAAAAGGATTTTATCATAAAAATTATTCTACATTCGAATGCTCCCCTTCAATATACTCCCCTCCCCTCGCCACACACCTTTCCATACGTTTTTCCCAGTGCTGGAAGTCTTCTTTGGCGAGTGCCTTTAGGAGCTCTGCGGTTTTTTGCTTTACCACTTCTATCGACTCAAGTCGGGTCCCTTTCGAAACAGATTTTATCTTCTGAAACAAAAAAATCACACCATGCCAAATCTGGTGACTACGGCGGTTCGAGCACTGGGGGGCGCTTACTGGCCAAATACTGCTTAACAGATAGCGCGTTATGGGCAGTTGTGTTGTCCTGCTGCAAAATCCACGAGTTCTTTCACAACTCGGGCCGTTTTTCACGAACTTGTTCTCGCAGTGTTGCCAAAACTAACAAATAGTAAGTCCGGTTGACAATCTAATCCTCTGGAACCCATTCAGTCATCACGATATCGTTAATGTCGAAAAAAACGATCAACATTGCCTTGAATTTTGATTAGGACATCCTTGCTTTTTCCATTCAGGGCGATTCAGGCGTCTTCCAATGCATCGGTTGTCGCTTTGTTTCAACATCGTATTGAAAAATCCACGTTTCGTCGCAAGTAATAACGTTTTTGAACAGTCCGGGATCTTCTTCTAACTTTTCAAGGAAATCTGAGCAGTCCCATTGACGCAAGAGCATTTGGTCAGGAGTCAGATTTCTTGGCACCAACTTCGCACAGACTTTTGTCACGTGTAATTCCTCGTGTAAATTTTTTCTAACCAAATTAACTGTCTCGACCCTAACTTCGTGGAATCTACTCATATTAGTGTTTTGAATGAAACTCAACGTTTCTAGCTAATTCCACAATATAATAAAAATATTAAAAATTCTAAAAAAATTGACAATTGTTTCGATAACTGAATATCATCGTCAGAATGACAGAGGTTACATTTCATTTTATGCCTACCTGATGTTTAGTAGTTATTTTTGGCTAGACCAAGAAATGACCTACCTTGTGATTGACTTGATATATGGTAATAGAAAAAAGGAGGAGATGAGATATTACTAATATTGAAGCTTAGATATTATTAGCCCTATGGTGATATCCTGGATATCATTTTTCCAATTAAGATCAGTATAACTGTGCAATGATATAGAAAACCAGGAAAACTATATCTGCTGATCTTTACAATTATCACTTGAGAAGACAGTTTAATAGTGGAGAGCTTCCTAGATTCATCCGTTCATTGACGACTTCATATTGTGGGTCTCTTAAGTGTCTTCTAATTTCCAACTCTTCAAGGAAATCCAGTTCTTGTTTCTTATCACAAATATGTAGTACTTCTAGTTCTGTGTTTGGTGTCAATGAATGGTTGGTGTCAAGTAGATGTTTTGCGTAATGGGATTTATCTGGTTGTTTTAATCTGTATGCTCGTAAGTGTTCACTGTATCTGATTTCAAAATTTCTAAGGGTCTGACCCAAATAGACAGCATTACATTCTGGACATTTGAGTTTATACATACCTGATTTCTTTAATGTTGGTATTACGTTACTTTCTGTTTTAAAAGCAATTGTTGTATTGCTAAAGATATTATCTTTGAAATATTATTAGAAATATTTTCTGCATATGTGATGGTTTTATAAGTTTTAATTGCTTCAGTTTGTTTAGAAAATATTAGTTGTAATGCCACTTTTTCCTGTTTTTTTATTAATTAGCGTATTTATCATATGTAATGGATAACCGTTGGATGTTGCTATTGCTATAACTGTACTAATCTCTCTATCAAAATTACATTTGTTCATAGGAACTGAAAATGCTCTATGTATCATTGAATTGTATGCCGCTAGTTTATGTGACAGGGGGTGATTGGAACTATAAGGAATTGTCACATCAGTCTGTGTTGGTTTTCGGTAAATTGCATAATCAAGTACATTATTAATTCTTTGAATTTTTAAATCAAGAGAATTGATCGAGCTATTTTCTCCAACTTCTAATGTAAATCTAATTTTTGGGTGTAAATTATTAATGTGGTTGAAAAATATATCTTATTGTCGATCACTGCCTATAAAACAAGCTAATATGTCATCTACATATCTATACCAAAATAAAACATTTTTTGAAATATAATTTTCAAAGATTTTTCTTTCTAAACTGTCCATGAAAATGTTTGCCAAAATAGGTGATACAGGCTAGTATGCACTGCGTTTCTCAATCTCCATGGTAACAGTAATGATCTTGTTCATCGATTGTGTTTGCTTTTATCTGCTGGAAAGTCGCCACAAGATCTACGCGAAAAAAATAATCCAGGCAGCTCCAAACCAGTTGGCCTTATTGATTTGATTGTTTCTTATATTGCATCATTTCCCATTAAGGAAGCGCACTACAGTAATCGAGATTATAAGTATTTAAGTGAAAAGCTTGATATTAAAGCGATGCACAGTTTATTTTCATCCAAGTATCCCAACAATCACGTAAAATATTCATTATATTACAAAGTTTTCAAAGAAAAATTCACTTTAGATTTTGGAAGACCCCAGGTCGACACTTGCTGTAAATGTGAAGAACTAGCAGTTAAAATAAAATCAAAAGAATTAAATGACAATGCTAATTTAGTGGCTGTAACTGAAAAGACTGTTCATCTCAGACGTGCTGAAAAGTTTCATTGAAAAATGGAAACATTGAAAGAACATTATCAAGATGACGCCAGTGTGGCCATAATAGCTGTTGACTATATGCAAAATATATTTTTGCCCCAGATCCCCGTTCAAGAGACTTTTTACCTGCATCAACTCACAGTCTCCGTTTTTGACATACATGACGTTAAAACAGTTAAGGCATATTTATTACATATACCACGAAGGTATGAGGAGAAAAGGCTCAAATGAGGTTTGCTCATTTATTGCTAATTACATAGGAACATATGTTCCATCAGATGTTAAACATTTACATGTGTTTATGGATGGATACCCAGGACAAAATAAAGATCAAACAACTGTAAGAATGTTTGCTGCATTAACAGAAATAGGGCGGTCTAAGACAGTTAATCAGTATTTGCCAATACGTGCTCATTCATTCCTGCCATGTGACAGCGACTTTGGAGTTGTGAAAAGATCTCTTCAGAAACATGATAGAGTTTACACACTTAAGCAGTATACCGAACTTTTCATACTGGCAAGTCAACAGAACAAGTTTACGGTGCATCTCATAGAAGATAACAGTATCAATAAAAATTATAAGTCTTGGTGGCCAAGATATTACAAAATAAATTGTCAAAGTATAGCCCCTGTAAGAAGTGAACGAATTCCATTCAACATATCCAAGTTTATGCAGTTTTCGTTCGACGACAACCATAAAGGGATGGTTACAGCATACGACTACATAGACGGATCATTTACTCACTCGTTTCCAATCGCTACAAGACATTCTAGACCCAACGTACTTTGCACAGAACCAGCCTACCCTAATATTAAAGTACCGATTAATAATAAAAAAATGGATAACATTAAAAAATTCGTAAACTACCTACCGGATAATGAAGAAATTAAAAGTTTCTACGAAGAGATTTTTCTATGGCCAACCGTAGATGGTGAATTTGAGCCAGAAGTTTTATAATATTATATTTCTTATAAGTTTATAGAACATGGTTTATACTTTTTTTGAATAAATAAATGAATTTAAAAAATTATTTGAGAAAGTCGACATGTTCATTTTTCAAAGTCCACTTTTTGTTAACTTGCCTCTATAATATTTTTGATTCTTTGTCAAAAAACTGTTTAACTACTTCACGTTAATATTTATCAATAGCTAAACTAAAAAAAAATTACACCATTCAATAGACAGACAGTTTTTTGTAATTTTCTCAAAACTACGGGACATATCTGGTTTCTCAAATAAGTGATTAGTAAAGACATAAATTCATTACTATAAAACTAGATTCAAGAAACCAGTTAGCGCCGCGATGACGAGATACCCCACCAGAACAGCAGAGCCCCCACGCCAGGATGCACACGAAGAATCGACGGTAGAAGGGAAAGAGACTTCCACCACTACCATCACGATGGATATAAAAATGCGAAGTAGCAGACGAAAAGACGACTTGGTTTACGGACTCCTGCTCCTCCAAGTTCAGCCGCCTCCAGTGCGAAGCTTAGATCGAGGGTATTGACTTCAACCTTAAACGCTTTACACAATCTTCCGCCGAGTGTTGTACTAAGTCGGAGTATTGATCCTACTTTATACATCATTTATTAGAACGGCCGTTGGTTTCTGGTATTGACGGAAACGAGAACGATTGTTCCAACTGTTAGAAGAATTTCGGTGTGGTATTGACACACCGAAAACTCTACAGTATCTTCGTAGGGTTGCGCCGTTGAGCCGGGTGTTGACTGGCTGTAAACGATCGCTCCAACTGTTAGTATAATTCTGGTGTGGTATTGACACGCTGTAATAACTACAATCCCTGCACGTAGAAGTATTCGTTAAGCTGGATACTGACTAGCTACAAACGACACTCTCAAATCTTGAGACTAAAACCGAAGGAGTATTGATCCGCCGGTTGCTCATATCCCTGGCTGACTGAACATTCCACAGGACGTAGAGATTCCCGTACACCGTCGAGTATGTCGCCGGAATCGAAATACACACCGCTATAGTTCCACCTACGTGCTATTCAGACCATCAGTACCTATCAATCGATGGAAGGATACAGACCGTCGAAGCATGACCTTCAAAATATTTACGTACCGAATATTGAATTTTAATTTATTTTTGTCGTTGTAAATATTATTTTTTAGAAATAAATCAGTTAATTTAATTGAACTCTGTCTCCTTTGGGCTTACCTGGGCAATACGCATTACAGTATGGCGCCCGAGCAGAAAAATTAAATTGCGTAGCCCGGTATCAACGTTTTTTTTGCCCCGTTAACAGAGACTAACGAAACAAAAGAATATTTAAACCCAGAAAATTAATTGAAATTTGAAAGACGGAGTTTTAGGACATCGTAATAAACACTAACAATGGCATCCGAAAGCGATGATGGAGCGTATGAATTAAAAGTTGCGGACGAGAAAGTTGGATGGGTTCACAGAGTACGACAAACAGATACCGCGCGGAATTAGAATCCAGAGGGTTAGTTTCGACGGGAAAAATATCAGAACTAAGAGCTAGGTTAGTGGACCATTTACGGACGGCCATCACAGATACACGAAACATCCAGGACAAGAGTAACGTTACTCTGGAACCAGTAATACCTACACAACCACAGGAGGACAAGGATTTATAGGCTCTAGAGATAATTAAAAAATGGGGTATACATTATGATAAATCCAGAGACCCAATAGAATTCCTGGAATCGGTAAATGAACTCAAAGATCGCTACAACATACAAAACCAACACATATTTCGGGCACTTCCTATTATTCTGAAGGGAAAGGCAACGTTGTGGTACAGAAACAATAAAAACCAATGGACAGGATGGACAGGTTTTATGAGGGACATCAAAACATTTTTCAATCGAGACAACAATTTACAACAACTGGAAGACATTATACGTAACCGCCGACAACAGACACATGAAAGATTCAAAGAATTCCTGTCAGACATCAATCAGAAGACACAACGATTTTTGCGAAACCCAAGCCATAGATAGAATATATTCAAACATGCTCCCCAACCATCGCTTATACGTAAGAAGAGAGGAATGCAAGACGATGGCAGAACTGACAAAATTAGTTATCGATCACGAAGATATCCAAAAGGTAATTCGGATTCAAGACCAACCGACACCGAAATCCCGTTACGAGTTACAGGTTAACTCCACACATCCCACATATTCCGGACCTAACAGAATACAGAATTTCAATAGGAACACATGCTGTTGGAGATGCGGGAAAATAGGACATAATCGTCGTGTATGCCGTTCACGCCCAATACTATTCTGCAGTTATTGCGGATCGATAGGTATTTCGTCGACGGATTGCACGTGCAGAAGACAACCGGGAAACGACAATGGAACTGGACAAACCAGGGGCACTCCAGTTCCCCAATAGACCCCTACAGTCCACGAGACAGTAAACCGGTCCCCAGATAGAAGACCGACAGACCGACAACGACCTAACGATGATGACAACAACAAAAAATCTTTCTGAATTTCATTCCTGGAAACTTTTTTTTCCCGAAGAGAGTGGGATCTGTAATGACAAATTCATTACTATAAATCTCGATACAAGAAACCAGTTAGCGCCGCGATGACGAGATACCCCACCAGAACAGCAGAGCCCCCACGCCAGGATGCGCACGAAGAATCGACGGTAGAAGGGAAAGAGACTTCTACCACTACCATCACGATGGATATAAAAATGCGAACCAACAGACAAAAAGACGACTTGGTTTACGGACTCCTGCTCCTCCAAGTTCAGCCGCCTCCAGTGCGAAGCGTAGGTCGAGGGTATTGACTTCAACCTTAAACGCTTTACACTATCCACCGCCGAGTGTTGTACTAAGTCGGAGTATCGATCCTACTTTATACATCATTCATTAGAACGGCCGTTGGCTTCTGGTATTGACGGAAACGAGAACGATTGTTAAAACTGTTAGAATAATTTCGGTGTGATATTGACACACTGAAAACTCTACAGTATCTCCGTAGGGAAGCACCGCTTTCGGTGTGGTATTGACACGCTGTAATAACTACAGTCCCTGCACGTAGAAGTATTCGTTGAGCTGGGTACTGACTAGCTACAAACGATACTCTCAAATCTTTAGACTAAAACCGAAAGAGTATTGATCCGCCGGTTGATCATATCCCTGGCTGACTGAACATTCCACAGGACGTAGAGTCCCATACACCGTCGAGTATATCGCCGGAATCGAAATACACACCGCTATAGTTCCACCTGCGTGCTATTCAGACCATCAGTACCTATCAATCGATGAAAGGATACAGACCGCCGAAGCGTGACCTTCAAAATATTTACGTACCGGAGAATTATATATAATATTGGATTTCAATTTATTTTTGTCGTTGTAAATATTATTTTTTAGAAATAAATCAGTTAATTTAATTGAACTATGTCTCCTTTGGGCTTACCTGGGCAATACGCATTACAGATTCAATTGGAAAAATGATATCCAGGATATCACCATAGGGCTAATAATATCTAAGCTTCAATATTTGTAATATCACATCTTCTTATTTTTTATATTAACATATATTAAGTCAATGACAAGGTACGTAGGTCACTTCTGGGTCTAGCCAAAAATAACTACTAAACATCAGGTAGGCATGAAATGAAATGTAACTTCTGACGATGATATTCAGTTATCGAAACCATTGTAAATTTTTTTAGAATTTTTAATATTTTTCATTATATTGTGAAATTAGCTAGAAACGTTGAGTTTCATTTAAAACACTAATTTTTCTAACCGTTTCTTTATCAGCGTTTATAGCCTCGGCAATCATCCGGAAGCTCATTCGACGATCTGCACGCACAATTTGGTTGATTTTGATCACTGTTTCCACAGTTGAAACAGTCACAGGGCGACCTGGGCGCTGGTCATCTTAAGTGCTCTCTCGGCCTTCACTAAAGCGCTTACACCACTCAAAAACACGCGCACGAGATGGAGAATTGTCCCCATACGCCTCTTGCAACAATTTATAGCACTCAGTCGGAGTTTTTTTTCAATTTACCATTTATGTGCTCTTACCGTAACATATATATAAAATAACCCCATCGCTTTGATTTACTGGGTCCCCACTGTAAATGTTTTTGTATCCAGGTATATTAAAAACGTTTTTATTTTTTATTTCCCAAGTCAAAATAGCCCCTGAATCCATTAAAAAACACCAATAATTCGTCAAAATGTTTTGCTGTACTACTAATATTGAAGTGAATCAATGAAAATTTATTATTGTAGGCATTGATGTTCAAGTGGCTCTCGCATTATTCTATACTTGATATTAATAAAGTGAGTGGATCTTCAATAATAGCTTCGTTTATATATTGATTCATATTCTCATGAGAGCAAAAGTTTTTCACGGTTTCAATAATTTCATGATATTAGTTATAGTCATTATGTACAGACACAATATTTAATACCTGTTTGTGATGCTGGATCCAGTTCGGCTCCTAGCAGTCTGCTGAAGACCGGTAGGATGATTATCCTTTGCCTGTTTCTTATTCTTCGGGGTTTCTGGAACTGTAGATGTTTCACGTCTAATATTGGTTTTCTTTATTACTGGTTGATTCGTTGTTATTTTATTTGTGCTGTTCGTGTTTAAACGGATTGATGGGGAAGTACTGTCAGGCTTTGAGTGAGCTGCGCCTTCCTCAGTCTCATTTCTTTCGACTTCTTCTGGTTAGTATGCTTTATTATTAACAATAAGTCTATTTCTTCTTCTAAAGCAGTTCCTGTTATTCCCGTTGAAGCGAGCGAGATTGAAGTGTTTTCTTAGTTTTCGTCTTGCCTGTCTTTGTTTGAATGTGAGAACGTTCACAATTTTGATACGTGTTCCCTTAAGCTTGAAGCAGTTTTTCAAAATTAATTTTTCGAAAATTATTAGTGAGATCAATTTTCACTGAACAATTTTGCCCTCTTCCTATTATGTACAGGTCGTTAATTTCACTTTGGTTTATCTCAACGTCGACTAGTTGTTTTATTTCATTGATAATGAATTCAGGCGTTATTTCATCACTGAGCTTATACAATCCGCATACTATGAGATTCTTCCTTTTACCCTCTGTTTCAAGATATTCCAATTTTTCTTTCAAACTATCGTTTTCCTGTTTAAGTTTGGGGATGGTCTGTTTTGCTTCTTCTCTTCTCAACAAGATTCTTGTTACAGATGCTTCAATTAAATTTTTCAGTTCATTTCTGGACTTGATAGTTTCATCAAAGATCGCTTTGTTTGTTACTTGAAGTTCACTATCTTGCATTTTGCAAAGAATTCGAAGTGTATGGTCTCTTTTATGAATCCAACAAAAAGAGATCCGATAAGGATTGCCGATAAGAATTTATTTGGTTTATTTCAATACAAATATTGTTTTATTTATACTGTTTTTGCTTTGATCCGAATGCAGACTGTGATTTTTTTTCGATAAACACCACTTGTAAGCACTGAATTGAACGATATTTGATGTATATGAAATTTGTTATTAGCTTATTCAGTTTCAAAATCATGTCTAAAGTAGAGCTACTCACAATAATGTTTACACTATACACAACACACTCTAATTGTCCCACTTGTGTACTTGTGCTATTCTATACCTAAGGTCTTTTAATGCTAAATGATTACATTCTTTATGAAGTGAGGTTCTATCACGCCTGTACAACAGCCAAGAATTATTTAGAGCAATATCTAGCATCTGGGCGAAAATAGATAAATACCATCGACGTGTTATTAAAAGAATTGTACACAAACTCACCAACATGTCCATAGTATCAACCCCTCCCATGTGTGAATTATAATGCTTGGCAACATTTGAAAAAACGATTTCCGATTTCTTTATCTGTACTATATCGCACCTGCTGATTGTCATTATGAGTTCACAAGACATGTAAGAAATAAGGTAACTGCTTCATCATCGTACCACTTAATACAACTAAGTTTATAGGTGTTATCGGTTCTGCAACATAACGGTCCTCATCCCCTTTTCTAGAGGTCTTAATCACTTTCTAAAACACAATTTCTTAAACCGATTTCTTCTAACTGTTTCTAAAGAGAGTATACCATATTCATACCAAAGAAAATAAATTATGTTAAATGAAGTAAAATAGTTATCGAAGTAAAGAACACCCAAATCTGGTGACATTCTCATCGATTCACACAAGGTGACAACAACTTTTCCTCCCATTCCTAATTGTTCTTCTTGTGCACTGAATTTATAGTTTCCTAATGTTTTATATCCACAATATACAATTAGACTTAATAATGAAACATTAACTGATTTGCCAGTTTGTTGAACTGCGTATAAATTAGTAATCTCACCGATTAAATAGAATAAAGCAGGTGAAAAAGAAATATTAAATGGGCGACTTAAGTTTTTCAGAAATGGAAAATTATTGGATAGAATCTCAGCTCAAATTTATTGGTGTTCCATTAATACTTCAAACCATTTTTCCTTTTGGTCATTTTATTCTTTTTTGCAGGTGCTGCGGCACCTTCTAGAGAACATTTAACTCTTTTTTTTTCGCATTCAATAGCTGAGTTAGAAGTTTATGGTGTCTGTTTGTTTCTAAACTTCGATCTTATTTTTATTGGCGTAAAAACAAACTTAGGGGTTTCCATAATGGGTATTCCTTCAGCAAATGGGTTTGAAACTTGAAAATCATTTTCTGAACAGTACCAGTATTAGACAATTCGTCAAACACTACAGCAACGTCGGGTGCAAGATTAGGTGCTTCAGAACTCTCATGAAATCAGAGTTACTACAGTTGTTACCCCCGTCATATAACTCTTTGTCCAGATCATCATCAAAAGTTGGGGTTGGCAGTAAAGCCATAAGTTTCTTGGACCTTGATTCGTGTTCCAAACTGAACGAAAAAATTGAATATATCCTTAATTTATTATTTTATACCGTTCTACTTAATTAAACACTGTTTTTATTTTAGTTATTGTCATTGCAGATTATAATAGGATACAGAACAATTAATTCTTATGTTACTTAGTGGTTAGTATTGTAGACTACAGGATACAAAACAATTTAAGTATATTTTACTTATTTATTGGCATTGCACATTGGAGAATACAAAACAATGAAAACCCATTTCTTATAACTCCTGGTGATGAATTTTTTAAGATACCTACCAGATTTTTTCGGGCGCCAGATTTTTGCTCCACCGAGCTTTCGAAAATGGTCAAGAGTTACCAGGTTAGCAACAGATGAAGGTTAAGTAATTCCAGTGGTCTGTTCTTCTTGACCTCTATGCCGTGCGAAGTGGGAAACAGGCTTTAATTGTTTACCACTATCGAAAAATGAAACTACCGGTGCATGATAAAATTATAAACTTTATTTCCTCTTCGAAATAATTTGGGAAAAGGAAAATAAAACGACCCAAGGAACTATATATTTGAAATATCTAAATGTTGATTAAAACCCATCTGTGTTTACGATATCTAATTAGATTATTACTCAGACCAAAGTACTTTACCACACAATAAATATGTTACAATCACAGACCTAACGTGCAAAGCTTTAATAGTTTAGGTGAGTGCCGGTGAAAATCAGTGGAAAGGATCCCGCCCTTTTCTAATGACAAAGTGGCGTTCCGTCAGATGTAATAAATTTTGAATATAATGTTGTACTCGACTTGTTGACCAAAAGTGTCCGTGGGACCCATTCAATCCTATGACTAATTGTTAAAATACATGGTGTTAAAGTCGAGAAAGCCATATTTTCTGAAACTACGTAACTTGATTAAAAAGAAAAAATAACCATTTTTAGTTAATTGTAGCATTAATATGTCCTAGTCTAACGCAAACGTACACATCAATAGTTCAAAATGTAAACATATACAGGGTGGTTCTGAGTTACATCATGGGGAGTTTTTGAAATTCTGGGAGAATGTGATATGGAATGAAAACATGGTCAAAAATAGAAACTTACATAATGTTTACTGTTCTGACATTATATAAACCCATTTTACATGATATGTATACCGGTTGATTGTTAATTCATCCACAGAAAGGCGTTTCTTAAAAAATGAAAATTACACTCTGGATATTAGGGAATTTGTTATTAATATTGATTATGCATTTAATAACTAGAGAATAATAGTTTTTATGGAATACAAGGTGATAGAGACATCTAATTCGTTTTTGATGCAGCAATAATTAAAGAAATATTCCCTTTTTAGATTCACCCCATATTTTTCAATTCGCTCCGTCAAAATGTACGATCTATTTATTTTTGTAATTTGCTTTAAGCAATTATTAACTTCATATAATTTCATAATTTTAGTATGATGCGTTTTTGAGATTCCAATATGTGTATATAGTGAACTATATTAAATATCAGACATATCCATTCCTGTATAATAAATAAAATATTATATGTGTGCTAACATGTCTTTCAGTACTCTGTGTAATCTTTCTATTTGACCGTTTGTCGTTGGCGCCTAACTTGCCGTGTGTAGCCTTTTTATGTTTAGTAGCTTGCATGTTTCCTGCATAATGTTCTGACATGAAATTTGTTACTCTATCTGTTAACAGTTTCTGGGGTGTTCCGTGTCTTGATATTATTTGTTCAACGAATGCTCTTGCTACTGTATCTGCTTTCTGATCTGGTAACGGAATTGCTTCACAGTATTTGGTCAAATGGTCTTGAAATGTTAGTAGGTATTTGTTTACTTCGCTTGAGGTTGGTAGTGGGCCTACTATGTCCATAGAGATTATTTTCCATGGTTCTGTGACTTTTGTAAATTTTTGTAATGGAGCTTTCTTGGAGTGTGGTGACGTCCTCCGTCTGTTACATGCGTCGCATTGTTTGCAGTAGTTTATTATGTCGGTTCTCATCGTTGGCCAAAAACAACGTCTCTTTATTGCCAATAATGATTTTTGATGTCCTTGATTACAGTATATGGGTGAGTCATGGAAGTCTTCTATCACTTTGGTGATATAGCTTCTCGGTATTATCAGTTGATCTCTATGTTCTTCCTGTTCTTGTCTATATAAAATACCTTCTTTGTCGATGTAGTATTTTCTATTTGTTCCGTCGTCCTTGTCCATTTGTTGTAAGGTGTTGTTGCAGAATTCATCTCGTTTTTGTGCTTTTTTCAGTATGCCTTTGTCCCATATTGGCTCCCAATCTTCTTCTATTTCTATCGCGCAAATTTTCCTTGAAGTAGAATGATTATTTTGGTGGGTATTCCGTAAAATGAATATTGGATCATTTTAGTAATTTCGTTCCAACAAAGTCCTGGGATTTGATCTTTGCTTGCTATGAAGGTTATACTTTCTTCTTTATTTTCCTCGCATAGTGTCTTCAACTGTTGTATTATGCTCCACATGATTTCATAAGAAGTTTCTTCCTTCACCGCTGCTCTGTTTACCCCTATGTAGAATTTTGCGTCTATCGTGTCCCATTCTTTAATTTCTTCTATTCGATTCTGTGCGACGTCCGGTAAATTATATGTGGCTTCTATTTCCTTTATCAATGGATCTTGGTTTGGCTTATTTTTGGCTGTAAATAGTACTATTTATTGTTCTTCTTGTATGGATATTACCTTTCCTTCTTTCTCCAGTATTTTGTCTTTTGCTGGTACTTCGTTTTCCGTTATGTATTGTAAGTAATCTTCGTATGACGTCTCTATGTAGTTGCACGCTTTGTAGAACAGTCTGCTTAGTGCGTCTGCGTTTCCGTGTTTCCGTCCTACTCTGTGGATTTCTTCGAAGTTGTATTCTGCTAAGGTTAAGGCCCATCGTGTTAATCTCGAATTCGGATCTTTCAATGTAAGTACCGATTTTAATGCTCTGTGATCTGTGATGATTGTGAATTTTGTCCCGTAAATGTAGCATATGAATGTTTTAATGGCGGAAATCACTCCTAGAAGTTCTTTTTCGGTCGTTGAGTAATTTGTTTCTGCTCTACTTAGTGTCCTGCTCGCATATGCTATTGGTCTTTCTCTACCGTCTCTTATTTGCAATAATATTGCTCCTACACCTATGTTCGATGCATCTGTCGATAAGATAAAAGGTTTGGAGAAGTCTGGAAAGATTAGAACTTTATCTGACGTTAGCGATTCTTTTAGTTGGTACATTGCCTTAATTACTTCCTCTGTTATTTTGAATGGTGTGTCTTTTTTGGTTAGGTTTACTAACGGTGCTCCTAATTCGGTTATGTTTGGTATGAACCGTCTGTACCAGTCCTAAGTCCTAAGAAACCTCCTTTTACGTTTTTTGGTAGGGGGTATTTGTGTACTGCCTCCAATTTCTGTGGATCTGGAGCTACTCTTTCTTGTGAGATGATATGTCCTAAATATTTCACTTTCTTTAACATAAAATTGCATTTCTTTGGTTTCAGTTTAATGTTTGCTTCTGTTAATCTATTGAATACTTCTTCTAATTTTTCTAAATGGTCCTTTTTTCCTGCATAGTCAAATATGTGTCCTTGTTTTTCACAAATTTGACATCTTGTCTCAATTTTTGTTTCTTCTGCTTCCTTCGTCCTGCAATTAGCCATCTAATGCCCTTGTCTGCCACAGAATAAACATTTCGCGTCCTGCCTACATTCTTCCGAAGTGTGATTCGACCTTCCGCACGTTGTGCACCTCAGTTGTTCGCTCATAAATGCGACTTTCTGGCTACTGCTTCTGCCGCTTCTCATAGTTTCTTGACAACTAACTATTTCTTCCGCTTCTTCTAGTGTCATGTCGTCTTTGTGTAAAATGTAAAAACCTACCTCCCTTAATAAGTCTTTTCTCAACCCTACTTTGAATTGGTTTATTAATACCGAATTATGTATTTTTGTATGTTTGGTATTTGTTCCCTACTTACGCCCTTTATATCTTCTCCTAGTATCATCTTTCCAATTAATTTTAGTCTGGTGCAGAACGACGCTACGTCGTCATCGTGTCTTTGATAGCATTGCACCAGTTGCGTCCACCAATCTGCTATAGATTTTTTTGGTACAAATTTCCGTAGTAATTTTTCTTTAAATTCTGAATATGACACCGTGTCTAACCTCAGATCAGCCTTGAAAAAATCGTGTTCTACGCCCGCAAGTTTATATTTCACTGATTCCGTCCACCTGTCTAATTTAGCCCTCAATTCGAGTTTATCTATGTATCTAGCCGCATCTCTACCTGTGAAATCGGCTTAAGTCGCAGCTATTACCCCTAATGGTTGTGCCTGTGCTACCCTCAGTGTGGGCGGCATGCTGCTTGTGTCTCCCATGGTTTCTGGGCCTCCTTGACTGCCTGTACCTAACCTATTTTGCAAATCGAGTGGAATATCGCTGTCTGAACTTGGTTATTTTTTATCTTTATTAAATGGAATGTTCTAACTTTATAAACTTATATTACTCCTACCTTTCTGGCTTCTACGACGCTTGAAATGGATAGCTTTCGGTGCACGGGTAGGATGGGTTAACTTTCCCCTTTGTGAAATTGAAGCTTACGTCGTTTGGGAGTATGATTTATTCTAACGAGTGGAACTGAAGATGAAAAGAAAAAAGAATCAATTGTATAACGAAGTAATAAACCAAAACTGATTTGTTTTGATGTTATGCGTCCCGTTATTGATGACTGTCGTACCTGTGGGTAGCTGTGATGACGGTGGGAGAGTATCGGCTAATTCTCGATATTTTCCAGCCTTTTTACCCTCCTGTATGCCACGTTAACTGCTTTTTTCAGCCTCTGGTTACAGACCGTACAGCTTCACCGTTCCCTGTATTCTCTTGTGCTGTAGCAAGATTGGCATATAATCTTGGCCTGACAGGAATATCTTGTGTGAAGATCTGGCGTCCCTGCTGACTTACAACCCTGTATTGTAGATTCGCTATTTGACTACTGATCGTTTTCTTCCTGTATATGTAAAGTCGCTTTCTGAAAAATAACCGATTCAGCCTTGTATCGGGAAAACTGCCGTGAAAACCAAACAAATCAAACCTGCAACGAAAAACCTCTGTGAAGAAGTAACCAAGCAACCCTGTATCGGGAAACCGCTGCGAAGAGCTAACCAAACAACCCTGTATCGGAAAACCGCTGTCACCAGATGTAATGAAACCTCCTTCAATGGAGCTGTCACCAGTGTAACAATAACACTATACTATACTGCTGATCTATACCTCCTTCACTTAACTGGTTATTAATAAAAGAAACGCTGTCACCACTCCAACAATTGCTGTCACCGCTTGTAATAAATTTCTAGACCTTTTTTCGGTATATAGATCCCGACCATTCGAGTGACCAATTTCTTTCTCCAATGTGCGGCTGAGCTTGTAAGGCAAATCCAGTCCGATTTGAGCTGGGTACGCCTGGTCTTAAAACGGTTTGATTCTCTTTTGCCAGGACAGGATTGTTCTCCCGTTTCTGTCTCACATCCAAGGTTGTTACGCTCTCTAGGGGAAATTTCGGGGTAGGGATGATAGATAAAATATGGTGGAACCACAACTTTGTATAAAAAAATATAATAAAAAATTCTCTGAGTATATAAATATATGTAAATATAACACAAAATCCCGATATTACCCAAATAAATAAAGTCCCCTGGTATAAGTCTACCTATACATCTATCTATAAATTGTGCATCCTAACCTACCCCTGTATAACATATAACTATTCCACAAAAACAAAGTTATGACAGAGCCCTCGCTTTGCGTTAGAACAACTAAACTACCCCCTTATCGTTTTGGTATTTCGGATCACGTCTGAACTAAGAAACAATTTTTCTATATTATACTAGTTATCCGAACAAGTTCGCTGAAACCTAAGGAAAAGGGAAAAACATACGCTCCGGCCTTTTTTTATTACCACGTACAAATTAACCTCGCGAAAATTTCTATCTCCGTCCTACCTACGAGGTGGAAGCGAATTATGTGGCGCAACAAAATAATAACTACTAATTAAAAAAAAATTAACTCTTTTCAGGTTGGCGAATCTCTGCAAAATTTAATTATATCAGCACACACGGTAAATTATATATATTACAGAACGAGCTGTGCCCCCTAAATTTGTGAGCCTGGACATATTTAACTGAGAACGACTAGATGTGTCCAGTCCCTTTGAAAGATCAGAAAATCAACTAAATATATTTGTTATCGCTACTCCCTATGTATAACAATTGAATTATAACTCCCAAGTTCAGAATCCAGCGCAAATAATAACGAATAAATGTCTCAAAAATGCAAAAAAACGTCCAAATCTCAATTTTGTTCAAAAACTTACGGCGTTGGAAAACTTCCCTTCTCTGGCCTGGATACTGCTTATTCTTCGCTATCTTTATAGCCGCCGCGGGTAGTGCCAAATAACCGGAATCGTGCTATGTTGAAAAAAACTTAGCGTAGAGGGTAATTCTACCGTTTTGTGTCTCGAAACGGGGGACAGTGTTCACCGTCAAGGATATCTTAGTATCCCTATTACACCCTGACATAACGGAGAGAACTTTACCTCTGATACCGCTAACACTAAAAAAAACTACTGCCGTCACCGTGACAGGGAAAGGACTTTTACCTTCGCGTTTTCGACCCGCACTCCCTGCTGCCGCTCTCTGCACCTCGTTTTTGCTTTTCCCCCGAATTAGGTTTGGGGTTTTTTGTCGAATTGCAAAATCAACTTTTTGTGTTTTGAAGCGTGCTAATTCTCGTTATCGAAATAATTGTATTCAAAACAATTATTTTGCTTTGACCCAGTAAAATGTTTTATTTGTTCTACTCTGTTTTGACTTCGTATTATTTTTCTAAACAAAATGTGGGTCGCATTCCAGTTTTTTATTTTGAATTAAAATAAAATATGTTTTACCGTGTATTCTGAAATTTTCTACAATAAATTTATCTCTTAGGTATTCGTATTTATTACAGTTGCTAGGAAAAATAAACATTGATCACAGATTTTTGAAGCAGATGTAAAAATGATTATCCTAGGAAAGAAATCGAGTAGAAATAAAATAAAAGAAGTTAAGTTATATGAAAGAAAAGCTGAAGCTGAGAAAAATACTTTATAATTAATAATCAAAGTAAACTGTTGGAATTTATAAGAAGGAGAAGAAACTTGAATGTTGTATAATAGTGAATGATAATGATAGCAAAATCCAAGTTGAGATATTAACGAATTAGATTGAAATAAAATTAATTGTAAATAGAGAATACCTACATTATTATACAGGAAGATAGATTGATAGTGACATTCTAGGAAGAATTATAAATTTGAGCTATTTGGACATCCTATTCAAAATTAAAAGAAACAAAAGAAAGGAATATCATTTGAAGAACTGAGTTTAAGAGTGACTACGAACTGTGAGGTAAAGTTTTTCTTATATAAACTGTTTTAATGATAGCAATATAACCTGAAACATTTGTGCCAACATTATAATCTTGTCAAATATTTGAATTTCTTTAATGGTTTCAATTGTGTTTAAAAACATAACGAATATTGTATTGGTCAATTGAGAAATTATTATTTACTATTAAATAATAATACATTTGAAACTAGGTTAATATTTATGACACAAAACCAAATAACTATAGAGAAAGAGATCTTTCTTATCGACATTAGTTGATTTATTTAGCCCTCTCTATTCCTATAAGATAACCAGAAAATACAGGGTTGTATTAGATATTTAATTATTTGTAAAGTTATTGGAACGTAATAATTTGAGTGTTTATTATTTTATTTACTAATTATATTACAATTTAGATTATATCTCGAGTTTGAATTTATAAAGTAAAAGACGTATCCTCAACCACCATAATTCCTTGTCTATGGTTAAGAGTTTCATCCTCATAGACTGAGTATAGCTGGCTCACAATAATAACACACAAAAAATTGATAGACTAATATCATCTGGCGCTCAACAACTAAAATTATAAAAATATAAATCTAATAAATGTCAATAATTAGAATCATAAATAAATAAATGAAAATAAAATATCACAACAATTGACGAACCAGCGTATGGAAAATAAAAGTGAATAATTATAATATTCATACATAAATAAATAAAAGATACTATTTTCACAATACATATAATGTAAAATGAATTTATATAATGTCAGAACAGTAAACATTATGTTAGTTTTTATTTTTGACCATGTTTTCATTCCATATCACATTTTCCCAGAATTTCAAAAACTCCCCCTGATGTAACTGAGAACCACCCTGTATATGTTTACATTTTGAACTATTTATGTTTACGTTTGCGTTAGACTAGGACATAATAATGCTACAATTAACTAAAAATGCTTATTTTTTTCTTTTTAATCAAGTTACGTAGTTTCTAAAAATATGGATTTCTCGACTTTAACACCCTGTATTTTAAAAACTAGTCATAGGATTGAATTGGTCCCATAGACACTTTTGGTCAACAAGTCGAGTACAACATCATATTCAAAATTTGTTACATTTGACGGTACGCCACTTTGCCTTAGAAAAGGGCGGGGTCCTTTACTAGCAGTACGGTGAAAATTACACAGAGAAAGCGTCATCAAGGCACTAGCGGTGTTTTACGGGATCGTTACTTAGTATTCGTGTACGGCTTAGAATAGGACGGCGGTAACTAATAAATTGCCCTCGGTTTTTGTACGGATATTACCCCAGCCGTTGGTGCTAAATCCATCGCTTAAAGAACAGTTAGCCGGCAGAATCCGAAAACCTCTTCCTGGCGAACCTGCTATGGCAGCAAACGCTCGCGAGATTATTTCGTTTCACGTCTTGGAAAACTCATGAAGAATCCACCTGCTATGGCAGCGAACACAGACTACGCTCCTCCAAGTTGCATATTATCAAATAGTTAGAGTCACGCTACCAATGCCTTTGTCACTAGATTTACCGATTCCCGAAATACTTTGAAAATCCCCCAAGAATCTACCTGCTATGGCAGCGAGGATCCTTGGAAGATTCCCAACGGTATTTCCCTTCCCTAATGTTGTATACCGGAATCGGGATTCCCGAAATACTTTGAAAATCCCCCAAGAATCCACCTGCCATGACAGCGAGGATGCTTGGAAGTTTCCAAACGGTATTTTTTCCCCAAATTTTCTACACCGGAATCAAGATTCCCGAAATACTTTGAAAATCCCCCAAGAATCTACCTGCTATTGCAGGGAGGATGCTTGGAAGTTTCCCCTTAAATAAAACCAACAGATCAAATTTTTTACTTCGGAATTATACACAAATACACGGAAAATCACTCAAATCAAACAAGCAGCAAGCATAATAAAATCTATTAATATAACTACAAAAAACGCTAGGAGCAAAATGAATTTAACACAGAAAGATTGATTTATAAGATAATTTTGAAATTCGCTTACCTCGTTGGCGAGAAGAAGTTATAATTTCGGAGACGGCGGAAAACGGCGGAGAAACAAGTGTCAAAGCACAGAGCAAAGACCAAACATAGCTATTCCCCTATTTAACAATCTTAAGAGCGGCGCGGACTGATTTGCGCGAACGACACAGTAAGCAATACATATTCAATATACCGGAAGTATCAAAAGTAATATACATATTTTCAAATTATTACTAGTAAATAAAGTTATAGCTTGTCATGAAAGAGGGGTGTATAACTTAATAATAACATAACTTAATAATAATACTAATAAAATGAGAAACTAAGATATATACAGTGGGATGTCGAGAACGAAAAATAGTAACATCGTTTTAATAATTCAAGTGTATACTTACCTCAACATCAGCGGTCAAATGTTTTTGACGCCATCTTGACATTCCAATTGCACACAAAAGCGAGAGATTGCTCTGCCATGACGATTTGTGAGCTTTAATATTGTTATTTGAACGTACTGCTAATTACTTGTTTAAGTTGAAGTTTGTAGTTTTGATCGCTTCTGAAAATGTATGTATATTATAGGATACTCTGTCAATTTAAGGATAAAAAGCTTGTAAATGGTACTTTCCCAATTCCTATCATATTGGCGCATTTTGAAACTACACTGCGAACGGTACACGTTGAGTGCTCGTACAAGAGAGCATCGTACACGTGTAGTTGAAGCTGCACTTTCGAATTTCACTTTATTATACCTTGTAGTTGATGCCATTTTTCTCACATTTCTCACAATTCAAATGGGCAGATAATATTCAGGTACTCCAATAAAACTTGAGCCCAAGAAAATCCAGAATTACTACAATGCTTAAGTTTTGCGAATTTGCTCAAAAAATTACAAATCATTTACGAGTATTTTGTCGTAATAACCAAAATTAGGTCATTTGATCAAAAAATTCTCAAATCAATATTTTCCGATAATTTATTTCCAAGATTAGGATGGTTTTAGAAAGTAAGCTCTAACAGGTGATTGATTGTTAATTTAACAGTGGAAATAATAATAAAATTATATGTTAGGTATACCACACCGATGGTACGAGAACATTAAATTAATGAATCCAGAAGGATATAAACATTATTGGAAGAATCTTAGCCTTCCGTTAACATTCACGCAAATGATTTGGGCGGAAACAACTCATATAGGTTGTGCAAAAGCATTTTCAAGCAAAGAATCTAAGATCGTATTAGTCTGCAATTATGGTCCACCAGGCAATATTAATCGCCGTCCAATATACATACAAGGTAAGTTTATAGTGTTTCGTTGAAGTATTTGAGCTAGTAATCTAGAACAAAAAGGTTAGTATACACAAAACTTTGCAATTAATAATAACGTAATACGACATCTATATCTCATTGAGTAAATCAACGAAATTTGTTTATTCGGTGTGTACACCCAGTGCATTCCAAATTCATTCCTGATGGACTGATATTGCACAGGGTATTATAGATAAAGGAAGAAATCTCGGGAATAAATATACGGGGTGTCAGTTTGAAAACGTACCATCCTCTATTTTTTGGCACTTCTAGAAATTTCAAAAATTTGTAAAGCCATGTCACACGCTTATTTTTAAGGGGGGCAGTTTGTATGCTGATTTTCAACTAAATTACATCCACACTCTAGCAAAGACATACTCCTTTATTATTGTTGGATTTCCGTTAGATTTTCAATTTCAATTATTCTCCTGCTAGGTAGATAACTCAAACAATAACCTCTTGTAATCGTGGTTGTCTTTTATGCTCGCGTTAATCAGAGATTTAAACTTAAGACACTATTATATCCATCATATAGAATTCGCTTGATAATTTGTGATGAGGTTAAAATAATTCATGTGCGGGTGTCCATGTTTTCTACTTTTATAAGTTATAAAAAAGGAGTACCGTTTATGGTATACGAAGCTGTGTTGGATAGAGCTCTCTGAAGATAATTTTCTAGCGTTTGTGTGGACTGGGTAAATCCTGAGTTGAGTAAATATTTATCCGTTACCGGTCATTTTGTTGTCTCATTAATTTGGCATCTTATTAATCAAAATCCGATGTCAAGCAAAATTTTGGGGTAAATTGTATAGTCTTAAAGCTTAACTCTCCTCATAAGAACTATCTTATAATAGATCCCTTACACAGTATTATATATTTGGTCCTGCGAGTCTGGATTCGGCTGATTTACTGTTTAAAATAGTTTGATTCTCGGTTTTAAAGAAACTAAACTTTAATATTTAATTTTTCAATATCTATTGGGATGGCTTGTTATCTTCGTTGGAATGCATATTGCTTGTTAACAATTGGTATTTCTAGTGAAATTTGCAGTTTGAATAAGGACCAAAAAATATATTGCGTGCAGTTTCTCGTTTTTCTTTTTATTGTACATTTTGGTCAGATTGGTTACCGTGAATTTAACCAGTTTCAGAATACCTACGAATCAATAAGGTTTGAGTTTAAAATCTAGCTGGTTATTATCCTTGCCGTAGGCAGCTTGATAAGTACTTTTTTTACATAAATTTTTTTTATTTGAAATAGAGGTCATTGAACTTTCATTTATTTACTCATATTTGCTAGTTTCTAAATAACTTTAGTTTTCTCTTAAGACACTTGGTAGCTTGACAAGGTGACGTGAGTTTGTTTGTTACAAAATTTGTAATTTATGGCCTTTTTAAGTACTAAGAAGAACAATTTCTCCCTTTTTTTTCAAAACTAACTTATTGGGTAAAACAGCCTAAAAACCTTGTTGTTTTTGAAGAAATCATATTTTTATTCTGAATAACACAAGAATAATATAATGTAGGAACCTTATTATCAAAAACTGGGAACTAGGAAGTGCAACTTAAAAACATACAAACTAAATTTTGGTACGTGACTTTGGCAAGGTAACAATTTTTGAGTACTAAACTAATAAATTTTGGTAACTCCACTAATATGGGAAACTTCAAAAAAATGCATTCCTTTATTTATCGCCTGTTCGTCAATAATTACAGCTACTGCATTTAATAATACCGACTCTGTGTCCTCAACATCAGGATATACAAAATACAAACCCTTTTCACGTAAAAAGTTAACCTTAATATCGCCATCCTTTACTTGTACAACCTTTCCTATGTAATGAATGATATCTTTTTTCCCGGGATATTTAACGATCACCCAATTCCAAAGTTTAACGTTTTGAATATCAGCATGGGTACGTCTTTGAATGTTGTTTGTTTTAGCCTCAATTACCCAATTTTCTTATTCTCCTTCAATTATCTCATTCTCCACTTGTTTCTTTTTCTGCACTGATCAACTCTTCAAAATCTTCCGACTCATTGTCACTGTTATCATAATTACCTCACTTTCTGACGAACTGGAGCTAGGTTCCTGTGATTCTTGTGCTTTTCTTTTTTTGTTTGCCATTGGTTGCTTTTGGCTTTGTTTTTTTTAGATTTCTTTTCTTCTTCCTTTTCACGAAGTCTTTCTAAAACATCTTTGTATGTTAGGCTTTCAGCAAATTTTCTGTTTACTCTGTTTTTCTTCATAACTGTCGATTGTTTTGTGTTTTCAGTCCTTAGGACTGACAAAAT
This sequence comes from Galeruca laticollis, assembly GCA_963921935.1. Taxonomy (NCBI): domain Eukaryota; kingdom Metazoa; phylum Arthropoda; class Insecta; order Coleoptera; family Chrysomelidae; genus Galeruca; species Galeruca laticollis. Next base: position 72,331,073 of record OY998182.1, read on the forward strand.
TGAATTTGCTAAACTTGTTTTAATAGAAACGTGACCGCGGATAATTTTTTACGTCCGTAAAATTAGCTAAAGAATTAGAAAAAAAAGGACCAGTTTAGTAGGAACTCAAAACCATCTAAAAAAAGAATTTCCACATTCGCTAAAACGTTTACGAAAGGCTTTGTGCAGCTCCAAAATATATAAACACGAAAGACTGTCACCCACTGTTTATCAGGGTTGAGTAAATAAAAATGTATTCATATTGCGCTCCGTATATCCAGATGTTGAAATATGGAACAGAGAAAAAAGCTGCCTGACACAGTAAAATTCTACAATGGAACGAAGTTTGGAGATGCTGTTTTGGACCACTTTAGGTTTTCTTCAATATCATGGACATGGCATCAATAAATGCATGGATACTATATAAAGAAGTTAAAGGCAAAAACATTAATCGGCAAGATTTTATATTCAAACTGGCAGAAGAATGGAGGGAAGGCTATATCAGAAATAAAAAATTACCGGTAGAGCTCGTCTGCACGAGCACACAGAATCCAACACCAAATAAGCGACGACAATACCAAGTTGCAAAATGCAGAAAAAATGAAACCAAAGAAACATGTGTGCTATGAAAAAAGGCAGTTTTTGGTACTTGCACAGGAAGAATTGAAACAAGATATTATTGTATCGTTTGATTAGAAAATATTAGTTAATTAATCGAATAAATTCAATTATAATTAGTTTGTTCTGTCGTACTATTTTTCTCATAATAAAAAGTGTTTTGCACAATGTGTTTTACTGAATAAACTGAAAGCGGTCATTTTGACTGCAACGGAGCTTTTATGTAGATAAAAATTCTGGTGCTTCGAGTATTAAAGATGTTCTGTGGCTTTTTATCCAAACTGAAACGCGAATAGACCGCTTGCCATTTATTATAACAATCTTCCATTAGCTCCCGTGACCCCGCTACAGCTCTATTCTTGGGAAGACTTTGAGCTACTCGCCTACTTATTTTTTTAGACCATCTTTTTTCGAACATCATGGACCAATCAATACCTGTCATTCCATTGCGAAACGGATTCGGTCGATCAAGTTTTTGCACGTAGTTTTACACACATCTTTGGACTTGTAGTCGGTCGAATCCATAGCCCCATTCGTCAAGCTTAACTAACGTATGCATCAACATTTCCTCTTCTTTATAGGTTAAAACTGTAGGACGTCCAACAGCTTCACGCTTAAGTCCTTTAAAATGGTTCATTGAAGTAGTCCGGTTTATACCATAACGTTGAGCGGCAGCCTTAAAACTGTCACCATTTCTAACTGCTTGCAGATATTTTTGCATAGCCTCGTGATCATAGGACATGTACTTTAGAATATTAGGGCGTCTGGGTTTCTTTGTGCATGCCATCTACAAAAAATTTTGAGAGTCAAAGTTGGCCTAAGGATTACATTGTCAGTGTCAATGTTGGACTAGGGGCTAACATTGACACTGTCAAACATAACCTTAGATTAATTTTCTTAAAAAAAATGTTTAGTTTTACAAAATCACTAACTGATACAAAAACTGATTTGTAATATTAAAAGTAGAGCTTAAATTACCTTTATCACCAAAACTTCGGGCCTGTTAACTAAAAATTTACAAAGTTTTCTATGCAAATATAGGGAGCACGTTAAACATCAGCTGTTAAATGCCGCCGTTGCTGCGGAGGATGCATATTACGTCGATATAAAGCCTTCGGATGGTAATAGAGCACAATAAAGAGAAAATAGTATGGCTACCAATGTAGTCACATTTTTTATTAGATTTAGAAATTGTGTCAATGTTATACCAATGTCAATGTTGGTCCGCGCTACCTTAAATTCTCTCTCTTTGAAAAGTTGAAGGTCCGTTTTTTATTCCAAATGGAACATATTCGTAATGTCCGTTTTCTACATTGACAGCTGTTTTTTTATATCATCTGGGTGCATTTCTATTTAGTGGAAACCACTTGTTAAATCAAGGGTCCAGAAAAATTGACAACGGCCAAGCTTATCTAGAATGTCACATATGTTAGGAATGGGGTAACGATCATCGATAGTTTTTTCATTGAGTTTGCGATAGTCTACAACAATGCGTCGGGTTTTTTGCGAACTACTCAAGGAGAATCGCTTGGAGGTATTATTCATTTTTCTGGCATATCATTTATTTGTTTTTCAACTCCGGGTTTATGTATGAAAGAGTATCTGTATGATTTTGTATAGACGGGAATTTCGTCAGTTGTTTTTATTTGGTGCTCGACTTGACTAGTAAAAGTTAAAGGAGAGTTTTATCTGTAAAAGAAGTCTGAATATTTTCTACAAAGTTTGATAATATGAAATTTCTCTTCTTCACGTCTTTTGTGTTAGTATTATTTTCGGGGGAGGGTGTTACTGATACATGAAAAACTTCGTATTCATTTTCAATAAGGGAGGTTTTGCTTGGTTCTTATAGATAGATTCCTTCGATAATATCTGTATTGTTTATAATGTCGACAGGGGCATAACCATTTTCTTCTTGAGATATTCCATCTGTAATTAAACATTTGAATGATTTAGTTGGCGGTATACCAACAATACCGTTACGAAGATCTACTAGAATTAGGTTCGATTCTGACAAAAAATAATATTTTTTTACTTCCGTAGCCTGAAAGAGGAAGTTGGACATTATTTGTTTTAGGAAGTAAATTTTTGAGATCAAGTTCAACACCTAAATGCTTTAGTGTATCATAGCCGATAATCCCATCGAAAAAATGATGAAATTAGAAAATACAAAAATTTATTGTTTGTTTTCTAAAAGTATTGTTTAACCACTCATAGGAGTGGGTCTTTGTTGTGAAGTTTGAGGGTTTGGCCTGAAGACATTTTGAGTTCTTTGTGGACCAAACACTTGACGAATAGTGAAGTATTTTTTTGATTTGGAGGCGGACGTGGTTGTATATTAATTGGGCCACGGGGAAAGTGGAAACTGAAATTATTTGTTGTCTAGCTTCGGCTATCGTTTTGGGTTTTACAGCACGAATAGTTGAACCCAATGGTTCTTTCAAAGTGCACAAGAATATTTTTAAAGCATGACTATCATAGAAAGTATTTTTTATTCTAATAGCGTATCCGGTCTCGTGACGTTCGACATAATCATGTAATGAACTTAAATTTGACACAACTCTAGTACAAAAATGTAAAGAATTTTCAGTGTTACATTGTCTTAACTGGTCTAAATAAAAAAGTAAACCATTTTCATCGCGTTGATCACCAAAATGTGCAACTAAAGCTTATTTAATAGATTACCAACTTTTATCTATACAAACACTATACACATCTTTAACATCGTCTACCAATTTTGAGTAAATTTCATATATGAGAGTTATATTTTGAACGCAATTTGTATTAACCCATTAATGCCTATGGTATGATTCATCATACGGAGGTTAGAATCCATTTTGAGTTCACGGCGTGTGCATCTCATGTGATAAAAACAGTCATTAATTACGTCATATATACAAATAATCACTTGCTAACTCTATTATAATTGTTAATACGGTTCGCATCAAAGTTTGTTGCATTCGGAAACAGTTTTACGTAGCAGTGTATTTTCCAGTTCGACAAAATGAGAAACAGGTGAGGTTATGTTGTTTTATCTGGTTTGACTGTAATTATATCAGGAGTAAAGCCATCAAAATATGACTATTATACACTAAGGGATACTAACGGTTCAACAGAAAGTTTGGCTGTGGCCTGCACTTCACGCTACACTAAAAAAAATTGCGTATGATATATCATGAATGTATTTTTGTTGCAGAAAGAAATTTTATGATCCATCAAATAGTCGTGATGCGGAAGAGCTTCTAAATTATCTAGAAGAGCTTGATTCAGACGACGAAAATCATGAACGAGTAAATAGTTGTCAAAGATTCGATTTGGTAATATTTCCACCAGCAGATGGCATCGAAAGTGACGTGGATGATGCATCAAGCGATGATGACATGGCCCACAGTATTCGTGACATTGGAAAAGGTGTGTTGAGAAAAACAATGGAAGTTATCGCTGTTCGTGATGGTGAAAAAAATGACGTGGGTCTGAACGTTCCAACCAAAAAAAGACTAATATATAAATAAACTAGTGATGACGATACATAACTGGAATTCACTGCAGTTCATGACAATGAGGAAAATGATGTAGGGACGAACGAGCTACAAGAAGAAATCATTTTTGATGCAGATACTAGTGACGACAATATTCCTTTAGATATGTTGGCAAAAAAAATAAGACTTGATAGACCATGTAAAGAGAAACCTGGAAAAAATTGAAAATATGAAGAGTGAACAGAAAAAAGAAAATCATCAGAAGTTGAACAGAATAGCAGTTGGAAGGGAATGGTAATAAATAAAGGCCAAAAATAGAAAAAACTGCAGAACCTGCTATAGTACAGAAAATCAGGTATGATAATATGTCACCAGAAAATGTATTCAAAATGTTTTTCACCGAAGAGTTCATCAAGGAAATCTGCAATGAGACACAAAAGTATGCATCCTTCAAAGGAAAACACGACCTTGTTGTTTCTACTAAGGAAATGTACATCTATTTTGGCATACTGCTTCTTTCTGGTAATTGTAAACAACCTTTTCGAAGAATGTACTGGGAGACTAAAGCAGACACATATAATAGTGTTGTAAGTAACAGCATATCTCGTGACAGATTTGAAACAATTCATCGCTATTTACATTTCCACGATAATAATTCCATAGGTCCAAATAACAAAGCATATAAAACTCAATCACTACTAGATCAGATAAACAAGGCATCTCAAGACTTAGCCCAGCCTCTAGGAAAGTCCTTTCCACTAGACGAGGCAATGGAACCATATTTTGGATATCACCACATGAAACAATTAGATATGGTTTCAAATTTTGGTGCCTTATTACTTCAGAAGAATATTTGTTGAAATTCAATCCGTATTGTGGTGAAGGAGACAAAATAGAAGAGAAACTTTAGGTTCTAGTGTTACTGAAATTCTTTGCATTGGCTATTTACCTGATAAGTCAACAGTTTTCATCGACAACTTTTTCAATTCGCTTTCACTATTGGAAACTCTCACAGCAAATTACATTTATTGTATTGGTACTCTGCGATCAGATAGAATGGAAAAAGCTCCACTAACTGATCTGAAAAAACAGAAACGAGGTACATCGCATGTGTTGAGAGAAACGGAAACTAATTTAGCTCTGATCAGGTGGCATGACAATAGTCAAGTTACCATCGGGACTAATTATTATGTGGAAAATGGTACATGCTTCACCAAAGTATTCTGCAAAAGATGGTCAAAAGAAGAAAAGAAACGTGTAGATGTCGATCAACCCAACATAATACACCTATATAATCAAGGAATGGGAGGTGTCGACTTATTTGACAAAATGCGAGGATTGTATCGTGTCAGAATTCGATCAAGGAAATTGTATTGGCCATTTATTAGATTTTGTCTCAACGGTGCTGTTGTGAATATGTGGATGATATATAGGTTTTTTCATCCTAAAATCAACCTTATTCAGTTCATACGAAGGATTGTGCTTTATCTGCTTAGTTCTCCAATGTATTTAGCTGGACCTAAGCCCAAGTGCACTAAAAGCATCCTGCAAGAGGTGAGATTTGACGGAGTCGACCATTTAGTTGATAAACAGGCTACACAAAGACGATGTGGTTGTTGTAAGAAATGTACCAAAGCTTCCTGTGTCAAGTGTAATATTGGATTACATCCAGACGGCCGTTTCCGCTTATACAGTGTGACAATCCAAAAACGTACAATGGGCTATATCTCACGAACGAAAGATGATATCAAAAAATGCTCAAAACCGTTTCCAGGATAGGAAGGGGGAACTAAAATGACATAAAAAAGAACTCGCCCCCATCAACCCCAACTGAAAAAGTTTAAATGGCAGACCCCTACTTGTGATACATCATTCAAAAGCCTACAAAAAATGCTATCCAACGGTATGAATAATAATGGTACAGAGTGAATAAACAACACCTTACCTTAAAAGGAAAATTTAATGAAGCTTTTGTTGAACTACAAATTTGTTAAAAATGTCAATGAAATAAATGTTCAAAGTGGGTTCCGTTGTTCTGTAAACCATAGTACAGCCTATTTCCAAATTCTGTAGGAACTTTTACAAATGTTGTTCTAGTAATAGCGCGACATGCTTGAGTAATTTTTTTCCCGCAAGTCCCCAAGTGACGCAGGTTGAGTTTTATACACAACTGACCTGAGGTAACCCCATAAAAAAAATCAGGTGGCGCTAAGTCTGGTGACCTCGGTGGTCACTAAATAGAACCTCTCCTTCCAATCCATTTGTTTGGATAATTAGTATCCAGCCAGTGCCTAACTGCAGCTGCATAGTGAGGAGGTGCAGCAAATGTTCTTCTAGAGCTAGATTGCCTTGGTCATTCCGTTGATTCTCTAATTCATGCACAATTAAAGGTTGGATGGTGTTTTCCAGCATAACAAGGGGCCAATTAAAGCATCCCTAGCCCAGCCCAGACATTAAGTTTTTTAGGGTATTGAGTGTGACCTTCTCTAAATCGATGCGGGCTCGTATCACTCCAGTACCGACAGCTTTGTTTATTCACATTGCCATTCATCATAAAAGTACATTCATCACTGAAACAAATATTTTTCAATAGTCTAGGTTCAACGCGAATTCTTTCAGTCATTAGTTCACAAAACTCAATTCGTCGGTCTGGGTCATCATTGCATAGTTCTTGAAGAATTTGCGTTTTGTACGGGTGAATCTTATGTAATTTCAACACCTTCCTGACCGACTCACGTGATAGTCCTGTCATTGTAGATACCTGACGTGTTGATGCAGTAGGCTCTATTGCAAATTGCCCAAGGACCTCAACTTGGCTTGCTTCATTCAGTAATCTTGGGGCATCCCTTTTTTTATTTTGCACTGATCCCGTTTCTCTAAATTTTTCGACTAAATCGCGGATGTACACGTGACTTACATGTTTGTCCGGATGCCTCTCAATAAATATTTGAGCTGTTCGTAAATAACACTGGTTCTGTGAGCCAAATATGAAAATGATCTCCATACCTTCAGGTATACTGTAAACCATCGTGACAACTACAGCAAATGACAGTACTGATCGTACACAATGATGACACTAATGTCTCAAATGAACAAAAAATTATTGACGGCGACAGAAACCAAAAAACAGATGTTTACAACTTGTTTTTGCAAAGACGGAAAATTAAAGTTTTTATTCAACCACAAAAAGTCTCCTCGGACACTTATCATTGAAAATAAGGTTTTATTGGCCTTTAAAGATTTTTAACATTGTATCGCAAGTAGGGTTCCTACGTTTGTTATTGAAAGTGTTAGATAATAATTTGGTAATTATTGATACACCCAGTACCATTATTATTCATACCGTTGGATAGCATTTTTTGTAGGCTTTCCAATGATGTATCACAAGTAGGGGTAAGTAGGGGTATGCCATTTAAACTTTTTCCGTTGGGGTAGGTGGGGCCTAGGGAGTTGATGGTGGCAAGTTCTTTTGTATGTCATTTCAGTTTCCCCTTCCTATCCTAGAAACGGTTTTTAGCATTTTTTGATATCATCTTTCGTTCGTGAGATATAGCCCATTGTAAGTTTTTAAATTGTCACACTGTATAATACACCATCAAAATAATTGTCCCATTTGGAAAGAATAAATAATGTTTTAATAATTTAAATCATTAAAACTTTTATTTCAGGCATTCACACATTATTTAGTATTTCACCCTCATACCTCACAATGCTAACCCCTATATGCCTACCGTATGATATATCAAACGTGAAAAAATCTACTCTAAACAAAAAATTGATGTTAAACACGTTTACATAGTTAATCTAGATGCCAATTGGAACTCTTCCTAGAAAAATAAACGAAATCTACAAAAACAATTACTCAGGCACTAATGGGTTAATAGGATCCCAATGAGTATTTATTAATATATTACGTTTAAGCCTGGTCCAGACACAACGTCTTATCGAACGACTTATCGAATCAGACAAGTCGTATCAAGTAAAATGGCGCGTGTGGACCAAAAAACGTACGTCTTGCATGATCGAAATAAGGTTGTACGATAAGTCGAAAATTTATAGTGCGAGGCATCATTTTATGAAAATTGATTCGACAAGTTGGAGCGTGTGGACAAACTTTCGTTTTATTGGAAATTGTTTCAGTATATTTCCGTAGAACGTATTGCACTGCTTGTTGCTTTCTGTGTACGTATTGGCAACTATTTTGCAATTGAAAATTTAAAAGCAATATGTCAGATCTTCGTCAGTGCTTCCGAGAATTTTTAAGAGAATTTATTGAACTCTATCGTAGTTTTCCTTGCTTGTGGCAAGTTAAAAGTGCCGAGTATAGTGATCGAAATAAGAAGTCGCAGGCATATGAAATAATGATTGAAAAACACAGTATCCATCCTCAGGATGGCAATAAAACATAACTGCTACCCCAAACTACCCAAAAACTCTTGATTACATGACAAAGCCGATACGCCCACTATCAAAGACTTTATAACAAAAATTTCAGCGAATTTTTATAATTACTGTCTGTCAGATGGTCTTCGGAAGAATCTCATAGACGCAATTCGCGCAGAAGGCATCCGAGATAGTGGGTGTAGACTTCTGCATGGAACACTAATTACATAACAAGGTTGTTTAAATCCAAGCCTATTTCACATATAAGTGTAAATCAATCTGAATAAATAATTAACGAATACTCAAAGTCAACGTCGGTCATGTTACTTCCTCGAAAACTAAATCCAATATCGTTTTGAGACCCTGTTTTTTAGCTACTTTTCAGGGAATACACAGCCGAAATATGCTAGAAGTCATAAACACGTTACGGGACAAAGTTGTTGTATACAATGAATAGCTGTGGATGATGCTTCAGCAAGGAGCCATAGGAATCAAGGATGGGGAACACATAGAAGGAGAAAAACTGCCAGAACATCGGCCAGCATTGTATATGCATTTTCTACTTCTTTGTAAAAGGGTGTCAAAAATATTTAATAAAGAACCTTTTAAATAATAATAATCCATCCTCATGTAATTACGCCAATCATCTGCTTCAAGTTCACGTAATAATCTGACATGAGAAAATGTATGTCTTTTTAACAACCATTCCTTCGACCTCGACCATATCAATCTTCGTTTTTTTAACCCTTTTGCTTTTTATTGCAATACAAATAGCATACGAGTAGAGCGACCAAAGAAGCGCTTCTTCCATTACCGAAAACGTTTCGAAACTAAAATTTGACTGATTAGTTGGAAACGTATGGACGCGATATCTTTTGTACTTTTTGTCGAACGTTTTGCATAAACATTTTATCGTTCGATAAGACGTTGTGTCTGGACCAGGCTTTGCGTAAGTTTAGTATCAAATTTTGGGATTGACATTGTTAAATTATTTATATTACCATTTAAATTTGAATAAAAAGAATTATTATTTGAATCTTCAATAGACAAATTACTAAATTCTTCTATTAAATCAAGAGATATATCGTTTTTCATATCACTAATATTAAAACTATTCACACTAAGGCAATTTTCGTTGATAGAAAATGCAATAGGTGAGGAGAATGACATAAAATTAAAGGAATAAGCAACTTACAGTAATATGATAACTCATTTCTCCTTTCTTTTTAAAAATTTCCGTTTTTCTTCCTTCTTACTGCGTAGATTCTTCTTTTCACTGAACTAATGGTTGATACCAAAGGGTTATTTACTATAAAATCCCTTTCAGTATCCTACTGTCTGCGCCACTTTATACCCCGAGGTCACAACTAATATTTTTTAAAAACTTTTATTTCAAATTAATTCACAATATTTAATGTTTTTACCTTGAAGTCATTCTCTTCGATTTGATTATGATTAACCATAATGAAAGTGCGTATTGCTGAACTAGCAGTATAACGACCTCGTTGAAATAAAACAATGAAAGATAACAATATCGTTTTTACAGGTGAATTTACATTCCATAACTGGAAATTAATATACCAAGGGCACCTCTTGCAGCCATGTTGAAGCTTGTTAATCAATTTAAACATTTTATAATAATATTGTGGAGTGCATCTCATTGTTTGTTTTATAGACAAGTTATAAACTACATACTACAAATATCTGTAAAATTTAAGGTAACTCTACAGTTCTAACAGATAATTGATTTTGAATTTTTGTTAGTTTAATTTGTAAATAAATTATTCTATTCACAAACAGCCCTTTATGTTCTACCCCACGGTATCACAGGATCCAAATGCATGATTACTGAGAGCTCTATCTTCATTAATTGGAAACTTTATCTACCTTTCGCTCAACAGCTCCTTGATAGAGTTTCTCAATATGAAATATGCGATTGTATGGAAATTATGTTAACTCTACTGCAGCTTTTGATTTTTTCCTGTAATAAACCTTAGACTTTTATACCTATGCTCTAGATGATAAATGGAATGTTCTCAAGCCTCAGTAGAGTGTTCCAGCATGTTTGATAATTCATTCCACTATATTTTTGAAGAAATGTCAAATTTGGGTCGAACGAATAATTATGATTCAAATTAACTAGTAAATATTGGCGTTTATACTTGAGTTACGCTATATCTATTCTTATTCGATGTTGCCAGTTCCAAGTAAATAAATAGTGTCCCTGTTCCTTATACTTTATTTGAATATTAGTTGTTAGTACTTCCTCTTGAACCAAAGGATCGTCAACTAAAGGTTCAATACTTTCAACCCAACACTATACGGTCAGAATAATCCACTGTTTTGTAGGTAATCCAGCTTCAAAGTGCCCTCAGGGTATGCCCGCTAGTTCCAAATACCCTGGTTTATGTGGAACAATTGAGACACTGAAAGGGAATTTTTTAGTTCAACCAAGATCCGACGCTGTTAGTGTACTAAAATCTCATTTTAGTATTGCATTAGCTTGTATGATTTTTGCTTGTATTTACATGTCTATTAATATCATATAACTTGTGAGATATCTTTAAATAAATTTAATTGACAAACATTATAGAGTTTTATTCTTTATTTCAGTAGTAGTACAGACAGTAGAAACTGTTCTGTTGTTTCATCACTCTTTTTGATCTCTTCTTTATAACGTTAGGAGAGTCGTTAGGCGTGTTACTTGCATATATTACACATTGAATCAAAAGTTTGTAGATATGTAGAGCTTTGAAACAGCTGTCTGGAAATATGAATCAGCTTATTCACTTCACACTTTCCATCATGTATATATTATAATAATTTTCAAGAAGATAATTGGATAAATACGTTTGTGAATTATTTGTGAAAAATATTGAAGTTGCACCAAAAAACTCCCCTCTCTCTCTCCCTCTCAAATACTCACCTTCATCCCCCATGCCAGGAGAATCGTTGCTTCAGCCATAACTGCTATTCTTCTCTCTTCTCAAAGGAGAGGAAATCTTACATTCGACCCCGGTCTTTCGGGAGAGCCGGATTCCTATCTGCTAAAATCTCTCCTTTCTCGTATCTTCCACTGGAACCTCTAACGCATCACTTCGGTAGGAGTGTATATCCTTGGATATCAACTACTCTCTGCGTCTCTATGATCCTTTATTTTCGAAAATGTGCCTTATGATTTTGTAGGCACTGCTCCATCGTTCCTGTCCTAAAATCAGGGATACCGTTATACTCCATTCCACTCCAAATGGTAATGTCATTTTGATAACTTTGATGTGCTTCTTCCCAGTTTTGTCTTGTAAACTCGATTTTATATAGCATTATACATGTGCCACAATTTATTATTTTTAAATCCAAACTCAAAATATTGTGTTACTCTCGTAGGTATTAGCAGCCTCACAACCTTTAAAACCTTGCATGCGGAATGTACGTCGCCTCCTCTTCCCGGTAACTACGTTTACAACGTTGTCAAGTTGTATGGCTTTCCCACACATCGTTAACTACCAAAATTAATTTGCCAACCTGTACAATAGCTAGACTAAAATTAAAATTGGAAGAAAGCAGTGATAACAGTTTCTCGGAATATATCACACATTCAAATCCTCATGACCACTCAATATGGCGACCAATAAGATCTTTCCAGAAACTCATACCATCAACTTCTCCGGTGCGTATTGAAACAGCAAATATAGGACCATGGACAACAAACAGTTAACCTTTTCTTCGAATACTTAGCCAGTGTTTTTACTCCTATGGATAATATTCCCGATCAACAAATTTTAGTTGACGTACAAAATGACAATCCAGATAACATGCCCAACAGTTCGGCTACGATATCCACAGTGGACGGTTGGTTGTATTTGACGAGTCGAGTAAGTTTGTGATTACAGGTTATGTCTACAAACTTTAAAATTCCACCCGATCGGGGAAAAACTAATATAGTGCATAAAACGATTGTATCGAATCAAAATGAAGAAAATACAATAATGGATTTAGAAGATAGTTCTGGTGAGAATCAGGTAGCAAAAAAACCATAAATTGATAATGAAGATAAAAACGTAAGTAAAAACTACATAAATAATGTAAATATTGGTAAAGTGATTGAAAAAGGTAGGAATAAATATAGTATAGGAGATCAAGGTCCATATCATGTATTCATACAAAACAAAGATGGAAATATAGGCAGGTTACACAACATTGGAACAGCTACATTAATTCTAAATGCAGTAGCGGAGATTAAAGATAATATAATAAATATTTCTTTCATAGGAATAAATAAAATAAGGGTAGAATTAAATAATATTGAAAGTGCTAATAAACTTACTGATTCAGAAACTTTTAAAATAAGAAATTACAATGTATATATTCCTAACTTTTTCGTCCATAAAAGGGAGTAATTAAGCAGGTAGATACAGATATAACTGAAGATGAATTAAAAAATTTAATTAAACCAGAATATGGAGAAAATATCAAAATAGAATATGTTATAAGGAAGTGTAGGAGAGACGAAAGCAAGCAATTGATACCTACGGGCACTATTATTGTTACCTTCAGGGGACAAATCATACCAAAAAAAGTTATAATAGAAAGGCTTAGATACGAAGTAGAAATGTACATTCCTAAAGTAACCCAATGTTTAAAGTGCTTAAGATACGGCCACGTAGCTATGCACTGTAAGGGTAAAGTCAGGAGCAAATATTGCGGAGAAAATCACGATTGGGAAGCATGCGAATTAAAAAATAATCCAAATTGTATAATGTGTGGAGGCGAACACAACGCTATGGAGAGAAATAAATGTGACGAATACAATAATCAAAACTCTATTAAAGAAACGATGATAGTTGAAAATGTATCATATAATGAGGCGAAAGAAAAACATAAGAACAGTTATGCAACGGTAGCAAAAAACAAAGTAGTAGGATCTCGATACACGGTAACAAAAAAATCAAAACCGAACGAGTATATACCTGAAAAAAGCGTACTATCAGAAGAACACCGGGAAATTTTGGAAATTCCAAATGTAGCGTCTCAGACGGCTTATGAGTCGCTTAGAAACGTCTTATCATAATATGTTAAAAAATGAGAATCATAAAATTAGCTTTGTTAATGAAATATAATTATTAGCTTTTTAGGAAAAAATTCAGTAAATAAAAATGAAAATTCAATTTGTGATGATTTTAGAAACGATCTATTAAAATACGTTACTGAAATTGAAAATGTTTAAGTTGGTCCAGTGAAACGGCAGATCGGTAGTTTCGAATAAAATTTATATTTGATAAAAATATTCAGATAGCCTTGCCTAATGAAACTTGGTTCAAACCAAGTTCAATTATTAATTTCACAGGCTTTAATATGATAAGGAGTGATAGAGATGATGGGTATGCAGGAGTCGCTATTTTAATAAAAAAAATTTTATTTTGATTGTTCGTATTGACAAAAACGATAGAAGGAGTGATGTGCATAGGCGCTGAAATACATTTTTCAGACAGTAATATAATAAACTTTTATTCTTTATACAATGAACCTAAAAATAAAATTTTGGGGAGAACATAGAATGATTTTTTTCAAAATCTAAAAAAACCATTAATAGTCGGAGGGGATTTCAATTGTTTCAATTGAGCTTGGGGATGCGACCTAACAAACGCTGCGGGTAGAGAACTGTTAAAAGCTATAGAGGAGAGTAATCTAAATTTTTTAAATAACGGTTTGGAGACTTTAATTTTACATCCTGACGAACAAAATAAATCAGCCATAGACTTAACAATTTGCTCAACGGATATAACTACCTCTTGTTATTGGGAAAGGATTGGTTATCCTTCAGGAACCTCACATCATTATCCTCTGATCATTACAATAAATGTAAATGGTAAGACGCAATATGAAAATTGTCAAAAATATGATATTAAGAAAGCGGATTGGACACTTTTTTCATATTTAATAGAAACAGATTTGATGTTAAGGAACTGCAGGAAGCAAATATTATAAATATAGCAAATAAAAATGCAATTCTAGAAAAGGAATAAGTGGCCAATCCAAATTTTAACCAGGCGTGGTGGAATAATGAATGTGAGGATGCTATTCAAGCTCAAAAAGAGGCTTTCTTCGATTTCAAAAATATAATTATAAAAAAGCAGCACCAAAAGAATAATAGAGAAATGCAAGAAAGAATCTTGGAAATTGTTTTGTAGCAAACTGAACAAAAATATATCAGTTAAAGAGATTTGGAGAGAAGTTAAGCAAATCAAAAATGTATATTGTAATTGTGAACCTACTAACAAGGTAGTAAAAAATTATTGGGCTTTAATATTTCAAACGAAATTAACTCCTTCATGGTTCAAGTAAATTGGCCTACGATAACGTCAAATTAGACATTTTGCACGACCAAATGATACATATAGTATTACCATCATAATTTACGTCGAGAATCTGCTCATTATATTCAAATAGAAAGATCTATGTATCTAAGGATATGGAATGAATTTTTAGAGCCTAGGTTAGCTAATATATATATATATATATATATATATATATATATATATATATATATATGCTTTCCCATGATAACACTTGTTGTTTGCTCTTTGTTTATCTATATATATATATATATATATGTATATATATATACACATATATATATATATATATATATATATATATATATATATATATATGTATATCCAAACCAACCCCATTTGCCGATTATTTCACCCAATTAGCAGGTAGTTGAAAAAAGGTTTTATTATTGTGAAATATAGTCTTTCTAGTTCTAAGAAAATGCCCCCATAATACAATGTACTTACTAGAACTTTTCAACTATAAAAGTAGCGGAAAGGTTGAATATTTTCAATTTACAGTTCATCTGTTCTAGAGAAACTGCTGTGTTGATTGATTTCCCCATTATTACTGTTATTTGTTATTATTTTTTACCGTTATTGTTAACTGGTGTTTATTTTTGTTCATCTATACAAGTTCTCTTCTCATCACACGAGAAAACACCTAACTACACCTTCCAACTATATAGTGTTCCAACCAAATTCGACCAGATATGGAGGATTTATCACCATCTAAGCGACCTAAAGTTGGCCCATTGTCGCTGAACGAAAAAAATCTGATAATAAATTGCTATTTCTCGTTGAAGAACGAAGAAATTAGAAGAAAAATCATGAATTTGACAGGAAGTGTTGATGAAACTGTGGAGATTACTGCAACAATGATGGGTGTTCCAAAAACAACAATTTATAATTTAATGAAGGAGAAAAAAATGGAAACATCACAGCCCCAGCAAAGGCCCCAGGCCGACCCAAACTTGAAACGGATGACGACTTGTAGAATGGAATAAGGCGTAAGGTGCATGCTTTTTTCTTTAGAAAAGAGATCCCAACTCTCCAATCTTATGGCTTCGGTTCAAGAAGATTCAGATTTTCCGAAAATGTCTCGAAGTACATTATGGAAAATTTTGAAGGAACGTGGATTTGAATATAAAAAAAATTATCGGAACGCAATGTTGATTGATAGAGACGACATTGTCATTCGAAGGAGGAGTTATTTGCGCAATATTCGGAAAGCAAGACTAGATCAAAGCAATATTCGGAAAGCAAGACTAGATCAAAAACGAATTTATTATTTGGATGAGACTTGGTTAAATGAAGGTCATACTGTTTCAATGTTTTGGCAAGACACGAATGTCAAAAGTCGGAGGCAGGCAGCTCTTGAAGGGTGGTCAACAGGCCTCAATCCATCAGCAGGAAAAGGACATCGACTCATCATTACTCATATCGGAAGTGCCGAAGGTTTTGTTAAAGGTGGATTGTTGTGCTTTGAGTCTAAGCAAACCGGAGATTATCATGAAGATATGGATGCAGACGTTTTCGAAGAATATTTCTCACAAATGTTGGATATAATTCCAACGGGCTCAGTCATTGTTATGGATAACGCAAGTTATCACTCCAGGTTAGTGGAGAAATTACCTTCAACTGCATGGCGTAAACAAGATATCCACGATTGGCTTAACTCGAAAAATATTGAAGGCCCAGATAACCCGCTGAAAAATGAGCTCTTGCAACTGGCCAATTCACATAAAAACAAATATAGTAGATACGTTGTAGATCAAATGGCATCAGCGCGTGGTATAACGGTGCTGAGGCTTCCTCCTTATCACTGTCAACTCAATCCCATAGAATTAATATGGGCCCAAGTGAAAGGGGAAGTTTCAAGAAAGAATACGACATTCAAAATGAGTGACGTAAAAGTTTTATTCGAAGACGCGTTAGGTAACGTAACCAAAGAAAACTGGAAGAAATGTGTTGAACACGTGATACAAGAAGAACTAAATATGTGGGAAATGGATCATATAAGTGAACACATGATTGAACCATTTATAATCAATGTTAATAGTGGAAGCTCAACAGAATTGTCTGATTCAAATATATAGACTAATTTTGGTGTTAGTTATTACTATTATTTGTTACACTTTTTTTTATAAATATTACATTAATTCGTACTTTATTCCTGCATTTTTCTTTTTTCCTCTCCTATTGTAAACGGTATATTACTAGTAAACTTGATACCTACTGCAAAAAAATTTGCTATTTTTTATATAATATTTTATGTTTATTGTTTATCCATAGGAACACAAAAAAATGTGTTTTTATTGAATCGATATTGTGAACTCTTTTGAATAGTTTTCGTAATTATAATTTCATAGTGCCTTCATATTCATATACCAAGTTTGTTTTGTCCTGATTGCACGCCTCTGAGGATTAAATTGTTTCTTTGTTCATTCAAATACAATAGAGCGACCCTTTCAATACAATAGGCGACCCAACCGAATACAGAGTTACGGGGTGTCTGCCTGAAATTCGTAACAAATGAGAAATTTTAGTACAAAATTAAATAAACTTCGGAGATATTTTATTATACACCCCGTATCGGTTTTGCATACCTAATGAGCTTTTATTACTCCATGCCTTTTAAAAACGGACTATAAAGTACTGGAATTTGCCGATGACATATGCGTATATCAAGGAAATATTATATTACAAATACCGCTCTGAAGTCAACAGAACTATCAAAGAGTTACACTTCTCTGGAGAAATGGTGTCATGCGAAGGGTTTAAATATATCTACAAAGAAACTCACCATCTAATTTGAAAATTAACTAAGTAGAATTCAAAGTAGAGTCAAAAATTAAATATCTGGGAATTATCATGGATAGGAAACTGCTTTGGAAAAATCACATTGAATACTCAATAAATAGGGCGGAAAAAGGAGTGAATGTGTTGAGAGCAGTAAGCCATACGAATTGGGGAGCAGATCCGAGTACATCTCTCTTATTTTATAGATCCTGCATCAGGTCAATTTTAAATTACGGGTCTGTATTTTATTCACAAGCAGCACAAACCCATCTAAAAAAATTGGAAATAGTAACAAATAAGTGTGTGCGTCTATCACTAGGAGCAATGAAAACTACACCATGTAGTAATTTATATGTAGAAGCGGTAGAAATGTCACTAACATATAGAAGACAATATCTAACATTCAAATTTATTTTCAAATGGCACAAAAAACAAAGTAAACTGCTAAATAAGATTCATGAATTCATGAATTATATATATATATATATATATATATATATATATATATATATATATTCTAATATATATATATTATCAATACTAGAAGTTTAGTTTATGCACACTACTTACCTGTTTCCAACGAAATATAAATAAAAGCAAGAAATTACGTAGAGCTAGATACAGATCCTAAGGTTCATTATCTAAGAATCTACATAGGATATCCAGAAAAGATGAGAAATTTGATGTTTAGAGGTGATATACAAACACTTTTTCGACATCATCTTCAGATATACACTGATGCTTCAAAAATTAGATCGCAAGTGGGTATCGCTTACTGGGATCCAGTCAACCAAATCAGAAGACAATGCAGTTTGAATGACAAATTTTCTATATACTCTGCCGAATTAATAGCCATACTGGAAGCCCTACAGTACATTCAAAAATTAGAAAACTACAAGTTCGTTTTTATCTCCGATTGTAGAAGTGCCTTAGAAAAAATTAAAAATACAAACAATATATTAAACAAAACAAAAATCAATAACACCATTGGAGAAATCGTAAAAACGTTACATGAATTGGAACTAACTCAGAAACATATAAAATTTGTCTGGGTTAAGGCTCATTGTGGTATAGCTAACAATGAGGAAGTAGACAAGCTAGCAAAAGAAGAGGGTGAGGGGTCCAATTATAAATGCTCAAAAGAAGACATGTTTGCGTGGGCAAAAGCTGAGATTTTAAGCAGTTGGAACGAAGTATTCAACCAGATATTCCAATCAAACCATGGTTCCAAAAATCACAATTGAATAAGGTAGTAATATCTAAAATTTGTAGACTCAGATTCTATCACACATTAGTTCAGTCACATCTATTTAAAATTAATCCTGAAGATTCACCCATGTGCGATTGCGGAGAGGAAGGAAACGCAGAACATAAAATTTTAGGATGCATATTTATTCAAAAAGTTAAAGAGCTGAATAAATTTATTTATAATAAGAACAATCAAATAATGGTTCCTTATAATTTAACAGAATTAATTAGATCAAATAACTTTGAATTATACAAAAAACTATATCCGCATATATGTAAAATCGGACTTAAAATTTAAATAGATAAATACTAGAATACTTATATTATGTACATTAAAAATTATATCTATAAATGTATCTCCATATCTATTGTGTATCCTAGTCAATCCGTGGTCCTCTTGTTTGTTGAAGTCGCTCTGATAGACCCCTATGCGCAAAGTGTCCTTGTTATTAAAAGAAAAGCACAAAAGAAAAAATATATACAAAAAAACAATAATAAAAAAGGAGAAAAAGATAAATCAAAAAAATAATGAAGAACTAAGAAAAACAATTAAAAAGATAATAAATAATAAAAAAAGATGTATATTCTAAAATGTAGATAAAAAAAATGTACCATAGTAGAATAGGTTTAAGATTTAAGTTTAAAAAATATGTACATCCTTGAGCAAAATGTTAAGCTGGCGAATGGACTTAGTATCCGCAGCCAAGGAAAACCAAATCACACACAAATAACATACCAGCAATAGAAATGCCGCTAATCAATTCTAAGGAAATTAAGGATAATTTATTTCTGCTCAATAACAGAAAATCACCTGTAATAGATTAGATAACTTCTAAAATGCTTAGAGAGCTACCAAAAAAAGAAGTAGTTATGCTAACATATATTTTCAATGCCATAATAAGACTTCACTACTGGCCGAATGAACTGAAAAAGTCTGAAATTATTCTCATTCCAAAGCCTGGGAAAAAGTGGACCAACGTTGCTTCATACAGACCAATAAGCCTACTGTCAACGATATCCAAATAATTGGAAAAGTTGATAATTCTACGCACTAAAAATGAACTTCTTCATATAATACCAAAGCGCCAGTTTGGATTTCGCCCGCACTCTACTATCCAACAATGCCATCGCCTAGTACATGCAATTAACGAATCGATAGATACAAAAAAATATTGCTCAGCAGTTTTTCTACATGTAAGCCAGGCCTGGCATGATGGATTTATTTACAAAATCAAACAATGCCTTTCTGCACCGTACTACTCACTAATAAAATCTAATTTAACAGACACATATTCCAGAACTAGAGTAAAAGAAGAAACCTCTGAGCTACAAATCATTAAATCTGGAATCCCACAAGGTAGCGTTCTAGGACCAATCCTCTATTAAGTGTATACTTCTGATCTTCCAAATACTGATTAAACTATAGTTGGAACTTTTGCAGACGATACAGCTCTTATGGCTATCCATGAAGACCCCGTAGTAGCAAGCTCAAACTTCCAAACAAGAACATCTGTTCAAATTGGAAAGCTGTCTTCGAAAATGGAAGATTAAAATAAACACCACTAAATCCCAACATATAACATTTACCTTAAAAAAAGAACTGTGCCCACCAGTGTATATCAACAATATTGAAGTTCCTAAATCAACAAGTTGCAAGTACCTTCACCTAGACAGTCATTAATTTGGAGAGAACCTATAATGAAGAGACGGAAGCAGATTGATTCAAAGATGAGAGAACTATATTGGTTAATAGGACGAAAATAAAAAATGTCACTGGAAAACCAAATCTTTATATACAAAACAATCATGGTACCCATATGGACGTATGGTATAGAACTGTGGGGATGTGCCAGTAAATCCAGCATCGCAAAGCAAAGCAAAGATCTCAGTCAAAAAGTCTCCGAGCAATGACTGATGCTCCGTGGTACATCACAAACTAAATGCTCAATCACGACGTTCGTGTGCCAACCATTCACGAAACAATCCAAGAAAGAAGTCGAAAATATCATACGAAGCTGAAATATCATGACATCTCCCTTCTGCAACCACTTACACAGGAAAACATCCCTCGAAGATTGGAGAGAAAATAGCCAGTGAACTTCAAGAGAGGTATATCAGGTATTCCTAATGGGAAAACCTCATCAGGATAGTGGAGAAACTATGACATAGTCTTAATTTTAATACTGCCTTTCCCTGACTCATAATGGAGTTCTCGTTGAATGTGGTCTGGGTCTGAATTAATTGCGCTACTCTGTAGGCACAAAGCACCAATTAGAATTTTATCAGGGGTGAAAGAATTCAACTTTACATATAATATTATGTGACCAGCATTTGAAACTTTTCCACCTTCATAAACACTTCTGGAAGTGTTCGTGCCTTGAAGATACCCCAAATATTCTACAAAACTCAGTCTTGCCATTTGGACCTAAAAAAGGTAATGTTAGAATCCTGTAGAATAATAATGTTGATTGAACTATTCACACATATCATATGCACACACAAGTGTTTCTTCAACAGCCTTCTAATCTCGGATAACTTTCACTTAATTGAAACGAATGATGGTACGTACCTACGGCATTTGCAAATATTGAAAATATATACACAGCAACACACTCGTTCACTTTAAGCCTGAAGAGTCTTTATACTTGTTGCAAAATCAAATTTTAATGATATAAATATACACATATACAACACAATAATCTAATGTCAATATTTATAGTTCTACGACTGCCCACCTTCGCGCTGCTTTCTAATTTTAGATGCCTATACCTATTTTTTCTGGTATTTTCGTTTAGAAAATAGATATTGAGAGGCAATTTTCACCATTGCATCCTCTTTCTAGTAAATTATTAAAAATAAACGGTTTTAAAGATTAAAACTTACTTTTCCGTATCTGTCAGATGCCCTTAACAATATTCAGTCATAAAATTGGTCACTTGTATACACTTGGGGGGATGTATCGTGCTAACACACCGGAATTTCCCCAAAAGTAACCAAAAATGTAGTATATCTGGATTTATAGGACCCGCTGTACTCGCTCTTGTCAGCTGAAAATCAATAAGGTACATCTGTAAGGCACCTTCAAAAATATCCAATTAGAAAATTGGTCACTTGTATACACTCCGGATACTGTATCGTACTAACAACCCGAAATTTCTCCAAAAAGGGCCAAAAATGTGGCACTGAGTACCATAGCACCCGTCGTACAAGCTCTAGTGAGCTAAGATTCTATAAGCTTCATCTATAAGACGTCGTTAATAATATTCAATCATAAAAGTTAATTTTATAAACTATGGAGGCTGTATCGTGGTAACAAACTGAAAATTCTCCAAAAATGACAAAAATTCGGTACTTTAAGTACCATAGTACTCGTTATACTGGCTTTAGTGAGCTGAATATCAACACGGTACATCTTTGAGACGCCTTAAATAATATCCAATCATAAAATTGGTCACTTGTATATACTCCGGAGGCTGTATCGTGCTAACAAACTGACATTTCTTAAAAAATGACAAAAATGTCGTACTTAAAGTACTACAGCACCTGTTGTACTGGCTCTGGTGAGCTGAAAATCAATAGGGTACAACTGTAAGATGTTCTGAATAATATTCAATTATAAAATTGGTGATTTGTTGCCTTCCGTAGGCTGTATCGTGCTAACAAACTGAAATTTCGCAAAAAATTACAAAGATGTCGTACCTCGAGTACCATAGCACTCGCTGTACTGGCTCTGGTGAGCTTTAAATCAAATAAGGTTCATCTGTGAGAAGTCCTGAATAATATTCAATCATAAAGTTGGTGACTTGTTGCACTTCGGAGGCTGTATCATGCAAAAAAGACATGTAACGAAAAGTGGCCGACGACATACACACAGGATTTTTACTTTTCCGCTCAACCTATCTAATCTGTGAGAAAAGTATTGGTTCACCCCAAAAATAGTAGGAATTTTGAGAGTTATTTCCACGTTTTTCATCATGAACAACACGAAAAAACGTCGTCGTTGTCGTCGGCTACTTTTCGTTACATGTCTTGTTAGCACGATACAGCCTCCGGAGTGCAACAAGTCATTAATTTTATAATTGAATATTGTTCAGGACATCTCACATATGAACCCTATTGATTTTCAGTTCACCAGAGCCAGTACAACGGGGTGCTATGGTACTTGAAGTACGACATTTTTATAATTTTTTGAGAAATTCCAGTTTGTTAGTACGATACAGCCTACTTAGTGCAACAAGTCACCAAATTTATGATCGACTATAATTCAGGACGTCTCACGGATGAACCCTATCAATATTCAGCTCACCAGACCCAGTACAACAAGTCCTATAGTACTTTAAGCCCCCAAAACCTCGGCATATGATACATGCAAAAACCGTCTCTGCTCCCGATCTAATATAGGTTGAAATTAATAATATATCATGCTTCACATATTAGTATTTCCTCAAATTAGCTGAGTACAGACTCATCAAATAAAGAAACATAAAATTTATAGACGGCGAGATTGTTTCATACAAAGTTTCTCATTTTTCAGCATACACAGTATGTTCACTTATATAGAAAGTTTTCACAACAATCTGAATCGTGCTTATACAAGTGTTGTAACATAACATTGGTACAATACGTGCGTATCATTGAAATATTTCGTTTGTAGATGTACGATTCATTAATAAAGGTATTGTTATTAAATTCATATGAAATAACGTCACGTAATGTTCGTGATCGGCATATAGAGGAGTAGGCGTTAGGATTAGAAAAAAACCCTGTTTGGCTACTAAGTAAGAGTTCATTAAACTTCAGAAATATTCATATGGGAATTGTGAGCTGGAAAAATGAGTCAACAATAAATTATAATTGTATGAAAGTCTTAGATATGAGGGGGTGGTACATCAAGCAAGTACACCTGTCAACATTTCGTGTGAAGCAAAACCAAAATGTTTGAATATCACATAGTAGGAATCACGAAAATTTTCAATCTCTGATCGATACTGCTTGCAGGGATCGATTCTTTTCTAATGTGGAACATCGCGATAGTACAAATGACAAAATAGCGAATGACTCTGGAAATGAGCATACTAACAGGCCAAACATATGAAAGAATTTAATTGCAGGGAGAAAACTAGCTACCTCTAATTCTCCACGACCAGAAAATATGTTCTAAATTCATTTAAATTTGAACCAAAGAAGTTACTTTTTTAATTATTTGTATCTCATTACTTTTTTAAAGGGAACTAACTATATATAAATAACTCCACAATAAAGGAAAAATAGTAAAAAATTGACAATTGTTTCGATATTACTATCATCGTCAGATTGACAGAAGTTACATTTAATGTGATGCCCGACTGATGTTTTAATATTGTTACAAAACAGCACACTGGTATAGACCCTAAATCCGACTCTGTCTAAGCCAGGTATGAAAATTAAAACTATGACTTTAGAACAAGTATTCCCTTCTGATAAAAATAATAGTAAACAATTTGAAAGCTTAACATACTTTGGAACACCATCCTTAGAAATTAAATCATTTTTAGAAACTTTAGAAATGAATATTTGCTTTAAAACTGATTACAATTTATCCAAACTCATTGAAAATAATAAATCTGAATTTTCAAAATTAAACAAATCAGGAGTCTAAAAATTAAAATGTGGCAATGACAATTGTGATAAAATTCATATCTGTAGAACTTTTAGAAATTTTAAAACTAGAATTTCAGAACACAAACGTAGCTAGGACAAAAAAAATTAGATTCTAACTATTCAAATCATTTATTAGAAAACCAATTTATTTTCGACCTAAAATTTGAAATTTTACATGTAGTCGGTAAATCCTTTAGTTTAAATTTATTAGAGGCTCGTGAGAAACAAAAATAAATATTCAGGTAACCTTCTTAACGACCAAATAGATATCAATCACTTTCCTTCATCAAACCTTTTTACCTAGAAGATAGTTTAGGAATGTTTGTAGTGAATGAATTTCCAGGTAATTTCTTTCAATACCTTTGTTAACATTAGTAGCTACTGTATTAGTGAAACGCGTCAACCATTTTAAATTAAGCATAAGTTCAGATAAATGAAGTTTTAAACAAATTATATTGTTTTATTTCATCGTAAAATAAACTCAAAATGTGTACATCTAATATATCGAGCTGTTTGGATGTGATCTACTTGTTATCTTCATATTTTGCATGTACTCTATTTTGAATGCCCTGTATAATAAATTCTTTGTTTGAAATATATTTTTTGAGGATATGATTTATATCCTTGTTCTTCGTGCACTTTAGATGGATTTTGTATCAGTAAAATAATCATGAAGGGTTGAAACAATCACTTCCATAAATTTTTGCTTTTAAAATTGGTTAACCTGCAGCAATATACGCAGTGTGCATGTAGAAACTGATCATCTCGTAAAGTTTTGCATACCGCCTTGAAATATCTTGAATATTTTGTCAGGGACGTACGTATTGTTATAGTACAAGAACTCCCATTATGTCGACGTGCTATAATTAATATTTCCTTATATATAATATCACGTACTTATATCCAAACAATTCGTATATGATTTGCATAATTGCATACGCAAATATATGGAAATTTATAATTGGTACTGTGGAAGAAAAAAAGATATATCCTCTTAATGGCACCTTTGAAACTATGATTTTTTCTTACCCTTCCTGGAAGTCTTATAATTGGCTTACTACATTCTGTGTATTGAATAAATTGTAGAATATACCATTTTATTCAATGCAAAAGACCAAAAAATGTAGAATAAAAAATATAGAACATGTTTAAAATGAAAAGGGGGAGAATAATATTTTGAAATATTCCACCAAAAAGTGTTCTCAGGTGAATGACTGATTTGATTAAATCAATAAGCAAAATATTGGATTTATAGGATTTTTACAGGAGCTCTAAATGGCTTCGGCACACACTAATATTAGACTTCAAACATAACATTTTCATCACAAATCTTCTTTCATAAAATGTAACAATAAAATATTTCATTTATTTCCCAAATTCATTTTCATACCAATTTATTGAATTAATGATACCATCAAAATATATTTGATAAATTGGAATGTGGACCAAATTTTTACAGACTTGTACTTCCCAATTATATTTGTTTCGTATACACTTACTTAGCTGAGATATTTTTCTGGCTTTTGGTCTCGATACTCCATATTGTAGAAACTGAAGCCTAGATATTTGGTTCACTTTACACAGGTCAATCTTTACACTACGGTGATGGCAGCTCGTTTCATTGTACTGTCGTCCCGATATATGTCATAATTGAACAGCTGTAAGACGAATGTATGATCTGGTTTCCTATAAATCTCATTATAACAACGGTACACATTATTTAGCAGTTCGAAAAGTTGATTGGCATTTGGAACCGACCCATTCTCTCATATCAGCAGAATTAATTCATTGGTGGAGCATCAATTTGTTTCGTAGAGATGTATACATTTTTGACATAGATTCTGGCTTTTCTTAATCTTCCCTCCTTACTACCTCCATCGATGAGTCTTTTGAACTGCAACGACAATCGACTACAACAACTACCTCAACAAATTTCGAAACGTTTGTCAAGAGGATACGTATCTCAACTACTGACTAGCAGCAAGTTAAAAAGAAACGATTTCATTACTGCCTCAGTACAGCTAGAGAAGGTTAATGCTTCTCTCACACACTGGCCAAGGGCTCGCGTGACTCAATTGGATGAATGACGCAAAAAATGAAATAGACGTGATGACTGTTCGCGGATGAGGAACGAGAGGCTACAAAAATATTGAGTTGAGGTAGATTGTGAGGAAGACCATGGCCCACATTAGACTGTAATGCCATTGGAAAAAAAAAGGTGAGTTTATATTTTTAGAAGTATATGTTATACTTAATAATACTACAATTGACTTGACTGATCAATGATTTTCAATACTGTTACGTAATGACTCACTAGTGTAGACCCTGAATCCGACTCTGTCTAAGCCATGTATGAAAGTTCAAATCATGGCGGTTGTGCAGGGATTTCTTAGAATTGTTTACGATTGTGACTATATTATCTAGACATTGTTTTTCTGACCAGTCTTATCTGGAAAATGCGAGAGCCAATTGTTTTTGTGTAAGCCCGCAATCTAGAATTACATAGTAAAAAAGGCACTCATGTATAAAGGACCGACCATGGAGAGTTAGTTTAGTTGATAAAGTGATCTCGTGAAATGAACAATAATACAACGAAATAGCGAACAGTGAAGTGTTGATATAAATTAATAATTAAGTTTGTGTGTATATAAGTTAAATGTAAGTGAATAGTTAGATTAATTAAGGGCATATAAATTAAGTGTAAGTGAGTAGTTTAGTGTTTAAATAAATTCGTAAGTAGCCATACCGAGTGTTTAAATTTTATCCCACCCGCTTACTGTTTAAATAAATTAGAAAAACATTGCATTGGTGTCAGGTGTGGGGTAATATAAATAAATTGCTACGTAAAAATGGCAAAGAGACTGTGTGATTTGAAAGTGGCGGAATTAAGAGCAGAATTGGAAGATCGTGAGTTGGAAACGTCCGGTAAGAAAAGTGAGTTGGTAGAAAGACTTAAAGTGGCACCGGAAAATGACGGCTTTGGTCCAGAAACAGTTTTATTTAATGACGAGGCTTCCACCTCAATCTCTTAATCTCGTCAATTTCTGCTAGCATGGACGAGAAGATTTCTGCCACAGAAGAGAACATGGAGAAGATTTCTGCTATGAAGAACGACATTTCTGCTAATATTTCTGCTAACATGGACGAGAAGATTTCTGCTATGAAGAACGATATTTCTGCCATGGAAGAGAAAATTTAAACGAATGTGAAAAACGATATTTCTGCTTTGAAGAACGATATATCTGCCGATATCTTATTAATGAAAAACGACATTGCCGCTGACGTTGAAAATGGAATTTCGTCACTAAAAACTGAAATCGAGAATAAAATGTCAACGATGGACGAGAAAATCAAGGACTTAGAAAGAAAGATGACAGATATAAGAACTCAAGTTACGCCAGCGGAAGAAAAGAAGACCGAGCAAACAAAACCTTGCAAGCCAGAAACACACCCTAAGTTAGAAGACATTGGTAGTTTTACCCGAGTCAAGACCCCAACGTTCGATGAAAAAATGTCGTGGACCAATTATGTGAAACAAGTTGAAGCAGCCGCTAGAGTGAATAATTGGTCCGATAGAGAGAAGGCAGTGAACTTAACTATCGCGCTTCGGGGAGATGCCTTAGATATACTACAGACGATACCTTTGAAAGAAATGGATGATTTCTAGCAGTCGAAGATGAGGTTGGACATGCGATATGGTCACGAACATTTGGAACATTTGTACAGATTCCACCTGAAGAGCCGAAGGCGGAAACGTGACGAAACCCTTCAAGAGTATGAACTGGATATTGCCCGACTAGTTCGATTTGCTTATCCATCAGCACCAGATAACATGATAGAATGTTTAGGCATCCTGGCCTTTATTGATGGCTTACGTGACCCCGATATGCAGAGGACGCTTAGTTTAGCCCATCCGAAAACATTAGTCGACGCATTGTTTGCTGCTCTTGAATATGAAGCAGACAGGATGGTTTCCGGATACAACAAAGGTAGGACCATACAGGAAGAAGGTGACGATAACAGACTTGACCAGAGCGTCAACTTTTTGAAAGATATGGCAGACAAGAAGCCGAAGAAAATCAGGTGCTGTAATTGTGGCGAGCTAGAGCATGCATGCAGTTCGTGTAAGCGTTCTACGACTCCTGCAAACCAAGAACCTCTTAAATGCAAAGCAGCCATGAAGAACTCGCGGTACAACAAAGGTAGGACCATGCAGGAAGAAGATGACGATGACGAACTTGACCAGATCGTCAACTTGTTGAAAGGCATGGCAGACAAGAAGCCGAAAAAGGTCAGATGCCGGAAGTGTGGCGTGTGGCGAGGTAGAGCACGTACGCAGTCTGTCTAAGCGCCACAAGACTCCTGTAACCCAAGAACTCCAGTCACAGAGGAAATCAACCAGGGTTGAACATCTAGCTGATGTGAATCACCGAAAAGCCGACTCTTTGCCTAGACGGCCATGCCCTGTAGATTATTCACAATGCAACAAGTCGAAATCTAAGGAAGTTGCAATTTCAAGAATTACAGTAGTCAACGAAGAATGGTCACCCACCAGGATCAGAGAAGATCAGGAGAATGATCCTCACCTGAAGATAATCCGGCAACGGAAGGAAGAAAATCGGCGACCTACATGGCAAGAAGTGTCAAGATTTTCACCGACACTCAAGGCGTATTGGGCTCAGTGGGACTCCCTTGTTCTGGAAGAAGGGCTGTTGAAAACCGTCCTCGAAAACGATGATGGTTCCGAGATGAGGAGACAACCAGTTATCCCGAGAACAAGAGTAGCTGAGGTACTGAAGAAGTTACACGACAGTCCATCGGGAGGTCATCTGGGAGTGAAGAAAACCCTTCAGCGAATCCGTGAAAGGTTTTATTGGATGAACAACTCCGACGATGTGAAGGACTGGTGTAAGAAATGTATGACTTGTGCTACGAGTAATGGACCACATCGCAAGAGAAAGGCACCTATGAAACAGTATAATGTTGGAAGCCCTTTCGAAAGGATTGTTTTAGATATCGCTGGATCATTTCCGACGACAGAAAATGGTAGCAAATACATACTGGTTGAAATGGATTATCTCACAAAATGGGTGGAAATGTACACTATCCCGAACCAAGAGGCCACAACTCTCGGGGATATATTGGTGAAAGAATTTATCAGCCGATATGGAGTGCCCTTGGAAGACCACAGTGACCAGGGAAGAAATGTTTAAAGCCATCTATTCCAGGAGATTTGCGACAAGCTGGGAATGAAGAAGACCAGGACAACAGCATTACATCCACAGTCAGATGGAATGGTCGAGAGAATGAACAGGACTATTGGAAAATAACGGTCCAAAGTAGTTTCCAGCCATCAGAGAGATTGAGACCAGTATCTTTCCCTATTCGCATTTGCTTATCGATCTACCGTCAATGAGTCCTTGGGTGAAACACCCGCGAAAATGTTGTTTGGACGTGAAATGAGGCTTCCTTGTGACCTGGAATTTGGATGTCGGCCTGAAGAAGATCTAGCAGGCGAAGACTACGTAATCCAATTGAGAAGAAGGCTGTACGATATTTATGAATTAGTTCGAACAAATCTTCAAGTTTCCAGCGACAGAATGAAAAGTCGGTACCACAGGAGGTGCTTTTAAAGAAGGGAACAAAGTATGGTTATACAACCCGACGAGGAGAAAAGGATTTTCTCCAAAATTACAAAAATCCTGGGAACGTCCATACTTAATCGAGAAAAGCATCAATGTTGTTATATATCGTACAAACAAAATGCCCAACGGAAAACCCAAAGTAGTTCACCAAAACCGACTAGCGCCATTCGAAGGAGACCATGACCTAGAGAAAGGAGTAAACCATATTCGAGATGTGTCTGACCCTACCTTCTATGGATTCATGGGCGCGTATGGAGATACCGGGAAAGCTAGATTTGGAGTCACTTCAGAACAACGACAAGATTTGTTCACTCTCCCGGAAGGTTATTCACTGGCATACAACATCCCCGCCCGTATCAACAACGCACGAGGGTTGGCATCCGTCTTTCGAAGGAAGTTCGGGCAATTAGAAAAACCTGAATACCAGATTCCAGCCCCTTTAAGACCCTGAAACTGAAACATAATTCGCGGTACGTCTTCTACGTGGCAACTGAAAATGAATTCAAGATCGATCTACCTACCGCGAAGTGTGGGAAGCACTTCTAAACATCCGAGACTATGTGTTAGAATCCAGCGTGAAGAAACTGGCTATGCCCAGGATAGCGAGTAACCAGTTGGATTGGCGAGTCATCAGGAACATGGTAGAGGTTATCTTCCAAGATACCGGTGTCCAGATATTAATTTGCAGCTACAACCCCCGTTATTGTTGTTGATTATAGCTTCAAGGTAACAAGATGTTTCTTTCATGTTTGATTAATCTAAAAAATCTAACAAAATAATTAAATCATTATGGAACGAAAAATCAAGTCCTGTAGTTGAATTATCTCAAAGTTACAACTGAAATCCAATTTTTAATAATTGCGCTCCCTGCTATAAGTTCAGGCGAGTCACAAATATAATAGATACTTCTTCTTGCCTTCATTTTTCACCGGCGGATGTTGGTAATCATCATCGCTGTCCCAATTTATTAAGCAATTGCTCTAAAAATATGTTTTGAACTACATCCAAACAATTCTCTCAGATTCTTCAGCCACAGAATTCATCTTATTACGATACTTCTTTTTCCTCCTGTTTTTCCTGCATTATTAGTTGTAAGAAGTTGTACTTCTCGCCAAGCATTATATGCCTCAGAAACTGCAGTTTGATCTCTTTAATAGTTAATTGTCATATTATGTTATTTTGGCAGTTGACGATGCGCGAGAAAGCCATAAAACTTGACAACGTTGTAAACGCAGTTACCGGTAAGAGCAGATGACGTACATTACGCATGCAAAGTTTTAAAGGTTGTGGGACTGCTAATACGTACGAGTGTAACACAATATTTTGAATTTGGATTTGAAAATAATAAATTGTGGCACATGTATAATGCTATATAAAAGCTATATAAAAGTTTACAAAACAAAATAACTTAAGGAAAAAAAACCATTAGATTTTTCTACAAAAATTGGGTTATTTGTACAGACATAATTATTTATTGCTTCAAAAATCATACGGAGAATTCTATAATTACCCTTTATTATTTTATGCGATGTAAATAATAAATAGATTCCAAGAGACATGAATAAATTTCAACCTTCACTTCAAATTAATGTCTTTTAAGTGGCCCATTCATATTATTCGTCATTGAGGTTTATTTGTATATAAATTGGAAGTCAGGTAGATTCTGTAGATAAAGCGTACAATATGATTGTTAAACGACTTTCTAAATTTCACAATGGCCAACAATTTTTCCTATCTGTTCGTAGTAATAGTTAATGAGATACCTACCCGTTAATCTTTCTAAAATTGTTAACCTTAATGATATGTAGTAGATAATAATGTAAAAATTCGGGTGTGTACATAAAATTTGAAAAACAAATTGGAAAAATCGCCTTTAGAGATGGTATAATAATTATACTAATAATATAAATAAAATAGTTCTTTGTGGTAGATATTTATACTTCCATATGTAAATTTATGGGTTTTTGCGAATATTAACTATGAAATTGGAACATCCCTTCACACTTTTTACAGAGTTAGGACTGGCAAAACAAAAAAATATTGGTTCTGAGTGCTGTCAATTATTGTTTATTTAGAACTATGTACAGATGTGCTACAAATATTATATTACTCTAGTGGAATTCGTCTCTAATATCTACAATTTTATAATACCTATTTACATTTGTACATTTGTTACGTTTAATGTATTCAGTCATACCACCTACAACCAAACACTATAATGAAAAATATGTTTTAGATCACTTTCTATATCAACTTCATCATCCTCGCTTCCTCCGTCTTCGGCCAAATTAATAACAATATTAACTACAACAGCATCTAGAAGTGGTTCATTGTTCATAAATTCATCTTCAATCTTTTTAACATGGTCACATCTAACCTCCCAATCATTTGCAGAATACGTGTCAAAAAATTCATTACAGAACTATTTAACCTTCGTAAAATTGAAGGTGACATATCGTTTGGTCACATATTCTTTAAGTGCTGCCCAAACACTTTCGATCAGATTTAAGTCCGGGTGATAAGGGGGTAGCCTTGCAATCCATGTGGAATAAACAATTCATAAATTTTATTAGTTTTATGTTGCGGTTTGTACATTTTTGCAACGTTGTAAAGATCCGGTTTTAACATTTGTTCACTGTAATATTTGTTTCTTTCGGTAAGCCAGTTTTTCAATAGTGTTTTAGTCCAAGCAGTCGTAGGTAATTTTTTATTTAGAACATTGTGATATGGGGCGTTATCAATTACCACAACAACGTTTTTTGGTAGGTTTGGAGGAAGTTTTTCTCGTACTCACTTCTCATAATTTCCGTACGCCATGTCATTATGATAATCTCCTGTTTTTGACTGGGAGTTCCACATAATACCAGCATTAGGTACAAAACCAGTTTCACTTCCTGTATGCACAATGATGCGCATATTACCTTTTAAAACGGGTTTTCTCAATTCTTCGTTACTCTTGTCCCTCCATCCTTTAAGGTGCGTGTGACATGAATGAATGTATGTGTAATCTATATAAATGATAGGTTTGTTCTGTTATCTGCAGATTTTTATGTTTCTTAAATAAAGTAGGTGTAAATGTTTGATTTCGTGACGTTCCAATAACAAACTACTGTTGTTTTTCAAGTTGTTCCATCGAAAACTCAAAGAATATATTTGTTTCTGCAAAGATTCGCGACTTCCTGCGGAGCCATAACTACCTGCAAAAGTTTGGTGTACATTTCTTAACGTGGGTATTTTTTTCTCAGATATGTGATAATTTATTATGCATCTTCTATGCACAGTTTTGTCGAATTCATCCATACGGATACTGAACGTTCTTCGTTTCTTAGTAGGCCCATCAGTGTCAGCATTACTTACTGCCAGAGCTTCTTCTTTAATACGGGAAAGCGTTCTTTGACTAACTTTCGTAGCAGCAGAAACTCGTTCAATGACCTGACAATAAAATAAGTCGATATAAATGTTGTAATAAAACTTTTACTAGTGTATTTTTATTCCAAAGAAATTAGGAAGTAGTTAAATTGGTTTTCAGTGACCATTCTTTGTAATAAAAATTTGTGTCGTGGTTTTCGGTCAAAATACTATATTACGTTTCAGTTCATTCGTTGTTTTAAACGATCTTGAGATTTTAGTTCAAACATATTTTAATATGACTAAACCGCAATTGTAACTAAATTTGGAAGATGGTTCAAAACAAATAATAAATCCGAAATGTAATAGAGATAGGTGTGAAATGAGTATAATAATTATAATTATAAGCTAAAAAACCTATTACATTTAAATAGGTATCTTAGACAAAATAAACATGTGCTCTTCCATATACTCCTGTAGACAGAAACAGAATAGTTATAAATGCAACAAGTGCATAAAGGGGTGCTTTTTCACGAACGGAAAAATTGACGAATGAGCCGCAGGCGTGCAAATACCTAAAAACTTCTCATTTAGGTTGCTCTAATTGGACTAAAAATCGCGTCGATTTGTTTGTAATGATGACATAACGGTGCATAAAATTGACACATGAGTGCATAAAATACTTTTTCTCACCCTAATGTCACTTTTTTAAATCGTTTAACAAATGAATATTTGATGTACGAAAATCGATTTTAAAAATTTAGTATCGACTGTAAATTTGTTGAATAATTACTTTGGTTTAAAAATTTTATTGCAATAATTGAAACTTACCTTTGTTAATGCAATTGTTGATTTGCCATTGTTTGCCTCTTCGGTCATGAAATTTAAAACGTTCACGACACTGCTCACTCAACTTTTCATGAACAACTTCACTTTCTGGAGTCGCGATAACAAGTTAGTATTGCACAATCCCGGTAATCACACTTTTCTCTGAACTGTACTGTCGTAACGAAGCTCATGAATTCTGCCAGCGAAGTGAGCTCTTGCAATCCACATACGTCTTTGCTACGGCGTATCGGAAGTTGTCAAACATCCGACTGCCAAAATTAATTTGCCAACCTGTCTTAATACTACTATTAGTGTTTTAAATGAAACTTACAGTTTATAGATAATTTCACAATATATTTAAAAAATGTTAAAAATTCTAAGAAATTGATAATTGTTTCGATATTAAATACCACCTTCGGAATGACAGAAGTTACATTTCATTCAATGCCTACCTGATTTTAATAATTATTTTTGGCTAGACCAAGAAGTGACCTACTTTGTGATCGACCTAATATATGTTAATAGGAAAGAGAAGAAGATATGATATTACAAATACTAAAGCTTAGATATTAGCCCTATGGTGATATCCTGGATATATTTTTCCCTAATTAAGATCAGTATAACTGTGCAATGATATAGAAAACCAGGAAAACTATATCTGCTGATCTTTACAATTATCACTTAAGAAAACAGTTTAAAAGTAGAAAGCTCCCTAGATTTATCTGTTCATTGACGACTTCATATTATTGGTTTCTTAAGTGCATTCTAGTTTCCAATTCTTCAAGGAAATCCAGTTCCTGTTTCTTATCACAAATATGTAGTACTTCTAGTTCTGTGTTAGGTGTCAATAAATGATTGGTGTCAAGTAGATGTTTTGCGTAGTGGGATTTATCTGGTTATTTTAATCTGTATGCTCGTAAGTGTTCACTGTATAATTGCACAGTTATACTGATCTTAATTGGGAAAAAAGATATCCAGGATATCCACATCGGGCTAATAATAGCTAAGCTTTATTATTTGTAATATCATATCTTCTTGTCTTTTCTATCAACAAATATTAAGTCAATCACAAGGTAGGTCACTTCTTGGTCTAGCCAAAAATAATTATATAAACATCAAGTAGGCATTAAATGAAATGTAACTTCTGTCATTCTGATGATGATATTTAATATAGAAACAATTGTCAATTTCTTAGAATTTTTAACATTTTCTAAAGATATTTTGGAATTATCTATAAACTATGAGTTTCATTTACAGCACTAATATGAGTAGATTCCACGAAGTAAGGGTCGAGACAGTTAATCTCACTAATACTACTTATTAAAAATTAATTTCTACGAGTACTATTTGGAATGCACTAACTTTAATATGCAAATAAAATTATATACATTCTCTACGTCACTGTTTCCAACTGGCAATGATCTCTTCTTTCATAAAACCGCAGACGATTTTATTTTGTTCCTTTTTTATTGCTCGTCGGCCCTGAGACTTGATGAACAGACCTATTTGTTGTCTATACTGTCGGTGTACCTTCTAATTTATCTTACTCAATAATAATATTCCGCCTGCATTTTAATTATTGCTAATTGGATAGATATACACCGCTCATTGTAGTATTTGATATTATGCATTCAATCCTAAATTCGACAAGGTTTTTTAAAACTTTTAGTCGGGGCGTCATAAGTTCTAACAAACGGGATGCACGGCCTTAGGGCCCATATTATTTTTTTTGGTAAATGGTTTTTTACTAATAAGACATTCATACAACCCAACTAACATGTATTTATAATATCTGCTTATACAAAAATAAAGTAAATTATGAAAACCAAAATATAAATTATATTATAACAAAAAAACCAGTGCAAAAAATAACTTAATACAGGAAATATTGATACAAAAAAATTGTTTTTTAATATGAATATGTATGTTAAAATGAATTAAGAATTAGCATTTATTGGTTTTTGGCAATATCTCAGCATTTTGGATACCACACTTGACGACGACTTTGAAAAATAAGTGCATGGCATTTTTGACAATAGTATTTTGGTTTTGATTCTCTTTAACAGAAGAAAAACACGTATTCTAGTTCTCGGTTGAGATTACAGATCGTATCTAGTTAGAGTAAAGTTGGCGTAAAAGATACAGTGCAAACTTTAAGGAGGAGGATATCTTCATAGTCCAGTCAATATTATAATTTAAAATGCTAGGTTGACGATAAATTCATTTAATATTATAATTTCAACTAATAATCGTTAGAATGTGTTTAATAATTTTATAATTATTAAATACATTTATCGACTTTCTAACGATTATTTTCAACGGACAATTATGGAGCGCCATCCTATTTTTTAAAATACTTAGCGTTAATATATAGAACAAAATACATCGCTTTAAAAAATATTAACATATTCATCTTTGAAAGCATCTTAAACATATCATCAGACAATTAATACTACCTAATTTCTCGTTAAATTGAGAAGAATGAGAAATATATATTTCAAATAACTTTTCACATCATTGACTGTACTATAACTAATATTTTTGAGCACAGTTGATAATTCTTTAGTTGGTAGTCTGACATCAAGAAAGAGTGTAGTATTTTCCGAGTAATTTGGGTAATCATAGGATTTATATTTTTAGGTAAAAATACAATACAACACCTTTTACAATATTTACTCGAAAATATAGACCTCAAACAAACGGCCAATAGTTTTCTCTCAGACTTACCACCCTGGATTAGAATAGCCCCATATACGAACACAACCTTAAGTAATTACAATAAACATGAAGTATCGAGCTATAGTCTTCACTAAACCTTCCTAGAATTGATAGATCTGGAAAATCCTGACGAAATTGTATACACCGAGTCATCAAAGCAGCAGAATGGAGTAGGCTGCTCCGCTACCACAACAAATTATTCAATCATCGCACATCAACTCCCTCCCTATTATAGTGAACGTACAGGTGAACTTTTCAGTATACTCTCAGTTATCAAATGTATTGAGGACACCCATAAAAAAGTTGCAATATGCACCGATTCTCTGTCATCCATCGTCTCAATAAGGGACATTTACTCCAAAAATCATTTGGCCCAACAAATCCAGGACAGCATCCAATGCCTTCATTTGAAAGGCATTCACGTCTTCCTTATGGGTCCCCTCCCATGTTGGTATTACCGGAAATGAAACTGCTGATAAGTCCGCTAATGCTGCGGCATCGTCAGAGTTACCCAAACAACGTATTCAGCTCTACAGTGATCTTAAAACTTTCTTTAAAAAGACCATCAGAAATAAATGGGTAAATGTGTTGAGCACCTTTACGAGCAAATTATCAGAAATTCAACGAATACCTATTTCCAGCATATTGCCATTAATCAAAAGGCAAGAAAAACTGGTTTTTAGAACATTGAGAATTGGATATACTCACGCAATGCATGGATACTTAATGGAATCTGATAAGCAACAACCACACTGTGTCCACACTGTTATAATACCTTTCTTACGGTGAAACACATCTTAATAGACTGCACTCACTATGCCACAGCAAGACAACGCCATCATCTGAATGGCGATCTTAAGAATATTCTGTGTCCGGACAATAGTGCATCAGTGAATGATTTCTTAAAAGAAATTAAATTCTTTCATTTATTGTAAATTAATATTGATATATTACGGTTGTAAAGTAAATGTGTCAATGACCATCAGATGTCGAGACACTAAATAAATGAAAAAAAAAATATTTACATGTGGCGTTCTTGGGAAATATCGATTTCGGTCCAAAATATTGTGTTACAACGACGAAAATTTTAATAATGTTGATGGTGAAAACAGGATTCGACGACATTTGAAATTGGAAGCAAAGGAAATATGTTTCAATGTGTCTATGGATCTAGGGGAGAAGTTCGGTTTCGATAAGGAAACAGAATTAGTGCAAGCAGTTTCTGATTCAACAAAAGTTCCACTGTCAATTATAAGTAAAATAGCCAAGAATGGGCCTTATGAACGCAAGAAGCGATGTGGTAAGGGATTGGTCAAACCTTTAGATGTGTCTGTAATAAAATTATTAAAAACCATCATATATGACTATCACAAAAGTAATGAGACCCACGATTGAAATAATAAGAAATAAATTGACAAATGTCGGCCGTAATATGAATGTCTGTAAGAAAACTATTGAGAACTGGACTAAAAAATTGAGACTAAAATTCAAAACGATTGATAAACGTCAAGCAGTCATGAAAAGCAGAAGAATAGTGGATATGCGGTATACATACTTGGAACAAGTAACTAAGTATAGAGAGGAAAACCGGCCATTTGTCTGTTTGAACGAAACTTGGTATGATACACACGACACGGTTAAGAAAGGATGTACTGATGGGTCAAACATTTGTATGTCAACAATGCCTGCAAACAAACGATCCAGACTTATTATTGTGCATTGCGGTGGAAATGAAGGATGGATTCCAAACGCCATAAAAATATATGGAAAAAATGGAAGATTACAACGTTGACTATCATCACAAGAATATGCCTTGAATTCACATGGATACCAAACTTAGAGCCAAATAGTGTTGTAGTTCTTGACAACGCTTCTCATCATCGACGACAGCTCAATAAAATATTAAATAAAAGCTGTGGGAAGACCGAACTACAAAATTTTTTAATGGATAATAATTTGTATTTTGAAGAGTCTTATACAAAACAACAACTGATTGAAGTTTCACAGACAAAGAAATTTAATAAATTATACGCCCTAGAGAGTATTGCTGAAAACCATGGACAATCTATAGTGAGACTTCCTCCTTATTTTTATAATTTCAATCCCATCGAGTTAATTTGGGTACAATTAAAACAGATATTGAAAAAGTAATCAAAATAGACGATGAGTATAAGAACATTGGACAAGTACACATTAATGGGGGAAATAAATTTATTATTGATTTACAAGACGATATTGATAGTGAAGCAGATGATATGGGAGACGGATTAATAGAATTTTTGGAAGAAGAAAATTAATTTAGGTTAATATATTTTTCATGTTACTTACATAGTAGGTTGGTTGGTTGATTTATTATTAAAGAATTGTTTTAGTCATTGTTATAAAATTTCTTTTTTTTCCGTTATTTTTTCATAGAATTTAGTTTTGTCCATAAAAAAATCGAATGGGATCCAAAAATGGCTCAGTTCACGTCTGGTATCCCAATTAAACCGAACGCCCTTTCAACAATTACGTAACATCAAATACAATATAAACAAAATATTAATACCTTTCAGAGTCTAGCTCCGCATCATAACTTAAAGGGGACATACGATTACATTGCTACACTATGTTTTGCGCCAACTATACCTGCAGCTTCTCGTCTCCTCCACTAATAATTGGTCTTGTGTTGAAGATAATGCAATATTTCTAAGTGGAGATCTTCTAGCAACATTTTAGTTTTTGTTATTCGAAGAGTATATGATCTGACAGTTTACACCTACCACTTTCATCATGGAATAAAACACTACTATGGGCCATGTTTTGTGTTTCTAGCTACATTATACGTACTACATAACTAATTTAAATTATCCACTCCACCTTTTGCGTGATTATATCAACTGATAATTTCGGATTTACATTTCTTACTCGTTGATGTATCGATTTAATCATTATGGTGTGAACTTGATATGAGAAGGAGATTTCGGTAATTTTGATAAGATAGGAAATTATGAGGTACTGTTCTTTTGAAATCCAGATCAGTC
Source organism: Galeruca laticollis (assembly GCA_963921935.1). Lineage (NCBI taxonomy): Eukaryota > Metazoa > Arthropoda > Insecta > Coleoptera > Chrysomelidae > Galeruca > Galeruca laticollis. The sequence continues at coordinate 72,371,113 of OY998182.1, forward strand.
CAAAAACCTCTTGACTATATTTCCTGTGTTTATTCAACGAATTGAAGTTACCGAAGTTATTACTCATAACGTTTCGAGTTTCGCTTGCCATCCTATCGAGAAGTACCGAGTGTTGGTGATTTGTTTCCATCACGTGGTGAGAGTAAATTACTTATTGCAAATATTTTCTTAAGAAATTGAATCCACCGAATCGACAAACCGCGCCCACCGGCGTTTATGCAAGTGTCACCATCGGAGCCGATTACCTGACTAGGACCGCTGTGATTGACTTGTGACTTATTAATCCAAGTATATTTGGACGTTATTTTGAATCTCCTTACCTGGGGTAAATAGCACCTTTTACTTATTGATTGTGAAAGACTGATTTAGTGTCATGTGATTTCTTAAACACGTTAAGCCCCGCGTGACACAGATGTTGCGTCACGCATGTTGAGTGACATCAGACCGCGTGACCATGCGTTTGGTCACACAGCCAGAATTTCTAACGAGAGACGTGGGCCAACAAGTGTTCACGTTTATAGTGATATTCATATGGGAGTGAATTCTATGCGGTTCGGGGAACACTACACTGCTTGCGGGTTCTGAAACTGACTTGAATTTTTGAAAATAACTTGTAACTTAAATAATTTTTGTTTCATTTCATGTACTTATATAAAATGAATTGGGTTTTTTTGTATCTGCGTATGTTTTATTTGGTATAAAAAAGTGAACGAAAACAACCATAAACTTCTAATAAAGTATAAAAATAATTGGATGTCTGAAAGAAATATTTACGCCAAAAAATAACTTGATTTTATACTTTGCTGGCATGGTGCACAGTAAAAAAACAATCCAAACAGTAATTTTTCATGTAGTCCAGACATCGATATTTTGTTCTTGGGCACTTTCGTTGAGTTTCTAATCTTCCAATCTCAGCTTTAATGTTTGAATAACATACGGAACATCTATTTCGTTTATCTTCCTCTAGTTTGTGTTTATTTGGTGCAACATTTATTTCGGTTCTTTCGCTAATTCTCAACAATTGGAGAGCAACTACTTTTTTGAAGTCAGTGATGGAGATTTTATTTTGAGTTACTTCCTTATAAACAATAAACGCATTTACCATGACAGAACCAAAAATTAGTTCCATTGCTAACTTACTGTACCATTTTGTGCCTCTTCTGAGAAAATGTGAGTAGGATTTGATTTGGTCGGAAAGATCTATGTAAGCCTTACACTCATTGTAATCAACCACAACTTTTGGCTTTTCAATTTCTGCTCCCCGTTGTTGCACTACTTTTCTTTCTTCTGTGTGCTTGGTGGTAAGCATAAGCACGTCTCTCTTATCTTTCCATTTTATCAATACTATACCATCTTCACTTTCACGCGCAAAACTTTAATTTTTTCCCAACTTTTTTTGTGTTACTTCATTGCAGTTCAGTTTTCTATTGAACCTTACAGTACCCACAAGATGTGTCTTTCTTTTTGCTAGTTCTCTGGCAAGATAAACGCTTGTATAATAATTATCGGTGTATAGGGTTCGTCCACAATCCAGTAAATTTTCCATAAGTGAAAACACCACGTTGAAAGATGCATTTCCTATAGCACCTTTATCATTTCCACAGTATACTTTGATATTATATGTGTATCCATTTTGCAGACAAAGTTTGTATAATTTTATACCAAATTTATGTCTCTTATTCTTTATATACTACTTGAATTTCAAGCGGACACGAAATGGTACCATTGTTTCATCAACGCAGACGTTTATACCGGGAGTTATGACATCTTGAAAGCTTTCCACAAGGCTTTTCAATGATGGCGTGAGTTTATGTAGACGGTCAATCTCGGCGTTGTGAACCTGATCATTGGCACTGAAATGCCACATGGATAGGAGCTGCTCAAATCGATTTCTGGTCATAATTTTACGTACATTATTTTGAAATAAAAAGTTTTTACTCCAATAATCCCTAAGTTGCGGGGTTTTAACAAGTCCCATCCATATCAATATTCCCAAAAAAAATTCCATTTCTCTTGCATCAGTAGCGACCCATGATTTGGACTTTGATTTTTGGGATGGCGTTTTCTGTACGAGCTTCTGCTGTGCATACAAATTAGTTTGCTGAACGATTTTTGTAATAATGTCGTCTGTAATGAATATTTTATGAAAATCGTAAGGATTTTTATCGAACAGATTATAATATTCATGTTTTATCCGCGTAGAAGAAACGTTGAATTCAAATGTTTTCAGATTTGAACCATCAACAGGTGCCCAAGATGCAGTAGTAGAGGTGACATTATTTTCTGTATTTGACATATTTGATTCCGAATCAGAATCAACTGCAAACTGACTGATAACATTTTCAATGACATCTTCAATAGACAATTCCTACAAATTAGTAAAAAAAATTAATACTCACCATGATAGTCCCGAAAAATTAAATTTACCTGCACTACACTTTTTTCAGCTGAATTGTATTTTGCACTAGCTATATTTGATGTATCATTTTTATTTATTTTGCTGGGCCCCGCTTCTTTCAAATCTTTTTCACTAATAAATGAAGTAATATTTTTCTTCTGAGTTTTACGTTTTTTTATTGGAGGGTGTTCTTTACTACTATTGCTAGACTCGCTGTTATCACTTGGAACATAGTCGTCTGCAGAATCATCTCCGGCAAACGGCTCCTCATTATCCTCATCGGACATAAATTCATCCCACAATTTTGCAATGTAAGTTTGCTCATTTTCATACGAATACATTCTGCAGCCACGTTCACGTTCACGCTTTGCAGTTTTGCAAATGAATGCGATAAGTAATACCTACCTACCTCCCCTTAGCGCTAGAAACGACAGGTCCGCAGACCATCCACTGAGTTACAACATTTGTGTCACGCGGTAAGAGCAACAAATATGCTCTTCTTCAGACCGCGAGACACAAATGTTATGTCTCGTTTTCATTTCAAACGAAAATTGATTTTTTTTAAATTAAGTTTTCATAAATCGTACGTATTTAGGTAATAATAGTATTTTAATTCCACTTGCAATAAAATTATTTTCCGGTCTGTGAATTACTATATTTTTATTTCCATGGCGGGGCTTAACGTGTTAACCCGCCATTTGTCGCTATATGAGCATTTTGCTAACTTTATTGGTAAAATGTCTGCAGTCTAGCAACGCCGACTTAATTGAAGTTGACCATTCGTCTAGCTGAGTTTATGTGCCTCCTTATGCGATGAATATGGTGAAGTTCCGAGCAGTACGCCCACACATGATTTTGAGGCAGGTTGTTTGAAGCAGCGTACCCTAATTGAGCATTTTGCTCATCGAGCAAAAAACTACGTATAATAAACTTTTATGCCGTGAGCGTTTGGCTCATTCAGCGAATTAGTGTATATAATTTTAAATATTGTTTCAATTTAATATTGTGATTTTACTGCTATTGAATATACAATGAGTCGAGGGAAAAGATTAGTGCAAATGGCTTTGGAGTCTCAAGAAGAAGAATTGAATGGTTAGTTATTGATTCATAATATATTTTTGTGCTTATTATGTTTCTTTTACTAGAAACCAATATGGCTCTTGGTACATAATGACGATTCTAACGAAGAACAGCGGTTGGATGAATATGAATCAGATGCCCCCACGACCCACAGCAATCACCTAACTGATTCTGAACAATATCCATTTATTATTACAAGATATTGTTTAATTTGATCAATAGCGTGCCATGCAAAATAATATTTTGACTGTGTTTTAAATGTCAGCTAAGTTCTAGTCGGTGATCAAAGAAATAGAATGCACTTGACTTTCAGAGAAAAAATAGAAATAATCCGATTGTTTAGTGATAATGCTCGTAGTAGCAGAGAAGTTGCTGCAGAGTTTGACTTGAGACATCTCTAACGTGCGCCCATTACTGATGCGAAAGCAGTTGCTGTAAATGCTCTTTTCAACGAAACTCGCAGTGTTATTAAAGTTCATCGGAATGGTCATCCTCGTCGAATAAACCCGCATCTTGAGGATAACAATATATTGGCAGCAAATCGAGCAGATCCACATGCATGAGCCTTCGAGATTTATCGTCTCAACTTAATATTGGTAAGGATAAAATTAGAAGATGTTTTGTACGTCACAAGATCAAGCCCTATAAACCGAAGTTCTTACATACATTGAAAGAAGGTGATGATAATAAAAGATTAGACTATTGTTATTAGGCCCAAGGTAATTTTTAAATGACAGACAGTTTCTGAAGAAGATTATGTTTACCGATGAGACTATATTCACCACTAATGGGGTTGTTTCCTCTCAAAATTGTAAATACTGGGCCATAGATAAATAATACTCACTGGGTTATCAATTGTAAAGACCAATATTCTCAGAGAGACAATGTCTGGTGTGGGATTTTAGGAGACCGTATAATTGGTCCTTTTTTTCTTCAATGGATCATTGAATGCTGATCGCTTTGTCAACTTCCTCGATGGGGAATTTTGGCAAGCAATTGAAAATCTTCCTCTTAATGTGCGTCAGTATATGTATTAGCGGCTAGACGGTGCATCCATCCACAATTCAAGGCTTGTTCGTCAATGGTTGAACCAAAATTATCCCATGCGCTGGATAAGAAGAAACAGTCCTTTTGAACTGTGGCCTCCGAGGTCTCTCGATATTACACCACTTGATTTTTATTTCTGGGGAATGGTAAAAAATGAAGTCTATAAAACAAGGCCCGGAAATCCAGATGAACTTTGTGCTAGAATAAGGCAAGCCTGTCAAGAAATCAGCATCCCGGAACTAAGACGAGTAGCTTAACTAAATCGCAAAATAATCGAAAAATGTATTCGATTAGACGGATGACTAGTTGAGAGAGATTTATTTGTATTATGAAAATTATTGTTTGATATTTTTTCCTAGATTTAATCGATTATCAAAATTGTTTTCCCATAATTATAATAATAAAATCATTATTCCTTTGAAAGTGCTGTTTACTTTACTAAAATATTTGAAATTATTACACTGTGTCAAGATTTTAATTTCCACGGCACACTAATTATCAAAATAAGTAATAACTTATCAAAATAAGTAATACTTGGACCAAAAAATTAAAAAATTAAAAATGCGAATTTTATGATAAAATTTGGTATGCGGTGTTAACATAATATTCTGAAGAACTCATTTGAATAATATTTTTCGATATCTCTAACGGGAACCAAAATATTGAGAAGCGGTCCTGTTTGTGAAATCGTAGTAGGTTGAGTTTAAAGTTCAGATTTCAGTTGACCATTTCAAGAAATGTGGCCCATCAACCTGTATGACTCTACAAAAATCCGAGTCTGTAATTCTTCAAATAGCGATAATATGGTAGTGTCTTCATCTTAAATGCGACACACTGTATATGATTTTAATTTTTTTATTTGTGCATAATCAACGTGATATTAGTTTGTTCATTGGAGACTTTTTATTCTTCGAACAATTACTAAATGACTCGCTTTGTAGTGTTGAGTGTTAATTTGTTTTTTTTTATTGTTTATGTACATATTGATAACATCGTCGATGTGTGCACGTGTTCTGAATTACAGGTCATACGTACACCACAAGACATTTTAGTTTATTTTTCAAGATTGTATGTAATATTTTGGAGCTTATTTTTTCTAACTGTTGTTGGTACTTGGTTATGCATGTATTCATATTATGAGTTTTTGTATTGTTCTGATCACTGACGCTAGTCAAAGATGTTAATAAAAACTGGTTACCATAATAATCGCGTTTCAGTGAGTACATCCCTATTCTCCACAGATACCTTGCTTATGAAAATAGCTCATTTATAATTTCTCTCCTATCGAAGTTTTTGAAATTTTTCCTGCAAATTAAAATTTCTGGCGCCATATAATTAACTTCCCGTATGATTAACTTCCATCATATCTACTTACGACCCTTAGCTCTCCGATTAAACCCAAGAGCCCCGTTCGTATACGTGTTAACTGTTTATCGCCCATTACTGTTCCGAATAATAGTATTTCGCTAGGCCATACTTGTTGCATTCAAAAAAACTTTGTACAGAACAGTTAAGTCGGTTACAAACTAATCCTTGCACGAAAATCAAATTTAAGTTACAACAGTCCGACATTTTCATTTTCTTTATAAAGTTTGTGCTGTTCATGTATTCATTTATTTACTATCACCACCAACTCTGCAATATAATTATTTGAAAACAATTTACCTTTTTACAAACGTATTAATAAAAGAATGTTGATTTATTAATATGGCTACAATAGCAATAAAGTGGCATGTAATTCAATTATAAAAAATATATACAATCATTATATGATAATTTTCTAACTATTATATAAGTATCACATAATAAAATTTTAGAAATTTTCTAGCACATTTATTAAACACTTATAAATCTTTTATAAAACAATTTTATTGTATTTTTAGAATCATTGTATATCTCTTTTATAATAGTTGCTATAGCACTTATAAAATATATTATATAAACAACATGTCTTATAAATTGTGCCCATTTTGTGGTAATTAATATTTTATAAACATTTTGAAAATGTTTTATAATATTTATTGCCAAAACATTTCTACGACTAGTATAAAACAGAAAATTGTTAGTTGAGTTGGAAGATAGCCACTAAGGTGACCAGACCAAACAGGATTGGCTGGGCTATAAAAAAATTTGAGCCATACAAGTCTACTGGGACAGATAGCATCCACTTCATACTATTGCAGATGGGGATTGAGATGCTACTACCACACCTATGTAAGATCCTTAAAGCCCGTTTGGCATGGGGGATGACACCAAGAATATAGCAAAAGGTCAAGGTCATACACTTGCCCAAGTAAAGTGTCAGACCTAACACCTTAGTCATATAGACCAATAGCCTATCCTCTTTTCTACTTAAAACACTAGAAAGGCTTCTGGATAAGTATATTAGGGACGAGATACTAAAAGCTAACCCGCTAAGTATCCGTCAGTATGCTTACCAACAAGGTAGACCTACGGACTCAGCGCTAGACGATTTAAATAGGCTCGTCTCAAAGTCAATAGAACACAAAGATATGGCAATGGTGATTTCCCTGGATATTGAGGGAGCATTCAGTAATGTCACCACCAGCTCATTGATTAATGCAATGAGTAGACGGGACACACCTACTGTAATATCCAGAAGGATAGAAGCTAACCTGGAAAATAGGATTGTAAAATCCATTCTGGGTCAAGCCACCATCAAAGAACGAGCCGGTGGAGGATGCCCACCAAATTATGTCGGATACGGGCGCTTGTCATTTCCGTCGCCAAAAACGCTGCAGAAACATAAAACATCAAAATGTCAGACTCCCAACGTATATCGTATATTGAAATAGTTATTTATATGCCAAGGACTGACAGTGCTACTTTGTTGGACGAGTCTGACAATTGGGAGACGAGCGAAGCGAGGTAAGCAACAGACGAGTCCAACAAAGTAGTATTTCAGCCACGGCGTACACAACATTTTTTAGACGGCACATAAGATCTAAAACTTTTTCAATTACACTGAGAAAAGAAAATAAATAATAGAGAAGTAGAAACATTTTATTTATTGAACAATATAATGTGATTAATGATATTTGCAATGTCAATATTAATTTATCAATTATTTGCAAAAAGTAATGTTGATTGTACCTACAGGAAAATCAATAATATCTATTTGATTGGATGCAGATGGAATATGTATATCTCTGCTAGATGTTGATGGAATCTCTGTAGATGTGTTTGTGATATCGATACAATTTGTAAATGTGTTTGTGTCAGCGACGCTGAAGTGCGTCTAAAACAGTGGCCTGTATAATCTTCTGGATTTTGTAAATGTAGATATTTAGCAATATTACATGCTTTCTTACTAAAGGTATGAATTCCCACAACTTGGGTTGAACACTTGCCTTTATGAGAGCCGAGAAAGAAATTTGGATGATTTGTGTGTGAAGGTGTCAATTTTGAGTATTTACGAAACAATTCGATGGGATTTATTCCAAGACAAATTTTGTTTGTCACAGTAAAGATACGTTGTTTTCCAGTTTTGGTTTCTGGTACTGTTACAATTAAAACATCATTTTCATCTTGAATATCATTCAATTTTAATTTTCTCAATTCATCCCGTCGTGATCCACCTGCCACAGCTATTATTAGACAAATCTAAAAGACAATCACTCTTTGTATAAGATTAAAACTAATAAGTAATAAAACATACTTTCCACATGTGTTATGTCCCATCGGGTGAATGTAACAAGAATTCTATTGTATTTTCTCTGGTTAAAGTTTTTGATTTTTTTGCAGTGTACCTTTTGTTTTGTTCCTTCAGGAAATTGATGATTTTTAGATATTTGTTGATATGAACATCTTATTTTATTGCGAGAGTACTTTTAATCATCGAAAATTTACACCATAAAGTAGAACTTTTCCAGATTTTAGATTTTTCGGAAAAATAAGTGAGCACTACGTTTTTCGTTGGGTTTTTCGCCTTTTTCTGGTGACACCACTTCATAAAGAGCTCGTACTGTTTTTCGTACCTTGCAGGAGATTTATCCGGCAACGAATTAAGAACGGGCGCATTGCTTTCTTCGGTGAGATCAGGTGGCGTGCATTCGAATAACTATTCATCACTGATGTTTTCATTATCACTCATTGTTATTAATTAATTTAGACAAAACTTTTGATGAAACAAATAATTTCAGAAAATTAAATATATATATATATATATATATATTTTTAAATCAGAAAATCAATACAGATGTTTCTGTGGTAATTATCGACCGTACTATTAATTTAAGCAAAAGGTGATGATTATCAGGTATGCGGTCAGTATAAGAATTAAAACTCTATATTCCCATTCTCAATATTTCGCCATTGTTTAATAGCTTCATCAGGAGACAAGATTTTGAGAGTCAATAGAATTCGATGTACACCATGTCAAGCCACAACTAGACTCTATATATACATATATATATATATATATATATATATATATATATATATATGTGTGTGTGTGTTATAACGGAATTTGTAAGCACGATAGAGGGCGTATTCTTTGATGTATCAAAACCAAACTCGCTACAAAAATCGTTTAGGCCAAAATCTTGGATGAGTTCGTTAATGAGCCAAATCGGCCCAGTAAAAACAAAATGGCGGCCTGTCAAAGTTGAAAAAAAATCGTATTTCCTTTGTTTTTTATTTGATGCAAAAAAGTTACTGAGCTCTTTCATAGACCTTAACACATTCTACAACTTTTGTATTCAACATTTTTCTCTAAATCGTACATTAAAACATTTATTTGAGAAAAGTCAAAAATTATAACGGAATTTGTAAGCACGATAGAGGGTGTATTTTTTGACGAATCGAAACCAAACTCGCTACAAAAATCGGTTAGACCAAAATCTTGGACGAGTTCGTTAATCAGCCAAATCGGCCCAGTAAAAACAAAATGGCGGCCTGTCAAAGTTGAAAAAAAATCGTTATTCATTTGACGCAAAAAAGTTACTAAGGTTTTTTATAAACCTTAACACGTTCTACAACTTTTGTATTTAATATTTTTTCTCTAAATCGTACATTAAAACATTTATTTAAGAAAATTCACAGATTTACCAGAAATTTTTTTCATTTTTTTGTTTTTGATTTGATGCCAGAATGTTACTTTGGTTTTTTGTACATCTCAAAACATTCTATTACTTTTGTATCTAATTTTTTTATTTTGACTTTTATACAAACATGTTACTGAAATAAGTCTGTCCAATTGGTGCTGTGCCATTGGGGTTTTTGTATATATAATAAGTTAATACTAACATCCGCTAATATAAATAAGAATATCGTGTATCTTCTCTAGTCTCTTGACTATTTCAGTACCATTATTTCAGTGGAGATATCACAAACCTACAGTTATCAATGAATAGTAAAGTTTAAAAGAATATTCAGCCAGTAGCTTCCAGTTTCCACTCGGTTATCAGTAGCCTCTCATGCTAAAATCTTTTTTAGGAAAGATAACGGGATTTATTCAGGACTTATATATTTTATTACATAGTTAAATTGATAAATTAGCTGAACGCATTGATCTCAAATTTTTCTACCTCCTAGTATTTTTCGGAATAGTCAGCTTCTATTAATTTTTCATTAAACTACAGAAATACTGTACTGGATATTGGAATATCTATTTACTCGTCAGAGTTACAATCAACCATTGGAAATAATTGTGAAACATCTCATAGCAAAATGGCTAAAATATCATCAATAGAGAATTTCAAAAATATTGTTTCTAAAAAATTTGAAGTAACCTGAAGTATACATCATAATCTCCAAATTATGATTTTGAGAGAAATAGGTAGGAAATATATCGAAACTGTACATCTGCAAAACTTATTTATGTTGAAACCCCATTTTAATGAGAAGTTTACATCAAAGCAAAAATTCCCAACTTCACTAACGAGGGAGAATGGGTTTAAAAAGTAATTGATGTAGGCAGCCACTCATATACTGAAAATGCAAAAGCTAAAACGCTCATGGAATTGAGCTTGAAGTGTAGAGTTTTAAAATGAATAGCGGGAGTAAAACTATAACAATCAAGAAATATATCATGAATATATCTGAATTTGAAAAATATGTCATTTTTAAGACTCAGTAATTCATGGAACTGTTCGCTTTCTTTGTTAAATTCTGACCTTTTTTAATTGGACAACTTATTCTCTACAAAACAACCAATGGTGCTACAATTTAATCAATATTTATCCAAGCATATCGATTTTCTTCATAGACGGATTAGACAATAAGAATAAACAAAGACTGACACAACAATATTATTTTAAAAATCTATTTAGAAGTATGCCACTTCTAAATACTAAATTTTGCCGACACTACTTCCAACCAGATTCAAAACAGCGTCTTAACGAAATTGTTTTGGAAGGACATGGTCCTCTTTCAAAGTCATTTTAACGATGTTTGGGATCGCCATCCAATTCATTAAACTGGAAATCGCACTCTCTTTCATCATCTGAAGACGATATAACTATTTCTTCTCCACAAGTATCATCTTTAGTGGATTTAATTTTTTTGTGACAACCTTTTACAGTATTCGGCTAATTCTCCATAGAGAGGTTTTCCTTAACTGATTTCACAGTTGCTTTTTTTATTGATTTTTCGTGTTTTTGGATTAATTCTTCCCTTAATGGCGTCGAAGTTGGAATTTCCGAATGTATTTTCCTTATATTTCTTTTAATAACCTCTGACTTATTCGTGGGGTGGGTAAAAATATCACTATTAACCCTGCTATTATTTATCACTGGAATGTCATGACTTGTATGTAATGGTTCAGTAGCATTAAGAGACGTGCTGGTAGATGGAGGTGGCGTTGTTATGTTTTCTCGCATTGCAGCTTCAATCTGTTGATTTGGTTTGAAGCAAAGAGCTTCCGTTGCCACAAAATCCTCTTCAGAGAAGACGCTAGGTTGATAAGGAAGAATACCAGCTGCTTTGAACCTATTTACCCCTATATCAATAGTTGCAACTTTTTAGTAGGCTGTACCGAATAACTCGGCCATTTCATACACAGTAATTTTTTTGCCTGCATTGGATTTCATCCTGATTGTTAAATTCAGTTTTCAAAGGCCCAAAAAATACTCTGTCCAATGGCTGTGTTTTATGAGAAGTATGAGAGGACAAGGATACCATATCTATGCCATCTTCTTTAGTCAAGTCATATACTGGAAAACAAATGTAGCTCTCATGATTATCTAAAATGAGGCATGCCGTATGGTTCTTAGAAGGTCTTACTGTCTTTATGAAATGTACGCATTTCATGAAGATTTCAGAATTGCTCCAATCATTTGAGCCAGCCAGCCATTTGAACTGAGAGAAGCATTTTTCGTAAGTCGGTAGTTCAAGTTTTTTCTAGGGAAAACGATGAAGGGTAGCACATAATTTCCAGCAGAATTGAAAGAACAAATAATAGTGACGGTATCTCTTTTTTATGCACTGGTGATCTTGCATATTTGCTTAACACCTCTTAGCGCCAATATTTTACAATGTAAAGTTTGTAAGCCGCTTTGATCAACATTATGAATGTCATTAACAGAGTAGTTATTTTTCTCATACATGAGGGACAGGTTCTCGAAAAATCTGCCAATTTCTGCCTTGTTTGAGCCAACAACTCGTAGCTTCAGTTATCCTTAATGATATCTCAGGATGTTCTTTCTAAAAATTCCATTAAAAATTTCAACCTACAATTTTTTGATTTTTTTGTTTTTCACTCGACACCTAATTTTTTAGCCAACTGATTAAAATCCATAATAGTGAGACCAAAATATCTTTGTGCGAGTTATAAACAATATTCTGCTAGCTGATTTTCTTGCCGTCAAGTAAAAATTGGTTTCCGCCTACCACCTTTGGTATCACAGGGGAATTTCGGCATCTTTTACGAACATGGTCTTTGATGGTTGCATACGGAATTTTATATAATTTACTGGCTTGATTTACATTTAATTTGTTTGACGTGACATCTTCTACAGCTTTTCTTACGTTTTTTTTCTTGTACGTTCTTTGCACCTGAAATTAAAAAAATATCGTGAAATTATTTTAAAAAATCGAGGTAATAGTGGATACTGCCGGGGTAATAGCGCATATGCTCTAATGCCCGACGCGATATCTGCGCTATTTCCCCGATGACGCCAGTTTTTTTAGGGCCAGTAACTACAATTAAGTACAACATTATGATAAGAAACAAGGTTGGTTTAAAGCACAAGAACATGTAATTAGCATTGCACTTACTCTAGAATGGTACTTACCACCAAACTTTACAGAAGCAATATCACGTGAAAAAAACTTTTTTCGTGTAATTTAACACAAAGTATTCTGTATTTTAAACGCACGCGTTGGCATCGACAATTGGTAATGCACTGATCGGTGTTTCTCTAAACCCCTCCTTGGGCAATGAAGCAGTGTTGTCAAAAGTCATAGATTTCTGGTAAATGAAATCTGCGTTATTTCCCGGACTGCGCTAATACTACGACCTCCCCTACCTAGACGTTCGATTGAAGGAACACACATGAGATAACCAAAATGTTCATGATCCATCAAAAAATAAAACTAAATCTAGCACTTGCTAATCACTCACTAAATTATAACCACGCATCTAATTTTAATGAAACAAAATTGTTTGATGAACAACCCTCTATAAAAAAACGTTTAGTGAGTGAAATGATTGAAAAGGAGAAAAATTCAGTTTATAAAAGGTCCGATATTTAAAATCTAAACAGTGCCTATTTCAACCTTATTGATAATATAAAGTAATACCCACCCGCCACGGGTTAATTTCAGGTATTGAAATGTTGAAGTAATTTTTTGATTCAAGCATTTAGAATTGATATTTTCATTAGTTTTATTATTATATTTTAATGTGTAGTATCGTCCAAAATAATTTTACTTTTAGTGTTTTAAATGAAACTAACGGTTTCTAGTTAATTCCACAATATAATAAAAGTTATTGAAAATTCTAAAAAATTGACAATTGTTTCGATAAATCAATATCATCGTCAGAATGACAGAAGTTACATTTCATTTGATGCCTACCTGATGTTTAGTAGTTATTTTTGGCTAGACCAAGAAGTGACCTAACTTGTGATTGACTTAATATATGTTTATATAAAAAAAGAAGATGTGATATTACAAATATTGAAGCTTAGATATTATTAGCCCTATGGTGATATTCTGGATATCAGTTTTCCAATTAAGATCAGTATAACTGTGCAATGATATAGAAAACCAGGAAAACTATATCTGATGATCTTTACAATTATCACTTAAGAAGACAGTTTATTAGTGGAGAACTCCCTAGATTTAACTGTTCATTGACGACTTCATATTGTGGGTTTCTTAAATGTCTTCTAATTTCCAATTCATCAAGGAAATCCAGTTCTTGTTTCTTTTCACAAATATGCAGCACTTCTAGTTTTGTGTTAGGTGTCAATGAATGATTGGTGTCAAGTAGATGTTTTGCGTAGTGGGATTTATCTGGTTGTTTCAATCTATATGCCCGTAAGTGTTCACTGTATCGGATTTCAATATTCCTACGGGTCTGACCTAAATAGACAGCATTACATTCTGGACATTTAAGTTTATATATACCTGATTTCTTTAATAGTGGTATTTTTGTTTCTACAGTTAACAATTTTGTACTAACGTTACTTTCTGTTTTAAAGGAAATTGTTGTATTCGCTCCTAAAGATATTATCTTTGAAATATTATTAGAAATATTTCCTGCATATGTGATGGCTTTATAAGTTTTTATTTCATCAGCTTGTTCAGGAAATATTAGTTGTAATGCCACTTTTTCCTCTTTTTTACTAATTAGCTTATTTATCATATCTAATGGATAACCGTTGGATGTTGCTATTTGTATATTTGTATTAATATCTCTATCAGAATTACATTTGTTTATAGGAACTGAAAAAGCTCTATGTATCATTGAATTATATGCCGCTAGTCTGTGTGATATAGGGTGATTGGAATTGAATGGTATTGTCACATCAGTCTGTGTTGGTTTTCGGTAAATTGAATAATCAAGTACATTATTAACTATATCACACAGACTAGAGGCATATAATTCAATGATACATAGAGCTTTTTCAGTTCCTATGAACAAATGTAATTTTCCAGTTGACGTGTTGTAGTAGAAAATGGGGATTTCTTGCGTCATCTTCCTACTGGTTGAACTTTGACTTTTAAACTGTTAAATCCATCCATCAGTACCTTCCAGACTTTGTATATAATTCACGACGTTAGTTACTTCCATAAAAATGACTTAAAACCTAGCGACGCACTTTGTAAGACACGCGTCTGGTCGAAAAACAGTTTTAAATTCTTGAGTTTACTCTTGCTTGTGAATTGTCTTCTGTGTAATTTCTCAACGTTTCTGATTATTATTCAATTACAAAACCTGCAGAGGCTCCAGTGCAAAGATAAATATTCCTGAAGAATATATCTTAACAACAAAGCATTTGATTCCCAGATCAAAAATATCAGCACTATCATCTGATGCTTCGACTATTTTAAAAAAGTTATTCATAGCTGAGGACATCGAATTAAAATCACAAGCAAAAGGAAGAAAACGAGTTAGATTTGTTGTGGAAAAACCATGTGAAAACTGAAATCGCCGGAGATGTGTGTAGCAATATGCTCCGTTGAAGATAAATGTTTATTATTTACTGATACATAACTTCAAACATACCTAAGTATCATTGATGGATAATTAAAACTAATTCAAGACAAAAATAGTAAAAACTCCACCTATCACAATAACAATCATGGGAATTAAATTGTTTGCAAACGAAGTTCTCCACACTGCTTCCCATCCAGTTTGGGAAAGTTCGGACACAACTGACACTAAAAAACTCACATTTTTCATACCAGTATCAGGCCAGGAACAACCACAAGTATAGTTCACATTTTCTCTAACTGAAATATTCAATTCATTGTTATCGAGTATCTGATGCAGAGTTGATTCATTTCCATTTTTCAACAAAAATCTCTTTTGACAAACCAAGTCACTGGATTTGCAGTTTAACTCAACAATATCTCCTAATCTAGCTGCTATAATGACTTTATCTGGAATTCTTGATACTCTTCCTGAATTTGGATATTCATCGTCAATTGGAAATTCTATATCATCATTGTATTCAGAGTAATCATTTGTTGTTACTAAATTCAAATGCATGAACACCAATAAGATGAGAAACGTTTGTTGTATCATTGTAGAACAAAAAATATTTACACGATTAATAACAAAGTGTGAGTTCAGATTAGGTATCTAGTTTCTGAGATATAAATTTTATCTTTATAACCCGATTAACAGATAAACTTATATTTGCTTTGAAGGAAACAGTAAATTAGCAGGAATGTGCATGGTAATAGTCAGTGAACTACAATTCAAGGTAAACCTAAATATACCGTAAGTTATCGTAAAATAACATTTTTGAAAACTCGTATGGAGATCGTCAGTATTTGCGGGTGGGTTTTATTTTGGCTTTTTTATCTAACAATAGTTTTTGCTGGAATGGATTGACAGACTGGGAATACCGAATGTGAGAGGCTTGAGTGTTCACTGACTGTTGACTTATTTCGTCATCCCAATTTTTTAAATTTTGCAAAAGACAGGTGGTAGCTGTTTGACAATAGTATGGATAAATTTAATAGTGTAATTTTTCAATCTTATCGTGATTACAGGTGTGGACATTGATCTATTATTGTTATTCTTTGAAGTTTTCCCCAAGCACCCAAAAAATCATAACAGAATGTCTTAGAAGTTTAGATTGTTATTAAACAATTTTACTTCAACCTTTCAATCGCCCCCCACCCCCCCATCCTACCGTAACAATGCTTACCGACATTCAGTCGATTTCACGTTGAAATAGATATTCAACAAAATCATTCCATTTCTTGTTGTACGTCTTTTGGTTTTAAAAAACAGGAAAAAATCCTGACTCTAAATTTTAAATCAACAATACAAGTAAGTCGTAATGATTTCAAAAAATATTTTCATCATTAAATTAATCGTGAGGACACGCAATTACAAGTGATGTTATCTGTAGTAGAACACCGTAAAATTTCATTGAGAAAAATGATGTCTTTGATCCGAAATGAAGTAAGTAGAGGTACAATGGCAAATATTATAAAAAATAACAGTTATCATCCATACAAACCCCAGTTTGTGCATTCATTGAAAGATAGAATTATGACAGACGGTTTGAATTCTGCTCGTTGATACAAGGAGAGTTAGAATAGTATCCCTTTTTATTGAGGAATATAATTTTTACCGATGTGTCAACATTCACATCAAATAAAACTATCAGTTCACAAAATTTCACAAAATTGTCGCTGGTTGTGTGACAGTAATCCTCACTTTACCATCAAAACACGAGACCAATATTCATTCAAGACCAACGTATGGTGTGGTATTTACAAAAATGAAACCATAGGACCATTTTTTTTTGAGAATCAATGAATGCTGAACGTTATCTAATTTTTTTACACAATGAATTATACAATGATTTTATAAGCGAACTATCTCTAATAAACCATCAGCGTGCATGGTTCCAACAAGACGATGCTACATGCCATACCACAGTAGCTGTGAGGAAATACCTTGAATCGACTTTCTATAACAAAGTAATACACAGACATTCGCACATTTTTTGGCCGGCTAGATCTCCAGACTTAACCCCTCTGGATTATTTCTTATGGGGCTACTTAAAACATAGGATTTACCAGCAAAGGCCTTTTCAAAATATTGATCATTTGGAAAGGACAATTACAGAGGCATGTCAGGAAATTACTGCAGACATAATCAAGCATGTATTAAGGGAATTTAATAGACGAACCACTAAATGTTTAGAAGGAGATGATGGATATGTTGAGGCTTCAGTCAATTGAAACAGAAAATAAATTATTTAACTTCCATTTTTTTATTATCTTTCGTTATTGAAAAATAACTATTTGAAGGATTCATTATATTATTATGAATGTTATTTACTACTTATTAGTAAACTTGTTTATCTTTTCATTTGCAAAATAAAATATTATGATATGTATGCATTAATTATTCAATTGCAATGTACATTGTTGCATAACTTAATAATGAACCGAAAGGATATCATGGCTTTCAATAAAATAGCTGATTACAATATTTATTTATACCAAAAAATATTTTTTCATGGCAGAAGGGCAATATTGGATATCTGACAATAGTTTACAATCGCGATCTCTTTTTTTTAATAACAATTTTCGATTTTGTAAAAAATAACAGTACTTTACTCTTCATCATCATGTTTTTTGACGAACCTCGTATATGACTGATAAAAGTTGTCATCTGATGGTTGAATTTTACGTTTTAGATCATGCAAAACTTTTTATGAGGAATCTCTTTTCTTCGTAAAACTAAAAATAAAAAAGTTTCCCATATGGACTTAATTGGTATATATATATATATATATATATATATATATATATATATATATATATATATATAAATAAAAGGAAGATAGTCTTTGCTGACTGGTGAATATTGGGGAAAGCAGCAAGAAGAAAACGGAAAACGTGTACTCTTAACGGAAAATTTTCAAGCTTTCGAGGATGATTGTCCTCATCATCAGGAATACTGAAATGGAAAAACAGCATTAAGATACTGTAGTTGATAAGTAATATACAATATAGAAGAAATCGCAACAGGTGCGAACTTACCTCCGAATTGAGGTTAGAATCCATTACGTTATATAAAAATAAACTACGGACATTCAAATATGAAACAGTTCACTAACAAAGGTTTAAAATAGCACAATCACAATAAGATGAATAAAAAAGCCAACATCTAACACCATTTTGCAGACAAACGAAACACGAGTGCTTTTTTATTGTCAAGAGCCGGCAGGAAACTGATATCAAATTCTTCTAATTTGGAGGGATTAAATTGACAGGCAATGATGCCAACCAATAGTTGAGTGGATGAACGTGACAACAAGTACCATAAGAGAATGGTCTCCGTTGTGAAAGTTCATATTAAGGATAGAAAAGAAGAATATATCTCAATGGTATATTAATTTCCTCTTCTTCTTTCTTATGAATGCAATTTCTCAACCCCTCTGCATTCTTCTTTTCCATCCTCAATATGAACTTTCACAACGGAGACCATTCTCTTATGATACTTGTTGTCACGTTCATTCACTCAACTATTGGTTGGCATCATTGCCTGTCAATTTAATCCCTCCAAATTAGAAGAATTTGATATCAGTTTCCTGCCGGGTTTTGACAATAAAAAAACACTCGTGTTTCGTCTGTCTGCAAAATGGTGTTAGATGTTGGCTTTTTTAGTCATCTTATTGTGATTGTGCTATTTTAAACCTTTGTTAGTGAACTGTTTCATATTTCAATGTCCGTAGTTTATTTTTATATAACATAATGGATTCTAACCTCAATTCGGAGGTAAGTTCGCACCTGTTGCCATTTCTTCTATATTGTATATTACTTATCAACTACAGTATCTTAATGCTGTTTTTCCATTTCAGTATTCCTGATGATGAGGACAATCATCCTCGAATGCTTGAAAATTTTCCGTTAAGAGTACACGTTTTCCGTTTTCTTCTTGCTGCTTTCCCCAATATTCACCAGTTTTATATATAAATGTATATATATATATATATATATATATATATATATATATATATATATATATATATATATATATTATTATATAATTATTCAATAATGCACCCGCGTTGGGAGCCAAGTTATTATATATTTTATTTAATATTATATAATTTAATTGCCCACACGTTTGATTAGTCAAGTTATAATATATTTATTTTGGCTCTACGTTGGGCGAACCAGTTTAGATATATTTATTTATATACAATACAATATATAATGTATTATTTGAATTATGGGCGCCAGAATTGATCCGCTTACCACGAATTCCAATTTAAATTAAGATATAAGTTTGAAAAATAATAATTTTATTTTATATTGTTGTTACATTATCTCAGGGATGGATTCGGCACTTGGCGCTCGCCAGTAACAGGAAGCTATATGTAGAGATATCAGAAAAAATACAAGACAAACATAGACAAACGATTTAATAAATGGTGAAAAGACGAAATAATAGTTCTTTGTTAATTACAATTCAAGCAATACATAATTCATAAATGCAATTGAAATATTTATGAAAACCTTCTTATAAAATGATTCATTGCAGTTATTTATGAATTTATTTAAATTCAAACTCATCAAGTAAACTGCGCTCAAAAACTATCTATTATGTGCGTAGAATGTACATTCGCTGCGCTTCAACCCCAACTGTTATTATTTCAAATATAGCGGTCGCGTGGTGTGTGTATTCTGTGGTATAATTTAGTTAGCAAATCATATGAACTTTCACAACGGAGACCATTCTCTTATGATACTTGTTGTCACGTTCATTCACTCAACTATTGGTTGGCATCATTGCCTGTCAATTTAATCCCTCCAAATTAGAAGAATTTGATATCAGTTTCCTGCCGGGTTTTGACAATAAAAAAACACTCGTGTTTCGTCTGTCTGCAAAATGGTGTTAGATGTTGGCTTTTTTAGTCATCTTATTGTGATTGTGCTATTTTAAACCTTTGTTAGTGAACTGTTTCATATTTCAATGTCCGTAGTTTATTTTTATATAACATAATGGATTCTAACCTCAATTCGGAGGTAAGTTCGCACCTGTTGCCATTTCTTCTATATTGTATATTACTTATCAACTACAGTATCTTAATGCTGTTTTTCCATTTCAGTATTCCTGATGATGAGGACAATCATCCTCGAATGCTTGAAAATTTTCCGTTAAGAGTACACGTTTTCCGTTTTCTTCTTGCTGCTTTCCCCAATATTCACCAGTTTTATATATAAATGTATATATATATATATATATATATATATATATATATATATATATATATATATATATATATTATTATATAATTATTCAATAATGCACCCGCGTTGGGAGCCAAGTTATTATATATTTTATTTAATATTATATAATTTAATTGCCCACACGTTTGATTAGTCAAGTTATAATATATTTATTTTGGCTCTACGTTGGGCGAACCAGTTTAGATATATTTATTTATATACAATACAATATATAATGTATTATTTGAATTATGGGCGCCAGAATTGATCCGCTTACCACGAATTCCAATTTAAATTAAGATATAAGTTTGAAAAATAATAATTTTATTTTATATTGTTGTTACATTATCTCAGGGATGGATTCGGCACTTGGCGCTCGCCAGTAACAGGAAGCTATATGTAGAGATATCAGAAAAAATACAAGACAAACATAGACAAACGATTTAATAAATGGTGAAAAGACGAAATAATAGTTCTTTGTTAATTACAATTCAAGCAATACATAATTCATAAATGCAATTGAAATATTTATGAAAACCTTCTTATAAAATGATTCATTGCAGTTATTTATGAATTTATTTAAATTCAAACTCATCAAGTAAACTGCGCTCAAAAACTATCTATTATGTGCGTAGAATGTACATTCGCTGCGCTTCAACCCCAACTGTTATTATTTCAAATATAGCGGTCGCGTGGTGTGTGTATTCTGTGGTATAATTTAGTTAGCAAAGATGAAGAAAAGGTGTGGCGTATTTGGGATTTTATTATTGTTTATGATATGAATTTGGTAAGTAATTATTTGAATATGTAGTTAGTGTTTTATGTCCGTGATGTTAGTGGAGATTGAATAATTTAAATCTAATATTTATTTAAGAAATTAATATCTATATATACTTGTGAATGTTTTTTTTATAGTTTAATATACACGCGAGAAATAGAGTTCATATTCGGCTTCTTCTTGACTCTGGATATGATGCATGTGGAAAAAGATCGTGGCTACAATCGAATAAACCGGAAATCAGGATGTGAATATGATGAATTGTGAATTATTTCACCAGTTTAGTACCATAATTAATGGCAAGATGTATCAACAGTCATCAAAACTATGCTAATAAGATAATTTCATTCAGTTTTACCAAGTTCTGGTCGATAGCACAAATTATATTCACTTATTGTTTAAAATACGAGGTATGTTTTTAATAATTTTACTTTCAATGCTTTGTTGAATACTTTGGTCAACTTTTATATGATTTTTGTTTGAATTTCATTGAAGAAGACGTGATTCTGAGAATGGACGTGGTGAATGTACATGGTTTCCAATTAGACTTTAGAAACAGAACCATAAAAGTGGGTTCCGAGGAGGTAATCCTTCATCCATATGAAGGCAGCGCGGTGTTGGCAGCTGTGCAGGAAGATACCGTTCTACCCGCACGAAGCGAAACCATGCCAGTAGCACGGCTACAGGAAATCATGGAGGAAGGTACACCGGTTATGATGGAGCCAAGGAAACACGACGAAGAGGTTGGCAAAGAAGTACTAATTGGAGAAGGATTGATTACGTCGGCGAAAAAGATCCCAGTACGTGTGATAAACGTGAATGATTACCCAGTTACCATCAACAAGGAAACCAGGATTGGATCCTGCGTACCAGTGACGTCTATATAGTTCGTCAAACAACGACCACTGACGATTGTAATGCCAGATTCGAACAGATGTTATCAGTAGCTGGTCAATACTTGAATCGAGCTGAAAAAAAGAGAATGAGGGAATTTCTCTTACAGTATTGAGACCTATTCGTACCAAAAGGAGGAAAGACTGGTAGAACATCAGACGTCAAACACAAAATAGATACTGGTAATGCTAAGCCAATCAGGCAATCAGCTCGAAGACTTCCACGAGCGAAGAGAGAGGAAGCTGAAAGAATAATTCGAGAGATGGCAGAAGAAAAAGTAATAGAACCATCTACTAGTCCATGGATGTCCCTAGTAGTGCTCGTCAAGAAAAAGGATAGAACTACGAGATTCTGCGTGTATTATCGCCACCTAAACAACATGACGAAGAAAGACAGCTATCCTCTGCCTCGAATTGACGACACGCTAGATACTTTGGCCGGCAGCAAAATGTATTCCACCTTGGACCTGAAGTCTGGTTATTGGCAAGTGGAAATGGACCCAGACGACAAAGAGAAGACTGCTTTTACCACCGGATCTGGATTATGGGAATTCAACGTCATGCCATTCGGGCTCTGTAATGCGCCTGCGACATTTGAACGACTGGTGGAAAATGTTTTGAGAGGGTTGATTTGGAAGACATGCCTGGTCTATATGGACGACATCGTAGTACTGGGAAAGACATTTGACGGACACCTGAAAAATTTGGAAGACGTATTCAAACGACTCCAAGTTGCCCAGCTCATGTTAAACCCGAAGAAATGTCAGCTGTTCCAAAACCGAGTCAACTATCTAGGTCATATAGTGAGCAGTGAGAGAGTGGCGGTGGATCCAGAGAAAATTGCTTCCATTCAGCAATGGCCGCAACCAACCGACAAATATCGAATTAGGAGTTTCCTTGGACTTTGCACATATTATAGAAGATTTATCAGGAAGTTTGGAGATATTGCCAAGCCTCTAACTCGACTTACAGAATGAGCAAGTGCTTTCCAATGGGACGAAAGTTGTCAAACGGCTTTTGATACCTTGAAGAAGCATTCAGCTACCGCGCCGGTATTAGGATACCTTTTACCAGAGGGAGACTTTATTCTTGACACTGACGCAAGCAACGTAGGAATTGGTGGAGTGCTCTCACAGATCCTAGGAGGGCAAGAAAGAGTGCTGGGATATTTCAGTAAAGTCCTTCCCAAACCAGAACAAAACTACTGCGTCACAAGAAGAGAACTTTTGGCGGAAGTGAACTCCGTGGAACACTTTTATCAGTATCTCTATGGTGGGTGCAGTTCAAGAATCCCAAGGGCCAGATCGCTAGATGGATTGAACGACTTCAAGAGTACGATTTCAACATCGGCTGGTGTGAGTCACCGAAATGCCGACTCCCTGTCGAGACGGCAGTGCCCAACTGACTGCTCCCACTGCAACAAGGCGGAATATAGGGAAGCTGCAGTTTCAAGAACTACTGTAGTCAACGAGGAATGGTCACCCACCAGGATCCGAGAAGATCAGGAGAATGATTCTCAGCTGAAGGCAATAGAAGGAAGAGAATCGGCGACCTACCTGGCAAGAAGTGTCAAGATTATCACCGAAACTAAAGGCGTATTGGGCTCAGTGGAACTCCCTTGTCCTGAGAGCAGGGGGTTGTTGAAAAGAATCCTTGAAAACGATGATGGTTCCGAGTCGAGGAGACAGCTAGTTATCACTAGAACGAGAGTAGCTGAGGTACTGAAGAAGTTAGACGACAGTCCATCGAGAGGTCATCTGGGAGTGAAGAAAACCCTCCAGCGAATCTGTGAAAGGTTTTATTGGATGTACAGCTTAGATGATGTGAAGGACTGGTGTAAGAAATGTACGACTTGTGCTACGAGTAATGGACCTCATCGCAAGAGAAACGCACCTATGAAACAGTATAATGTTGGAAGCCCTTTCGAAAGGATTGCTTCAGACGACAGAAAATTGTAGCAAAAACATACTGGTTGTAATGGACTATTTCACAAAATGGATGGAAATTTACGGTATCCCGCACCAAGAGGCCACAACCGTCGCGGATGTATTGGTGAAAGAATTTATCAGTCGATATGGAGTGCCATTGGAAGTCCACAGTGACCAGGGAAGACATTTCGAAAGCCATCTATTCCAGGAGATTTGCGAGAAGCTTGGAATGAAGAAGACAACAGCATTACATCCACAGTCAGATGTAATGGTCGAGAGAATGAGCAAGACTATTGGAAAATACCTGTCCACAATAGTTTCCAGTCATCAGAGAGATTGGGACCAGTATATTTCCCTATTCGCATTGTTTTATCGATCTGCCGTCAATGAGTCCACGGGTGAAACACCTGCGAAACTCCTGTTTGGGCGTGAAATGAGGCTTCTTTGTGACATGGAATTTGGCTGTCAGCCTGGAGAAGATCTAGCGGGAGAAGACTACGTGATCCAATTGAGAGGATGGCTGGACGATATTCATGAATTAGTTCGAACAAATTTTCAAGTTGCCAGTGACAGAATGAAAAATCGGTACGACACGCAGGGCACAGAAGACGGTTTCAAAGAAGGAGACAAAGTATGGTTACACAACCCGACGAGGAGAGAAGGATTTTCTCCAAAATCAGAAAAATCCTGTGTAGGTCCATACTTTATCAAGAAAAGGATTAATGTTGTGATATATCGCATAAGCAAGATCCTCAACGGAAAACCAAAAGTAGTTCATCAAAACCGACTAGCGCCATTTGAAGGAGACCATGACCTAGAGAAAGGACTAAACCAAATTCGAGATGTGTCTGACCCTACCCTCTATGAATTTATGGGCGCGTATGGAGGTACCGAGAAAGCTAGATATGGAGTCACTTCAGAACAACGACAAGATTTGTTCACTCTCCCCGAAGATTATTCACGGGCATACAGCATCGCCACCCATCTCAAGAACGCATGAGGGCTGGCATTCGTCTTTCGAAAGAAGTTCGGGCAATTAAAAAAACTTGAAGACCAGATTACAGCCCCTGGCAAGACACTGAAACTAAACATAATTCGCGGCACGTCTTCTACGTGGTAACTAAAAATGAATTTCAAGATCGATCCACCTACCGCGATGTGTGGGAAGCAGTTCGAAACCTCCAAGACTATGTGTTAGAATCCAGCGTGATGAAACTGGCTATGCCTAAGATAACGAGTAACCAGTTGGATTGGCGAGTTATCAGGAACAAGGTAGAGATTATCTTTCGAGATACTGGATATTAATTTGCAGCTACAACCCCCGTTATGAGTATCAGATGAAAACGGTGCCCTGCTATTTCCATAAGATCGGAGAGTGTATAAATAGGGCCAGTTGCCGACTCAAACATCCAGTCTCGGCTACTCAATAGTTCCAGGAGGAACTGCCATTTAAGGAGAGGGTAATGTTACGAAATAGCATACTAGTGTAGACCCTGAATCCGACTCTATCTAAGCCATGTATGAAAGTGAAAATTATGGCGGATACGCAGGTATTTCCTGGAACTGTTTACGATTGTGACTATCTTATCTAGAAAATGCGAGAGCCAATTGTTTTTGTATAAGCCGCAATTTAGTATTATCTAGTAAAAAAGCACTAATATATATATATATATATATATATATATATATATGAAGGACCGACCAGCGGAGAAGTTCAGTTTAGTTTTAAAGTGATCACGACAAATATACAAGAATACACCGAAATAGCGGACAGTAAAGTGTTGATATAAATTAATAATTAAGTTTGTGTGTATATAAATTAAATGTTAGTGGGTCGTTTAGTGTTTAAATAAATTCGTAAGTAACCATACCGTGTGAAAGTTTATCCCACCCGTTTACTGATTAAATAAATAAGAAAAACATTACAATATTTTTCTTTTAAAATAATCATAATGTAAATACTACTGACAATCAATAGTACGGCAACCTTCATAAAAAAGTGAAGAACCGAATTTGAGAGCATTAAAATTCCAAAATAAACAAATGGAGGTACCTACGGCAGAATGATGTTCAAGTTTTTTTAAATACATTTCCCATTCTGCATAAAATAATCTATTATTCCAAAGAAAATTAAGAAAGATCTCCAAAGTCGACCTTGAACTGATCATGTCCATCATTCTAATGGTTCTAGTTGTAGGCATGGTATTCAATGCATTTACTGTTTACGAATGGAATTCAAACACCTGCATAAGTATTCAAGTTTATGTCAGTATATTTATTGACTATGACTCATAGACACTGTAGAAGCAACAAAGAAACGTTTCTTTTTATTCTGACCATCAAAGTTTTCGAGATTCTTTGAAATAATAATGTATAGTCTGAGCCATGTCTTTTCTATTGCAATATGAATGAAAAAGCTAGATGTATGTAGCTTGTTAGAATAAGTACCTCCGGTTTATCCCAAAATTGTAAAATCATATTACCGTCGAAGGTCATTGCGTGAATGAATGAATGAATGAATGAAAATACAAATCTTCATATAATAATTAAACATAACATAATAACTATAAAATAATCTGAATAATAAAATTACATAGATACACAATTTAATAAGCCATCTATATAGTGTTCATGAACAGATGCCATGTACATTAAATAAACAAGAGTGTAGGGTACCCGACTAAGTTCATCAAAGAACTTATCTTTAGGTTTTGATTCTTTATAGAAAATATATCTTCAATGTATTTGAAAAGTCTTGAAACTTAAAGAACATAAACAGTAATAACGAGTATTATATTTAAATGTGCTTTGACACATGAAAAATAACAAATATAATATTTTTTTTACATTTGTCATTTATTATTAATTATGGCACTAACAACTTTTATTAAGTTGAAAGACATATATTTAGGACAGTTAATATTTTTGTAAACTAAGAATATACACATATATTGACACAATATATAAAATAACAAACAGAATTATTTATATAACCAAAATCGGATCAATTACATCAGCGAAATACTTTCTGTCATTTGACAATATCCAATCCTTTAATTTGTTTTTGAAATTATATTTTGTCAACGTAAATTCTTCCATAGTTTTGATCCAATAAAGCAGAATCTACTCTGGCCAAGTGCTTTATGAGTAACAGGGGCATATATAGGGAATTGAGTATTTTGTCTCGTTCCGTAAGTATGCGGTATATTATATGTATAATACCTGTTTGTGTACAAGAAAAAATCAATTTTGAAGCAAAAGAGCTGCCGAATGTCCATTACCTATGAATTAATGTATACTTGATTGGAGGAGAATCTGCGAGGTTTTTTTAGAATAATTTTCAGAGTGAGTTTCTGGATGATATTGATCGAGCTTAGATAATTATTCCTAATTCCTCCCCAACCAATGATACCACATAGTAATATAGATTCAACAAAAGCTGAGTATATAATTTTCAGTTGTTGATGAGATAAGAATTCTACTAATTGTTAGAATCTGTAGATTAGGCCTCTGAGCTTATTGGTGATGTTGCGAGCATGAAAGTCCCATTTCAAAAGGAGTCAATATGAATGCCTACATAATGGACCGTGTGTAAGAATTCTACAGTACGATTTCCTACAGAGATTATATTATAATCCGGTAGAAATGGTTTATATGAAGTAAATGGTATAATTTTACTTTTAGTGGCGTTAACAGTCAATTTGTTCGATTCAAACCACTTAAGGATATTCTGTATAACATCAGAGGCAATTTGTTGCATTTTAGACCAGTTTTGCTCTTCGTAAATAATCGCTGTGTCATCAGCAAATGTACAAGATTACTCCAATTGAGTCCATCTGTGGCAAATCGTTCAAGTAAATTATGAATAGTATCGGCCCAAGGACGGTTCCTTGGCGAATTCCGACTGTAACCAACTCTTCTTGGCTATACATATAATCCATTTTTATAACGTGTTTGCGGTCTTTGAGATAACTTCCGGAAAGTTCTCGTGCAATGCCGCGAAGTCCAAGACATTCTAATTCCGCAGAGTGGTTCAGGACCTATCAAATCTGTGACTGCGCATGCTTTGGCTTATTCATCGGCTCCCTCATTTCCTAGGTGGCCATTATAGCCTGTTATTAGAGCTATGGTAAGTATGGTCGATAAGCTCACTTGCTCTATGAAGTGTATACAGCCCCTGGCCAGTTTAGAACTGATCTTCTGGAAGCTGATTGCCTGTCCGAGTAAATAACAACGTTTTTACTCTTAACTTATTTTTGTTTTATCAGCATGACACACTGCAATATTGTGGCGATTTCCGCCTGAAACATTGTGGCGTGCTGTCCGAGATCCGAGGTTATTGTTTACGATACTTTTAAAATATGTAAGATATTTGTATGCTTCTTTTCGTCATTGTATATATTTAAAGCGTAAATTCATTTTAGTTGCTAGCGTTGTAAAAATATGTTTCAGATATGATAAGATCCTTTATATTGTTGTAAATTAGAAGGATAGTTTCACCTTATTTTCAACTTTTGTTAGATACCTTTAAAATATCACGTTTTGCAACAATAATTTGTAAATAGTTTTGTTTGGGAATTGAAGTAGCACATTTTTGAAAGTCGACATCTTGTCGCATTGTGTTTGAAATCCTATAGTTAAGGAGTTAGGAAAATGTCACGTTTCACACTATTATCTATTGTATTGTAAAAACCCTAAATTTAGTGTCACTTCTGCGTGAATTTTATGGTCGATTATCGGAAGATTTGGAAGACATGTTTGAATAACCTTTCTGAGTAAAAAGGTTACAATTGCTATTGGAGTATTCAATAGAAATATCTATTGGAGGCACCCATTGTTGATTCTTGTCGATGGACCCGACGAGCCAAATGATACTGGCCAATAGGAAAGATTCATTTTCGTTTGGTCAACCCAATCCACGTGTGAACACGCCCCTTGCAGATTTCTATTTAACACGTCTTACAACGTGAAGAAGTCAGTTTTTTTACACTCATCAGTTCTACTACTCATCGACGCGAGTTTTACACTCATCGAATCGAGCTCAACACTCAAAAACAAAGTTTTTACACTCATCGAAGCGAGTTCAACTCTCGATAACAAAGTTAGTTCTTATACTCATCGAAGCGAGCTTACAACTCAAAAACGAAATCATTTCAACAATCAATCTAGCTCATCGAGTCGTCGTTACATATCGAAGTAACTTCACTCAAAGTCAAACAATCAGAGATACTAGTCTAGCACATCGTTACTTAGTTTCTATACGAGCCAAGTGAATATTCATCAAATCGAAACATAAAGTGTCTTCCGATCTGAAACCACCGAAGTTCAACATTCATAACTTTGTACCATTCTTGTAAATTTGTACATAATAAATCATTAATTTCGACAATAATTTTGTCAAATTAAAATTATTTATCTAGTTGAATGTCTACGCCAGTCGACGAAGTTCAACTAGAAATATAATAAAAAACAATCAGTATACCAGATTTGGTCTGCTTTCCTCCTAGCCTTACCTTTCTGGTATGGCAATCCAATAGTGCCTGCTGAAGATTAGAACAGGAGTTGTTTTATCGGTAGGCATCTCAAACAAGGGGTATTCTCTTAATATTGAAAAATAAGTCTCTTGATAATTAGTAATCGTAACATACAGCTAACTGATAATCAATAATCTATCAATCGAAACAGTAACCAGTTACATATATTTAGACACTACGATCAATGAGCAATGATATCACTCTGTAGAAATAGAATGCTCCATAGAGAAAGCAAGAGCCACTTTCGTTTCCATAGAAATCATTTTGACTAGGCCATTTTGAGCAGAGTCGGTCGTCCATAATAGATTTCATGCTCAATTGAAATCACCGTTTTAGCGTGTCGTTCAGTAAACATGGATAAGAACCGTTTCAAAACATACTTTTTTAAATGAAACTAACCGTTCCTAAATAATTCATTGTTTTATTATATTGTGGAATTATTCAGAAACAGTTAGCTTCATTTAAAAAAGTAATATGAGTAGATTCATCAATTTCACGTATCGTTCGCCGTCTATTATCGGGCTTGCCGACTGCCGTCCGGCCGTCCGTCTGTAGATAGAAGACTCTACATTTCATAGTCGTGCCGTCGTGCGCTTTGTCGCTAGGTATTCAAATACAGGTTGGCAAATTAATTTTGGCAACTTCCGACGCGCCGTAGTAAAGACGTATGGGGATTGCAAAAGCTGACAGAATTCGTAAGCTTTGTTTCGACAGTACAGTTCATAGAAAAGTGTGATTACCGAGTTTGTGCAATACTAACTTGTTATGGCGACTTCAGAAAGTAAAGTTGCTCATAAAAAGTTGAATGAGCAGTTTTGTGGAATATTTATGAACGTTTTAAATTTCATGACCGAAGGGGCAAACGATGGCAAGTCGACAATTCCATTAACAAAGGTAAGTTTCAATTATTGCAATAAACATTTTAAACCAAAGTAATTATTTGACAAATATACACTCGACAGTAAATTTTTTAAATCGGTTTTCGTACATAAAATATTTATTTGTTAAAGAATTTGAAAAAGTGACATTAGGGTGAGACAATAGTTATTTGTGTAACAAGTGTCACAATGACTCGTTTTGTAGTACGAGTGAAGTTTGCACAACGAACCGCGAAGCGGTGAGTTGTGCAAATCACGAGTACTACAGAAAGTCATTGTGATACAAGTTTTACACAATATTTTTCATAATTCGCATTTATTTAATCATTTAAATAAAATAAAATTTCATATAATCCCCGTTTTTAAACTAGGAGGAGTGGTTTGAATTTAATTTGGCAATTCTGTACATTCCTAATTGGTCAGATCACAGATGGTTTTATTCTGCACTTCTGACTTTTGACATATAACCGAATAATTTTGTAAATTGTAAACAAACTTTCATTTAAGCAAAAAGAGGATGATTATTTGTTTAAAAAAGAGCTTCTTCGTATATGCTCTTGCGATCTATTTATATTATATCATGAACAGAATTATTTCTGTAATACATCTTCACATAGATATCTGGTAATTTATCCCAAAAATCGAACGTTTTGTATAACTATATATTGATCCTATACAATATAAAAATAAACAATTGACAAATCATTGATAAATAAACGTTAGCGTACGTTATTCATTAAAATTTTTAATATATAAATCATTCTAATTTACCTTTAATATAATAATTTGCTAGCTAGAACAACGCTAGACCATTTTATTTATAATTTGTGTCAAAGTTAAAATCAAATGTCAAATAAAAATATAACTAAATACAATAACCAACTGTACACTAAAAATTACTATAACAGTGTTCAAAGAGCTTCATTGTGACACTTTAAACAATGTTATAATGAAGTCTCTTTTATACGCGAATTATAAAAAGAATTTTATGCACTTATGTCTCAATTTCATGCACCGTTTTGTCATCATGACAAACAAATCGACGCCATTTTTAGTCCATTTAGAGCAACCTAAATGAGACATTTTTTGGTTTCTGCATGCCTGCGGCCCATGCGTCAATTTTTCCATTCGTGAAAAGAAGTACCACTTTATGCAGTTGTTGCATAAATAACTATTCTGTTTCAGTCTACAGGAGTATATAAAAGGGCACTTGTTCATTTTGTGTGAGAAACCTATTTGAATGTTTTTTAGCGTATAATTATAATTATTATACTCGTTTCATACCTATCTGTATTACGTTTCGGTATTATCATTTGTTTTGAACCATTTACCGATTTCAGTTACAATTGCGGTTTGGTTATATTAAAATATGTTTGATCTAAAATTCTAAAGATCGTTTAAAACAACTAATGAACTGAAACGAAATATAGTATTTTTGAATTTAATACTGTTTTAAATGACCGAAAACCACGACAAAAAATATGTTTTCAAAGAACGGTCGCTGAAAACAAATTTAACGACTTCCTCATTTTATTTGTATAAAAATACACATGAGTAAAACTTTTAATAAAACATTTATATCGACTTATTTTATTGTCAGGTCATTGAACGAGTTTCTGCTGCTACGAAAGTTAGCCAAAGAACGCGTTCCCGTGTCAAAAAAAAAGCTCTGGTAGGGAGTAATGCTTACACTGATGTGCCTACTAAAAAACAAAGAACGTCCAGTATCCGTATGGATGAATTCGACAAAACTGTAATAAATACGAATACCAAAGAGATAAATTTATTGTAGAAAATTTCAGAAAACACGGTAAAACATATTTTATTTTTAAATCAAAATAAAAAAAATAGAATGCGACCCACATTTTGTTTAGAAAAATTATACGAAATCAAAACAGCTTGGAGCAAATAAAACATTTTACTGGGTCAAAGCGAAATAATTGTTTTGAATACAATTATTTGATAACGAAAAATTAGCACGCTTCAAAACATAAAAAATTGATTTTGCAATTCAACAAAAAAACCCCAAACCTAATTCGGTGGAAGAGCAAAAACCAAGTGCGTAGAGCGGCAGCAGACAGACAGTGCCGGGCCGAAGACGCGAAGGAAAAAGTCCTTTCCTTGTCACGGTAACGGGTAGCAGTTTTTTTAGTGTTAGCGGTATCAGAGGTAAAGTTCTCTCCGTTGTGTCAGGGTGTAATAGGGATACTGAGATATCCTTGACGGTGAACATTGTCCCCCGTACGAGACACAAAACGGTAAGAATCACCCTCTACGCTAAGTTCTTTCCAACATAGCACGATACCGGTTATTGGCACTACCCGCGGTGGCTAAAAAGATAGTGAAAAATAAGCAGTAGCCAGGCCAGAGAAGGGAAGTTTTCCAACGCCGTAAGTTATTTATTTGAGAAATATAAAAAAGTGCAGAGAATAGAACAAACCTATCATTTATATACATGAAATATACATTCATTTATGTCACACGCACCTTAAACGTTGGAGCGAAAAGAGTAACGGAGGATTAAGAAAACCCGTTTCAAGAGGTAATATGCTCATCATTGTGCATACATGAAGTGAAAATGCTTTTGTATCTAATGCTGGTATTATGTAGAACTCCCAGTCAAAAACAGGAGATTATCATAATGAAATGGCGTACGAAAATTTTGAGAAGTAGCTACAAGAAAAACTTACCTAAAAACGCTGTTGTGGTAATTGATAACGCCCCATATCACAATGTTCCAAATGAAAAATTACCTACGACTGCTTAGACTAAACAACAATGAAAAAACTGGCTTTCTGACAGAAAACATATATTACAGTGAACAAATGTTAAAACCGGATCTTTATAACGTTGCAAAAATGTACAAACCGCGATATAAAACTTATAAAATTGATGAATTGTTTATACGACATGGATTGCAATTTTTAAGGCTACCCCCTTATCACCCGGACTTAAATCCGATCGAAAGTGTTTGGGCTGCACTTAAAGAATATGTGACCCAACGAAATGATACCTTCCATTTTACAAAGGTTAACGAATTCAGTAATGAAGATTTTGACACACTTCCTACAAATGATTGGACAGTTAGATGTGACCATGTTAAAAAGATATTAGGGACAAATTCCACTAGAGTAATATAATATTTGTAGCACATCTGTACATAGTTCTAAATAAACAATAATTGACTGTATAGTTCTGTACAAAAAATTGCTGAAGAATTAGTTAGTGATTTTACGCAGTTACATCGTTTTTCTCGACTGTCGTATTACCGATATCAACGTCAAAATAACAAATTGTCTATGTTAATAGCTAAGGCTATGGTTCGAAAGTAACTAATCATAACCACGGTTAACAGCTTTGGTTGACAGCATGAAACTGAAAAATCTAGTTGTATTCGGGACATAAAACCAGTAAAAGTACGAAACGAAAATAAAACCTTAAAAATATTCTCAAAACTGCCGCGGATTTTGTTGTTTGGTACTGCAAAAAACAGATTTTGTTAATTTTCAGTTGTTTTTAAGCATGGACAATCGGGCTGCTTTTGTGTTTCACCATCTTCTTCTGTCAAGTTCTGATGAAGAGTCTTCAGATGATGACTACAGGGTTGCAAGGGGTGAACAAGGTAAGCAGCTAGCTATCTAGCATAATTTATTAATTCACTTATTACTTTTTTCATTAGTTTTGAGGCCAAGAATTCAGAATTTTGATAACAGAAAAGTGGAATTGTATACTACTGGAGAATTTCGAGAGAATTTTCGAATGTCTAGACTAACTTTTGACCATATTCTGTCTATAGTTAAGGACAAATTGTTTCCTGATAATAACATGGAAAGAATTCCTATTTTTGCAAAAAATCAGTTGCTTTTTACTATATGGTACTTTGCCACACCTGACTGTTATAGGTATGTATGTTTTTCAGTATTATGAAAATTGAATTACATAATTGGGTAGATTCAATAAAAGATTAACACAAAGCTGAAGGACTTTTATCAACAACCATTTGGTATATTGTACCAAATAATTACAATAAAATAATATCAAAGCCTTCAGACAAACAAGCATGTTAATTAAAGAAATGTACTTCACGGAAGGTTACTGTTTTCATTAGAGAAGAAATAACTCCTAGGAATATGTAAGGCATTGAATTACATCTGGCAAAAAAGGCAAAATCATTTTTCTCTCAACTCTTTTTCTCTAGAAATAATAAATATCTGATAGTCTTAAGTAGTTTTTCTTTAGTGAAACAAGGACCACTCTTGCGCAGAGAATTGTTTCCAAATTCACTTTGGAACAAGATTTGGAGTGGAAGTACATTTTTCTATTTGTTTTAGATCAATTTGTAGTCATTTCAACATTGGGAAAGCAACAGCGCTGAGAACAGTTAGAAGAGGGACGGATGCAATTTTAATCATTTCTGACACAATCATCAGATGGCCTATTGAGGATTACTTAGAATCTGTAGAAATTATCTTCAATGGAATGGGTTTTCCAAATACACTTGGTGCTCTGGATGGGTGTTATATTCAAATACCAATACCTAAAGAAAATGGGCTATCATATATTTGCAGAAAAAACTTTCCAGCATTAACTCTACAGGTATGTATTTAATATCTATATTGCCTTATGTTTAATTTTTTTGTACCTATTTCACAGGGTGCTTTTTACACATTGTTATGTGGAAGAGAAAAAAATGCTAGAAATTCTAAGAAATTGACACTTGTTATGGTATTAAATATCATCGTTAGAAGTTACAATTAATTTGACGCCTATCTGATGTTTAATAATTATTTTTGGTTAAACCAAGAAGTGACCTACCTTGTGATTGACTACAAGAAGTATGATATTATATTAACATATATTAAGACAATCACAAGGTAGGTCACTTCTTGGTTCAGCCAGAAATAATTATTAAACATCAGGTAGGCAACAAATGAAATTTAACTTGTGTCATTCTGACGATGATATTTGATATCGAAACAATTGTCAATTTCCTAGAATTCTGACATTTTTTCAATATATTGTGGAATTATATGGAAACAGTAAGTTTCATTTAAAACTGCTATATTGAATACAATAAAACTTACCTTCAATTTCTGTTAATTTCCTCTCATATTTTTCGGGGGGTATTTCAACTTTTCCAACTGGACAATACTATGTATGGCTGGCAGGCATATCTAGAAAAAATGTATGTTATTAAACTCTTTTTTTTCAATTGCAAATAATAAATACCTTCAATTCTGTATAGGCTCTTCTAATTTGACGAGAAAAATTGTAGGTTATATCCCTCTTCATTGAATAATCTAAAATATATACATATTTAATAAAATTTAATAAATATATATAAATAAAATTACTCACCAGGTAAAAACAGGGACGGCAAAGCCAACTTTCTTAATAACCTGCCTTCGTCTTTTTCAAATTTTGAGAAACACTGTTTTTGAAAATGAAGGGGACATATCCTCCATTGTTTCCTCGTCGTCAAATTGGATGATTTATTATATCTTCCTGGGCTGGAGAAACAAAACTGTATAAAGAAATAGTTACCTTAGTAATACCACAATTTTTAATTTAGCCAATGTAAGACAACCATGATCTCTAAAGTTGTCGATTAAATGAGTAAAAATTCTGTATTTGATAAAAATAAAGAAAATGGTTGTTAATTTAGTAAGAAAAAAATGAATAAATAAAACTTACCGATTACACCACTTATTACACTCCTTGGCCATACATTTTGACATTGTCTTTTCAATTAATAACAATAAAGTAATAATAAAACAAGGCAACAACAAATAAGAGCAATCAAAAAACACACCAAAATACAAAAATCAAATAATAAGCTCAACAGTTGAACTAAGAAACGACCACAGATAACAGGATAAACGAAAATGACTGGACGAGCAACACAAAATACGGGTCAGTTTTCTGTGACGAGCAATATGACATCGCGCACACGCAGTTATAAAAATCAATAATATTTTTATTACCAACGACATTAGTTTTGTAATTTTTTGAAATTTATCCATTTTTGTTACTCGACAGGCTCTATAGATGGCACGGTCTGCAGTGTCCCTAGCCTGGGGGTAAACAATCAACTAGGTGAGGTTTGAAGCCGTTTTAATATATCCCAACTGCGCGTGCGCTCGGCCTAGAAATTGTGTAGAAATAGAACATGTTAAGTTTGTAAATACCGTTTTATTACCATACAATCTCAGTAACGCAGCAAATTTGATGTAAATTACACAGACTTATTATATTCACTAATCAGCAGGTCAACTGGATTTCTATCGTAATTGTACGGTTTTTGTGTTGGTTGGAACAGACCTATAATATTTTCCGACAAAATTTTCGGTTCAATCTACGATTTTGAAAACATTTGCTGTATGATCCAGCGTTCAAGATATTGAATCAAATCTTGTACGAGAAATTGTGTAGCATAAAACAGCTTTTACGAATTTTAGTGATTTAAACTGGGAGAAAACGGTGAGCGCAGACGTCGACGGAAACGGCAAGCAGAACGTCAAGTTTATGAATCGGCCCCGGTCGAAACACGTTCAATATCATTCATAATAAATCCGAATGTTATTGTCTAGTACAAAATACCATTTTACGAAATATTTGAAAAAATATATTCCAATTTTGTAGCCAAGGGGTGTAACTTTTTATATTACTAAGGTGTTAGGTACAATACAGCAATTTTTAGCTCCAGAATATGTGATTTAATTTATGACCCACCTTTTGTTACATCCTGTTTTATGAACTATTTCTTCTCATTGTTGGCTGTAGGATTGTCTGCGGCACGGTAACTGGAACGTGAAGATTATTTCTTTGTTGAATACCCCTGATTTGTAATGTGACTGTTAATAAC
Organism: Galeruca laticollis; assembly: GCA_963921935.1. NCBI lineage: Eukaryota > Metazoa > Arthropoda > Insecta > Coleoptera > Chrysomelidae > Galeruca > Galeruca laticollis. The sequence continues at coordinate 72,408,414 of OY998182.1, forward strand.
TACGTCAGTTCTCTAGCACAGTTTTTTACGTCTATTCACGAGGATTGAGTGAATTTGTAGTGTGAATAAAAGTTTTAAATAGTAACTTCAACAAAGTATAACTGAAAATAGTTTAAGTTTTATTGCTGCGAGGCAATACTCATCTGTTCATATGTTCATAATAAAACTAGATAAAAGCAGAATTAGGATCTCGTTCGCTCTAAATACAAACCACTTATCCACCGAACTGGAAATCACTTATTTATTGACCAATCCGATTCAGCGAAGTGCTTTTGAACCGCAAACGTTCAACAATTTCAAATTGAAGTTAAATTGAAGTTGAAAATTGAATTTAGTCAACTCCCAACTTCACTAAGTGCATGTGCAAATTCGGCGCTTTAATTGCTCTAGTATAGTTAATATGGGAAAATTGTGTTCGCTGAATTGTCCATGTTGGAGTTGATTGCTATACATTCGAATACTTTAATTTAAACGTCATTTCATGCTTTTGCTCATAGCAGTAGTAATCATTTTTGATTCAACGAAATGTGTGGAAGCATACTTAAAAGTTTGGTGGGATTGGGATATTATAGGTGAATGGTTAGAAATCAATAAAGAAGTTTATTTCGCTGTCGACACAGACATTTGGGTTAGGTATGGATATATCCGTTACAACTATAATGTTATATCTTCACATTATTAACAACTTGTAAAATACAATATTTTAACAACTCAAAATAACACATCAAAACTGTCAACTAAATGTCACTTTTTCGGAATACAATTGAAAAAACTCTAACTTCTTCTTTCAAATATAAACTGGCAACTTGACAGAAGAGTGTGACTACTATTACTATATTTTATTTACGATAAAAAGACGTTGACGTTGCAAAACAAAATATTGTGATGTTACCAAGCTGTAGTTTTTTCCTTCACTTAACGAATACTAGAAAAGTCAATCTGATGTTAGATTGACAGTTCTTCTTTTTCATTGTTCCGTGCCTCGTAGGGCGTAAGTCGAAAATATTTATTTGAAAATAAAAGGCTTGTATGATAGGCTTTATTAATTCAATATAAATATTTATTTATGAAAAACTATGGATAAGATAGAAGAAACAGTAAGCAATCATTCTATATTCGAATAACCATTTAATTATTTTACATAGAAGAGGGTTAAATGACGAACTGTAGGTCCTTATACCTTATTCTATGCTCTATAGAACCATCTTCAAGAGCACTGCAAGGGTTTACGCTAAAAGGAATCAATACAAGCTGTAATCATCTTTATGCAAATTTAAATATTGTTTCTTTATACAATATCTATTATATTTATTATAATAAAAAAAGAATGGAAAAGAAAAATATAGATACACAAACTAAAATTTTGTTACAAGATATAGAAATAAAAAATCTCCCATATTATCAGTATTATTTATGTAGAGATACTGTGGTCGTTGTTTTAATTTGTGTATTATAAAAAAACTGTACCTAATTAATTTAATAATAGTTATTAGTGATTTTGAAAAGCTGGAAATAAAGCAAATTGAATAAAAATATACAAAAAATAAACACAAGATTTCCACTACTCCACTACAAAATCATGACTATCTTCATAGTCACTGTCAAAATTAATAATAAGTGTAGGCACATCCTGTCTATCAAATACTACTTCCCTATCCCACCCATCTTTTATATAATTTTTTCAGTGTGATCTACTGTCTTTGACCAAATATCAGGAGTCACTTTTTCTAAAGACTTTTTCCATACACCTATTGCTTGTTCTGTTGAAGAACCATCAGTTCCCACATGATCTCTAAAAAATTTTTAACTATGCCCCAAATATGTTCAATTGGGTTGAACATACAGTGGTAAGGGGGAGGTTGAAGCACTTTGTGACCATATTTTTCAGATAATATGTCAGCTTCATATACTGTTAGTGGTTTATTCCTACAAAAATGCATATGTTTAAGCAAAATAAGTTACCTAAGTATTACCATAATATATTGAAAATTGTTTATATCAACTTACCGTTGAACTGAATTCAATAATTGGGTTTTGAGGAAAGTATTTTCAAAAGGAATATCATTTTGTGTCAACCAGTTGTGTATATCAGCCTTTTTGGTAGCTGTTGTTGGTACTTTATTGATCACTGTACTGTGATAACTTGCATTATCTATTACAATTGTGGCACGTTCTTCCAAGTTCACTAAAAGCTGGTATTCAAATCAATGCAAAAACATTTCTCGGTTCATCTCACCGTGGTAATCACTATCTTGTTTTTTGGAAAAAGAAAACAGCCCTGCTCCAGGAATAAATCCAGAAGAGGAACCAGCATGCAATACTATACACCTACAATAAGGGAATAACAAATTACTACTAGGTTTCCTAGATAGACTGCATAGATCAAAACAACTATTATTAATTATATAAATTCAAATAAAATAGTGTGACAAGTAAATATTTGAAAAGGTCTTAAAATGGCAGGAATGTTAGTAAATCATAAATTAATTGCTAAATTTTATTATTCAATTACCTTGGACCACCAATTTTGGTTTTTTTTCACGCTTCTATGATAAGAATCTTACCTAGAACGTCCAACAGTACCGTCTTTAAATATCCAGGTCTCATCCAAAAACACAAATTGATATAAACCTTCCCTTTTTATCTTGACATATTATTCATGTAGAAAATGTACACGTTTTAATGCAATATATGGCAACTCCATTAAACCGTGACGAGGATCATCTTTTGGGTATTTGAATCCAATATTTTTCACTATCTTCCAGAGTGATGGTAAACAACCATTAAACAGTTCACGCTCCTGGAGTTTGTCTCTTAAAGTTTTCAAGGTTATGTCTTCCGCTGAAAAAATATTATATTAGTTAATTGTGAATAAAATAAAACAGTAAATTCAATATACTCACTGTTTCCACACGTTTCGTATATATCATTTAGGAAAGGATTTTGATCAAAGTTATCAATTTCAATAGTACCTAGGTTTTATGCGTCTCTTTTCACGCAGGCTTTGAGGGTATTCGCCTCTATTATGCTTGGCGTTAATAAGGTTAACAGTGGTAAAGTTGTAAAGCTTCTGCAACTCTCTACAATATAGTTACTTCAATTTACGAAATAATAATATATTTTCAAGTTCAATTAACCTAACCTAACATTAAAAACATTCAATCATTTACATTAAAGTATGTAACAATAATATTAATAATGATGAATACGAATAAGCAGTACAGCAGTAAGCGGAAGAAGCGGGCCCCCATTTCGGCATTCTCGTTCAAAATAGCTCAACAAAGATGTTACCATCTCTTGACATATTCTGTTCAGCTGCTTCGGCATTTTATTAACCACACACTGCAGATTTCTCTAAATAATTAGTTATGAAAATTACTATTTTTTAATCAATGAAGCAATGAATTTAAAAGCACCAAAAAAACTTGTAAATATTAGACGATGATCGAATGTCAATAAACGTAAAAACAAATTGGGGAATTCTACCAGTTGATTTGACAACGTCTTGAAGTTTTCCCAACCCGTAAGCTGTAGATTGCCCTGGCTGTTGAGGATAAATTGTATTCAAGGTTGGTAAATTAATATTTATTCTGATAAGCAGAAAAGTAACTAAAAATGACATCATCGTCTTTTTATCGTAAATAAACCGTACTATTCACTACTCTTCTTCCTCCACTCCAAGCTGTCATTCGGATATCCATAAAAACAAGTGTAACATTGCTTCCCGTCTTCAAGTTATTCGCATCGAATAACAGGGACTTAGACGTCTTCTTGAAACCAATTGTGTGTATCTTCACCATAATATCGAATCAATCTCTCGATATGAACGACCTTAGGTTTACTTTTTGGTGTCATATGTGTTATAAAGTGAACAGAAACATGCCTAAGAAAATACAATGTCACTTTATTACTTTTAAATGTTTAGAGTCATAATTCAAGTATTTATGTATTTAAAATTCTTTTGTATCTAAAATATAATGTATGATATAGAATAAGACGAATGCGATAAATTAGGTCGTTAATTTTCTTGGATACCAGGTAGGGATCTTTCCAATTTCGTTGAAGTTTCGGAGTCAAACCTTTCTTTCTTCTGGGCTGGTACACCCAAACTGCATCACCGGGCTCTAATATCTCTTAAGGTTTGTATACAACCGTCTCTTCATCGGTTCGATGGATAATTTCAGTCGTGTCCTTGCAAACTCGTGAATTTTCTCTAACTTTTGTTGAAGGTCTTCAACATATTGAGGATATTGAGGAAGATTTTGGTCCTTTTCTCGGGACGAAATAGAGGGTTTTCGAAAGAGGATATCAGTTGGAAGCTTCATTTCTCGATCCGTGACCAGCATTTTGAAGGTGTATAGACAGTGGATTAACGCTGTGCACTCCGATAGTATAAGAGGAAGAATGGATTTAGTTGACCCCTATCTTGCTCGTTTTGTTTTCTACTGACCCCATTTCTTTGGACAAGTTACTTTTTATTGTTGCTGCATGCAGCATATCTATCTTTTCATCATAATTTATTTTGTAATTATTACTTTACCTTTCCTCAACTCTTTGGCAATATCTGCATTGCAGTTGAGTACATGTCCTTCTGGATATGATATCCGCATTTTTGTGATAGCGACATTTTCTTTAATCTATCTCGAAATTGTACTGATAAAGTCTTTCTAACCATCTTACAATTTGACCTTTATCATTTTTAAAATTCAGACACTGATGTGATTTTTGGTCAATACTAGAAGTACAACTTCGACACCGCGATGGAAGCTAGTCGTGGAGCACCAGGATGGTTTCCTCAGATGATAGAGGAATAAACAGGAATTGCTCATTTCAGTAAGACCCTGGAAAGGACGGAGAAAAATTTCTGCGTTACAAGAAAATAACTGTTAGCAATTCTAAAGGCTATTAAACACTTTTACACATACGTTTATGGCAGAACCTTCATCATCAGTAGCGACCATAAAGCACTACAGTGGCTGATCAATTTTAAAACTGTGGAAGGATAAATTGCCAGATAGTTATAAAGACTTCAGCAGTACAATTTCGAAATAGTTTATAGAAATGGTCGCTGTCACGGAAATGCGGATATCCTATCCAGAAGGCCATGTACTCAACAGTATTGCAGATATTGCCCGAGAATATTGAGGAAAGGACAAGTGATAGTGACCAAATAAACAAAGATGAGAATATAGAATTGCTGCATGCAACAACAATAAGAAGCGACTCGGACAAAAACATGTGGTCAGTAGAAAACTTGAGAAAATTTTAAAAGAAAGATAAATACTCCATTTTGTAACCATTCCTGAACAAAAGTTGTTCAAGAATTGTTACAAAATGGAGTTAGACCCGAATGGCAACAAGTGTCCAAGTATGGTTCAACGATCAAAATATACTGGGCTCAATGTGATTATCTTACCTAAATAACTTGTTCGTAATGTGATTGAAGAACTTTCTAGCAGGCGTTCAGGAGGATATTAGGGAATTAAGAAAACCTTAGCATACAAAATCAATCTTACATTGGTTGGTGTGAATCTGGGTTGTGTTTGTCAAATTCGAAGTGACAGTGTCAAAAATAACAATTGCGAAAAATATGGCGTGACAATGTTAAGTAACCTTAATTATTTTTTCATTTATAAAAGATTTAGTTCTAATAAAGTAAATAAAAGTGAATGATCCTTTGAAATGTCAACACCAGGTAGAATTCATCATAGTTGCATTGCAAAAATTGTAATAGTAAATATTTTTGGCCGCTTCGCAATTTTGAGTTTAAAAACAAAATATGTTTCTAGTTTCCATCTGACATTAATCAGAGGGGACAGTGGGTCAAAATTTTAGAACTTCCTTATACGTCCAAAAATCATAGTTTTTGTGAAGATCATGTTGATTATGGGGCATTTACAAATTAATAATTGTAACAATAATGATAACTCCTTTCTATCGAAATATTTTTTTTATTGTCAATAATTTTAAAATGACTTATTTTGATGTGATATTGGATTCACTTAAATTTTTTGATTAATAATAATACGTAACAGTTTGATAATCTAATGATATAGGAATAGATTATTTTTTCATGTTTTGAGATACCAATTGAAATTTTCTAGTGGATAGAATAGTTATGTTAAACTGTTTTAACAAAGAGATTATAGAATAAGATTTTACTAACGTACAATTTCAAGAGATATAGGTAACTGATAATTTAATCAGATTTTTTGTATTTTGTGATAGTTTACTAAAAATCCAAAGATAAAATAAGAATTCCAAAGTTAATAATGTATATAGAATGATGTGTATAACAAACCTATGCATAATAATTGAATATTAAAGTAATTTGTTTTCATATTATGTGTAGGTTAATAAAAAATTTATATATGTGTTGTTTTCTTATTTGTCTCAAAATTGTTTATTATAATTATTTTATCACAAAAAAATAAATAAAATTTCATTTTTTGGAATGAAATAATCATATCATAAACAATTTTCAAATAAACTGTAAAATTCATCTACCCATAATCCACACCAACAAATTCAAAAAGCCCGCCTGAAAGAATTAGTTCTGCCGCCCGCAAAGGGTGCGCTCAGACTGACGCGATTCCAGGTGTTTATACGGGAATATGTTTACTCTAGTATGATAATCACACAATGAATTCGCATTCTCCTTATTTTTTATGGAGCTCCAAATTTTTTATTGTATAGACAAGTATAGATATTCAAGTTTTGTCAAAAATGCACGGAACTATCTTGTCTTCCTTCAACATCTGCTTTTTCTTATCAAACTTGCATCGAGTCTACTTCACGCATGGATAGGCAATAAACTAAACCCACAAGACTGGGATTGGGAATTAACAGATAGTACTTTTGAACGGATTCAAACTTTACTCCCACCTGCTCCGGAAAATCTCCTTGCTAATATTTTTTTTACAATTTAACTTACTTACTTAAATTAACCTTCATACCCTGTACCTCTACGGGTGTGGATTCTGCCATTTCAAGAATATTTTAATGCTTGATGTGGCTGTAAGAAAATGGAATTACTATGTTGATCAGTATGTACTAGTTGCAACGGCCAGTCTTACTCGTATCTTGAATTGAATAAAACAGATGAAGATTCATGTGACGTTAATGGACAAACAGCTAATTCATCTTCATTTGAACAATTTATAAATGTTCAGCAACAAGAGGAAGAAATTTAAAAAGATTTTGTTATTTTCATTACACTAAATTGTCTTTTATTGTTTATGTGCTCAGGAAAATAAACATCTCTCTTTTGGTGTAGATGAACTAGAATCGTGAAGTGGACTGTTATGTTTGTCGTTCGTAGCTACACAAAAGGACTGTTGTTTTGTTTTATTTCGATTGGGTTTTTTAAATGAAGGACCAGTTGTAATTCTAAGTAACGTTTAATTAATAACACTCAAGTACGACAATATTAAATTTTGCAAAAAACTGATCTCGTCAAATAGCAACAATCTCATTTTCGCACTTTTTTCTCAATATGTACAAGTATGAATATTCTATACCTGGAATCTATCTAAAGTAATTCATAGATTTCTCTATCACTTACATTTCAATACTGTAATTGACGTACATCAGTTAGAGATCGGGGTAATATCCATTATGTTTCATCAGAAATCATGTAATCACTACTTGTCGTCATTTTAAAATAGCAGATTTGTAAAACGTTTGATCATGATGTTGTCATCATGTCCAGAGCTTCATCAATCTTTAATGGCAACGATATCTGATTCGTTATTTTCTGTCTCAGGTAATTCATTTCTGTTACAATGTTGTATGTTAGCGTCCGCGTATTACACCAATTCTTTATAAAAGTTTTTTTCAAATGGATGCATTCGTGAAAATTGTGTTGAGATTATCACATATGGTGGAAAAAATCATATTAGAAATAATCATAATATCACAGTAATGAAATCATATGAGATTATGGAGCAATAATATATTGAGCATATCGTGACACCAAATTGGATATTAGTTCAGTGAATGTCTTGTATGGGATATTTATGCTGATAGTCTGAAACTCATTATATAATTTATAATGCATCTTAAATAATATTATTTCAATTCTGTTATCTCCACTCTACAGATAGGTGGATATTTTTAGTTCAATGTATGATGAACACCACGTTATTGTCTCTGAAATATGTAGATAATTATTGAGACAGAACTGAATTTACAAAAATTAATGTGTCGGTACCTGTATATAAACACTTTTTATGGCTCTAGATTATTTTGTAAAGCACTTCGAGGCCAAATTCCTCTAACATGTTTTTAAAATACAAGATAATTGTTTGAAGTGTCGTTTGTGAATGAACCATCTTAATAAAAAAATTTACCTTAGCTCATATCTTAGGATTTGATAACAATAGTAGCAAATGACTTATTCATGTTGTATAGATAATAAGATACTTTGATTCAACATTAAGTGGTTTATGGTAAAAGTTTAGTTTTATGGTAAAAGGATGAATGATAAAAAGCCCCTGAAATATACATATCTATTAACACAGGAGTTGGGTAACTTGATACTTATCGAGGGTGTGGATCGAAGAATTTGAATTAAAGTGATGGCCGAGTTATGTCGAAAATAGGAATTTATTAAGTTGTAGGTACTATAAATGGGGCACTTCTGGTTATACCAGAAGTAGGCACCAACTTGCTTATTTTAAATGAGAACTGCTATTTTTGTTTGATTTTTAAATTCTGCATAACATTTTAGACAGTTTAAGTGAGAGCTGCTAAACCAAAAATAAAGCACAATGAAAGAAAATGCATACAGTGTTTTAAACTCAACCGTTGACATGTACAATTTAAATAATTTATAAGTGGCTTATTTTAAATAGACAATGGGTTTTATTTTTTAAGCCCATTTATTCGGTATCGGTATTTACTATACCTAACAACCGATTTTGAGGTATTTAATAACTTTTCTTAAAAAATCATTACACTTAATTATTTTAACTTTAGTAATGGGTAGGCCATGGCTACCAAAAATTTGATATAAAGTTGATATGGATCGTGCCCGACCTTAGGAGGCAGCACTTCTGTCGAAAATAGACCGCCCTGATGTTAAATAAGAAAAACATGGTGATGTGAACAGTGTAATAAATATCATAAAAATGTAAAAAAAATTGACGAGATGATACGTTTTTAACAAATTTAATACCTAAACTATAAACATTTTGTTATTCTAAACCAAAGTTATTTTCTATGTACTCAACATGGTCATTACAATTAAATAAATGAAACTAATCTTTGTCACTACTTTGTTTAGCATTAATTATTCTCATATTTTATCAACATTATAATATATTATACACCTAGGTTGAGAACTGAGCTATTATTTAGCTAGCACACACATAATATGCGAGGTAAATAATAGGCTTCTCAACCGAGGTATATAATCAAACAAGCATATTACGATGGCTGAGCACATTAGTATTAGCTTAGATAAGCATAACAAATGAATGGTCCTGCCAAACTATGGCTTTTGGAAGTAATAATAATAATAATAATAATAATAATAATAATAATAATAATAATAATAATAATAATAATAATAATAAACGTATAAAATGGACCAAAGATATGAACATTAAAATAATGGAGTCCTTTTATCGTGTCAACAGAGGAGAAGACCGCCCCCTCCCAGGATGGAGAACAAAGTTTCACCAAGATATCAACTCTAATGTATTTCCAGAGTTAATGCTGACGGAACAAAATGCTGTAGATCGAAAGAATACCATAGTGAAAAAACAATACCTAAGCCCGATCGAACTTGAGGAAATTAGACTCCGATTCCTTGAATCACAGGATGAATTGAGAACACAACAGACACGTGAGTCACAAGATCTGGATCAAAATTATGATGCACCTATAGTATACGATACTGAACAAAGGAGAAGTTCACTTGATTCCAACAAGACTACTCAACAAAGAACATGTAATGATATAAATTCATTACTATAAATATCGATCCAAGTAACCAGTTAATGCAGCGATGACGAGGTACCCCACCAGAACAACAAAGTCCCCACGCCAAGATGCGCACGAAGAATCGACAGTGGAAAGGAAGGAGACTTCCACCACCACCGCTAAAATGTATATAAAAATGCAAGCCAACAGACAAGACGATAACTTGGTTCACGGACTCCAGCTCCTACAAGTTCAGCCGCCTCCAGTGCGAAGCGTAGGTCGAAGGTACTGACTTTAACCTTATACGCTTTACACAATTCACCGTGGAGTGTTGTACTAAGTCGAAGTATTGATTCGACTTTTATACATCACTCACTCGAACGGCCGTTGGTTTCTGGTATTGACGGAAACGAAAAAGATTGTTCAAGCTGTTATAATAATTTCGGTGCGGTATTGACGCATCGAAAACTCTACAGTATCTCTATAGGGTTTGCTAACGTTGAGATGGGTATTGACCATCTGTAAACGATCGCGCTAAATGTTAGTATAATTCTGGTGTGGTACTGACGCGCCGGAATAACTACATCCCTATACCACCGAGAGAGTCGTTAAGTTGGGAATTGACTAATTATAAACGATATACTCACGTCTGGAGACAATAACCGAAAGAGTATTGATCTATCGGTTGTTCTCAACTTTGGCTGTCTGAACAATTCGTAGGACCGAGAGAATCCCGTATACCACAGTGGAAATTTCGAGTCGTTATACCAACCTGCCTACAGTTCGTCAGTAGACATCGGTCGACGGAGGAGTACGGATCGTCGGAACGGGATTTTCAATATAATTACGCACCACAGTAGTATATATAGAATATTGTAGTTTAGTTTAATTTTATCTTCGTAAATAATATTTCTTTATAGCAATAAATCAATTAATTTAATCGAACTCTGTCTCCTTTGGGCTTACCTGGGCAATACGCATTACAAACCGACAACTCTCCGCAAACCTACTCACTGCAAACAGGGAACCTGACAGAAGATGGATCCTTAAGTATTAAATACCACAGTAACCTAGCATTATTCGTAGGAGTAGACCCAACACAGAGACCCCGCCTGCCAAAGTTGAATTTTAAGAGAGACACAACTAAAATTATAGATCGAATAAATTATATTATTGGAGTACATCTCGAAGGAAGTGATGACATTAACACAATCCAACTTAGCTTATATACAGCTGCTCTCACAATATTAGAAGCAAATGGACAAAAACCACATTGGGATGAAAATCAAAGAAGTAATCGAAATTATCAACAAAAGTCTGATCCCCCATGGAGATTGCGACTCACTAAACGAATTGCTGAATTAAGAGCCCAGGCGGACATTCTAGGTGCATACATACAAGGTAACAAAAGTAGAAGAACCCTAAACAAACTAAAAGAGATCACACAGAAAGCTCGAATACCCGAAGCAGACATATCAATGAATATAAAACTTGTTGAACTTAGAGACACGATACGACAGCAATACAAGGCCAAAAGTGCAAGATTACGAAGATACAATGAGCTAACAAAAAGAAAAGAACAGAATAAAAACTTTTCAACAAACCCAAAAAAATTCTTCAAAGCCATCAATCAAACAGTGACAAACCAAGATGAAGATCCTGTTACTGAAGGATTTTTGTCATTTTGGGGAAACATCTGGTCGGACAAAAAGGAATTTGATGAAGGGGCTCCATGGCTAAGAAGAGTAGAAGCAGAGGCAGAAAACCTTACACCCAGGGATGACTGTTCAGTTTCTCAAGAAGCAGTTCAAAAAATCATCTCAAAAGCCTCAAATTGGAAAGCACTGGGCACAGACAACGTCCAAAACTTCTGGATAAAGAAACTAACATCTTCACATGCACCATTAGCCCGAGCCTTCACCAGAGCTCTTTTGGACCCCAATACTATACCAAATTGGATGATGATGGGAAAAACATTCTTAATCTACAAGAAAGGCAATCCCAAGGAACCGCAAAACTATCGCCCCATTACGTGCTTATCGGTCTTTTATAAACTATTGACGGCAATTATCGCCGACAAGATGTATGAGTATTGCGACTCAAATAACATAATAGCGCCGGAGCAGAAAGGTTGTACTCGTAAAACACTTGGTTGTAAAGAACAGCTTACTATTGATGCCATCATCCTCAAACAAGTAGCAGCAAAGCAACGTAACCTAAGCATTTGCTACATAGACTATAGTAAAGCATCTGACTCTGTACCACACGATTGGTTATTAAAAGTCCTGAACATCTATAAGATCGACCCTCGAATCCAAATTGCTATGAAACACTGTATGAATCGATGGAGAACTACTCTTTGGATGAAATCCACTAACCTTGGCGAAATTAGAATCAACAGAGGCATATATCAAGGGGACGCCCTATCTCCATTATGGTTCTGTCTCGCCATTAATCCTCTATCTCGCCTCTTAAAAGGATCTGACTGCGGATATAGACTCAGCATCCAAGACTCCAACACTCGCATCTCACACCTCTTATACATGGATGACCTCAAACTTTTCGCGGAAACACCAAATCAGTTAACGCATTTGGTCGACGTCACGGCGCAGTTCAGCAGTAGTATCCATATGCAGTTTGGCCTCGACAAATGTGCGAAAATCTGCATAAAAAAAGGAAGAGTGATCAACAAAATTAGCACGAAAGACCCACAAGAGATTAAGGTCCTCGAACCAGAAGAATTATACAAGTACCTCGGGGTCATGGAAAACAGCAAAATCAATCACACAGCAATCAAGAAAGATCTGAACGATGCTTATAGAAAAAGAGTCACCAAACTGCTTAATACCAAATTGTCCGGAAAAAACCTTATAACAGCAATAAACATGTGGGCCAATCCAATATTAACGTACTCTTTTGGTGTAATTCAATGGTCCAACACCGACCTAGAAAACCTGGACAGAATGACACGAACACTTCTAAACAAATTCAGATGCTTACACCCTAACTCGGCAGTAGAGCGGCTGTACATGGCCAGGAAGAAAGGGGGCAGAGGGTTGATCATTATCTTTAACCTGTGTAAGAACCAAGAGAAGAACATGAGATATTACTTTAATAAATCAAATAATGAGATACTAAAAGCTATCACAAAAGCAGATGATAATTACACCCTACTCCGGCTTAAGGACCAGGATTACCAACCAATACCCAAAGCAGACTTAGAAACCCAGTGGAAAAGAAAAACACTACATGGAAAATACCCGAACCAACTTACGAAACCTGAGATTGATATAAATAAGTCCCTCAACTGGCTACAGAATGGCGCCTTATATCCAGAAACAGAAGGTTTCATCTTCGCCATACAAGATAAGGTCATCAAAACTAAAAATTACGAAAAACATATCCTGAAGCAAAATATAGAAGACAAGTGTCGCAAATGTAATCAACCAGGTGAATCGATCGAACATATAATAGCAGGATGTTCCCACCTTGCACAAACAGCCTACTTAAACAGACACAATCAAGTTGCAAAAATAATCCATCAGGAAATAGGATTGTAGACAGGACTACTAAAGAAAAGAATACCCCACTATAAATACAACCCAAGTAGTATACTCGAAGATGAAAATGTACTCCTCTACTGGGATACGCCTATGATAACAGACAGAACAGTAGACTACAATAGACCAGATGTAGTAATCATTCATAAAAGAAAAAGAGAGGCCACAATAATAGACATAGCAATCCCATTGTCCCACAATGTTTTGAAAACAGAAAATGAAAAGAGGAGTGAATATGAGAATCTAGCGCTGGAAATAAAACATATTTGGAAGACTGAAAAGATTGACATAGTTCCAGTTGTTATCTCTGCCGAAGGAATGGTATCAAGAAGCTTTGTAAAATATCTCCAGAAACATGAAATCCCCTCAAACTTTATCACCGGTATTTCAAGAACGGTCATACTACAAACAACACATATTGTCAGAAAGTTTTTTACCCCATTGGGTTAGGCTGAATTGTCTCTCCATAGGAACCAGAGAAGAACCAGTACTAATTTACTGAGATCACAGAACCCCTATAATAATAATAGTAATAATAATAATAATAATAATAATAATAATAATAATAATAATAATAATACTATACAGATCCCAATCACCCACACAACCACACACACTCCAATTACCCGAAGACACCAAAACACATAGTGTAAGAGAAAGATCTAAGGAAGGTAATAAAAAACTTGGCCAACTGGAAAGCACCAGGGAACGACGGTATCCAAAATTTCTGGTACAAAAAACTTACGGCTACCCATCATCACCTGACCAACCAATTTAATATCGCTCTGAGAAACCCTGACCAACTACCAGACTTCCTTACAAATGGTGTAACTTATCTTCTTCCAAAATCTGATCAAACCCAAGATCCTTCTCAATATAGACCCATCACGTGCCTTCCTACAATGTACAAAATCTTCACTGCAGCACTATGTGATAAACTGTACGCATACCTAGAAACTCTAACTGAGGAGCAGAAAGGGTGCAAAAGAAAATATATGGGCTGCAAGGAACAAATAACAATCGATAATGTGATATTGGAACAAATAAGAAAGAAGAACCGAAATCTATACATGGCTTATATAGACTATCGGAAAGCTTTCGACTCAGTGCCCCACAGTTGGTTAATAAAAACTTTGGAAATTTACAATATACACCCCGTGGTGGTTAGGTTTCTAAAAAGTACTATGAGTAATTGGAAAACAAAACTCAAAATTAACCTAAATCACACAGAACTAGAAACTGAATCTATCAGTATTAAAAGAGGAATCTTTCAAGGAGATACACTTTCCGCTCTATGGTTCTGCTTGTGTTTAAACCCATTATCACGTGGCCTAAACCACACAGGATATGGAGCAACTATTAGAGCGGATCGAAACTCAACAACCATAAGTCATCTATTCTTTATGGATGATCTGAAACTATATGCCGCGTGCAAAAAACACCTAGAATCCAACTTAAAACTCATGCACCAGTGGAGCACAGATGTCGGAATGTCGTTTGGTATGGAAAAATGCCAAACTGTATCGGTTGAAAAGGGAAAGCTGAAAGAAGGAGAACCTATAGAACTAGAGCCAGGCAAATATATTGAAGCCATGACAGACAAACCCTACAAGTACTTACGAATCCTTCAGACACACAAGATAGAACATAAAGAAATAAAAGCCATATTAACCACCGAATTCGAAAAACGCCTTTACAACCTCTTAAAAAGTAAGCTAAATTCAAGAAACCTTACCACGGCCATAAATAGCTACGCCATATCCGCTCTTCAGTACTCCTTCGGAATAATTAAATGGACTCAAACGGACCTGGAAGCAGTAAACAGAAAGATTAGAACCGAGCTAACAAAACATAGAAAACACCATCCAAAAGCGTCCGTCGAAAGGGTAAATTTACCTAGAGAAAAAGGAGGTAGAGGAATAAAAGATGTTGTGGAAGCTTGCACTCAGCAAATTGCAGGCTTGAGGAGTTTTTTCCGCCACCAAAATAGTCAACTTCATAAAGCCATAGTGAAAACAGATACGGGTTATACACCTTTAAACCTAAGCATGGAAAACTTTACGCCCTTTAATACACGAAATGAGGAAGATAAAATTAGAAATTGGCGTTCAAAAGAATTGCACGGAAGATTCATTAATGATTTTCAGAAAGACACGATAGATCAAACTAAATCGGTTGAATGGCTTAAAACTGGAACGCTGTTCCCAGAAACTGAAGGTTTTATGGTTGGTATACAAGATCAGGTTATAAAAACGAGGAATTACCAAAAGTATATCTTGAAGGAAGAAATACCAACAGATAGGTGCAGAAAGTGCAACAGACGTCAAGAAACGATTGAACACATTCTTTCTAGTTGCCAAAGCATAGCTGAAACTAAATATCTAGAACGACACAACAAAGTTGCCCCAGTAGTATACCTAGAAGTACTGAAAAAACTTAACCTTGATCCACAAAACAACGAGCCATATTACAAATATAAGTCCCCTCCAGTTATCGAAAATCAGTTTGTTAAGATCTACTGGGATAAAACTATCATGACGGACGTAACAGTACGACACAACAGGCCGGACATCACAGTCATTAATAAACAATCCAAGCAAGCTCTGCTTATTGACATATCGATCCCAAATAATTCTAACACAGAAAGCAAATACAATGAAAAACTAAGCAAATACGCCGAGCTGAGGACCGAAATAAAAGAATTGTGGAATCTTAAAGAAGTCAAGATCATTCCAGTTGTTTTATCCTGTATGGGGCTAATTCCCAAGAAACTAAGTACTTCCCTCAAAGACATTGATATTCCTGAGTCAACCTACCGATTAATGCAAAAATCTGTAATCCTGGATGCGACAAACATTGTTAGGTCATTTCTAGAATAGTGACACCCAACGAAAGTCTTGCTGTTGAGGCCGACTGTCGTTGAAACACGCCGGGTATAAATCCGGTGACACAAAAAGGAAAATAATGATAATAATAATACTATACAGATCCCAATCACCCACACAACCACACACACTCCAATTACCCGAAGACACCAAAACACATAGTGTAAGAGAAAGGCTCACAGAGGAAATGAGAATGAATTTTGCAATTTGGGAAAATAGCGACCTCACAAAAAGAAATAGAATACCAAAACTACAGTTCCGACATGAAACGAAGAGCCTGATAAAAATTGTAAACGAGGAAATCATAACAGAATATCTCGAAGATGCAAACACACTGGAAGAAATACAAACAATCGTATATGCAGCAGCATCAACGGTTGTATCATGTAACAACCAAAAAATAATAGAACCGGCACAGAGAAGGAGAAAAACGGCTAAACCCAGGTGGTAGATCAGACTGGAGAGGGCTGTGCAGCGACTCAGGAAGGATATAGGTAGAACACAACAATATATCAACGGAAACAGATCAAAAAAAATTGTAAAACATATGGAACAGAAAACAAGTGACAACAACCAACGAACAGTCACTGAAATGCTTGACACCGCAAAACAAAAACTTAAAATATACGCCGCCAGATTGAGATGATATAAAGAGTCTAACAACAGAAAAACAGATTACATGCTATTCACACAAAACGAGAAACTATTTTATAATAAACTGACCAACAGGGAACAAAAACAGATAATAGCACCCAACCGAAATGAAATAGCGGAATTCTGGAGAGGAATATGGTCTGATAGGAAGCAACACAACGAAAAAGCAACATGGATCATAGAAGAAGAAAAAAAGCACAAAAATGTCATAGAACAACAGGAACACATAATAACAGTAGAAGAATTGACTGACACAATTAAAAACACACACAACTGGAAATGTCCTCGAACTGACCAAATACAAAATTTCTGGTATAAACAACTAACATCCACACATAAATATATCACAAACCAAATGAATAATATAATAAGAAATCCCCAGCTAACACCAGATTTTCTCACACAGGGCAGAACATATATGAAACCAAAGAGTAATGAAACACAAAACCCTGCCAACTACCGACCGATAACATGCCTCCAAACATTATATAAAATAATTACATCATTGATATGCAAGAAAATAGAAAAACATTTATAAACAAACAACATCATAACAGAAGAACAGAAAGGTTGCAGAAAAAGAAGCCAGGGATGCAAGGAACAACTTATTATTGACAGTGTCATTATGAAACAAGCAGAAAAACAACAAAGAAACATACACACATGCTACATTGACTATAAGAAAGCTTTTGACTCTGTACCTCATTCCTGGCTGCTAAAAATACTGGACATATATAAGATACATCCGATGATTAAATCATTTCTTACGCACGTAATGAAAACATGGAAAACAAGAATACATTTAACAACAAGCGATGAAGAAATAATAACAGAGAACATTGAAATCAACAGAGGTATCTTCCAAGGAGACTCTTTCAGCGCCCTATTGTTCTGTATGTGCCTGAATCCCTTATCAAATGCATTAAATGACACAAATCATGGATTCCAAATCAAACATCAAAAAACAGTTAAACACACCATCAACCACCTACTGTACATGGATGATATCAAATTATATGCTCCATCTCAAACACAAATGAAAAACTTGCTCAAAGTTACAGAACATATCACAAACGACATAAAAATGGAATTCGGAATCAACAAATGCAAAATACTACACATAGAAAGAGGAAAATGGAAGGAAGAGATAGAGACAGAAATACTGAACGATGAAGAACTAAGAAACATGCAGCAAAATGAAACATACAAATACTTAGGATTCCAACAGAACACAAGGATAAACCATACAGAAATAAAAGAACATATTGTACAAGAATATAAAAAAACGACTAACATTACTAATGAATACTAAGTTGATTTCGAAAAACCTCTTCAAAGCAATAAACACATACGCAATTCCCCTCCTTACATATTCATTCGGGATTATCAAATGGACGCAAACCGACCTTGAATACATCAACAGACTTACGAGAACAGAAAAAACAAAACATAGAAACCACCACTCACACGCATGCAAAGAAAGAATAACAATAGGAAGAAAAGAGGGAGGAAGAGGAATGATGGATGTTGTCACACTACACACAAACCAGATACAAAAACTCAGAAATTTCTTCTTTAGTAAACAGTCATTATTACATATAGCAATTGTACAAGCAGACAGAGAATACACACCTCTGAACCTCTCGCACACGCAGCAAATATACATTACACAAACACAATAGCAGAAGATTAAAGTATGGACACAGAAAAAAATACATGGTAAACATACTTACAACATGAAAAATGAATACATCAGTAAGACAGACTCGTACAAATCGCTCCAAAAAGGTGAACTGTATCCTGAAACAGAAGGCTTCACATTAGCGATCCAGGATCAGGTTATTGCTACAAGAAATTACAAGAAATACATAATGAAAGACCCTGACACCACAGACGACAAATGCCGAAAATGCCAAAAATGCCACCAATTTCCCGAAACAATCGACCACATTACGGCAGGATGTAAGTTGATGGCTGGATCTGAATATACTAACAGACATAATACAGCGGCAAAGATCATACACCAGCAGCTTGCACTACAACATAAACTCATCACAGAAACACAACCATATTACACATACACACCACAAACGATATTGGAAAACGAAGAATACAAGTTATATTGGGATATAACCATTCATACAGACAAAACAGTAATGCACAGTAGACCGGATATAACATTACAAAAAAAAAGAGATCACCTACATTATTGATATTGCTGTTCCATCTGACAATAATATAAATAACAAATACAGAGAAAAGAAAGATGAATACCAGCAGTTAGCAATAGAAATAGAACGTATATGGAAACAGAAACAAGTAATTGTAATAATACCTTTTTTTATATCTGTTATAGGAATTACCCCAAAAACATTCATCACACACCTCACGCAGTTAAATCTTCCACATTACACCCACACCCAGATACAAAAAGCAATCATCCTACACACATGCAATATTACCAGATCATTTTTAAACCAAAGATAGAGTAAGAGTAGACTTGAGTGCAAACTCCGTCAGCTATTTATAAGAAACCACAATTGTGAAAAATACAGAATAATAATAATAATAATAATAATATTAATAATAATAATAATAATAATAATAATCACCTGCCTTCCCACCCCCTATGAGATTCTAAGTGGTATTATATGTAACAAAATCTACGAACACCTCACAGACCATAAACTTCTTGCTGAGGAACAGAAGGGATGTAGGAAGAAAGCGCAAGGATGTCGGGAACAACTTATAATAGACAACACTGTAACAAAACATGCAATAAGGAAAAATAACAATATGTATATGGCATTCATCGACTACCAGAAAGCGTTTGATAGCGTTTCGCACTCTTGGCTTATTGAATGTTTATCTATGTACAAAGTGAACCCCAACATAATAGAGCTTCTGAAAGCAATGATGGCACAATGGGAAACCAGACTTACTGATGGAGCCGCAGACAGCGATGAAATCAATATCAAAATCATGCGTGGAATCTTTCAAGGTGACGCCCTAAGTACGCTCTGATTCTGCATAGCCATCAACCCACTCTCTACTGCTCTTAATGGTCTAAAAAATGGCTATGAGATAAATGAACATGTTCAACTCTCACATTTAATGTACATGGATGACATCAAAGTATTCTCGGCAACACAAAATGGATTACAAAAAGAGCTTCGATGCATTGAGAACTTTTCGAATGATATTCGAATGAAATTTAGTTTAGAGGAGTGCAAGATCAACAGTATTCGAAAAGGAAAATGGCACGAAACAGAGGATTACACGCTCACACTAGCATCAGGTGGTGGAATCATCTCTCGCATGGAAAAAAGTCTGGGATTTGCTCAATCATTAGGCACCCAAAAGTCGGAAGTAAAAAAGCAGCTTAAAAATAAATTAAAAGAGCGAACCAAAGACATTCTCAAAACACAATTATCCGCACAAAACATCACGACGGCAATAAATGCTTATGCTATTCCTGTAGTAACATATAGCTTTGGTGGAATTTAAAATATGACGTAATTTTGGGAAATGATGAATTGAGCAATCACAAGATGATTACTGATTATAAACAGGGGTACATGGTATGTGAAGGTAATGTAATAACTTTTGATAAAAAGGAAGAACAAGAGGTAGAGAAAATATAACGTCAAATAAACGAAATAGAAATTTTGGAAGATCCACAAGAACAATTTTGTCCCATACAACATAGAAGAGAGATCAATGAATTATTGAAAAAGCATGGGAGAGTCTTCAACAAAGAAGTATGTATAGCAGCAAAATATATACCCAAGTTGGAAATGAATAAGGATATTAGGAACTTCAAGATAAAAACCTATCCCATTCCTTATAAGCTGAAAAATGAAGTATACCAGGAGTTAGAAAAGATGATACAAGATGGTATTATAGAAAGATCCAACTCTCCATATATAAGTGCAATAACATGTGTCTGTAAAGTCAAGTGAGATTAGATTATGTCTGGATGCCAGAAATATCAACTCTTATACTAAGAAACAATATGAGAGTCCTTTAAATGTAGAGGGGATATTCGGAAGAATTACAAGAGCAAACATATTCACGAAACTGGATTTGAAACATAGTTTCTGGTTGATTCCATTGGACAAAAGAAGTCGTCCATATACAGCATTCATGATTGATGGTGTAGTATACCAATTTTTTGTTGTTCCATTTGGTTTACAGAGTTCATGTGCAGCCTTGGTAAGAACACTCCACACTGTTCTTAACCAATATGAACATTTCACATTGCATTATATAGATGACATCTAATATATTCAGAAAATGAAGAACAGCACCACGAACATTTGAAGACTATATTGGTAGAAGAGCAGGATTAAAATTGAATATGGAAAAATGTCAATTTTACTAAAAGGAAGTGCAGTATTTGGGATATATTTTGAATTCTACTGGAGTAAGAATGAACTTCGAACGAATTAGAACCATAAGGGAATATAAGACACCGACTAATCTTAAAACTCTTCGAGGATTTTTGGGAATTCTCAACTACTTCAAACGGTTAATACCAGACCACAGTAATAAAGAAATTCCGCTAATTGAATTTTCTCAAGAAGGAAACGAAATGGAAATGGGATGCTAGAAGAGAGCAAGCTTTCCAAGAACTAAAGGAAATATTTTTACAAAATTTGCAGGTTTATCCTCCTCAATCAGACAAGCCATTTATTTTATGAACAGATGCATCCATAGATAGGTTAGCAGGAGTTTTATTGCAAGAACAAGAGGAAGGAGAAGTACCAATCAGTTTTATTTCCCGAGTAACAAAGAACTTTGGAAGAAAATATTCAGTTACTGAATTGGAGATGACAAGCATTGTATTTTGTATAACTAAATTACGTTTTTATCCATTAGGAGCAAAATTTTACTTGTAAACAGACCATTCAGCTTTAACAGCAATGTTTAAAAACCGTTATGCCAACAATAGGATACATCGATGGATTCTTCTATTACAAGAATACGAATTTGAAATAAAATTTATTCCTGGAAAAACTAATATAGTAGCGGATGCTCTTAGCCGTGAAACGGAAATGAAAAAGAATGATCAACAATTCCAAATTGGCATCAATAGGTTGCAGAAAACTGAAGGTTTGTTTACTTTGGAAAAAATAATGGAAGATCAGAGAAGTTTGCAAGCATCTTGTAAAAGAGGAGCATTTCAAAACGAGTGAATTTGGTATAAGAAAATGGAAGACAGGGAAATTTATTTAATAACATCTGAATATGCTAAAGAAATTCTTAGACAACTACATGAGGAATATGGACATATACTCGTAGGATCTCGGAAACTATGGATGTTGTTTAGAGAAAATTACACCACAAAGCAGGACACATCATTAGTGAAACAAATCTGTAAAACTTGTGAAATTTGCCAGTTGGCAAAGCAAAAGAATTATCATAATATTAGTGGACCAAAACCTATAATAGCACTCAAACCTCTACAGATAGTAGCTATTGATTTTATATCACAATTAATACCTAGCAAGCAAGGCAATAAACATATTTTAGTCATGGTAGATATTTTCTCAAAATTTGTAAGAACTTTTCCTTGTCAACGTACCAATGCAAACACAGTAATATCTTGTCTTAAAAATTTTATAGAAGAAATAGGAACTCCTGAAATTTTAATACTTGATCATGCTACTTACTTTGTGAGTGAAAAAGTCAAACGTTTCTGTAGAAATCATGACATAAAAATGAATTTTATAAGCATAAGAAGACCATATAATCCAGCTGAGAGGTATATCAAAGAAGTTGTCAAGTATTTAAGGATTTTATGTAATAATAGGCACAATTTATGGGAAGAAAATCTGAACCAAGTAGAAATTTTTTTAAATCAATTACCTAATGGAGTTACTGAAGAATGTCCACAATTTATTTTAAAAGGAATACCCCCAGAACGTGATTGGATTATACAGAGAGAATGGGATATGTCTCAAGTTTTAAATAAAGTAAGCAAGAATTTGGAAAGAAGTGCTATGAGATTTATTAAAAGAAAGGGAAAAAAGAATAAAAACAAGATTAGGTTTGAAAAAGGAGATTTAGTCCTAGTAAGATCTTTAAGAACACCACAGAAAGGTGAAAATCAATGTAAGAAGTTATTATCACCTTTTGAAGGGCCATATGTAGTTGACAATAGTGATGCTCAAAACAGTTATTGGTTATTCTATCCAGGTACACAATTAGAAAGGGGAGTGTTCAATGTTGAACATGTATACAAATATTATGAATAGATGATGTTATGTTACGAACGAAACTTAAAGGAAAATAATAGTCATAAGTATAGTTTTAAATTTAATATTTAAGTAGTGTACAAAGATAAACTAGATAGTAGATAGGGTTATGTTTCTATTTGGCAGATGGTGATCCAATAAAATTCTTCACTTTTGTTTCTTCAGAACCTAAAAAAAAATTTAAAAATAAATAAATGAATAAATACAATATAATATAAAGAAAGATTTATTAGATAAAACTTATTATAAAAACAGCTTTGAATATAAAGAAAGGGAAATTTGAATATGGCAAATCAATACATAACAAATAAAGAAAAACAATTTATAAGAAATACTGGCTTTATAAAGAAGGAAAATATAAATATATGAGAAAGAGGGGATAAACATAAGAATAACTTAAGTATCAAATAGAATTTCCGATCTTTTAATATAAGGAAATAAGACGCAAATAATAAAAGGATAGGAAAGGAGAATAATGAATGATATTGATTAAAAATATAGGAGGTAATGTTTGATGTCAGTTAGAATTTTATAGAATACTTGAAAATACATGGAAGAATAAGGAAATTGATATGGATATATATATATATATATATATATATATATATATGAATTTAAGAAATAATTAATTATATTGAATAATGAGTATTGAAATGAAATATGATATGAGGAGTATATAGAGAAATAAAATATAATGAAATTATGGGTAATATAAGTAGATATATAGGCGGATGTTAGTATAAATATAATAGTAGAGAAGTATTAGAAGGAGTAACATTATGAATATTTAAATTGACATTGATAAGAATCTAATATATTTTGGGAAAGAATAATTTGACAGGTGTTGATAAGAATAGGAAGTATGTGAATATTTATTTGAGAATTGAATTTTAAGTCAAGGAAATATGAGATTATGCCATAAATTTATAAATATTTAAATAAAGATATAACAATCATTACAAAGAAGAAAATTGAAATTTAAATAGCTCTCAATGGTATTGATATCATTTAAATTTAAATTTGCGGGGAATTGAACCATATATCGTATATATTAAAGAGTATAAGCTGCTTGAGAATATTTTGCTTAGTATTTACAATGGATTGAAACTATGTAGTTAAAAACACATTGAGAAAACCAAAATCATAAGTAAAAATGCATATAAAATCAGAATATATCAAATCATTTGTTTACAATAATTAAAAGAGCAACAATAAATATAAAGAAATTACCTTAATAATTGTCTAAAGTTTGAAAATGCTTAACAAGTATAGTGGAGAACATGAAATCTGCCCAATATGGATGTTTAGTTGTCATGAAGGAATCAGCTGTTTCATCTGATATTAAATGAGTTTTAGTTATCTAATTTAATATAAGTATTAGTTGAAACAGTAATAATATAAATCAATTTCATATTTAGTATAAAGAATTAGATAAGTTTAAAAGATAAAAATATCAATGACATTAAGATAATTTATATTTCACAATGTATATCAAATTTATGGAATCAATGAATAAAAAATGATGATGGATTTAAAGAAATATTTGCTACTAGAGAATTTAAATAGTATAAATAACCAAAGCAAAAGATATTATAAAAGAATTTATGTTCACAAATATAAATATTATTTTCAAATTGTCATATATATGTCAAAACAAAACTAGACATTGCCATATCGACATATAACAAGGAATTTCACAATCTGTAAAAGACTTGTTCTATTGAAATTTGTTGAATAGTAAACGAAAACAGATACTTTTCAAGTGAAATTTACATTTATATATGTTTCCAAAAACTTCATAAAGTGTAGCAATTGTGAATATAGTTCGACAACTCCAGAAAGAATGTGATTGGTGGAAAAATGACAGGACAAATTTTGATCAACTAAAATTAACAAAAACTTTATTGATAATTAGTGAGCTTAGTAACAATATATTCGTTGTTGATAAAAAAATTGACGATCAAATAGAAGCGTGGTAGTTGGTTCTTGGAGTTGAAATAGCGAGGAGGTGATGAAGAATTTTTCCAGAAATTTCAAGTGAAATCACAAATTTTCATGATCAAAGCTATAGATTCTTAACAAATATAAAACTTAGAACACTCACATGTATTTGTATCCAGTTTTCCCGTGAGAATATCCAAAATTCTCAAGTAAGTACGCAGTTTGACCTTCGGAAGGCGTAGTCCTGTTTCCACACGGGATAGATCCAGAATCCAGACATCAGGTCAGTGCTTTTTCAAATATTATTGGCCAATAATAAGAATAATAACTCTTGAGTATAAATTTAGTGACTATTTCCATGTATATATAAGGATTCTTGCGTCTATATGATCGATCTATAAAAAAGAAAAAGGACTTTATGTAGTTTAATCACTAGACAAAATCTAAATATTATTTGAAACGGCCTATTCTGTAATATAATAATGATTGTACTTACGTATTTTCAAATCATATAAGAAAAATGCATCTTAATCCATTCATGTAATATTTCCATTTGTATATATAATTTTGTAACCTATTTCTTCCGAACAATTTATTTAGTGTATGTATATAATTTCTAACGTAAATTCTTTTATGCAAATCCATCAATATTATTGTAACGACAACGATGTTATGTATCTAATATAGCGTCGATAAGAAACGTTCGTTCCGTCTCGAATACATTCGTTTTTAGTTGGACATGCGCATAAGATGGTGTATATCCTTTATGATTCTGTGTTGGTAATTTCCATAGGCGTAACTATTTTATAAATATTTAGATAAAAATTTCATTATAAAATTAAATTATTGAAAGTATTGTGTTTTGTGTTTATTTTAAATGAGCAAAGTATATCCAAACAAAGTCTGAACTCAAAGAGTAGAAAAAGTCTCATGCTCCCGAACCAATAATATAATTATCATTATAATAGTTAATAACTGAGCTAGCCACACAATTCAAACGAATAAATAAATATCTATATAAATAAATAATGAAATATAAAAACATAGTTATATATATATATATATATATATATATATATATATATATATATATTAAACTTATTATTTGATATTATACTTACTTTTATAGTAGATTTAAATGTATATGTTTATTTATTTAGAATTTTTGTTTTAGTTTGGCTAGCTCAGTTTGTTTTTAATATTTGTTTAATAATTTATTTTAATTAGATTATTCGGGAGCATGAAATCCTTTTTCCCTTTGAGTCCTGGCAATTTATACTGTTGTAATGGTTGAAATAAAAAGAAAACACATTATTTGAAATCAATTTAATTATCAATGCAATATTTATTTGATAAAATAATATGCGACGCCAATGGATATATTGTACCTATTTATTGATTTTAATAATATCATAAATGCGCATGCGTGAAAAAATTAGTCATGCGCTTTAGCATGAAACAAACAATTATGATACGTGAGAAGCATCTATATTATACAACACAGTTTGTTAACGATGCAAACAATTGAATGGTTCAACAATAAACATAAAAGAATTTATATATATCATAGTTATATATGATACACATAGCTGTGGGAAGAAATTAATTATATACATGGATAGAGAAATAGAAATTATATACAGAAGGACATAGTTATTACATTATGAAATTTCAATCACCATATTTATGCAATTACAAGATGGCGTGATTAGCGTAAGTACATATTTTAATTTATATAAAGTTCGGCCTTTTATTAAATTTAATGATTTATGTAATGAATACACTATATAAAGTATGTTTCTTTCTTTTTTAGATCGATCATATTTTCAAAAGTTTGTCAATTTATGAAATTAAGTACTTAATTGGTATTCTGAGTTTTACACTGTTTATTGGCAAATAAATGCTTTAAATACACTGACCTGTTGATCTTGAATTTGGAAAAAAGTCTCTGGATCCCAGGAACACCCACTGAATCTCCAAAAAAACCAAAGTTGTTGAAAATTTCACAGATTCTTGTCGGAAAACTTGTAACAATTAACTGTAAGTATTTCTAATATTGTATTTAATCGTACTTTAGGAGTTTAAATGTCTTAAACCGGGAATATCTTTAAATTTTTAGGAACACTATCCCACACACTCCTCGCTTCTTAACACCAGCTACCGTTCTCCTCAAGCGTCCCCTCGATTTTCAACTTTTTTAAACAACACAGTCTTTTGTTCTTTTCCAGATCACTATTCAAAAGTTTATTTATTGATTCACAGTTTGTTATGTCATCTTTTACAACCAATAAGATATTGTCTTTTGTAATCAGATAATTGAAACTTCAATCACTTATCAAAACAATTTCATACATACAAATACATTAAAATTGGTTGTACTTAGATACACTTACATAGTACAACATTCAATATTATTATTGATAGTATATTCTTGTTACATTCATATCAATTATAAATATAAATTCTCTTATGTTATTTGTCTATATGTCATTATTTGTTTATCTATGAAATCTATTGGATTATATTCTATTCAATATTTATATTTGTTCTTATTCTTAAATTAATGATTATAATGAATTAACTATAGTAATATTTGTTTTCATTTCAGATGAACAGCTGTTATGATATGGAAATTATTCTTCGTCTTAGGCAACTTTATTTACATCATTACATTGGTTAGGCAATATCTATATTTTATGTCATCATTGAGGTAATTCCTTATTTATTATATTGTTATTGGCTGTTATTTAATATATCTTTATTTGATATGTTGTTTAAATTAAGAAAAGTGTTTCCTTTTTACTTGTTTTCTTAAATTATGTTATTTTCATATATATTTCATACTAGCAAACTTAATTTTATAATACTACTTCTCTTATTATCTAAGATATCTGGTTCAATTCCCCTCAAATTTAAATTTAAATGATATCCATACCCTGGATATTTATTTAAATTTCAATTTTCTTATCATAAATGATTGATTTTATTTTATTAAAAAAAAATTTAACAATTTTATGGCATAATCTTACTTTCTTTAACTATGTTTCTCAAATATTTGTTCACATTTTTCCTACTACAAAATCTATTTCTTTCAATAACTGTCTCCTAATTCTTTCCTTAAAATACACTTGATTAAGATCAATGTCAATTTATATTTTTAATATTACTTCATATAATACTTCTTTATTATCATTTCTTACTAACATCCACTTATATATCAACTTATTTCTTTGTAATTACATTATACTTCTATATACTCCTCATATCATATTTCTTTTCAATATTCATTATTCAATATAATTAATTATTTCTTAAATTCATATATACATCAATATCAACTTCCTCATTCCTTCCTGTATTTTCAAGTAATCTATAAGATTCTAATTGACATTAAACATTACCTCCTATATTTTTAATCAATATCATTCATTATTATCCTTTCCTATCCTTTATTACTTACATCTTATTTCCCTATTTAAAAATGTGAACTTCTATTTGATACTTGAGTTATTCTTATTTTATCCCCTCTATCCTATATTCTTTAATAGTTTCATTCTATGTAAAACCAGTATCTCTTATAAATTGTTTCCTTTATTTGCTATATATATTGATTTGCCATACTCAAAAATTTTTTAAAATGTTTTAATTATAAGTTTTACCTAATAAATTTTTCTTTATATTATATTATATTTATTTTTTTAGGTTCTGAAGAAACAAACGTGATGAATTTAATTGGATCATCAGCTGCCAAATGGAAAACAAAACTCTGTCTAATATCTACTTTATCTTTGTACACTACTATTAAATTTTAAATCTATCCTGATGACTATCATTTCCTTTTTTCAAATATTATTCGTAACATAACATCTTCTATAAATTATTTATATACATGACATATATATAATTGTGTTATTCATTGTTTCTAAATTCTATGTACATTATTTATATCGACTTCCTTTCTGTATCCTTTCCCTTTTTCATTGAATTGCATTTTCGTCTCCATATTTCATTCCTATTCTCTTGTTCTATTATTTAATTTGCTTTTCTTTTTCTAACCTTTTTCTTGCTTTCTTCTCTTGTTGTTTGATGCTCGATAAATTTCTGAAGCGTCTGTATATTCTCTACCATATTCTTTTTAACTCTGTTGTCCCATATCTCATAAATTTCTTCCCATGAATCCATTAAAATTTGCGTTTCCAATTCTTCCATATTATTCATTTCACTTATTATTATTTTAGAGAAAGCTTTTGTATGAATCATAGTCATCATGTTGTCCCATTTTATTCCTGTTACTACATTATTATAAAAATTTCCTGAACATCCTATACCTCCTTTATTTCTTCTTATACTATCTTCTATTTCTTCTACTGTGTCCTTTAATCTCCAGTTCATTTCTTCTATTTCTTTATTAAATTGTTTATCCATGATTTGACTCCTTCTAGTACATATGCCTGTGGATTTTTCTATTCTACCATACAAATCTGTGATTTTTTTATTCACTTTTCCTTGAGAATGTAGATTCACCTGTTTACTTACTTGTCCTTGTAATTTACTGTATCCTACTTCTCCAGTTTCCTTCTTAATTTCTTCTCTCCCATCTGTGATATTTGTTAATTCCTGATTATTCTTCTCAATATTCTTAATTTCCATAATTTGCTGAATACTTTCTGGTTTCATATCTTCAATTTTCTTTTTCAAATTATTATCTGTTTTCTGTTCCATAGTATCAATATTTTTATTTAAAGTCGCATTCAAATCTTCCTTAATATTGTTCATATTTTCATTAATCTTGTCCTCCTTACCATTCGTTTCTTCCTTCATAGTACTCTTATCATCTGACAACTTATCCATTTTATTATCTATGTTCCCCTCTACTTTGTTAAAATCTTTTACCATAGTTTTCCTATCCTTTTTTCTTTCATCATCCCGCTTACTACTATTTTCCAAAATTCTATTCATAATCTCCTTTTGTTCGTTCAATTCTTTATTT
Organism: Galeruca laticollis; assembly: GCA_963921935.1. NCBI lineage: Eukaryota > Metazoa > Arthropoda > Insecta > Coleoptera > Chrysomelidae > Galeruca > Galeruca laticollis. Next base: position 72,438,631 of record OY998182.1, read on the forward strand.
AAATCTACATTCATACTATTCCTACCTTCCCGTATACTTTTACTTATCTCATTCTCAATATCCCATTTTCTATTCATACTGTTCATAAATTGCATTAATTGTTGCATCATGTTTTCATTTATGCTCTTCAACATTTGCTGCATCCGTTGTTCGCTGATATTCATACCTCCTTGTGGTTCCCTTCTCTCTTGTTGTTCTACTTGTTCTATAGTTTCCTCGTCTCCTGTCAAACCTTCTTCCTGTGCATCACCTTCTAATTGTTGTCCTTGTTCCAAGTATACTGCTTGATAATCTCCCATACCATGACTTCTTTCTTCCCTTTCCTCTTCCGAACCACTGTCTGCTCCTACCTGCCTTCCATCTCTCAACATCATTCGTTTTGCCATTTTAATTGAGTATTAAATTTTACAAATATAACCAAAATTTTTACAACGCCCCACGTTTTGGGTGACAATTAAACTTATTATTTGATATTATACTTACTTTTATAGTAGATTTAAATGTATATGTTTATTTATTTAGAATTTTTGTTTTAGTTTGGCTAGCTCAGTTTGTTTTTAATATTTGTTTAATAATTTATTTTAATTAGATTATTCGGGAGCATGAAATCCTTTTTCCCTTTGAGTCCTGGCAATTTATACTGTTGTAATGGTTGAAATAAAAAGAAAACACATTATTTGAAATCAATTTAATTATCAATGCAATATTTATTTGATAAAATAATATGCGACGCCAATGGATATATTGTACCTATTTATTGATTTTAATAATATCATAAATGCGCATGCGTGAAAAAATTAGTCATGCGCTTTAGCATGAAACAAACAATTATGATACGTGAGAAGCATCTATATTATACAACACAGTTTGTTAACGATGCAAACAATTGAATGATTCAACAATAAACATAAAAGAATTTATATATATCATAGTTATATATGATACACATAGCTGTGGGAAGAAATTAATTATATACATGGATAGAGAAATAGAAATTATATACAGAAGGACATAGTTATTACATTATGAAATTTCAATCACCATATTTATGCAATTACAAGATGGCGTGATTAGCGTAAGTACATATTTTAATTTATATAAAGTTCGGCCTTTTATTAAATTTAATGATTTATGTAATGAATACACTATATAAAGTCTGTTTCTTTCTTTTTTAGATCGATCATATTTTCAAAAGTTTGTCAATTTATGAAATTAAGTACTTAATTGGTATTCTGAGTTTTACACTGTTTATTGGCCAATAAATGCTTTAAATACACTGACCTGTTGATCTTGAATTTGGAAAAAAGTCTCTGGATCCCAGGAACACCCACTGAATCTCCAAAAAAACCAAAGTTGTTGAAAATTTCACAGATTCTTGTCGGAAAACTTGTAACAATTAACTGTAAGTATTTCTAATATTGTATTTAATCGTACTTTAGGAGTTTAAATGTCTTAAACCGGGAATATCTTTAAATTTTTAGGAACACTATCCCACACACTCCTCGCTTATTAACACCAGCTACCGTTCTCCTCAAGCGTCCCCTCGATTTTCAACTTTTTTAAACAACACAGTCTTTTGTTCTTTTCCAGATCACTATTCAAAAGTTTATTTATTGATTCACAGTTTGTTATGTCATCTTTTACAACCAATAAGATATTGTCTTTTGTAATCAGATAATTGAAACTTCAATCACTTATCAAAACAATTTCATACATACAAATACATTAAAATTGGTTGTACTTAGATACACTTACATAGTACAACATTCAATATTATTATTGATAGTATATTCTTGTTACATTCATATCAATTATAAATATAAATTCTCTTATGTTATTTGTCTATATGTCATTATTTGTTTATCTATGAAATCTATTGGATTATATTCTATTCAATATTTATATTTGTTCTTATTCTTAAATTAATGATTATAATGAATTAACTATAGTAATATTTGTTTTCATTTCAGATGAACAGCTGTTATGATATGGAAATTATTTTTCGTCTTAGGCAACTTTATTTACATCATTACATTGGTTATGCAAAATCTATATTTTATGTCATCATTGAGGTAATTCCTTATTTATTATATTGTTATTGGCTGTTATTTAATATATCTTTATTTGATATGTTGTTTAAATTAAGAAAAGTGTTTCCTTTTTACTTGTTTTCTTAAATTATGTTATTTTCATATATATTTCATACTAGCAAACTTAATTTTATAATACTACTTCTCTTATTATCTAAGATATCTGGTTCAATATATATATATATATATATATATATATATATAATTCAGTGTAATCATGTTATTATCTATTGTATCGTCGCTAATAACCTACTATGGTCGATGCTACTTTCTGTCGAAATAAAAAAAACGCTGATAATGCAAAACCGATACTAGTGTTTTAAATGAAACTCAACGTTTCTAGCTAATTCCACAATATAATGAAAAATGTGGAAAATTCTAAAAAATTGACAATTGTTTCGATAACTGAATATCATCGTCAGAATGACAGATATTACATTTCATTTGATGTCTACCTGATGATTATTAGTTTTTTGGCTAGACCAAGAAGTGGCCCACCTTGTGATTGAATTAATATATGTTTATAGAAAAAAGAAGAAGATGTGATATTACAAATATTGAAGCTTAGATATTATTAGCCCTATGGTGATATCCTGGATATCATTTTTCTAATTAAGATCAGTATAGCTCCAATATTTGTAATGTCACATCTCCTTCTTTTTTCTATTAACATATATTAAGTCAATCACAAGGTCACTACTTGGTCTAGCCAAAAATAACTACTAATCATCAGGTAAACATAAGATGAAATGTAACTTCTGTCATTCCGACGATGATATTCAGTTATCGAAACAATTGTCAATTTTTTAGAATTTTCAACATTTTTCATTATATTGTGGAATTAGCTAGAAACGTTGAGTTTCATTTAAAACACTAATATGAGTAGATTCCACGAAGTAAGGGTCGAGACAGTTAATATCATTAAAACTGATACTGTTTACCATCACTTTGTTTGTGGTTTTCCCGGAATAATCGTCTCTCTCAGTCCCTATTGTTTTATGTTTGCAGTAGACTTGTTTTGACAGTTTCCTTACCAGTTTGTATTTAATACCAAATAATGGCAAAGTTTATCATGATTATTTACTGTGAGTGTGATTGAATTGTCGAAAGAAGTTACCGTGTTTTTCACAAAGATATCCACATTAACCAAACGTAACTGATGATTCAGTAAGAAGATCTGTATGCACAATTTGAGGCAAACATTACTAAAAATAAACCACTACTAGACAGTAAAATAAATGAAATTATTATTTTAGGTTATTATATGACAAATTGTATGGGATTTCTTACTTTGTCCACAGGAATAATTCATCGTATTTTAATTAAACACAATTGGAAACAATTTTCATATCATTTGGTGCACCACTCACAGTTATGTAATCTCCCTCGAAGGGTAGAATTCTGTGAATGGATTCTAATGAAAAAAAATTCACAAAAAAGTTGTATGCTGATGCCAATTTTAGTGAAAATTGATTATTTAATCGACAATGCTGTTATTTTGTACTAATCCATAAGGTAGTAGAGAACAATATTATCAATATATTTGGAGTTCCATCGGATTCTGTGCAATCAAAGATAATAATCTGTAAAAGTTTGAAGGGTGGGTGACCCCACAGCACTTAGGCCACAATTGGCCCATTGTGCATCCTTTTGAGGTTCAAAACTTTCTTTTAGCTCGTCATCCAGCCTTCTTCCTTGAAGTAGGCGATAACGTTGCCTGGATTAAGTTCCCTCATATTGGCATATGTTAGCCTGTGCTCGCCGAATACTTGAAACCTAAAATGAGAGAGTGTCTGACATTCGCATGTGTTCGACAGTCTCATCTTCTTGTTCACATCGTATACAAAATGGGGTGTTGGACACACCCAGACTGTGGAAGTGTTTTCGTAGGTGTCAGTGACCAGTCGGAATACCCGTGGCTGTTTGTAGGTTCATAGTCACGTATTTTTTGGCTACTTTGCTATCCGGATACTGTAGCAGTTCCTTGACAAGCCTGCAGCCTTCTGCGTCGTCCCATCTACCGTTAAACTTATTAAGGGAGTGTTCCTTTAATAGGTCGGCCGTCGCTGACGCCGATAGACCAATGAAAGTGCCATGTCCCAAGAGTTTTTGGGAGGCTGCCTTCCTGGTTAGCGAGTCTGCAATACGGTTTCCTTTCGATTTCTCATGGCCCTTGATCCAGCCTAAGGTGACCGTGTTGTTGTTACAGGCTTCGATTAAGGCCATGTGACATTCTAGTACTAGGCCTAATGTAATACGTGGTCTGTTCAGGGCTAGTAGTGTTTGACTACTGTCCGTAAGGATGTATATATTGTTACCTGTGGTCTTCCTTTTGGTAATCTCTTTTGCAGCGATGCAGCTAGCAGTGAGCTCTGTTTGAGCAACACTTGCATTGCAGCCCATTGCCTATTTTATGTCTACATTAAGGGATCTCGAAAAAATTCCACATCCTGAGCCCACATTGGATTTAGACCCATCTGTGAAGATGCGGGTTACGCCTTCTTCCACTAGGTCTTGAGCGTTGTTTTTAAAAATTACCTTGTAGGGCCTGTTGAAGGCATATCGCGGTGGAATCGAGTCCATATTGGCCTGCAGCAGTGGGAATTCCCTGAGGATTTCATGCCACAAGTCACGTCTCAGTTTACCATATCCTACATCAGGTTGTATATCAGTAGAGCGTAGACGTGTCATGGTCATCAAAACAAACTCCTTGATGTATATGTCAAGGGAAGTGAGACCGAGAATTACCTCCATAGCTCTTGTTGATGTGGCTCTCATGCCTCCTATTGTGTTGAGTGGTTATCATGCCTCCTGTTGCGTCGACGCATGCTGTTCTTTGGATTTGGTCAAATTTACGGACGACTGTGGTTTGCTTCAGCTCCCCAGGGAATCGCGCCGTACGATAGCATAGGTCTGATGATGGTAGTGTAGATCCAGGCAGCAATCCTAGGTGACATTCCCCAAGTGCGGCCGATGGTTCAACGACACTGCTCATAAGAAAGATATGCTTTTTCAACTCTTTTTACTAAGTGAGAGTTACACGTTAACTTACTGTCAAAGGTGACCCCTAAATATTTCACCTCTGAAGAGAAATTAAGTTTGGTATCTAGGAGCTTTGGGGTTTGATGTTTTGCAAGATTCCTTTTTATGAAAAGAACCATCTCCGTCTTTTTTGGATTTTTTGACAGCGAATGGTCTCTGCACCATTATTCTATAATATTGAGGTCCTCCTGCATTAAAGCGTCTCCTCGAATCTTCCTGTTAGCAGAATCACTAGGTCATCTGCATATGCTATTGTGTAGAAGTTGCTCTCGTTGGGGTGGCTGACTAAGGAGTCTAAGACCATGTTCCACAGTAGTGGCCAGAGCACCCCTCCCTGTGGACATCCTCTTACAACCAAGCTTCCGATGGTTACATCATCCACACCGATATTTAGTGCTCTTTTCTAGAGCATGTTATATATCCAGCCATTTATGGTTTGCGGGATATCGTTGTTAGAAAGTGCATTTATTACTTTAGGAAAAATGGTTCTATCAAATGCGCTACACCCAAGGTGGACTCCTTATTTTCCAACGATCTCTCGATGCGGCCCGCTACGAGATGAAGAGTCGAATCGGTGGATCTCCCTGGAGTGTATGCATGTTGATTTGGATGCAGTGGATTTCGTGTTATCACCACATCTCTTATGTATCGTTCACACAGCCTCTCTAAATTCTTCATTGAGAACGATGTGAGGCTAATGGATCGACATGCTTTTGGGATGGAATGGTCGATTCTTCCTGGTTTTGGTATGAACACGACTTCGACTTCTCTCCAACCTTTTGAAATATACCTCAGTGCCAGTGAGGATCTGAGGATTCCTACCAGGTGCGGCATTAGGTTATCCAGGCCCCACTGAAGTAGGGCTTGATAAATGCCGTCCGTTCCCGGGGATTTAGAGGGGGAGAAGCCTGAGATAGCCCACCTCAGTCTATCTGCGTCGACGATCTGTCGTGATATACACCAGTCGTCGTCGGTCGGGTAGTGATTCTCCTCATCCTTCCAGGCCGCCGTATTTGTGGTTCTGGAGTCAGTGAAGTGAGTTGACATCAATAATTGGAGGCTTTCCTTTAGGTTGACAGCTTTAGTGCCATCCTCTCTGGTTAATATACCAATATGACGGTGGGGATCTTTTGAGAGGGCTTTTTGGAGTCTAGCTGCTTGGGGGAAATCCTCGATTTCCTCGCAATAGATTCTCCATGCTTCTCTTTGTTTTTGTCTAATGACTTTTTTATACTCCTTGAGGTGAGACTTGTATGAGTTCCAATCCTCTTCAAGTCTGGTTCTTTTAGCCTTATTAAAATATTTCCTTGCCGTCCCCCTGAGCTGATCAATCTCATGGCACCACCACGGAGTGGAGGCACCATGGAGATCGACCCGCCTGAGTGGGCTTGGCATTGGCATTAACGATGGAGCTTTGAATTGTTTCATAATAAGTTTCCAAATCATCTTTATTGTTAGGCAACACATCCTCGACTCCTCGCAGATCCCCTTTCAAACAGTGGACATATTTTGTCCTGTCCATTTTCCTGGGGTAGCGAGTCATTGTAGAGGTTGTGACCGCCAGTTTTATTTCGAATTTTGTCCAGCAGTGGTGCGACATTGAAATATCGTCGGATACATACCAGCCGGAGATTATATTCGGCGTATTAATAGTAGATAGGGTAATATCTATTCGCGTTTGACTACGAGAGTTGATAAAAGTAGGTTCACTACCTCTATTTGGAATACAGAGATTCTTGTTAGTTATATAATCATAAAAAGACTTATTTCTAGTGTTTATATCTTTGCTGCTCCAGCTTACGTGGTGGGAGTTTGAATCAGTCTATTACCAGTTCAAGGTCCTCCAACACCTTAGTTGTTGGTGGTTTAGCTGCGCCTGAGGGGAGGTATGCGGATGCCAGTATTAACACTTTCTCTTGACCTTTCTGTGCATATTCAACCTTCACTACCGTTAGGTCGGAGGACGAAAAATGCTTCAGTGGGTATGTCTTGAAATTTCTAGGGACTTATATGGCCGCCCTAGGTTGCTGATTGCTTGGAAAGCTGAAAATTAAACCTTTTGGATTATTTAGACCCATTATTTTGGTTTGCCTGTGTCCTGGCTTAGAGCTGTTAGTTCTACCAGGAGACTGTCGGTTGCCATATTGGAGATTGGTTCGACAGTCTCTGCAGAAGCAACAGCTCCTTGGAGTTCCTCAGATGGCAGAGAGGGATCTGTCATCGATTTCCTCCGTTCCGGGTTGAGTTTCTTGGTTTTAACAATCAATGAGGTGAGCGCGTAGCTTATCCTCATTGATTGTTTTTCTAGGACTTCCATTTCCTCGTCTCTTATGCCAAAGACGAATAGGTGTACTTTGGGATTGACCTTCGCTTCGTGGTGGAAGCAAAACCATGCATCCACCCGAAGGTCTGGGTTTTGTTTGTCCAGCCGGCGCAGCACATCCCCTTTGTCACTCAGGTCAGCATGAGCTTCGCTAGGGACCCAGAAGGTGGCTTTTGTCAGCTGGAGGGGGTTGTCGACGTGTACCACGTCGAGCTTAGCCTCCTTCCACGATTTCAGGTTTGAAACTGTATTCCTGAGCCACTCTAGCGTTTCGTCACTATCGCAAGTGACTCTGATTATTTCACCAGAGTGCGACCATGACCTATAAGTAGGTGGCTTTTTCTGACTGCCGGAGGCGGACATAAGGGTTACGTCCAAAGCTTCCATTAGTTGTCTTTTGATAAGGTCTCCATTATCGGTAATTATTTTACCGTTTGGATCGGCCTTATCTATAATAGCTACCCGTAAATGGCTGGTAGCTGCTTCGCTGTGGCTCTTCGCTTTAGCATTCATCCGTATCCTCTTTCGTCTGGAAGAGTTTTCCTCCGAGGTGTTAGAGCGGATGCACTTCTTTTCTTGGGGGCGACGCGTTCCGGGCATCTTTTGGAGGAGGAACTGCCATCGCCACCCTTGAATTTTTGGCCGCTGGTGCCAGGTTTAGATAGGGGGGGGGGCGAGTGGCGCTGGTGGTGTCTGTAGAGACGCCAGCCTGCTGCCTCGCTTTCCTCCTTCTCTTTGCCTCAGCACCGCAAATTCTTTTACCTCGACGGTGCTATGGCGTTGGAGGTGTGCGTTCTCGCTCATCCTCCGGTTATTTTTTTTTCTTTTGGTCCATACTTATCTCACGGGTAGCTAGGGAAATGTTCGTCATCTCTGGCAGATCCCCGCATGCCAAGGAAAGGCTGTTTCCTAGGGGGTGTCGCCTGGTACCTCCAGGGGGACGTTCACCGTCGCATACCTAGCGGCCATTCAGCTATCGGCACGTTCCTCACACCTTAGCTTGGGTTGTTGGAGTGTCATTTGGTTGGTTAACACTGCTGTCACCGATGATCAACAGAGTTAACGTATCCAGCGGTGCCACGAGGAGGCAGACACTCCATGGTTGCATTTCTCCATTGGACTGCCGAAAGCTTCCTACGAGCAGACAAGCAAGCGCAAGCAAGCAAATAAGCAAACCAACTACAAAGCAATGGCCATCTTACAACCAACCCCGCCTCAAAGATAATAAAGTTTCAGGACTTAAATTTTATGATGAGTCTTTAAATTACTGTTTTGAATGTAACTAACTGTTTCTAGATAATTCCACAATATATTGAAAAAATGTTAAAAATTCTAAGAAATTGAGAATGATTTCGATATTAAATATCATCGTCAGAATGACAGACACAATATGGCTTGCACTCAAAGCGATTGTGATACGAATTATATCAACCTCACCCAAGAAGATAATAGATAAAAGACGACACTAGTTGCTCACGTTGCATATTTCAATCTTATATAAATCCTTTGCTTTCAAAAGTAAATAGTCAGTCTGTAGTTAGAGCCGAACGAATATTGTTGGAATCGTTACTTTGTAGTAATAAAAAACAAGATTCACAAAATCATATACATATATTACGGTAAACGATTTGGCTCACTCTGACCAGTCATCAATGTTTTCATCTGAACTTAACACATCTCAAGTAAAGGAAATGGCAAGTGAAACAATTCGGGCACCATAATAAATCACATCTCACACAGCTCATTGTGATGAATTTCTGGCTAAAATACCGACATATTATATCAGACACTTTTTCTCTTTCCACTACTCAATAACCACCTCAAGGCATTCGTTTTCAGTCAACAAAAGACATGAAAGAGAATATGCGGTGAGTACCCATGTCCATTCTTGGAAATTTGTTTGTAAAATGTTTTGATATATGTTTTGTTGGTTGGCGTGTGTATTATTCAAAAGGAGCCTTCTTTGGAGGCGATACAATGAATTGTGATGAATAATACAAATTACGTGTTTCATTGACCGAAATTGGTTAATTTTTTGATAGAAATATCCCAACATCGAGTTGAATATTTGATGAAGTAATTAATTACTTAAAATTTTTCATACTCAAGTTGAGTAATAAAAATATTTTTAAACTCGCGTATAAAAGAGACTTTATTATTACATTGTTCACAATGTCAGTGAAATCTCTTTGAACACTTTTTTTTGTAATTTTTAGTGCCATAGAGTTAACAATAATAATAATAATAGTAATCATAATAATAATAAACAAATTATAAAATGGTCTAGCGTTGTTTTAGCTAGCAAATTGATAGTTTAAGTGTTCTTAAATTGGAATGATATTTTATATTAAAACAATTTATGAGAACTGGCTGTTCTATCGGGCCGATTTCCTTCATTTTATTTTAAATGAAAGGTATTAAGACACATATATTGTTACGTCAATTTTGCGTGCTGTACGTTATTATAAAGGAAAGCATAGAACATAAAAACGTAATATTGGTATGAAGTTACTATATTACATGATAATAAAAAAAATATTTGTTCCTAGCTCTTGCAAGAGTTTATGGATGCCTGGAGATGATAGAACCCCATAAATAATCACATCTCCCCAAGTATCCAGCACATAAATAATTGATTAGGTATCTAATTCATTTAACTATCTAAATTGAAAAAATGAGTGTTGCGCAAAGTGTAGAAAATATGCAACGTTCATAAAACAAGCATTGTCTTAGAATACAATCAGTGAAATTTTCCACAAAGAGGTACTTATTGTTAAATTTAAGAAATTGAGACGGTAGGATAACCTCCATAAGTTGCACTGGACAACGGCTGTATAACTTTCCATCCATTAGTCTAATAGTAGTTTCAATAAATCCATACTCGTATTATAATTTAGCCTTGTAATCACCCATGAATAAAAACGGCTGAAGTAAGAAAAATGCATTGTGGTAACCTTCAAGTTAAAATTCACAAATACTGACCTCTCGCACAGCAAGCCTTATTGTCAGAGACATTTGCTTTAGTTCTTCTTTAACCCCAACCAGTTATGTCTGTACACACGTGTACAAAATTGTGTAAACCACAATATCCCAAATTACACAATGTTAAAGAAATATTCAATAGATCTGCCTACAGCAATCAAACTTAGTATTAACAATATTTCTTTACCAGTTGTAGGAGAACTAATAATCATTTCGCTTAACACAAAACCCACATTTCAATTATTCACTCGTAGTCGCTTTACGCATGTTTTTATTGATAAGGTAGGTGATAACGGAGACCAATGGAATTACGAGAATTTTCGTCGTCTAAAAGCGTTCCTCATGTGGCCGATGGTAAAGCGTTCAACCATGCTCCTGGTTCCTTTGAGAATGCTGCATTCAAACGAGCCTTGTCTGGTGAATTAATAGTTTTCTAAAGCAGATTTTATTTTTCAATGTTCAATAAAGGTATATCCCAGAATTTTTTAAAGGATTTATATTCATCGGGTACAACTTTCTTAGACTTTAATGACTAAATATTTTCTGCCTCCAATAATAAAGGATCTTGTGTGTGGAAAAAAATAGGCAGGATGTAATTACTTAATTTTTTGAACTATTAATTGACGACAAAAAAGAAGGAAGAGTGACTGAAATGATGGAGCGAATTCCTAAACCACCATATATAACAGGTAGTGAAGCGTGTTCCCAAGAAAGGTCCTCTAATTTAATGTTAATTAATGACTCTAATGAATGACGAATGGTATTGTAAAAATTGATTAAGATATCATTGTGTAACCAGGTCGAACTATATCTTAAGTTATATGTTAATTTTGGAATTGAAAGGCATTTCTTGAGAAGATAATAAGCAATATGTGTCGGTAACAAGGATATAATAAACGAGATGACATTTTTTTGAAAAAGGTTAGTTTTTCATTGAAAGCTGATAGAAAGGATTCATTTAATAAAGGAGCACCTAATAGAAATAAATTTTGTCTGTTGGTAATTGTTGTCTGGTGCTACAGAATTAAATTTATCAATGGTTAGATTAGAATTAGTATTACCACGTAAAGAACCATCATCAAGGGACCAAGCATTGAATTCTGTGTCAATGTTGCTTATTAGTTTGTGTATCGATAGGCAAAATAGGAGAGGTGCCAAGGGGTCCCCTCGTTGGACGCATCTTTCCGAATAAATGATGTTTTCGGCGAATGAAAGATATGAAGGGAATCGATAACATTGATTAATGAAGGGAAAAATTCCAGGTAGAATATCTGTTACCAGTTTTAATTAATGACCGCGATTAATTGCATTGAAAGCATTTTTAAATCAATTTTCAGAAAAACTTCATTATTACCGTCAGAATGATTAGAAACGAAACGTCTTGCTGCATGTGCAACTGCTTCACAACCATCTTTCGACCCGAAACCAAGTTGTAATGGACGAAGTAAACATCCTAATTTGTCCCTGATGTTGAAACAAATTACTAGACGATGGTGAACTGTACCAATAGCAATTGGTCTGATACCTCCTGCTTTTTTAGCCCATGCGTATAGTGACGCTCCGAATAAAATAGGACGAATGTTGATGTTGACTGTGTCATATAAAATGAAATTACATAATTTACACATGATTTTTTTCCTGAAGGGCCAGCGCTGTAACTTATTAAATCTTGTAGATGTGAAGGTCTTGAAGAATCTAAACCACCAGCAGAACTTGTTTTAAAAGAGTTTACTGCGTTTCTGACATTCTCTTGTAAGAATAGGAACAGGTTCCGAACTCAAAGTAGGGAACGTACTATTAAGTTTCTCTAAAGGTTGTTTCGATTTTGATTCTGTTAAAGTGGCTGCACTGACATCAGCAAAATTGTCATCCAAAGCTAAGATTTCAATTGCGGATGTCAAGTCGCCGTCAGAAACTTTATTAATGACATGTTTGATTTACTATTATTTGATAAATTTATGTTTTTCCGAACTGAGAAATTTGTGTTTTGCTGATCATAGAAATTTAAATGATGATCTTTATTATCAAAGGTTTTTAAATTACTCTTGATTATAGTAGAGAGATACTTTTTTATTAGACTTTTTAGAAGGAAGACTTAGAACATTGTATGGAAATAGCAATAGATTTTCCTAGGTAGGAATAGAATTTGAGAATCTGTATGTAGCACGAATTTAAAAAAAAATTTTTTTACAGTATAAAACATCAATTTACTAACCTGGAAAACCAAAAAGTTCTCCGCGGAAACACATATTAACAGTAAAAATTCAATATGAAAAGTGAAAATTCTAATATTCACGTTAAACTTTTTAACATCGTTGCCAAAGTTGACAATAGAAAAATTGAAAAAGAAGAATATATCAACTACTGCTTCTTATTTTAAAGGTCTCAGCTGACAAAATTATTCAGCTCAAACCTATTAACTAATCTAGTTGTAAATGAGTAAATGATCTAACCTTCATGTCTTAAACAGTAAACATATGTTTTAAAGATCGCTCCCCTACACCTAACACATATCAATGAATAACCTATACACGTATGTGGTATACCTATTTAAGCCCGTATTATTGAATAATGTACCGGATCAACGTTTCGAAATTCGTGCGCGCGAGAATTGCGAAACGTCGACCCGGCGCTTTTTTTGCAAACTATTGTTAGCTGTTCATAAAAAAAATTCTTTTCAAATTGTGCATATATTCCTAATAACGTATGTGGTATACTTATTTAAGCCCGTATTACAGAACAATGTGGATTAAAATCGCGAGCGAAGTGAAGCGAATTGCGAAACGTCGACTCGGCGCGTTTTTTTTTGCAAACTAACTTCATGGAATTCCGAAATAACCATAGATACAAAAATATCGATGTAATTGCATACAAACGAAATCGAGACGTACATTTTTTGTAATTTCCTAACTTCATAAATTTGGCAACGTCGCTAATGTCAGTGATTAGCAAATGTCAGTTGAGATTGTTGTCAAAGCATAACAAACTCATTTTAAAAAAAACTAGTGTTTATCGTAATGATTCAGTCTACAATTATCACATATCTATTAGGAACAAATTAAATAATATACTTCGAGAATATAATAATATGTTATAATTATTCTCAAAGATTGTTTTATTTTACTATTATTTTAATTTTGATATATAGGAGTCGTTGTCTTGTTTTGTTTTGACTTGACTTACCTTCGGCTAGCTCTGAATTATCATATGTTATTGTTGCTTTTATTTTTAACATAGAGTCGGTGGCATGTAGACTTCCCCCTTTGGGTTCAGGATGCACATAAATAAATGTAATTTAATTTTGAATATTTAATTCTTAAATTTTATGGTTCGCTTTATTCAGAAATTAAGTCTTCATGCATATATACCTCTGAGTTTAATGATTCAGAATATTATTACACAGAATGAATGAAGTAAGAAAATTTTAATAAATTTATTATGAATATTGAATAAAAATTATAATACCAACACTTTATATCCAGTCTTGCGCTCTGAATACTATGGAGCATGTAAACTATTGCGTCGGCGCATAGCAGAAACTTATGCTCTCATAAAGTTCCACGCGAGACTAAATGTGGAATTCACAGTCGATGTTATATGTATGAAACGTTTCTACAATTTTAACGTTCATATATTCGTTGAAATTATTGATATATTATTTAAAACTGACTATACAATTACATATATAAAAAAGAAATACAAGTGAAGTGAAATTAGAATAGTGATAGAAAGAAATAGTTGAACATGCATTAGAAGGAAGAAATTGAAACTAGATGATCATTTATATACAGCGTGAACAGTGATGGAATGAATGAATTATAACAACTAAGTACAATACTATATCTATTAATTAAAATGCATGGATATCCATGTATACGATATGATATTCATCATATTATAATGTTTTTGGCCTTTTTTGTGAAAATTATTATTGAAACGTTCAACATATATTTTATTGTTCACTATTTACTCTTTTTGGAATTCCAAAATTAATATTTAGAAAGCACAGACCTTATTTTGAATCTTCGGTATAGCTATACACTGTACTGCTGCTAGCGTCATCCAGTTCTTGCGGATTTCTCAGCGGAAGAAATGCTCCTTCTGTTCACTTCCTGTTCTCACACAGTTTAATGAATAATAATGTTACTATTTCTTAACTTTTTAGCTTCCAAAATTTACTTTTATATTATTTTATAAAAAGAATTTGTAGAGGAGATTTATATTGATGCTCCCTATTCTACAACCCAAGCGCTACTTCTTTTGTTTTACAAATCAACAAACTTTTTCCTCATAAAATGCAAAGCCTCCTTTTCACTGTTTTTTTACACAATAATTGTTGATTTGAATGTTTTTAGTTCAAAATGTGAAAATATTTATTTTAGCAGTCCTGGAGGATAACAACACTTATTTGTTTATGTTTATATCGTCTTAGGGATTCCATAAAATGTCTTTTTCATCTGTTACAATATCATATTTTGTTATATTTCCCTGTTTTAGGTATATTTATTTACATTAAACTATGAAAAATCTACAACCTAAAATAATTATTAATATATATGTAACTGTCTAGTTTTAAATTTTCGAATTTTTACTAATTTTATCTTATATAAACTATTAATTATTTCGAAATTTGCCTTTAGTATTCAATATTTAATTAATAGCCAACAAATTTAAGTTGGCAATAAAGTCACTAATTTTTATTACTTCATGTTTCTTAAACTCTTTTAAATTACCATACTTCCTTGACAGGTAGCTTGGCTCTGTTTCGTCTGTCAACCTACTATAAAGTCTTTCCAACTCTTTTTCAAATTTAATCCTTTTCTATCATCGTCTGTAAATATTGATAACCAATTATTGAGTTGAATACTAATTTATGTTATTTCTGGTTTAAAGTGATACTACATTATAATTATCCAGATATTTACATGGCAGTGTTCAGAATAATTTGAAACATGTTGACATTGACTTGACCTGGGATTAATTGTTAAGGTAAAAATTTATACTTATTTAAACAATGCTATTATTAGAATTTTTATTCATTATCCTTTAAGTCCTTTTGGTAACTGTTTTTCTTAATATCTGATAATATATTTGCTAATTTGATTCTATTCGTTTATATTGAATCTTAGTTTTGAACTTGTGTCTACTGGTACACCCTACGTATTAATGCATCTTTATGTTTGTTCATATTTGTGAATTATTTTAATATAATAGAGGGCTAGTTCATAATGTATATATACAACAAGAAAATATGAAAAATATCCATTCGAAAAGGGACAAATTCGAAAATGAAAATCCTTCTACTGCGCTTGTTAAGTGTTTCCGCAGCAAAATTTGTGGTGCTGTGTTTGTTAGTAAGTGCCTTACATAATTAAAAAAGAATTTTCGAAATCGGTGTCAGGTAGGTTTTCTCAAATTTTACTGAGAGCGTTGGCTCTTCAATTTTGCTACTTTTAGATGAAAATCCGTATGTTTTATTTCTTTATTGCTGAGGCTTCCTTGTGTGATAGAACTTAAACTTCGTCCACCATAAGCCTTGGTTTGGTGTATTTTCAGGCCTCGCTTCTTAAAAATTTACCACAGACTTCACATTTTATGGTGACTTCAAAATATGTTGAATTTAATGAACGGCTACTCTATATTATAAAATTCTTTAAATTTGCTGTTTATTTCTACTTATAATTTGCGTGTACATTTATATTTTCTTGCAGAAACTTGTATAAATTGTAAAAAAAAGATTGAATGAATTTGAAAAGTTGTTGTGACTTTGACAACTGTTTCAACTTCCAAATAGTGTCAGCTTATGAATATCTAGGCACAATCATCACAGAAGACAGGTAAATGGACACAAAATTAACAGTCATTAAATCAAGAAGATTATACTATACAATAAATGAAACGATCCTAGGTCACAAACAGATAGAAATTGTAACGAAAAAATAAACAGAATGCATAATGCAATAACTATTTCCACAATAATATATACAACAGAGAGAAGTAGGTAGTTCAGAGGAAGCACCAAACTGAAATGGAAGCAATTGGAATGAGACATTTGAGGAAAATAGAGGGGAAAACGTAATGGGACGAAATCAGAAAGGTATCATAAAGGATTTGACGCGACAAACATCAATAATTAATAAAATGAAACAATTAAATTGGTATGGACATGTCATGAGAATGAACCAACAAGGAATAGCTAGGAAAATAATGGAGGTGGGTAAACCAAGTCAAAACAAAGAGGATATCAAAAAAGACAATGGATTGATGACATAGGATGAAATGAAGGAAAAACTCTGGTTGATATGAAAATACCTGCAAGGGACAGAAATGCATGGAAAAATGGGTGGATGGGGACACGGAGTCCTTAAAAGACGCATGCAAAGGCATAAGGATATGCGAAGAAGAATAATTGTTGGTTTTGTTATACATAGAAAGTATTTCTCCTCTTTTATCTTCTGAATTATCTTTATATACGAGAAAACATTTTTCATTCCATTGGAGATTCTCTAATCGTATTCAATGAAAAACCGTTATCAATGGTTGCAGGATGCTCCCAATTCATAGATTTATGTAATATTTAAAATGAAACTCATTCACGAAGTGTATATATATTTCCGCAAAGAGAAAAACTGTAAGCCGATTCTGTTCAAAGCTGACATGAGAAAGTAATGGAGTATCAACGAATGCATTTCATTTTCTACTACGTTTTTCAAATATTAATGGCTTAAGAAAACGTGAGTCTATTCTGTTCAAACCGCGACACTAGCGCGTTTTAATGCAGATGCAAAGTTTATATTATACCAGGGGAAATTTACATATTTATAAGAGTTTTACCGACTAGAGCTTGTTGAATTTTTATGGTGAGTTAGCTTCAAGCAAATATTGAGCTCACTTCGAGTGTAGAATCATAAGAAAATTCATATTCATCGCAAAATAAAAACATTTTATTGATAATAATAGAGCATCAAATATGAATACATTCAGTGAAATTGATTTTATATTGGATACATTTTTTTCAATCGGGTGACTTATTTATCTATTGTAAAAGTCCCTGCAAACTGTCTCAGTACTGAAATTAATTTACTAATATATAGTGATTCATCTTTTTTTGAAACTCTTTGCTGCGATAATGCAATTATAGAAGTGTTCCATTGTTTTCTCGTAGCACTAACTCAAGTGGTTCAAGAACAAGTTCTTTAACGGGGGAGTATTATAGATCTTCCGGACCACCTTAACCAATCCAATGCCACCCAGGTTCCTCGTTCCATATTATGTAGATCACGTAGATAGTTTTGAAGCCTTCATGATTTTGTAGAATTCTGTAGAATACAGAAGACAATTCGGCTTCAGAGTCAATCGGGTGAGATTGTTAGGTGCTTTGTTTCTAGCAATTGTCTTGAATCACTTACCTACTACGTTCTTCAATTATACTCATCTCACCAATGAGTCAGTTAACAATTACAGTCTTGTTAATAAAGACGGAATAACCCTTGGACTAGGAAAGAGAGGGGACGCGTAACTCTCTATGCAAGCTGTGTAGTCAGTCTGAATACCTATTTTAAAACCGACGCCATTTTTTGGTGGGCAACGTTATAGGGAACACCAGAGAGTTTTTTGCGATTATTGAGCGATTAAAGTGATTTTAAAGTGAACTTTTGATTTTGTTAAGATGGTTAATTGTTGTGCTTGCCAGTGTAAGAGTTCTAGCAGAAAGAAAGAACCTGAAATTTGGTTTCATAGGTAAGTTATATCTAACTTATTTTTTTGGTAGCTACTTTTTTCTTTATATCTTAAAAAATAAGCTTTTAATCATAAAACCCCACTAGTGAGTTAAAACGTATTACATAATAAATTCAATTATGTTAGTAGAAAAGACATTACGAAACTTTCTCATTAAAAATTAACGAATTTATTGTTCAGTTTCTCGGAATTCCTAACCCCAGAAGATCATAATTACTAATGCCTACAATTTTGATATAAGTTAAATAAATCAATATAGTTTTATTTTCAAATTTCCCATGTATGAAGATTGATTTATAAAATAAAAATTTTTGTCCTTCAGAACTATCATATAACGACAATGAAGTTTATGACTTGGTGGGCATTGGTATCACAATAGTTGACAGCGTTACGAGTCCCCTCTCTTTCCTAGTCTAAGGAATAACCTAATACTAACGTTATCAGATCAAACAATTAGTTTGACAGTTAAGCTAATAATAAACGCATAATAGACAAGGAATATGCTACTCGGAGGTTAGTAGTAGAAGGTAGTTTAAACTCGGAATAACATTCGGCTAAATATAATTTTATTTTGGTTGAACTGTCATTTGTGTTGAATGTACATTATCAAAGGTAATACCACGAGTGCTTCAAATTTTATCGATAATTTTGTCTTTTCCATGAAAACTTGTTTATTTGTCAAAAATATGAAAACAAACCGATTGATAAAATCTAAATTCGGTTTGTTTGAATGTTTTTGCCTTAAATAAACAAGTTTGAGTGATGAAAATAAAAAATTATGTGATAAAATTTGAAGAACGAGTTGTTTTTGGGAAGATTATTCTTTTCAACAATTTGAAAGGATTTGGCTTTATTTTTTGATTTTATTATTTTATTGAATTCAAAGAATACATAAGCTAACTGGAAATATAATCAACTTTTTGAACAAGACAAAAAATTAGGTATTTGAAAAATTGCAGTTGTTAGAAACACAGTTTTTGTAAATAGTTTGGCCAGCAGGAACAGCTGTCTTTTCCAACTCATGTGTGGATATCACATTGGTTGATGTTGCCGCAGTTGTTGATGTATTGGTTAATGTTGCCGCAGTTGTTGATGTATTGGCAACAAATACCGATTTGTTCGTTTTAACTTTATCCATAATATTTTTATGGTGTTCGGCATCAATATGTAAATATGGCTTCAACGATGCTGCTGTGGCGAGAACTGTTATTTTGATGGCTTCTTGTTCCTGTATACCTTTCTTCATTAGATGAGTAACCAAAGTTGATAGGCCTGAGTGATTAGTTATTCTTCTCTTCTTAGTATCAAGTCCACATTTTTCAGCTGATTTCTTTAACCATTTGCCCATTTCATTCTTACCCACAAGTAGCATTTGCATTTTCCAATAAGGATTTGGAGTAAGAAAAAATCGATCAGTGGTGATATTTTTACCGTGTTTATCCATAAGCTCATTATACAATATTATGGGGCACCATTTAGTATTCTCTGAGCTAGGTGTCAACGATTTTGTGCCGGTGCATTTTTTATTCCCAATCTAGCAAGTTTTACTAAATATAGGATTATATTCTAATCGTCCTGTTTTTTCACCTGAATTATTTAATTCCTCCCTGATATAATGGATAAGGCAATTAACACCTTCGCCTCCGAGCCATACTAATTCATAGGAAATAATATGAACGAACTTCATTTGGAGACCCGAAGGCGTATTTTCGTCACACGAACCGATCACACTCCTATATTCTTCTTCTTCTTCCTCTTCTAGTGCTGTTGCAAATTTTTTTCTTTTGGCATTTCTAGAATTTTTGCAATTTCTTCAATACTCGTATTTTTTTGTAGTTGGTAGTTCCTGATTCTGAAAAACGCTTCAAACTGATTCCATATACATTTTTTAGATTTTATTGTGTTTTGTGGATTGGAATTTTGTATTAAATGTTCAATATTCTCTTGGGTGATGGCACTGAATCGGTTTCTGTTCATTTTTCAATAAACTTCGAAACACTTTTAGTTGACAAATTCAAACTAAAATTTTTACGTTTCAATGTAAACACGGTATTATCGATGAAGAAGCAGTTTTATCAGTATAATACCAAATGATGATAGAATAATGTATTGCTATTGGTTGAAACCACCAAAATGTCAGATTTCGACATGTGGAAAAAATAATCATAATCTAATTCGGAATTTAGTTTGTGTTTTAATTTGGTTTATTATTGATTATTATTATTATTATTTTCCTTTTTGTGTCACCGGATTTACACCCGGCGTGTTTCAACGACAGTCGGCCTCAACAGCAAGACTTTCGTTGTGTGTCACTATTATAGAAATGACCTAACAATGTTTGTCGCATCCAGGATTACAGATTTTTGCATTAATCGGTAGGTTGACTCAGGAATATCAATGTCTTTGAGGGAAGTACTTAGTTTCTTGGGAATTAGCCCCATACAGGATAAAACAACTGGAATGATCTTGACTTCTTTAAGATTCCACAATTCTTTTATTTCGGTCCTTAGCTCGGCGTATTTGCTTAGTTTTTCATTGTATTTGCTTTCTGTGTTAGAATTATTTGGAATCGATATGTCAATAAGCAGAGCTTGCTTGGATTGTTTATTAATGACTGTGATGTCCGGCCTGTTGTGCCGTACTGTTACGTCCGTCATGATAGTTTTATCCCAGTAGATCTTAACATACTGATTTTCGATAACTGGAGGGGGCTTATATTTGTAATATGGCTCGTTGTTTTGTGGATCAAGTTTGAGTTTTTTCAGTACTTCTTAGTATACTACTGTGGCAACTTTGTTGTGTCGTTCTAGATATTTAGTTTCAGCTATGCTTTGGCAACTAGAAAGAATGTGTTCAATCGTTTCTTGACTTCTGTTGCACTTTCTGCACCTATCTGTTGGTATTTCTTCCTTGAAGATATACTTTTGGTAATTCCTCGTTTTTATAACCTGATCTTGTATACCAACCATAAAACCTTCAGTTTCTGGGAACAGCGTTCCAGTTTTAAGCCATTCAACCGATTTAGCTTGATCTATCGTGTCTTTCTGTAAATCATTAATGAATCTTCCGTGCAATTCTTTTGAACGCCAATTTCTAATTTCATCTTCCTCATTTCGTGTATTAAAGGGCGTAAAGTTTTCCATGCTTAGGTTTAAAGGTGTATAACCCGTATCTGTTTTCACTATGGCTTTATGAAGTTGACTATTTTGGTGGCGGAAAAAACTCCTCAAGCCTGCAATTTGCTGAGTGCAAGCTTCCACAACATCTTTTATTCCTCTACCTCCTTTTTCTCTAGGTAAATTTACCCTTTCGACGGACGCTTTTGGATGGTGTTTTCTATGTTTTGTTAGCTCGGTTCTAATCTTTCTGTTTACTGCTTCCAGGTCCGTTTGAGTCCATTTAATTATTCCGAAGGAGTACTGAAGAGCGGATATGGCGTAGCTATTTATGGCCGTGGTAAGGTTTCTTGAATTTAGCTTACTTTTTAAGAGGTTGTAAAGGCGTTTTCCGAATTCGGTGGTTAATATGGCTTTTATTTCTTTATGTTCTATCTTGTGTGTCTGAAGGATTCCTAAGTACTTGTAGGGTTTGTCTGTCATGGCTTCAATATATTTGCCTGGCTCTAGTTCTATAGGTTCTCCTTCTTTCAGCTTTCCCTTTTCAACCGATACAGTTTGGCATTTTTCCATACCAAACGACATTCCGACATCTGTGCTCCACTGGTGCATGAGTTTTAAGTTGGATTCTAGGTGTTTTTTGCACGCGGCATATAGTTTCAGATCATCCATAAAGAATAGATGACTTATGGTTGTTGAGTTTCGATTCGCTCTAATAGTTGCTCCATATCCTGTGTGGTTTAGGCCACGTGATAATGGGTTTAAACACAAGCAGAACCATAGAGCGGAAAGTGTATTATTATTATCATTCTTATTATTATTCTTATTATTATTCTTATTATTATTATTATTAAGTTACATTAATTATTATTAAGTATTTGGATGCTGTTCAGTAAGTAGAAACTATTTTGCCATGAAAGGAAGAGATTCTTATTTGGATGATTTGAGAATGATGTAAGAATTTGAAGAAATAGAAAATATTGGTCCGATCAGAAAAATTTAATTTTATAAAATTCTAACCAATCCCTTCAAGACATTATTAGAAGATGAATTAAAGATGATTTGGGTGGCGATAGTAGAGGTGGTCATGATCCTCCCTATATACAAGTTTCAACTGCAATTAGAGCGTGGGCGCGAGGGCAGGTACAGGTTGGCAAATTAATGTTGGCAGTCGGAAGTTTGGCAACGTCCGATGTGCCGCAGTAAAGACGTATGCGGATTGCAAGAGCTCACTTTGCTGGCAGAATTCGTAAGCTTCATTTCGACAGTACAGTTCAGAGAAAAGTGTGATTACCGGGGTTGTACAATACTAACTTGTTATGACAACTCCAGAAAGTAAAGTTGTTCATGAAAAGATAAGTGAGCAGTGTTGTGAAATAATTATGAACGTTTTAAATTTCAGGATCGAAGAGGCAACCAATGGCAAGTCGACAATTCCATTAACAAAGGTAAGTTTTAATTATTGCAATAAATTTTTTTACCCAAAGTAACTATTCAACAAATTTACACTCGATAGTAAATTTTTTAAAACGATTTTCGTACATAGAATATTTATTTGTTAAACCATATAAAAAAGTGACATTAGGGTGAGAAAGTATTTTATGCACTCGTGTGTCAATTTTATGCATCGTTATGTCATCATGACAAATAAATCGACGCCATTTTTAGTCCATTTAGAGCAACCTTAATGATAATTTTTTTGGTTTTTGCATGTCTGCGGCTTATGCGTCAATTTTTCATTTCGTGAAAATAAGCACCACTTTATGCATTTGTTGCATAAATAACTATTCTGTTTCTGTCTACAGGAGTATATGAAAGGGCACATGTTTATTATGTGTAGGATACCTACTTAAATGTAATATGATTTTTAGCTTATTATTATTATACTCATTTAGTACCTATCTCTATTAAGTTTTGGTTTTATTATTTGTTTTCAACCATCTTGCGATTTCAGTTACAATTGCGATTTGGTCATATTAACATATGTTTGAACTAAAATCTAAAAATCGTTTAAATTAACTAATGCATTGAAACGTAATATAGCATTGTTGAATTTAATACTTCTTTTAAATAGCCGAAAACAACGACAAAAAGTTTTATTTCAAAAACGGTCACTGTAAACAAATTTAACTACTTCCTCATTTTATTTGTATAAAAATACATATGAGTAAAACTTTTAATACTACATTTAAATCGATTTATATTATTGGAAGGTCATTGAACGGTTTTCTGCTGCTGCGAAAGTTAGCCAAATAACGCTTTCCCGTATTAAAAAAGAAGCTCTGGCATGAAGTTATTCTGACACTGATGTGCTTAATAAACAACAAAAAACGTCCAGTATCCGTATGGATAAATTCGACAAAACTGTGCTTAGAAAGTGCATAATAAATTCTCACATATCCGAGAAAAAAGTGCCCACGTTAAGAAATGTACACCAAATCTTTGCAAATAGTTATGGCTTCGCGAATCTCTGCGGAAACAAATACATTCTTTGGATTTTCGTTGGACCAACATAAAAAACAATAGAAGTTTGTGAATGGAACGTCACGAAATCAGACATTTACGCCTACTATATTTGAGAAACATAAAAAAGTGCAGAGAACAGAACAAATCTATAATTTATATGGATGAAACATACATTCATTCATGTCACACGCACCTTAAAGGATGGAGCGACAAGAATAACGGAGGATTAAGAAAAACCCGTTTCAAAAGTAATAGGCTCATCATTGTGCATGCAGGAAGTGAAAATGATTATGTACATAATGCTGGTATTATGTGGAACTCCCAGTCACAAACAGGAGAGTATCATAATGAAACGACGTACGCAAATTATGAGAAATGGGTACAAAAAAAACGTATTCCAAACCTACCAAAAACGCTATTGTGGTAATTGATAACGCCCCATATCACAATGTTCTAAATGAAGAATTACCTACGACTGCTTGGACTGAACAACAATTAAAAAACTGGCTTTCTGAAAGAATCATATATTACAGTGAACAAATGTTGAAACCGGATTTTTATGACATTGCAAAAATGTACAATCCGCAATATAAAACTTATAAAATTGATGAATTGTTTATTCGACATGGATTGCAAGTTACCTTCAATTTTACAAAGGTTAAAGAATTATGTAATGAATTTTTGACACATTTTCTGCAAATGATTCGAAAATTAGATGTGACCATGTTAAAAAGATTGAAAATGAATTTACGAACATTGAACCACTTTTAGATACTGTTGTAGATAATATTATTATTAACTTTGCCGAAGACGAAGATAGCGAGGATGATAAAATTGATATAGAGAGTGATTTTGAAGATTAATTTGTAGATGCACATCATTATTTTACTGTTGATGATCCCTGTACATCTAAAACAAATTTTTCATTATAGTGTTCGTTTGTAGGTGGTATGACTGAATACATTAAACGTAACAAACGTAAAAATGTAAATAGGTAAATTGTAGATATTAGAGACGAATTCCACCAGAGTAATATAATATTTGCTGGAGATTATTCTGGTATTAGCCAACCATCAATAATTTGCGATAAAATAGCTGTAGCTTTGAGTCGCATAAGATCTAGGTTTGTCAAGATGCCAACAACAATAGAATACCAAAATAAAAACAATTTCAGTTTTCTATGATATTGCAGGATTCAGATAAATAGTAGGTGCTGTAGACTGCACACATATCCGTATCCCAAAAAGTAGGAAGTGATTTTGGACAATATTATATTAACTCAATGGTCTAATGCTTTTTAAATATTCAGGGATCTTTATTAGTTTTAGAAGCCAATTTAATATTTGTTATGATCCAACATTCATGATTCTTAACCTACCATTGAATTAAATATTTGAAGAAATTTCCTAATGTCATATCGGCCTAACTGGTATTCATTTGTTGGCGCAACTATTAATAAATATGTTTATTACAGATTTTTTGTAACTCAAAGCTATTAATGATATTGTGGCTCATTAGAGACCAAGAGTTCTTTGATTTAAAACTCAGGAATTTCAAGGAAGGTTGCTAGTTGATTCTCGTTATGCATACACCTCATATTTATTTACACCTTAATTGAATCCTTCAAATTAAGGACAAGAAAGTTACAATAGGGACCATATATTAACAAGAAATGTATTTAAACGTTGCTTTAGTGTGGTCGAAGCAAATATTTCGATGTCTGCTCAATAGTTTCACAACTAAAGTGGAAAACATAAACGCTTCTATAGTAGGAATAACTGTATTGCATAATATTACTATTCATAAGGTTGATCCAATAAAAGTAGAAAATGCAACTGTTGAAAGTGTTATAGAAGATATAAATTATTCTCTTGGTAATATTCCAGATAATGCTATTAGAGCTGCTTCTATTGAAAATAATTGTTAAGATAGAGTGAATTTATGTATTAGTCACATGTTTTTAAAACTATAAAATTGGAAATAAAATATCTTTATGTGATTTCATTTAATTTCTCCTGTTGTTTCTGTTGTACACATTTTTTATGTTCTTTGTGCTGTACAGTGGTCTGAAGTTCCTCCTCGGCACGTCTTTTATTAATTTTTTCAATTTGCATGTGTATTTCATACTGCTCCTTCATTATTTCTAGCTGTTGGTCTGCCTCTCCCAACCTCTCGGAATGTTGCAACATTTGAGTTTGGTACTCACAGCTGCTAACACTAGCAATGCTACCGTTTTTTCTAAGAGGTATCTTATTTCTAGGAATCTACTCATGTTACCGTTTCAAATGAAATTAACTATTTCTAATATTTAGTTTCAATTAAAATGGTGATATTGGCGTACATTTGTAGTAATATCCTTGAGTTTGTCAACAACATAAAAGATGTATTTTCAAGCCGCTTTAATGTGGAGTGAATGGAACAGACTTCCATAATTGCCTATAATTAAAATTGTGTTAGTTGTTACTCTCCCTTATTTTAACATAATAATGCCTGTAGGTAATTATTTGTCAGTGCGACAAACTTTATTCTGCGTATTTTATCGTATGATTACTCATTTTCATTGAATGACCTTTTCGAATATAAGTTCTACTAATTCAAGCAAGTATAAACCGACCTATAAGTGGAAGTAAATAGTCGCCACGAATAATCCAACGTTATTCTGTGAACGCGCTTTTAGTCACTCATTTTCATTCGTCTATGTCGTAAACAAACTCCGTACTTGACCTTGAGTTTAGTTCGAATCTCGTTGATCGAGTCTCGTGTGCTGTCCATTCTAAATGAGTGACAGAGTGACGCCTGAAGTAGGTGTCACTTGCTGTTTTGACGTTTTTCTGGCTCCTAGAAACCTACAAGCAGACTCCGTAGAATTATCCAATATCGATTTATTTCATTCATCCGTGAAGCTATTTATTTCTCCTTGCATATAAAGATTTTAGTCGTAGTATACTTTTTTCCGAGAATTGTCCTCTGTATGTAAAGGATCTAGAGTCAGGTAAGCACCCCCTTGTGTTAATATCGTCATGATCCTTAGGCCTATTCTTTACGATTTTTAGGACGTTTAGTGCCACATTGAGTTACTGGAACACTTGAACTAGTTATCAGACGGCATAGAACTATTCAAGCCCTAGGACCCTCGCACTAGATAAAGGTTAGTATGGTTTTGTTCGGCACCACTAATGGCCCCTCTCAAGCTAAACGGAACTGAAACCAGAGGTCTGACTGGTATTGTTTGTTTTAGGGTTCTCCTACTTATTAGTCCTTTCTAGTTCTTATTCCTGTATTCTTCACCACTTGTCACTTGTTATGTTCGTCTTGCTGTTAGTCGTGACATTTCTGTCGTCCCCACAGAGCACATATAACCATCAAGGCCTGGATTCATATGTAACTGTATGGAGAAACTGGAAGACCACTCAACCTAGCCACCGTACTGGCACGGTTCATTGAGAGAATCGTTTCGAAAATCATCAGCTACAAAAATAAATTCAGATAATATGTCAGTGATCGCCCCTCGTGCTTCATAATAACTTGATAACCCCTTGTAAACTATCATGGTGACATCACACGAATAGTACTTGCTGTGGGTGTTACTCAATCTAATAAAATACTTATCATAATATCAATTACAGTCACATTTGGCCTATAAATACCTGTTTGGTGGTGTGACACATGTCTACTGCGAATAGTGAGCATTCTGTTTTGACACTATGCCTAACATATTTCTCAATATATGGTAATTAGGGGAGACTAGGCAGGGTTGATACGGTTAATCCTTGATCCAGGAAATTGAAATAAGTTTTCATTCAATGAAATCGGTTTGTGCGGCCTTTTATAGCCAACTAAGTTGCAATTGATTGTAGGCAGTTAAAACATGTCAGTTAAAATTATGGTAGGAGATACCTGGTATTTTTCAAAAAACTGTAGAGTGTATCAACCCTCCCATGGCATGAACCATAAAATACGCCAAAACATAAAATTTATTATATTAATCTTACATTACAGCTTTTCATCAGCAACTTTATTGCAGGCAATATAAATTGCATGCAAAATTAAAAACTACTCTTCTTACATTTGAGCCTATTTGTAGCCTATTTGTAGCCAATTTCCAAGATTTTTTTGACAATCGACATTATTATCACATTCATTTTAAGGTTGGAATGTAAGAACAAATTTAAACCTACAAAAAAAGGTATACTAATCTTACATTACAGCTTTTCTTCAGCAACTTTATTGCAGGCAATATGAATTGCATGCAGAATTAAAAATTACTCTTCTTACATTTGAGCCTATTTGTAGCAAATTTCCAAAATTTTTTTGACAATCGACATTATTATCACATTCATTATAAGGTTGGAATGTAGAAACAAATTTAAACCTACAAAAAAATGTGGAAATTCGCTTTGAAAATTGGTACAGAAAAACCATAAATTTTACTTCTGGCAATCACTACAAATGCTGTTCTTGCTACTTATATAAAAATGCGTATTTAAAACAGGAAGAATAGATCGTGTTGGAACAAACCATGGTTAAATAAAACAAAGAGAAACTTAAAAATTACAAACGAATTCAAATATTGAAATGACGACTTGAAAATCTTTAAAAACTACATGAGGATGGATGAGCCTACATTCGATAAGTTGTTAGAAAAAATTGAGCATTGAATAAAGAAAATTGATATTCGACCAACACAAATTATGTTGTCAAAATCTGAAATCACTAAAAATACGTGAAGTTGCACGTAAATAACCTTGAAAATTAGAAACATTTCTATATTTTTCAAGCCCGAAAGTTGCAGTGAAAGTGGACCGAAACACATGCGCAATTATTATTCAACAAAGGCCAGCAATTAAATTGCTAGCAATTTCTTTGAAAAGGCTGTAATGTAAGATTAGTTTTAGACCTAAAAGTACTCATTATTAATTGACATTGTAAAATTTATTAAATTTGACGGCAAATGATAATTTCCTTGTAGATATGGCAGACAAAATTTGGTGTCGGTAGCTTCATAACATCTTCTTCAGAAACTAGACCTTGGTCTTCCACGTCAGGATATACGAAATAGTATCCAGGCTTCTGCCGCCGTATAAAGTTTATTAAATATTCATCTCCCACTTTTTCTATAACTAGTCCAATATAGTGCTTTATTTTCTCTTTTGTTGTAAATCTTACTAGAACATAGTCCTTTAAGTTTACTACTCCTCTAACAAAATAATCTTCTTCTTTCTCATTTTCTATTTGGTCTTCTATATCAGTTATTTCATCCGACGATGATGGATCGAATACAGACTTATCAGATTCAGATTCCTCTTCAATTGCTCTTTGTTTCTTCACTTTAACAGCATTGTTAGTGCCCATAAGGTTTCTTTTAAATTTACCCTTGTTTATCTGTTCTTGTCTTTTTCCATAGTCATTTTTGATTTCTTCCATATTTTGGGGTATCATTGAGAACTTTGGTTTCTGCAGGTTTTCTTCCTCATGTTTGTTGTTTTCTTGGTGGTGCCTGCGGCAATGGCTTTATTTCTTCGGGAGTCTTGTATGTGCAGGAAGGTTCAGGCTTCGGCCTAGGAGTAGATTCTGGGGTATGTTCTCTGCCGACAGGTAATGCCAGCGTATCATTAACTGTAGCACTTTGTGACTGATGAGAATCAGGTCGGTCAGTAACCTTTGCAGTGATCAGTAAATTGGTGGGAATTATATTGGTATATACCAGTTTGAAAAAACCTTTTGCCAATATTCAGTGGAGTAAAAGATCGCTGATATGCAGTACCAACAAGCGCGGCAGTATCTTTCAAACAAATAGTTTGACCAGGATTCCCCACCATTAAATCATCGCAAGCTTCATTTCAGTATGTTTTGAACGGACCGTATACCGCAACATCAAGTGATTGCAAGCGGTGACTTATGTGTGGCGGTATAGTTAGTAAAACGATGCCATTTTGCTTGCATATATCTAGACCACCAGGTGATATGTGGCTGTTGTGATTATCCAAAATAAGTGAAGATTTCTTAACTTTGCTACATTTTGCGTATTTTATGAAATGTGACAGATATAATTCGAAATTTTCAGAAGTCATCCAACCGGTTGGATGAGTAGCAGCTTTGGATCCTAGTGGTGCACCAATGGTCATATAATCTTGTTCACGAACATGGGGGAAAACAAAAAAAAGGTGGAATAGAATTCCCTATGGTACACAGGACTGTAACTGTCTGGCCCCGTTCTGCTGAAGTAACTGACGTTACTTGTGTTTGTCCTTTTTTTGAAATTATTTTGCTAGGTTTGTGGACAGTCTGGACGCCAATCTCGTAACAGTTGTATATTGAATTGATCTCGGCGTAGTATTTCGCCAAGTAAATTGTAAAATTCTCCTACAGTGTGCTGGTTAAAATCTGTTCCACGACAAAAGCTCGTTGGTTCTGGTTTTCGAAGCGATAGTTCATTTTTTCTCTCCATAAACCCTCTAAGCCACTCACAGGAAGCTGTTTTTGATTATATTTCCAGCTGAACTTCGTCAACTGGCGTAGACATTCAACTAGGCAGATAATCTTAATTTGACAAAATTAATGTCGAAATTAATAATTCATTATATACAAATTTAGAAAATGGTACAAAGTTGTGAATGCTGAACTTCGGTGGTTTCAGATCGGAAGACACACTTCATGTTTCGATTTAATGAATATTAGAACTAACTTTGTTATTGAGCGTTGAGTTTGATTCGATGAGTGTGTAAAACTCGCGTCGATGAGTGTAAAACCTTGTTATCGAGAGTATTGAACTCGCTTCGATGAGTGTAAAAAACTAACTTTGTTGTTGAGCGTTGAGCTCGATTCGATGAGTGTAAAACTAACTTTGTTGTTGAGCGTTGAGTTCGATTCGATGAGTGTGTAAAACTCGCGTCGATGAGTGTAAAACCTTGTTATCGAGAGTATTGAACTCGCTTCGATGAGTGTAAAAAACTAACTTTGTTGTTGAGCGTTGAGTTCGATTCGATGAGTGTAAAACCCGCGTCGATAAGTAGTAGAACTGATGAGATAGAAACTTTGGTTTTGAGTATTGAACTCGATTCGATGAGTGTAAAAACTAACTTTGTTATCGAGAGTATTGAACTCGCTTCGATGAGTATAAAAAACTGACTTTGTTGTTGAGCGTTGAGCTCGATTCGATGAGTGTAAAACTCGTGTCGATAAGTGTAGAACTGATGATTGAGAAACTGATTTCTTCACGTTGTGAGACGTGTTAGATAGAATCTGCGAGAGACGTGTTTACACGTGGATTGGGTTGACCAAACGAAAATAAATATTTCCTATTGGCCAGTATCATTTGACTTGACGGGTTCCTAGAAAAGAATCAACGATGGGTGCCGTCAGTAGATAGTTAAATTTCTATTGAATACTCCAATAGCAATTGTAAGGTTATTCAAAAATGTCTTTCATGTCTTCTGACCGTCGACCATAAAATTGATGCAGAAGTGACACTAAATTTATGGTTTTGACAATACAATATATAATAGGGTGAAACGTGACCCTTTCCTAACTTCTTAACTATAGGACAATGCGACAAGATGTCGACTTTCAAAAAATGTGCTATTTCAATGCCGCATACAAATATCTCACATATTTTGAAAGTATCATTAACAATAAAATTCAAGATTTTACAATCTTGAACATACTCCTCCCGTTGAGAGAATACGATCAATTATAAAGTCTATGAATGTTCATCTTCAGCATTAGTCGGTAGAATCGGAAGTAACGCTACCTTCTTCACATTTCGAACAACTGAAGATTTCGTGGTTTTCACTAATACAGCCCCTTCGTGGATTTCAGGACCGGCCTTTTCCCATTTGGTGCGAACCGTCAACTCGTTCAGGTACTCCTTACTCCATCGCGTCCAGAAATGCTGCTTTACCTTCTGTATGTGCTGCCAGTGTGACAAACGACTACTAGGAGTCGTGGAATAATCACGACTTCGCAAGTTGGTCAGTGAGTCCCCTATTAAAAACTGGTCAGGAGTAAGGGCGATAGGATCGGTAGGGTTAGAGGAAATACTAGTGAATGGTCTGGAATTTAATATAGCTTCGATTTCGATAATTAATGTGTTAAATTGTTCATACGTAAATAGCATATCACGTCCGGCAACTCGGTATAAATGTTTTTAAATCTTTTCACTGCCGCTTCCCATAAGCCACCAACATGTGGTGCTTGAGGAGGACTAAAATGCCACTGAATTCCCTTGTCGCACAAGTATCCTTGAATTCGATCTTGTGCTTCGCGTGTATGGACGTCTTCAATTAATTCCCTTAGCATCCCGTCAGCTCCAACGAAATTGGTGCCGTTATCACTGTAAATGTCGTAACATAAGCTGCGGCGGGAAACGAAACGTCTCAACGCTGCTGAGAATCCTACACACGTGAGGTCTGTAACTACTTCGAAGTGTACAGCCTTTGAAGCTAGACAAACAAATACAGCAACGTAAGCCTTTACAGATGCTTGGTTACGGTATTTCTTCTCCTTTAAGAGAAATGGTCCACAATAATCAATCCCAACTTGATCAAATGGGTTCGAGATATTGATACGAGCATTCGGCAATTTGCCCATAATGTAATTGGTAGGTGGAGGATTAGCCTTGAAGCAGGCACAACATTATTTGATATTCTTATACACTTGACTACGTCCGTCAATAATCCAAAATTTACGACGAATTGAGTATAAAGTTTGCTGAACTCCAGCATGCAAATGTTTTTTATGAAAATATACTATAACTAAATTGGTCACGTGGTTATTTTTACGTAATATAATCGGATGTTTAGCGTCGAATGGTAAGCTAGACAAAATCAAACGACCGCCTACCCTCATTATCCCTTCTTTGTCCAGAAAAGCATTTAACTTGAGCAAGCTAGAATCAATGGATTTATGATAGTCGGCTGGGAGTAAAATCTGTATGTCATTAGGAAAGGCTTGCCTCTGCACGCATCGGACTATTCTCGTTTCTACTCTGATCACGTCCTCAACTGTTAAGGGGTTGGTGGATGGTGTTCGTCTTACGAAACGAAAACAGAAGGCCAACGAACGAGTAATTCTTTCTAGCGTAGAAAATCTGTTTAATGTCACAAAGGGTCGGGCAGCTGTAATCAAGCATACTCGTTTGCGTTGCTCAGGTAGTTCCGGTATTTCTCCCTCTTTCGGTAAATCGAGATTCGGCCACGCCGACATAGATTGGCCTAACCATGAGGGACCATCTCGCCACAATGTCGCAGATGGAAAATCTGCAGGTAATACTCCTCTGGATACGAGATCGACCGGGTTATCGTGTGTGGATACATGTCGCCATTGATTCACTTGTGTCATTCTTTGTATGTCAGCTAGACGATGTGATATAAAGGTTTTCAACTGTTGAGGACAAGTTTGAAGCCAGCCTCGGAGGGCCGCATTTACAGTTTCCATTAAGGTAGACAAGAGGTGTTCCCCGCACAGCTCTAATCTCGGTATTGTTATCGTCTTAATAGGCGCAACACGGGACTTAGCACATAGTAACTGCACTTTAATGTTTCCTAAGCGATCGATAGCACGTAAATAAACCCATGTACCGTATGCTCTCTCACTAGCGTCGAAAAATCCATGCAATTGAACTTGTTTAACATCGACGGTAATCACGGTACGTGGAAATGACAACAAATTAACTGGCGGTAACTGTTGGCAATATATTTGCCATTCACTGTGTATTTCGATAGGCAACGATTCGTCCCAATCAAGCTAATAATTTCACAAGCTTTGTAAAATGACTTTCGCGAGTATGATATCTGGTGCTAATAACCCTGAAGGGTCGAATATTTTTGCAACTTCGGATAATATAATCCTTTTAGTAATCCCAATTGTCTGAATAGGATTAACGGTATACATAATCGTGTCGTTTTGCGAATCCCAGTCAATGCCTAATGTTTTCAAGGATGTGTCACCCAGTTGCAATCTCGGGTTTACATCTTCGACAGGTATATTTTCTAACACCGAAGGATCGTTGGACGCCCATTGTCTCATTGTTAGACCGGTGGCGGAAAGGATTCCATTCATTTCTTTTATTATGATTTTTGCTTGCTCTTGACTTTTAGCGCCACTGAGGAAATCATCCACATAAAATTCGGTTAATAACAGTGGGGCAGCTACGGGATACCTTTCACTCTCATCTTCACTTAATTGATGCAGACATCGGATGGCTAAGTACGACGCGGAAGTGATACCGAACGTGACGGTATTAAATTCGAAAATTTGCAGCCTTTTCTGTTGATTTCTCCAAATGATACGTTGAAATTTACGATCTTCGCTTCTCACTAGGAATTGTCGATACATTTGTTTTAAGTCGCCTGTAATCACGATAGGGTGTTCACGAAACCGAATCAATGTTGTGAATAAATCTGGTTGATTATTGGGACCAGGGTACAGGACGTCATTTAATGATACGCCCGTGGAAGTTTTTAGTGAACCATCATATACCACACGTACTTTAGTAGTCAGACTCGTGCCCTTAATAGTGGCGTGATGAGGTAAACAGTAACCATCTGATGTCGACGGACTGTCCACAACGGGGGACATGTGACGTTGGTTTAAATAGTCATCTAAAACCTCTTCATATAACAATTTAAGGGCAGGCGTTTGGTTTAACTTACGTTCAATACTATCAAATGTTTTTCTTGCGAAATAGTAAGATTTACCTAGTTCATGTGCCTGCGGGTTAAAGGGTAGGGCAACTACATAGCGCCCACTCGATTCTCTAGTTAAGTGCTTCCGGAAATGTTGTTCACATTTTTCTTCTTCTTCGGAGAATTTTTTGATTCTAGGACATTCTTTTATCTCCCAAAATATTGAAGATCGAAGTCTATAGGAGTAGTAGTAACATAACAATTTGACTTCGCTGGCACATTGGAAGAGGCGGCTCCGCCTATTATCCAACCAAGCATTGTTTTCTGAAGGTATAATTCTTGTTGATTAGGAGCGGATAACTTGATTTGTCCTACAGACAATAACGAAGGAGTAGTGCCAGCTCCTAACAGTATATCGACTGGTGCAGGTCGATGGAAATGTGGGTCTGCTAATTTGAGATTAGCGGGTATCTTTATCAACTCACGCTGGATCGGTTGATCTGGTATAACGTGAGAGATAGCTGGTACGAATAAAAATGTTAACGTCTTTTTATACGCGTTTATTCGTGATTTGATGGTAGCCGTTGTTAATTCGGTGCAGTACGTGGTCATAACATTTAAAGCTCCTACGGGTACATTACATGTTGTTTTCTTCAATCTTAAGATATCAGCAAGCCGCTGAGTGATGAAATTGGTGGTAACGCAGGTATCAAGCAAGCCTCGGCATTGAATAGGTCTTTCATCCTTGTCTAGAATATCAAGCACTGAGGTGACCATTATGTCGTTAGACATCGCATTTTCCACGAGTGATGCCTGTCTCTGTTCTGATACTTCGTTGTGTTGAGAAGGCTCGGATGTACTCCGTTCAAGTGGTATGTGCAATAAGGTATGGTGCCGTTTGTTGCACTTTTTACACGAGGCCTGTGTTTTACATGCTTCTACTCCATGCCCTTTCCGAAGGCAATGAAAACACAAACGATCATCTGATATAATTTTTCGTCGGTTTTCAACGGATAATCTACGGAATTTTTCACAAACCTACAATGTATGAGAACTATTGCTTGCAGGACAGATAATCGATCTTTGCTGATGCGATGTATTACCATGATTATTTGTGTGTGTGAAAAGAGCTTGCGAACGGGCTTCTCCGCGTTGGTGATCTTTTTCATATCTTGGTGCTTTGTTGTGAGGTACTCCGTGTTGAGACGGATCTGCACAATTAGCTCTTCTTCCCAAAAACTTCAGTAATGTTTTGAACGATGGGAACTGATCATCCTGCAAAGTTAATTCACAATGCCAAGCCGTATTCGAGCTGACCTTGGATAAAATCAAATCGACTAGTGGGATGTCCCATGAGTCAACTGGAGCCTCTAGGCTCTCCAACGCTCTCGTGTGTTGGTAGAACACGTCAACGAGCTCGTTTATTGCAACGGGAGTGTCTTTGTTTGATCGAGGAAACTCTCTCAAAATTGCCATATGACGACGTGCCATACGACGTGGATTTTCAAATTTGTCGTTTATCATGGAAGTAGCAACACTATAATTACAATTGGTGATTTCAAGTGACTCAATTGCCCTGGCTGCCTTTCCGGTTAATGATGATTTCAGATAATTTAGCTTTTCAACGTCTTGAATCTCTTTATCGCCCACCACGGCTGATAATAGGCTAAAGAACTCGGTCCACTGTTCAGGGGTTCCATCGAAAGGTTTCAGTGTTATAGGAGGCAAATTGACTGCTGATTTGATGTTACCAATGTGTAAGGTATCTACTGGATGTACGCCATTGGGTGATAGTTTTATTTTATCGAGAAGCTTTTTAGCACGCGCTGTTTCCCAATCAAAGCTATCTCCGTTAGAGCTACGCTGATCCATTTCCTCTTCATCTAACTCCTGTATCATCTCTTGAATTAAATCAAATTTTTCAAATGCTTTGGTTGTCCTGTCTAATCTCGATTGAATAAAATGTTCATTGATGCTCGCGGGTTCATCGTTTGCTTGGTCGATGAGTTTACTTAAGGTCGTAATAGTCGTTTGTATATAACCGCGTTGTCGTTTTAATTTGTTAAGTTCAGCCATTTTGAATTCAGTTTATGCGTGAGTATGGTAAGGAATTTCAACAATGTTAATACGATACTACTTTGTTGTTGAGCGTTGAGCTCGATTCGATGAGTGTGAAACTCGCGTCCATAAGTAGTAGAACTGGAGAGTGACAAACTGATTTCTTCACGTTGTGAGACGTGTTAAATAGAATCTGCGAGGTGCGTGTTTACACGTGGATTGGGTTGACCAAACGAAAATAAATATTTCCTATTGGCCTTTTCCTAACTTCTTAACTATAGGACAATGCGACAAGATGTCGACTTTCAAAGAATGTGCTATTTCAATGCCCAAACCAAACTATTTACAATGATTGTTGCGAAACGTGATATTTTGAAGGTATTTAACAAAAGTTGAAAATAAAATGAAACTATCCTTCGAATTTACAACAATATAAAAGATGTTGTCAATTCTGAAACATATTTTTACAACGCTATTAACTAAAATGAATTTACGCCTTAAATATATACAATGAAGAAAGGACGCATACACATATCTTACATATTTTAAAAGTATCGTAAACAATAAAATTCAAGATTTTACAATCTTGAACAGAAGCCATTTGATTTCTAGCAAATTTGAAGGGATTTTTTTATTTTCCATAGCATACAAATATGCAAATTTTCTCGTCTCTTTCGAAGTAAACCCATAATTCATTTTAGCCGCAGCTAGCAAATGTTCAACTAAACTTTTTTCTTCTTCGAAATTAAATATTTGAGAAGTCGCACAATTAGGAAGAAACTTTGTTTTTTCTCCCTTTTCCTTGTATTTGGCAACATATCTTCTGTCACTCTGTCTAAGAGATATTCATTAGCCGTACTTCTCAATTTACCTCCGTCTATAACTTCCTGGACGGCTTTTTCCATCCGTTCAGGTGAAGCCGGGACTCTATTAGTTCTTTCCTTCCATTTGAAAGGCATCCTCAAATTAAAAAGAACATTTTATGTAGGTACAACCTAGAATTCTGAGAGAGTGGGAGGTTTGATACATGTATCAAATCTCCCCGAAATGGAATGCATTAATCCTCACGTACGTGACCTATTCTATAAAAGTTAGATATTTGTAAACAGAGTCCACATTCAGGCATCTACTTAGTACCAAATTGTGGCTAATACACCGGGTTATATCATAAAAAACTTAAGTTAAATAGGCTAATCTCAACCAGTTTTTACTAAAATGCTTACTTACACTTACCCTCCGAAACTTTGTTGTAATTTATACAGTAAAAAAACAAATTTTCTTGGCAATTTTCTTAAAACCGCCTCCTTATACAGCAAATAGGCATCAAATGTGCTGATCACATGGAGACGTTCCACTGTTGCCAAATCTACCTAGCAACAAGTGCTTTAAGTGGCAAATTTGAAAGCGTATCATCGCTCTGATAGTATGAACCCTCCCTAGTCTTACCTAGTAGTGTTTTTGTTTATAATTTAATTGAACTGCGTCGACTGTCGTAGACATTCAACTATATCAATAATCCTAATCTGACAACGTTAATGTCGAAATTAATAGTTTATTATATACACATTTACAAATGGATGAATGTTTGAACTTTGATGGTTTTCAGATCGGAGGTTAAACAAGAACTTAATGATTCGGAAACGTTATGTTTCGACTTGATAAGGCGACCAATAGTAGCGACTGTATATCTCTACTTTGATGTTAACTGACTACTGACTAAGAACGATTTGTTCGTCCTTGAGTGTACTCTGGACTCGAATACTAATTAAGAAGCGCTATGCTTGAACTGGAGTACACTCTGAACTCGAATACTAATTGAGAAGCGGCATGCTTGAACTTGGGTACACTCTGAACTCCAATACTAATTTAGAAGCGGTAGGCTTGAACTCACGTCACGTCCAAACCGAGTAATATAGAAAGAGAAAGTATTCTCTCCTTATTCGGAGTTCATTATCAGCAATTGTATTACTTACTAAACATTTGCTAGTCTCAGAGTTACTATTCTCTGACTGGCCTAATAATAAGGGCGGATAATAAGACTGTTAGACATTACTGTCCGACTTTCCAATGTGATCAGATGTGCATTTTGATTTGGAAAATGTCTTTTCTTTCGCCATCGAATACTTGGCATGTTTTGGTATAAAATGTGCGCGTTGATTTTACTTCACCTTATGTATAGTATATATAATTTATGTGCACATATATAGAGTGGATCCACACGTTTCATATATATTCCAGAGTCCAAAAATCCTATTTTTTTAAAATGTTGGTCGGTCTGTCGGTCCTTGGCTAAATGAGTGGACGACTGTACAGAATTATTTTCCACACTTATTTAAATATCTCTTTCTCCTTTTTCGGGTTGGATTTGGCGATTTTGTATACTCGGTCCATGTTTTGTAGGAGTGACACATCCATGTTCTTCAAAAATGTTTATAACCATTCTCGCTTGTTTCTTGCTGATTGGTTGGGTATTTTCCAATACCACAATAAACTAATTTTCTGCTATTTCTCGATATGACTTACACTGGTAATACCATTTTACAATTTGCATTTTTTGCTGTATCTGCATAATCAATTTATAATATCTACAAAGATCGTTGCTCATTCAGAAACAAACAGGTAGTAACGTACAGTTAAACGTCTGAACCATAGACAAATAATATAAGAGACGGTTTGATGCATAGGCGGAAGGGTGGCACAACGTTTCTGCGCCGCCACCCGCGCATGGAGTATCTACAGTCGCGCGAACTACAAGACTGTTTTACATAAACAAAATAGAATAAAACAATTTAAAATATTATAAATGACAATGAATTTCACCATATTGCCTTTATTGTGAATAAATATTGTAAAATATCCTAGTATATTAACTTTTAAGTCATTAAAAATGAAAATATACAAAATCAATCTTACATTGGTTTGTGTGAATACGGCTTGTGTTTGTCAAAGTGAAGTGTCAAAACTAAAAATATGGTTATATTGGTTATGGTTACAAGTTCTAAGAATTAGTAAAATTAGTATAGTTTTGTTCAATTTATTTAGGTTTCCCGTTATAATAATGTAAATAAAAGTAAGTGAACCTTTAAAACGTCATTACCAGGTATAATTCGTCATAGCTTGTAAAAAATTGTTAATAGTAAATATTTTTGGCCACTTCGCAATTTGAGTTTAAGAACAAAACATTTCTCAAATTTTCATCATAAGCTAAGTTTCTAGTTTCGTACAACTTTTAATTGCGAAGAATGTGAGGCTAATTTGCAGAGAGATATTTTTTGGTTATTCACCACCGTGGTTTCACTTCCTTCAAAGAAAATGATGATAAAATACGTCTGATTTGTGTACAGATAAGTTGTTGAATTTCTTTCAATACTGCATGACTTTGTTATCATATTTCACCACTTTTCGTTCATGTAGAAAATATTACTGAAAAAACTGAACACTTTGCAAAAGATCATATAAATTTTGATTTATTCATCTGTCTAGAACATAAATCATACGTATTTTCTCCACTCATTAAAGTTTGTGTTCCCTTATTAATTGAAAAATATAAAATGATGGTAAGAGGACTAACGAACAAAAATATTTTTTTGTTACTTAAAACATACTACTTTTAATTTACATTTTGTTTCAGACCTGTTTCTGTCTTCATGGATATGGAGAATCTAGTTTCTAACTTCTTTTTATTAAAATGTTTGTTGGTTTTGTTGTCAATAATTTCAAAATAACTTAGATTTTCAGTTGTTTCAATGTTTACCATTATTTTCTCGATTCCTATGCTTCGTCTGGCCAAACCCGTCAATTATGTTTTCCATTTCTATCCTCTCTCTGTCTCTCCTTAAACCATCTTTATTTCTGGCAAACACTTCTTACCCGCTTTCTTGGGAAGCTCATTTGAATCTGTCAACCTAACCTCTGAAGTTTTTTCATTCAATCCTTAATTTGACATTTTTGAGAAATTGCTCATCTCCATTAGAATTTCTATTCTACACACCTCGTGTAAACACAGCGGGTTATTCATGCATCAAATTCGTTTGCTAAGGAATCTTATGGTGAAACCCTTGTAAAATGTTCAGGAAATGCACTCAGTATCTTGATGCTTTATCATGATATCAGCTCATTGGTATTCCTAAACCATTTATGAATTATTGATCATGTGTTGATTTACTTGTAAATATAGAGATAAATTTGTTTGTAGCGCTATCACCGTAATAAACAAGAATGACATAAGTATAAGTAATAAATCTAACCAATAACATAAGGTGACTAAGAAAGTTATGTTTATGATGTTTCTTGGATTTTTTCTTTGACCTCAAGATGACTAATATTTATTTTTTATTCTATTGAGTGCTGTTTTGAATTCATAATTTAAATCTGTGTTGTGTCATCGATTTTTAATCTAATAAATGCATGTAAGAATCTATGTGTTAATAAGAATAAGTAATATCAATTTCTTTTAAAATAAAATTTAATATTCCTCACTATTATTTATGCCAATAATTATGGAAAAAGGAGATCATAAAACAGCTCTGAGAAGATAAGCATTTTGGTAAAATGAAAATTGATTTCCAGAAACTTATTTTGACGTTATTGGAAATACAAGTAAGTATATGACTAAAAACATCTCCTGACAATGGTGGTATATTTTTATTGTAGTAATATTCACTTCTTTAAGAATATTGCCTTATTCTTTAAGATCTCTTACAATATGATAATTTGGATATAGGGTGAAGTGGCCTAAGAGTACGCACCTAATATGTTTTTATTGGAAATAAGCAAATTATTACTGTATAACTTGAAAAAAAACGCATTTAAGTTCTATGCATACTTATTTAAAAGAATACAAATGGTTTCAAGTTTGAACTTAACTAAAACGTTCTGTTTCCTTTGTTGACAAACTATTTTACATCTGCGGACTCTTGAGAATGGCTTACCATAAGAGTACGCAGGTTCATTCTTAAGAGTACGCGTATGCAAACTAAGTACAGAAATTTTGAAAAAACTGAACCGCTTGAATAAAAAGTACAGTTTTCGTACCACCACTGGCTGCACTGAGAACATTGAATCCAGTCTTCATCCGGTGGGTCCCTAAATTACTCGTTGCAAGCGGGGCACAAAAAATAACTTTCGGCATCTATTCTAGATGATGTTGAAGCTTGTGGTTCTGTAGTGAACTTCACTAATTTATTCATCTTTTTCGATTTAATTTCTTTGAAGAACAGTCTTCAAGTTGTATTTTTTCTTTACTGTCTTTATTGTTTTAACTGCCGCTGTTTCTTGAAAATTACTTGCAGCTTCCTTTATAGATGATGTTAAAGGTTAGGGCTGTATCGTAAACATGACTGATTTATTTTTTTGTTTTGCTGGTATTGTCTTTGAAAATGTATTTTTTTCTTAACTGTCTTCACTTTTTAGCGGACATTGTTTCTTGCAGACTTTCTTTAAAGAGACTGCATGTCAGAATTTCAGACTTTTGTGCCTTCCGCTTTCGTGTGCCACTAAATTTCATTTTTGGCGATGGTTAAATTTGGTACGGAGATATACTAACCGAAGCAGAATGACAATTTGCAGATCCTGACATAATGTATTTATCACTGATAAGGTTTTTATTTTTATCGTCGTTGACAAGTAAAATGGTTTCAAGGTCCATGATGTTTACCTGATCCATGTTGACTATGATGGGTTTTTCAATAATCTCAATTGTTGCTGGAACATTGACTGCTTCATCAATTATTTCGATTTTTATCTTCTTGTTGCTTGATGATGCACCACTAATTGGCACGTTACTAATTGCTTCGGTCAAATCTTTTATAGGAGAACCGACAGCCACTTCTTTTTCTGCCTTATTAGCTAATTGTTAATTTTCTTTTTCCAAAAGTTTTTTAGATTCTTCATTTGTCTTATCACTTAGAGCCGAGGGAGTAAAGTCTTCGTTACCAAAAATATCCGAGTTGTGGGGACAAATTCCAGTGGACGAAAAAGCATTTAATGACTTTTCTATATTAGCAACTTTATAGTAGTCCAAACGAAACAGTTTCGATACTTTCTATTGCGTTATAACCTTTCCCGGATTAGAAAAGAGCCAATTGTCTCAAAACTGAGAATAGGAAGACTTGAGTGGGCCAAAAAATACTTTATTCAGGGATTGCAAGCGATGACTGGAATGTGGAGGAAGTGACAAGTGGTCTATATAATTTTCACGGCAGTAGTTCACTACGTTGAGGATGCGATGGGAAACGTGATTATCAAACAACATCAGAATGGGTTCTTCTTGGCTGCGCTTAGCATGCTTTTAGAAATGGTGAATCCATACAAAAAATTTATTAGAATTAATAAATCCTGAGTCCGATACCATTTTAGGGTTTAGGGGCATATTTCTGAAGGTCCTATCTTATTCTTTTACTGGGGAAAATTATTGCAGGAGGTTGTGACGTGCTTCTCCCTTCAGCTCGCCCCTTTACTTGTAAGTCGACACCAAATTTGTGACGTTAATTTCCTTCTTTCTTTACTCCTATATTTGGGTCGACGACTAAGTAGCTGGACGCGTCACAATTGACACCCCAAAACTGCGGATTCTCGGGCGCCAGATTATTTTACGTGGTTTACTCCACGGCCCCTCGACTCTAAAACCTTTCGAGGGTTCCGGATAGCAGCAGATGGAGGTACGGAAAATTCCAGGGGTCGGACTGTAATTCGCGGTAGAGACTAGATAGCGATAGACTTACTTTACAGAGTATTATCGCTCAACGGTTAGCAGGACGTACCTTAAAATGAATTGCCAATACGATAATGACGACTGTCAAGCTTACATTAAATGAAATAAACGGTAACGACGAACTCTTAATCAGTTGTGAATGAAACTCAAATAATTTAACAAAGGTATATATTCTATAAGATACTAAGTAAATTCCGATCACACAACACAGTGAATAAGACCTTTTACCAAAGGCACAAAGAAACTTAAGAAGCGGGCGATTACCTTTTAA
Organism: Galeruca laticollis; assembly: GCA_963921935.1. Lineage (NCBI taxonomy): Eukaryota > Metazoa > Arthropoda > Insecta > Coleoptera > Chrysomelidae > Galeruca > Galeruca laticollis. The sequence continues at coordinate 72,482,056 of OY998182.1, forward strand.
ACAAATAATATACACTATGCGAAATATAAACGAGAAATAATATTAAATGGTTCTTGTACAATGCAAATAGGAAAATATTTAATCTTATACGGACTCAGTGGTTTTAAAATCGGGTTATCGTATGCAATATTACCCAAAATAGGGCATACGGGGTTAATCGGCGGCTTGACGAAATTTGGAAAGAGAAAAAATCCTAGACCTACTCAAAAAAACAGCGGAGGAAGAAGGAGATTTCACCAAAACCCGAGAAGGTCGGCGAGGAGCTGTAATCCCTACCAGAATTTACTTAATTTCTGAGCAATACTTTCGAATCACCCCGTAATCAAGAATAATTCTCGGAAACCAAGTGCAAACCCTATACCGACTCAAAACAACGGAGGAATGAGGAGATTTTAACAAAACCCGAGAAGGTCGGTGAGGAGCTGAAATCTCTACCAGAATTTACTTAATTTCTGAGCAATACTTTCGAATCACCCAGTCATCAAGAATAATTCTCGGAAACCAAATGAAAACCCTATACCAACTCAAAACAACGGAGGAAGAAGGAGATTTCAACAAAACCCGAGAAGGTCGGCGAGGAGCTGAAATCTCTACCAGAATTTACTTAATTTCTGAGCAATACTTTCGAATCACCCAGTAATCAAGAATAATTCTCCGAAACTAAATACAATACTCTAATAACAAAATCCGGACGGCAATAACGGAAAGAAATTTTATCAAAACCCGAGATGGTCGGCGAGATGTTAAAATTTCTATCGGAATGTATTCAATTCCTCAGCAATACTTTCGAATCACCCAGTAACCAAATATGATTCTCGAAACCCAAATACAATACCCTAGTAACAAAATCTGGACGACAGCGACGGAAAGAAATTTAGTCAAAACCCGAGAGGGTCGGCGAGATGTTAAAACTTCTATCGGAATTTATATAATTCCTGAGCAATACTTTCGAATCACCTAGTAACCAAATATTATTCTCGGAACCCAAATACAATACTCTAATAACAAAATCCGGACGGCAGTAACGGAAAGAAATTTTATCAAAACCCGTGATGATCGGCGAGATGTTAAAATTTCTATCGGAATCTATTTAATTCCTGAGTAATACTTTCGAATCACCCAGTAACCAAATATGATTCTCGAACCCCAAATACAATACTCTGTTAATGGAATAAAAGATAAATAAAAAAATTGAATAAAGAAAGCTTACAAAAATAACTAGTTTTCGAATAAAAACCTCAAAATATCTTCGGAAGAATTAAGTCAAAAAAATTTTTAAAATCTACGGGAAATAGCGTATAGTTTACAATTTAATCTTTACTGCAAACTATACAAAATTAAAATATATTGTGAATAAACCACTGAATACCGTATAACTACGGGGGTTCAAACCAATTTATTCTTTTAAACGGATTATATTGAATTCAACTATCAATTATAATTTTACACTAGAATAATTTTATTTCGGAAATATACAGACGGGGGAAAAAATAAAATTTTACTATCTTTCGAGGGGCACTTCTTACCATTCAAACGGGAGCGGACAAATAGTAAGTCAAAAACTAGAGTGAACAAGCCCTTTTCAAACTGCGGTCTCGGTATTTATATTTTCACTAATCGCTTCAAAAAGAAGTCTCGTAAAAAAACTCAAACATTTAATTACTTTGAACCAAAATTTCTATAGGTATACCGGACAGTCTAAATGTTTTAATCGAAAGAAATGAAAATGTATATATACCGGACGGCCCAAATATTATAAATAAAGGAACTTGTAATTAAATTGTTTTGTCAGGTAAAATGCAATTCATTACCTTACAAGATTTAAAATTAAAGTAAACTAAATAAATCACATAATATCGGAACAAATAAAAGTAACTTCGTTACAAGGTATATAATATCCACCGGTTCTAAAACAACAAAAAGCAGTAATTAATTGGCCACGTTCTGCACTAGTAACTTTTCCAACCAGCCTTTTACCTTTTTTTCGTAATAATGTTTAGTAATTTATTTGGCACCGTGTTCAAGCCGGTTTAGTTCATATTAAAAACATGGCTTGGAGGAAAGTTGTATTTTTCATACAAGGATTTTAAGTTTAAAAAAAAACGTTTCAACTTGTGGCCCATGATTCTCCCCAAAGACCATTTTTCTGGCTGACGAAGAGTAATTTTTTGTGTTATGCAAAAATTTCTTAGCCATTTGTTGCCGGCAGTTTTTTTATTGTCATTAAACGGGTGGGCAATCGTATTACTGGTCGCGTATTCAAATGCAAACTGCCTAAGTTCTTTTTTGGTTAGGCCATAGAACCTTTGGTTCATTCCTCTTACATACTCCGCCAACTGCGCTTCCATTTCTCGACTAAAAACGCTTCCAAACCTTCCCAGTGATTCTGGTATTGTTCCAAGTTTTAAACGTTTCCGGAGAGTCGCCTCATTAGTGTTCAATTCTTCGGGTATTTGTCTCTTTGGTTTACCATTTGCTACATTTGTTCGTATTTGTGCCATTAATTCTTCAGTAACAATTAGTTTTCTATTGGACTTCCTTTTGTAATATTTGCCATTTTTCTGAAAAAAAGATAAATTCTAATATTTGCTCCTATTAAAAAATTTCAGATAAAATGTTTGGCAATATTTCCCAAGAGTATGCAGTGCGAACCCTTAGGAATAAATGTGTGCGTACCCTTGAGAAATGATCATATCTGATAAATTTAACCTAAAACATATTATGCTGTTACAAATAATAAGAAGAAAATACGTTAATACGGATAGAAAACGGGTTTTTTCCTACAAGATACGTAGAAAGTTTCTGTATTGCTTACTTACCAGTGGAAAGATAGTTAAAACACCTCAAAACTTATAAAAATTAGTTTTTTGTAACGCGTAAACTTAACTACCGCCGAAATTATTACTCTAAGACGTCAAATTGCCGGTTGAAGCTTCAACTAAACAGATGTCGCCTTGTACTCGTATAACCAGTAAGCTTCATAATAGATGCAAGCACGTGTTTTATCAATTTTTATCATTAAATATATTGGTTGCGGACTCTTGGGCGGGTGCGTACTCTTAGGTTACTTTACCCTAACCTTCGTACATGAACAGTACAACAAGCATTAACCATCCTGGAGATTGTTTTTCGTGAGGTACTATGTCGACCTTTGCCAATAAGGCGTTTTAAATATTTTTGATGTACTAACAAAGCATACCTACCTTTTTGGAGGTTGTGGTATCATATTGTGTTTCTAAGTTATTCTGAACCATTGAAATATTTTGCACTTGCCTTAGTCCTTATACAGGGTCATTTATTAAACTGAAATAAATCAAAAATCAATCGAGCATAGTGACAAAATATAATGCTAAAACATAAATTTATAGCATCAATACATGTCTGTCATCAAGGAAAAACGACGAAGAGTAAAAGGAAGAGAAGCAGAATAGTAATGTTACGAAACAGCACCCTGGTATAGTCCCTAAAACCGACTCTGTCTAACCCAGGTATAAAAGTTAAAATTATGGCGGATACGCAGTTATAAAAAACTGTTTACGAGTTTACGACTATCTTATGTAAACATTGTTTTTGCGACCAGAGTTATCTAGAAGAGGCCAAAAAAATTATTTGTGACTGTGTAAGCCGCAGCCCAGAATTTACTAGTAAAAACGGCTTTAATATATAAGGGACTGGTCAAGAAGAGGGAGTTTAGTTTATAATTCGACATCCTGAGTTGAACAGTAAATAAGTGCATATAAATTAAGTGATTATATAAATTAGTTTAAGTGAATGTACTGAGTATATATAAATTAAGTGTTAGTGATTAGTTTAGTGTTTAAATAAATTAAGTAAGTGAACCTACCGTGTGTTTAAAATTTATTTCACCCGTTTATTGTTTAAATAAATAACAAAAACATTACATTGGTGTCAGAAGTGGGATTATATAAATAAATTGTTACGTAAAAATGGCCAAGAGACTATGTGACCTCAAAGTGGAGGAGCTAAGAGCAGAATTGGAAGATCGTGAGTTGGAAACGTCCGGCAAGAAAAGTGAATTAGTAGAAAGACTTAAAGTGGCACTGGAAAATGACGGCTTTGATCCAGAATTATTTTTATTCAATGACGAGGCTTCCACCTTAATCTAGACAATTTCTACCATGGAAGAGAAGATTTCTGCTAATATGGACGAGAAGATTATAATAATGAAGAACGATTTCTCGGATATGAAGAATGATATTTCTGCTAACATGGACGAGAAGATTTCTGCTATGAAGAACGATATTTCTGGCATGGAAGAGAAGATTTCTACGAATGTGAAAAACGATATTTCGGCTATAAAGAACGATATTTCTACTTTGAAGAACGATATATCTGTCGATATCTTATTAATGAAAAATGACATTGCCGCTGACGTGGAAAATAAAATTTACTCTCTTAAATCGGATATTGAGGATAAAATCACAACGATTGACGAGAAAATGGAGAATAAAATGACAACTATGGACGAAAAACTCAAGGAGTTAGAGAGTAAGATAACAGATTTAAGAACACAAGACACGCCAGCAGAACAAAAGAAGATCGAGATATGCAAGCCAGCAACACAACCCAAGACACAAGATATGAGCAGTTTTGCCCGAGTGAAGGCTCCAACGTTCGACGGAAAGACATCGTGGACCAATTATGTGAAACAATTTGAAGCGGCCGCTAGAATAAATCATTGGTCCGATAGAGAGAAGGCAGTAAACTTAACCATCGCGCTTCGGGGAGATGCTTTAGATATACTTCAGACGATACCACTTGAAGAAACGGAAGACTTCGTGCAGCTTAAGAAGAGGTTGGACATGCGATATGGTCAAGAACATCTAGAATATTTGTACCAATCCCAGCTGAAGAACCGAAGGCAGAAACGTGACGAAGCGCTTCAAGAGTATGAAGTGGATATTGCCCGACTCGTTCGATTTGCTTACCCATCAGCAGCAGAGAACACGATGGAATGTCTGGGCATCCAGGCCTTTATTGATGGCTTACGTGACCCCGATATGCAGAGGACGCTTCGCTTAGCCCAACCCAAAACATTAGTTGACGTATTGGCAGCTGCTCTTGAATATGAAGCAGCAACGAAGGCTTCAGGATATAACAAAATTAGGACCATCCAAGAAGAAGGTGACGAAGACAGATGTGACCAGTTCGTCAGTTTAATAAAAAGTATGATTGACAAGAAGCCGAGAAAGATCAGATGCTGGAATTGTGGTGAGCTAGGGCATGTACGTAGTTCGTGTAAGCGCCCCAAGACTCCTGCAAACCAAGAACCCCAGTCACAGGAAAACTAGAACGGGTCGGCTACGAGGGGGCAGCACCGACCCATGATCGTTCCAAAGACCCTCTCATACTGATAGCTTCTCTCAGATGTCGCAACGACAGTGTATATGTGGATGGTGAAGTAAATGGCAAGAAATATGCTCTTCTGGTTGACACTGGAGCAACTAGAATCATTATACGACCAGAACTAAAAAACTTCAAGAAGAAGCTTTTACCAACATGACTGCGACTGCGGACCGCCACAGGTGAGAGTGCCAACGTTTACGGTGAGACACAAATCCAATTAGGAATTGGCGCAGAAAAGTTCACGCATACGGTAATCGTAGCTGACATTGAAGAAGACGTGATTCTGGGAATGGACGTAATGAATGTACATGGTTTCCAATTAGACTTCAGAAATAGAACCATTAAAGTGGGTTCCGAGGAGGTATTCCTGCATCCATATGAAGGCAGCGCGGTGTTGGCAGTTGTACAGGAAGATACCGTTCTACCTGCACGAAGCGAAACAATGATAGTAGCACGGCTACAGGGAATCATGGAGGAAGGTACACCTGTTATGATGGAGCCAAGGAACCACGACGAAGAAGTTGGCAAAGGAGTACTAATTGGAAAAGGATTGGTTAAATCGGCGAAAGAGATCCCAGTACGTGTGATAAACGTGAATGATTACCCAATTACCATCTAGAAGGAAACTAAGATTGGATCCTGCGTACCAGTGACGTCTATAGTTCGACAAACAACGACCACTGACAATTCCAATGCCAGATTCGAACAAATGTTACCAGTAGCTGGCCAATCTTTGAATCGAGCTGAAAAAAAGAGAATGAGAGAATTTCTCTGGCAGTATCGAGACTTATTCGTACCAAAAGGAGGAAAGACTGGCAGAAAATCAGCCGTCAAACACAAAATCGATACTGGTAATGCTAAGCCAATTAGACAATCAGCTCGAAGACTTCCACGAGCGAAGAGAGAGGAAGCTGAAAGAATAATTCGAGAGATGGCAGAAGAAAAAGTAATAGAATCAGCTACTAGTGCATGGGTGTCTCCAGTAGTGCTCGTCAAGGAAAAGGATGGAACTACGAGATTCTGCGTGGATTATCGCCAGCTTAACAACGTGACGAAGAAAGACAGCTATCCTCTGCCCCTAATTAACGATACGCTAGACACTTTGGCCGGCAGCAAACTGTTTTCCACCTTGAACCTGAATTCTGGTTATTGGCAAGTGGAAATGGACCCAGAAGACAAAGAGAAGACTGCTTTTACCACCGGATCTGGATTATGGCAATTCAACGTCATGCCATTCGGGCTCTGTAATGCGTCTGCGACATTTGAAAGACTCTTGGAAAATGTCTTGAGAGGGTTGTCTTGGAAGACATGCCTGGTCTATTTGGACGACATCGTAGTACTGGGGAAGACATTTGACGAACATCTGAAGAATTTGGAAGACGTATTCAAACGACTTCAAGCTGCCCAGCTTATGTTAGACCCGAAGAAATGTCAGCTGTTCCAAAACCTAGTCAACTATCTAGGGCATATAGTGAGCAATGAAGGAGTGGCGGTGGATCCAGAGAAAATTGCTTCCATTCAGCAATGGCCGCAACCAACCGACAAACATTAAATCAGGAGTTTCCTTGGACTTTGCACATATTATAGAAGATTTATCAGGAAGTTTGGAGACATTGCTAAGCCTCTAACTCGACTTACAGAAGAAGCAAGAGCTTTCCAATGGGACGAAGACTGTCAAACGGCTTTTGAAACCTTGAAGAGGCATTTAACCTCGGCGCCGATATTAGGATATCCATTACCAGAGGGAGACTTTATTCTTGACACTGACGCAAGCAACGTAGGAGTTGGTGGAGTGCTCTCACAGATCCAAGGAGGGCAAGAAAGAGTACTGGGATATTTCAGTAAAGTCCTCTCCAAACCAGAATGAAACTACTGCGTCACAAGAAGAGAACTTTTGACAGTAGTGAAGTCCGTGGAACACTTTTACCAGTATCTCTATGGTAGGAAGTTTTTAATCCGGACTGATCATGCAGCACTTAAGTGGTTGATGCAGTTCAAGAATCCCGAGGGCCAGATCGCTAGATGGATTGAACGACTTCAAGAATACGATTTCAACATTGAACATCGAGCTGGTGTGCGTCACCGAAATGCCGACTCCCTGTCCAGACGGCCGTGCCCAACAGACTGCTCCCACTGCAACAAGGTGGAATCTAGGGAAGCTGCAGTTTCAAGAACTACTGTAGTCAACGAGGAATGGTCACCCGCCAGGATCAGAGAAGATCAGGAGAATGATCCTCACCTGGAGATGATCCGGCAATGGGAGAAAGAAAATCGGTGACCTACCTGGCAAGAAGTGTCAAAGTTTTCACCGAAACTCAAGGCGTATTGGGCTCAGTGGGACTCTCTTGTCCTGGAAGAAGGGCTGTTGAAAATAGTCCTTGAAAACGATGATGGTTCCGAGATAAGGAGACAGCTAGTTATCCCGAGAACAAGAGTAGCTGAGGTACTGAAGAAGTTACACGACAGTCCATCGGGAGGTCATCTGGGAGTGAAGAAAACCCTTCAGCGAGTCCGTGAAAGGTTTTATTGGATGAACAGCTCCGACGATGTGAAGGACTGCTGTGGGAAAAGTACGACTTGTGCTACGAGTAATGGACCACATCGCAAGAGAAAAGAACACATGGAACAGTACAATGTTGGAAGCCCTTTCGAAAGGATTGCTTTATACATCGCTGGACCATTTCCGACAAAAGAAAATGGTAGCAGAAACATACTGGTTATAATGGATTATTTCACAAAATAGGTGGAAATTCACGCTACTCCCAACCAAGAGGCCACAACTGTAGCAGATGTATTGGTGAAAGAATTTATCAGCCGATATGGAGTGCCCTTGGAATTCCACAGCGACCAGAGAAGAAATTTCGAAAGTCATCTATTCCAGGAGATTTGCGAGAAGCTGGGAATGAAGAAGACCAGGACAACAGCATTACATCCACATTAAGATGGAATGGTCGAGAGAATGAATAGGACTATTGGAAAATACATGTCCAAAGTAGTATCAAGTCATCAGAGACATTGGGACCAGTATCTTTCCCTATTCACATTGGCTTATCGATCTGCCGTCAATGAGTCCACGGGTGAAACACCGGCGAAAATCCTGTTTGGACGTGAAATGAGGCTTCCTTGTGACCTGGAATTTGGCTGCCGGCCTGGAGAAAACCCAGCAGGCGAAGACTACGCAATGCAATTGAGATGAAGGCTGGACGATATTCATGAATTAGTTCGAACCAATCTTCAAGTTGCCAGCGACAGAATGAAAAGTCGGTACGACACGCAGACCACAGAAAGCGGTTTTAAAGAAGGGGACAAAGTATGCTTACATAACCCGACGAAGAGAAAATGATTTTCTCCATAATTACAAAAATCCTGGGAAGGTCCATACTTGATCAAGAAAAGGATCAATGATGTTTTATATCGCATAAGCAAGATCCCCAACGGAAAACCAAAAGTAGTTCACCAAAACCGACTAGCGCCATTCGAAGGAGACCATGACATAGAGGAAGGAGTGAACCTTATTCGAGATGTGTCCGACCTTCGAGGAGTTTATGGGCACGTTTGGAGGTACCGGGAAAGCTAGATAGGAGTCACTTCGGAACAACAACAAGATCTGTTCACTCTCCCGGAAGATTATTCACTGGCATACAACATCCCCGCCCGTATCAAGAACGCACGAGGGTTGGCAACCGTATTTCGAAAGAAGTTCGGGCAATTAGAAAAACTTGAAGATCAGATTCCAGCCCCTGGCAAGACACTGAAACTGAAACATAATTCGCGGTACGTCTTCTACGTGGTAACTAAAAATGAATTCCAAGATCGATCTACCTACCGCGAGGTGTGAGAAGCAATTCGAAACCTCCGAGACCATGTGTTGGAATCCAACGTGAAGAAACTGGCTATGCCTAAGATAGCGAGTAACCAGTTGGATTGGCGAATCATCAGGAACATGGTAGAGATTATCTTCCAAGATACCGGTGTCCAGATATTAATTTGCAGCTACAACCCCCGTTATCAGTATCCGATGAAGACGGTGCCCTGCTATTTCCATAAGATCGGAAAGTTTAGAAATGGGGTCAGTTGCCGATTCAAACTTCCAGTCTCGGCTACACAAAAGTTCCAGGAGGAACTTCCAGTTGAGGAGGGGGTAATGTGACGAAATAGCACCCTGGTATAGTCCCTAAAACCGACTTTGTCTAAGCCAGGTATAAAAGTTAAAATTATGGCGGATACGCAGTTATAAAAAACTGTTTACGACTTTACGACTATCTTATGTAAACATTGTTTTTGTGACCAGAGTTATCTAGAAAAGGCCATAAAAATTATTCGTGACTGTGTAAGCCGCAGCCCAGAATTTACTAGTAAAAACGGCTTTAATATATAAGGGACTGATCAGGAAGAGGGAGTTTAGTTTATAATTTGACATCGTGAGATGAACAGTGAATAAGTGCATATAAATTAAGTGATTATATAAATTAGTTAAAGTGAATGTACTGAGTATATATAAATTAAGTGTTAGTGATAAGTTAAGTGTTTAAATAAGTTAAGTAAGTGAACCTACCGTGTGTTTAAAATTTATCCCACCCGTTTATTGTTTAAATAAATAACAAAAACTTTACAGTAAGTATCCATTCTGTCGTCCTCCGGTACTCGGGGCCCTAGCTACAATAGGGCGACAAACAAAATGTTTGCCCTGGCAGAAGATTTATACGGAATTGTACCCACGAATCGGCAATAGTGCAATAGTAAACCTATAAAGCTAATTACTCTAAGAAAAGATCTGAAACAAATTAACGGTCGTGTTTTCGAGCCTGTTGGTTTAAGTTATTTAAATGGTCTGAACTTTTTGTAGAGATGCCGCTTTTTCTTATGTCTGTCGCCATTTTCAACCGTTTAGCAATAAAGATTATATACACTCATGTAGGATTCACAAATTGGAAAACGCGAAACATGGATTCCCGTGACACCAAAAAACGGAAATTCATTGAAAATCGCTTTGTGCCAAACGACTTTTTAAAAGCAATGTATGTATTATCATATTTTTCTCTTGACTTGTTAGGGATTATAGCGGAACAGTCAATATTCCAAACTTTTCTACGTCACTTACCGTATCACTTTAATCCAACATTTGAACTCCAATATTCTTATTAATAAACTTATCTACTGCTCTTCACACGAAACTCCAACAAAACTCAAATGACAATATGGTTGACGTTATATACAAATTGCTATAGCAACGACATGGCAATCATCACAGATTTGATGTTTAATAATGACAATGAAAATGCGATTACGAAGACTATTTTTTAAGGAATACACATGAAATGAAAATCTAAATGCTTTAATTATAAATTCAATCGCGCAAAAAACGTCATAAGTATCACGAACAGTAAGGCTGGCTATAAAAATATTCTCTATTTTATATAAAACAACAACTACGGGTAATTTTAAACTTGATTTACATTAAAAATGAACTTTTTCATAATGTGTTTTAATATGGGTCCATTTTACTGCTAGATAAACGTAGTAAAACATGAAAAAGACACTCATTTTCCTAGCTCCGACAGGTAGAGTACTTCAAAGTTTTTAAAAGTAACGCTCTGACACTAACCAGTAATTCCCCGGTATCAAAGAAGACCTGGCTACCGCCCCGCTTGTACTAAATGCTCAATGGCTGAGAGTAGAGGATTTTTCATAATTATACTATGATTTTGGTTATGAACTATGAAGAAGACATTAAATTTATGGGACATAGTACTTCGGCTGGAAAGTCTGTGCATCCGAAATTATTTAACGCTAATTCTTCTCTTTTTGTCTTGTATTTATTAAACCATAGACCAATTTAAGCATTTCTCAAGTTAATTCCAAACATAAAATTGGCTGTATTATCAAGTAGACTTAGGCTTAGGCGTCTTAGGCTAAATATAGGCTATTTAAAGGCGAGATTACACTATCTATATATTAGAGACTACTCACACGATTTTGATAAAAATGGATGTAGATGCTTGAAAGGTTACGGAAAATTTATTGAAAATATTTTGACAGACATGGCACTTCCGGTAATACCGGAGTGAACGACAACTTTGTTATTTTAAATATAACACCCTAAATATTATTAACTTTTCGGACTCTACATTAAATTTTAATGTCACATTGTAAAGAATACCTTATATCAGAAATTTATACTTATCGAGATATTATTTTTAATTAAAAATTGAAAGGTGTAGACCTTTCTTGAGAATGCATCCAGAGTGTACCAATCTTGAGCGTTTTCGAGGTATTAACGTGTATTTAAAAATATTAATTATTTCAGCCTTATTATTGTGTAGGCGTAGGCCATGTACTTTATTCTTTTTTATAATTCACGTTTACAAAGTTTACTTTGCGACATCGAAAACAGTTGCACAAAATAACCGTTTCAGCATCGTTTTTGGTAACTTTTTATACAGTTGGATGCACTGTTCAACTTTTGCCTGACAGACTAACATTCATAGCTGACATTATCTGTGTAATTTTTCATATTAGAGGCATTCAAGCGAATGACCGCAAAATACCACTAGACGTTGGTAAGTACCATCCTCATTCAAGCACCTTCGGTCATATTTGTTCATCTAGTCGTGACATCATTATATAGCTCTTTGACGTCACCACTTAACGTTTGACTGACCGTGGTATTTACACAGTTCGTAAGCTGATTTATAACCCCCACTTCGTGCTTTAGGTTGTTGTTATGAATCCGTATCTTCATTCAATAAGAATGAATCGAAAAAAATTCAAATTGTAAAATCACTTGTAACTGTTTCTATTTCACTAGGTAAACTTGGTGTATTGTTTTTTGAGTACAAAATATAATATTGACGATTTTCATTACAGTGGTCGTAGATATTCTAAAACTATATCCTATGGTCATTAGCGTAGCTTGTGAGAACATATACTTTAAAAAGACTAATGTCTGCATTAAATCTTTAATAGGGTAATTTCCTCCGTGATATCTCACAATTAACACATATCTGTCGTCATATTTTCTTATGGCCCTCAAAAACATTTTGAATGTACTCTTTTCCATTTGAAACACATTGAAAAATGAAATTGCTCAAATCAGTCACCCACTGCGGGGTGTGGGGAATTTTTGGGGCAATTGAATATTACTCTTGACTCTTGATCGAATATCCATCCAAGTTTATCATAAACAGTACTCTGCAAAATTTTTTCGTCCACGATCAAAGGTATGTCATCAAATAATATAAAAAACCATCAGTCAATACAATGCATTTTCGATCCATCCCTGGAAAGTAAAAACGACTAATTACTGTGACGAAACCATAGAAAAAGTATTTCTGATATATATACTTTTTCTATGAACAGAATACAAGAAAGGGTTAAAATCAACAAATGAATAACCGATTCTATTCACGCGTATTCCAATGGTATTAACCATCATATGTCAAAGGGTTATGACCAAGGCCAACCAGGGGCATGACCGTGGTATTTCCCAATGTCTCGCTTGAATACCTCTTTTGTTTTCTATACAGCACCTTAAAAACCGCTCATATTCCTTCTTATATTTTTGTTTACATTTTTCAGGTAGTAAATAATTAACTGCATTATCAGCAATATTGCGAAGTTCTGGTGGAGTACATGATAATTCGCAGTTTAGTTCCATATTTATAAATACCGAATAAGTAATTTATTGAACATTTAAATTCAAAAAATCTGTCACTTGTAAGGTGATGGTACCAACATAAATGAAGGAGTGTTTTTAAATGAAACTCTTGGTCTCTAGTTAGTTCCACAATATAATAAAAGTTATTGAAAATTCTAAGAAATTGACAATTGTTTCGATAAATCCATATCATCGTCAGAATGACAGAAGTTACATTTCATTTTATGCCTACCTGATGTTTAGTAGTTATTTTGGCTAGACCAAGAACTAACCTAACTTGTGATTGGCTTAATATATGTTTATAGAAAAAAGAAGAAGATGTGATATTACAAATATTGAAGCTTAGATATTATTAGCCCTATGGTGATATCCTGGATATCATTTTTCCAATTAAGATCAGTATAACTGTGCAATGATATAGAGAATCAGAAAAACTATATCTGCTGATCTTTACAATTATCACTTAAGAAGACAGTTTCATAAATAAAGGAGTACAAAAATCCCTAATTGTAATTTTATTTGTGAAAAAAAAACTTTTGCAAGTTCATTATAAAAAATATTATGTAAAATTCGTATCACAATGACTTTTTGCAGTAGTTATGATTTGGGTAACTCACCGCTTCGCGGTTAATTACGCAAACTGCACTCGTACTACAAAATGAGCCATTGTGATACTTGTTTTACAATATACTATTATGTTAGCAGGCTGTGTATCTACTAGTCATAATTAAATAGTATTGATTGTTATAATTTGAAGTCAATCGCATCGTACAGTGATAGAGATGGCTCGTTTATAATTAAACCTTGAAGATTATCTAAATTTACTTTTACTATATAGTGAACGTGACAGAGTTGTCACTAGAACATGTGCTTTATATGCTACAAGATATCCAAATCGACCACGACCCACTCGTGACACAGTGGAGAGAATAGTAAACAATTTAACACTATTTTGTTGTTTTAAGCAAAAGTAGAGAGTAAATCTTGTTATTGATAATAATAATAATGAAATCAACGTTCCTGGTAACTATACCACTTATACCGAAGCATCATTACATTGTGGTGCGAGAGATGTAGGTGTACCAGCGCCACCTAACTATTAAGACGTAACTACTGTAGATATGTTTAAAGTTGTTTGTTTATGCTACGTAAATGTCTGGTTTAGTGTTTTACACCCTTTTTTGCATGATATTTTCCTTTACAAACAATGAAGATACTTCTCTTAGACAATTTCGAAGATAATATTATTCTCATTAAATTTAAATTTCTCTTAGTTTTGTTAAACGTACCGGTAAGATGTTCTTTTTAGAGTTTATACTATATAATAATTCTAATTTAAAGTTTTTATCTATTTTATTTTGTTGCAAATTATTCTAAGATGACTTAGATACATTGATTAATGATTCATATATTTTAGTAAGATGACTGAACTTAGGTCAAGTTTTGTAGAAGTTTTGAAATATTTCGATGGTCTTAAAAACTCCATCTAGAGAAATTCACTTTAACGCTGTGTGATGGCGTATCGCTTAGAAAGAGATTCCAATACCAATTTTCATCAGAATCATGTGATTAGTTTCTAATATATAGAAACTGTAAGTTGGATTGTCTTGGATTTGAATTTACGATTAATTGCAGTATGAAATTAGGGCTTCTATAGTTGCATGACATTTGCGGAACACTGTTTGATGAGAAAAAACGGATAGTCAATTTTCATCTCAAGGACCAAAGTTCTAGGTAATAAAAATATTCTCACGGGATGTAAAATCGAAATTATTAAATATGTAAGCCAATTATCAAGTCTAAAATTCTTGTAACCATCGAAATGGTAAATGTCATTAGTTCTGTATAAAATATGAGTGAAATATAAAATTAGATAGTTTGGGTTGTTTTTACGATCTTCCATTTAAGGATTTTTATGTCTTAGTGGATTATAGGGCGGTTTTATTACTTGAATGAAGAGTAAATATGTTCACCACATGTAACTGTCGCATTTTTGTTAGGGTTATGTTGGTGGAAAAAAAGTCATGATGATAATTGAAGCACAGTACGATTTATCTTCGGATATATTCAATTATTAGCGGTTAAATAAAAAGATAGTATTATTCAAACAGGTGATCGAAATACGGAAATCATACTAGATATCTTCATCTAAATTTGTTTTATAATTTCTAATCGCAGGTTATTTTCTTTTTATTTTGGGTAAATGGACAGAGAAACTAGACAATAGGTTAAGTATATTGCATCAAAAATTTATTTGAGTTAGAGCTAGACGAAAAACAATGTGTACGAAGAATGAAATAACATAGTAAAGTTAGATTAGCACATGCAAATAACAACTATAAATAGAACCCTTCAAAATTTGCTAAGACACAGAAAATGCCTTCAATACTAGGAAGTACAGCTTCTCGAGCAGGGAAAAATACGTACGATTACTCCTCTAAGGCAAAAGACATTGAATAATGGTTTCAATCATAATTCTAATAAACTGGGCCCATCACTCCATCAATTCTTGCCTCTCCTGTTTTGAAATATCAAAATAAGGTTTGTATTTTTTAAGTTTTGTTCTAGAGGTACAGTGAGCCGAATATAGATAGGTAATCCATAACCTTACTGAATTATTTATAAAATTTCTCTGTGAACTTTTTTATCATTATGCAACGCCCATTGACGGGATATTCCAAAAATGTATAATACCTAAAGTACAAAGTGACCATTCGAAATTTATATTCACTAATAGAAACAGTTTAATTCTGAACAAATTAGCATAACAGTAATACAGTATTTTATAATGTGTTCAAATTGACTTCCTATCAAGCTTCAAAAGGTTTTCGATTCTTATGTAACATTTCAGGGTTTATTTATTGACAACACTGAACAACTCGCTGACCATCGATAGGTTCCGGATGTGTGGCATAAATTTTGGTTTTCGGATATCCCCATGAAAAAGTGTATAGGTTAAACCGCATTATCTTTGTGGCCATTCCAACATGGACCTGTACCTTATATGCCTCTCTAACGACCAGGAAATATTTCGTTTAAAACTTTTGTGCCTCGAGATGAATGATTGCGACATATCCCAAGACACTTCAGAATGTGGGTGCATGCTATTTTATTCTATCAATGCTATTGTAATGTTTTTGTTATTTATTTAAACAATAAACGGGTGGGATAAATTTTAAACACACGATATGGCTACTTACTAATTTATTTAAACACTAACTCACTAACACTTAATTTATATGTACTTAACTAATCACTTAAATTTAATTTATATGCACACAAACTTAATTATTAATTTATATCAACACTTTTATATTCACTTATTTACTGTTTATTTGTCAAGATCACTTTATCAACTGCCCTGGTCCGCTGATCGGTCCTTTTTATATACTAGTTCCTTTTTTACTAGAGAATTCTGGACTGCGGCTTACACAAAACAAATGCCTTTCGCGATATTTCTCGATTGCCGGCTCAATCCTTAAAATACTTTGCGAGAACATGTCTATAAAAACTGTCACAATAGATTCCAATAGACCTTCTCAGAATTTCCATCCACTTTGTGAAATAATCCATTACAACCAGTATGTATTTGCTACCGTTTTCTGTCGTCGGAAATGGTCCAGCGATATCTGAAGCAATCCTTTCGAAAGGGCTTCCAACATTGTACTGTTTCATGGGTGCCTTTCTCTTGCGATGTGGTGCATTACTCGTAGCACAAGTCGTAAATTTCTTACACCAGTCCTTCACATCGTTGGAGCTGTTCATCCAATAAAACCTTTCACGGACTCGCTGAAGGGTTTTCTTCACTCCCAGATGACCTCCCGATGGACTGTCGTGTAACTTCTTTAGTACCTCAGCTACTCTTGTTCTCGGGATAACTAGCTGTCTCCTCATCTCGGAACCATCATCGTTTTCAAGGACTCTTTTCAACAGCCCTTCTTCCAGGGCAAGAGAGTCCCACTGAGCCCAATACGCCTTGAGTTTCGGTAAAAATTTTGACACTTCTTGCTAGGTAGGTCGCCGAATTTCTTTCTTCCATTGCCGGATCATTCTCCTGAACTTCTCTGATCCTGGTGGGTGACCATTCTTCATTGACTACAGTAGTTCTTGAAACTGCAGCTTCCCTAGATTCCGCCTTGTTGCAGTGGGAGCAGTCTGTTGGGCACGGCCGTCTGGACAGGGAGTCGGCATTTCGGTGACTCACACCAGCTTGATACTCGATGTTGAAATCGTACTCTTGAAGTCGTTCAATCCATCTAGCGATCTGGCCTTCGGGATTCTTGAACTGCATCAACCACTTGAGTGCTGCATGATCAGTCCGGATTAAAAACTTCCTACCATGGAGATACTGGTAAAAGTGATCCACGGACTTTACTACCGCCAAAATTCTCTTCTTGTGACGCAGTAGTTTAGTTCTGGTTCGGAGAGAATTTTACTGAAATATCCCAGCACTTTTTTTTGCCCTCCTTGGATCTGTGAGAGCACTCCACCAATTCCTACGTTGCTTGCGTCAGTGTCAAGAATAAAGTCTCCCTCTGGTAATGGATATCCTAATATCGGCGCCGAAGTTAAATGCCTTTACAAGGTTTCAAAAGCCGTTTGACAGTGTTCGTCCCATTGGAAAAATGCTCTTGCTTCTTCTGTGAGTCGCGTTAGATGCTAGGCAATATCTCCAAACTTCCTGATAAATCTTCTATAATATGTGCAAAGTCCAAGGAAACTCCTGATTTAATGTTTGTCGGTTGGTTGCGGCCATTGCTGAATGGAAGCAATTTTCTCTGGATCCACCGCCACTCCTTCATTGCTCACTATATGACCTAGATAGTTGACTCGGTTTTGGAAGAGCTGACATTTCTTCGGGTTTAACATGAGCTGGGCAGCTTGGAGTCGTTTGAATACGTCTTCCAAATTCTTCAGTTGTGCGTCCAATGTCTTCCCCAATACGACGATGTCGTCCAAATAGACCAGGCATATCTTCAAAGACAACCCTCTCGAGACATTTTCCATAAGTCTTTCAAATGTCGCAGGCGCATTACAGAGCCCGAATGGCATGACGTTGAATTGGCATAATCCAGATCCGGTGGTAAAAGTAGTCTTCTCTTTGTCTTCTGGGTCCATTTCCACTTGCCAATAACCAGACTTCAGGTCAAAGGTGGAAAACAGTTTGCTGCCGGCTAAAGTAACTAGCGTATCGTCAATTCATGGTAGAGGATAGCTGTCTTTCTTCGTCACGTTGTTAAGCTGGCGATAATGCACGCAGAATCTCTTAGTTCCATCCTTTTTGTTGACGAGCACTACTGGAGAAACCCATGGACTAGTAGATGGTTCTATTACTTCTTCTTCTGCCACCTCTCGAATTATTTTTTCAGCTTCCTCTCTTCACGCTCGTGGAAGTCTTCGAGCTGATTGTCTAATTGGCTCAACATTACCAGTATTGATTTTGTGTTTGACGGCTGATGTTCTGCCAGTCTTTCCTCCTTTTGGTACGAATGAGTCTAGATACTGCAAGAGAAATTCTCTCATTCTCTTCTTTTCAGCTCGATCCAAATATTGACCAGTCACTGATAATATTTGTTCGAATCTGGCATTAGAATTGTCAGTGGTCGTTGTTTGACGGACTATAGACGTCACTGGTATGGAGAATCCAATCGTGGTTTCCTTCTTGATGGTAACTGGGTAACCATTCACGTTTATCACACGTACTGGTACCTCTTTCGCCGACGTAACTAATCATTTTCCAATTAGTACTCCTTTGCCAACTTCTTCGTCGTGGTTCCTTGGCTCCATCATCACCGGTGTACCTTCCTCCATGATTCCCTGTAGCTACTATCATGATTTCGCTTCGTGCAGGTAGAACGGTACCTTCCTGTACAGCTGCCAACACCGCGCTGCCTTCATATGGATGAAGGAATACCTCCTCGGAACCCACTTTAATGGTTCTGTTTCTAAAGTCTAACCATGTACATTCATTACGTCCATTCCCAGAATCACGCCTTCTTCAATGTCAGCTACGATTACCGTATGCGTGAATTTTTCTGCGCCAATTCCCATTTGGATTTGTGTTTCCCCGTGAACGTTGGCACTCTCGCCTGTGGCGGTCCGCAGTCGCAGTCTCGTTGGGAGAAGCTTCTTCTTGGAGTTTATTATCTCTTGTCGTATAATGGTTCTCGTTTCTCCAGTGTCAACTAGCAGAGCATATTTCTTGCCATTTACTTCGCCATCCACATATACACTGTCGTTGCGACATCTGAGAGAAGCTATCAGTATGAGAGGGTCTTTGGAATGATCATGGGTCGGTGCTGCCCCCTCGTAGCCGACCAGTTCTAGTTTTCCTGTGACTGGGGTTCTTGGTTTGCAGGAGTCTTGGG
The DNA here is from genome assembly GCA_963921935.1 of Galeruca laticollis. Classification (NCBI taxonomy): domain Eukaryota; kingdom Metazoa; phylum Arthropoda; class Insecta; order Coleoptera; family Chrysomelidae; genus Galeruca; species Galeruca laticollis. Next base: position 72,501,448 of record OY998182.1, read on the forward strand.
GCGCTTACACGAACTACGTACATGCCCTAGCTCGCCACAATTCAAGCATCTGATCTTTCTTATCTTCTTGTCCATCATACTTTTTATTAAACCGACGAACTGGTCAAATCTGTCTTCGTCACCTTCTTCTTGGATGGTCCTAATTTTGTTATATTCTGAAGCCTTCGTTGCTGCTTCATATTCAAGAGCAGCTGTCAATGAGTCAACTAATGTTTTGGGATGGGCTAAACGCATATTGGGGTCACGTAAGCCATCAATAAAGGCGGATGCCCAGGCATTCCATCATGTTCTCTGGTGCTGACGGATAAGCAAATCGAACGAGTCGGGCAATATCCACTTCATACCCTTGAAGGGCTTCGTCACGTTTTTGCCTTCGGTTCTTTGGCTGGGACTAGTACAAATGTTCTAGATGTTCGTGACGGTACCGCATGTCCAACCTCTTCTTCAGCTGATCGAAATCGTCCGTTTCTTCCAGAGGTATCGTTTGAAGTACATCTAAGGCATCTCCCCGAAGCGCGATAGTTAAGTTCACTGCTTTCTCCTTGTCGGACCAATTATTCACTTTAGCGGCTGCTTCAAACTGTTTTACATAAGTGGTACACGACATTTTTCCATCGAACGTTGGGACCTTGACTCGGGTAAAACTGCAAATATCATCTGTCTTGGGTAGTGTTTCTGGCTTGCAGATCTCGATCTTCTTTTTTTGCTGAAGTGTCTTGTGTTCTTAAATAGGCAATTTCTGTCTCTAACTCCTTGATTTTCTTGTTCATCTGATTTTCCATCGTTGTCATCTTATTCTCCATGTCTAATTTTATTTCCTCGTTCATCGTTGTCATCTTATTCTCAATATCCGATTTTAGAGACGAAATTTTATTCTCGACTTCAGCAGCGATGTCATTTTTCAATGATAAGATATCTGCAGAAATATCATTCTTCATAGCAGAAATTGACGAGATTAAGGTGGAAGCCTCGTCATTAAATAAAACTGTTTCTGGATCCAAGCCTTCACTTTCCAGTGCCATTTTAAGTCGTTCTACTAATTCACTTTTCTTACCGGACGTTTCCATTTCACGATCTTCCAATTCTGCTCTTAGTTCCGCCACTTTGAGGTCACATAGTCTCTTGGCCATTTTTACGTAGCATTTTATTTATATTACCCCACACCTGACACCAATGTAATGTTTTTGTTATTTATTCAAACAATAAACGGGTGGGATACATTTTAAACACACGATATGGCTACTTACTAATTTATTCAAACACTAACTCACTAACACTTAATTTATATGTACTTAACTAATCACTTAAATTTAATTTATATGCACATAAACTTAATTATTAATTTATATCAACACTTTTATATTCACTTATTTACTGTTGATTTGTCAAGATCACTTTATCAACTGCCCTGGTCCGCTGATCGGTCCTTTCTATATACTAGTGCCTTTTTTACTAGAGAATTATGGACTGCGGCTTACACAAAACAAATGCCTTTCGCGATATTTCTCGATTGCTGGCTCAATCCTTAAAAGACCTTCCGAGAACATGTCTATAAAAACTGTCACAATAAATCCCAATAGACCTTCTCAGAATTCGGCGCGCTCGCCATTTTTTTAACTCCGTTAACATAATGTTACAGGACCGTACTTAGTTTCTGCTTCGGTGTGCGAGTTCGTAACACTATTTTGAAATATCTTATGTAAATAGTTTATCTTTCACAATGATAAACAAATTAGTTAATTAGTCGATGTACGTTAGTTAGAAAGAATCTATAGTTTCAAAGATTGTGGACGTTAGTACTTTCCTTGTTTTCTATTCCAATGGTGATTTGGATGTCGTCCAAACGAATCGGGAACCAATCAGCTGGCTGCGTCAAGTTACGTCCAGAAGTCCAGTCGGTTCTGAATAGAGCCGTGGTCCCAGCAGGTAGAATTCATCAACGGAAAAGGCTTAGGTCGATACGAAGGCTTAGGCCAGTGAAATAACTTTAGGCCGGTACGGAAAAGTTTTTAGGCCGGTAAGAAAAAGTGCTACAAAAGACACTTGAATCAGATATAGTTCTCGAATTCAGTAAAATGCAGGATATCTGGAGATAGAACTTACAGTAGGTACAAGTAACATACGTACAAAATTATGAAATTATATCAAACAACGTGGTTCATATATCCTGTATTTTACAATATTTTAAGAAAATTGATTTATTTTAGACATAAAAGCACAATAAAAATAATAGGAAAAGTTACGAATTCATTTAATTTTATCTCAATGGTTTTCAACGTAGAATTCCATTGGTATAAAAAAATATAAAAAACCAGAACACGTGGTTAATGTTTCCTGTATCAATATTTTGATAAAGATCTTAGAAATAAAAGCACAATAAAAATCATAAGAAAAAATATGAATTCATTTAATTTTATTTCAATAGTTTTCAACGTAGAATTCCATTGGTATAAAAAAATATAAAAAAAACCAGAACACGTGGTTCATGTTTCTTGTATCAATATTTTAATAGAGATTTTAGAAATAAAAGCATAATAAAAATCATAAGAAAAGTTACGAATTCATTTGATTTTATTTCAATGGTTTTCAACGTAGAATTATTGGTATAAAAAAATGTATGAAGAACCAGAACAAAATATATATAACAAAAACGAAATCGACATAATATATCTCTGGTACTGAATGTTTTGAAGAAAAATTAATTTTAAACTATTAAGTACTATGTAAGAAAGGATTAGCGGAGAAATATTATACATTTTAAGAGAACACTTACCATTTCGTAGAAATGCACTTCGATACGATAAGATAACGAACTCAACAATGTAGATGAATTAAGGGACGAACCTCAGTGTGTTGGCTTAAATATCCAAATGAAACGAACTCTTCCGAAAACTTAAAACTCGGCAGCCATCGACCAGAAGTATTATCCGATGTGACGAGGGGTAAACGAAATTTACGTTACTGTTTCATCGACGAGAAATATTACGAGTGGTGAACGAAATTCACGTTACATTCTCTGGAATAAGCATGTAGAAATAAATGTGGGTAAAGTAATAAAGGCATTGATAGCGTGCAGATGTCCAGCTGGTAAAACTTGGGGCCGCAACATTAAAATATTGCGATGGATGTACAGCATGATTGTGAGACAAGCTATCACTAATGGGAGAATAGTTCGGCATGCTAAAGCAGGTCAGGACAGTACGAGGAAGACCCTCAACAAAGTTCAAAGGCTTGCCTCTGTGTGAATCTCTGAAGATATGAGAACGTACCCAACTAGGGCTCTCGAGATAATTATAGATCTCACACCTCTACATCTGGCAATAGAAAGGTTAGCCCATGAGGCCAGTCTTCGAATATATAGGAAGGGTTCAGTCAATGATAGTATTAAAAATCAGGAAGTCTGGTCCTCTCTAAAGCACCCTATTCCCTATCAGTTTTACCTTCAGTCCAATCGTATGAGTTAAAACGGAACAGATGTAACTGATGCGATGTATGTACATACACTGTACGTTTTCGAATTAGTTGACACGGATCAATTCAACCTCCACTACCTGCATGCCTAAATATTTTGAGGTAAACCGTTTAAACAAGTTTGTGCTGTTTCATATTATTTTGTTGTGCGGCGTTAGCTATTGCCCTCCAAAGAAGAAGAAAGTAGAAACTGTATGGACGAAAAAGTGGTTGATAAATATATCGCAGTATTGATATCTATAGTGGTAGTGCAGGATAGCCATCTGTGGTATGAATGGTTGATGGTTAATATGACGGATAACGACCATAAATATCAAGATGATGCCATGAGTTGAAGTAATTGTGGACTTACCCCAACCTGGATTATTAAGTGAAAGTAAACATCTCGGCAGGTATCACTTGGTTTTATTTACACACTAAATAGCACTTAAATTAACTATATATGACCTATAATAAACTAGATCGGTTCAATTCGTATCAATAACATACATTCGTTATTATCGATGAACAGAACATAATAATAATTGATTCCTATATGTTTACGATTCTTATTCTCTAAGGAAGGAAAAATATGTTTCTTACCAAATGAATCTATTAACGAACGAAAACATAATACTACAGTGGCGTAACTAGGAAGTAGTTCTGGGGAGGGGGGTAGGGATGAACTACCGGGAGGTCTAAGTACCGGAAATTTTTTCAAATTTTAAGCCCCTAAAACTGCATTTTAGCTTTGTTTTCCTTATAAAATTGTAGCCTACCGTTCCTAGCTTTTAGTACATTTCAATCAAGTAGGCTTGCTGTAATTATGTTTTAGAATTTTTGAAAATATTTTGGGGTTCATGGGGGGGGGGGTTCGTTACCCCTCATCCCCCCGTAGTTACGCCACTGTAATACTAGGATATATTATAAATTTAATTTTTATTCAAATGAGCGATACCGCCTTCACGTTGAGACATATGTGTTGATGGTTGTGCTTGCAATGGAAACTGTGAAGGGGGCTGCGAATATTGAAGGTTCTCGAATCCATTGAATAAGCGACAACTTCTTCCTTAATTCTTTAGTTGTTTTTATAATTCGCATATAAATGAGACTTGACTGTAACATTATTGTCACAATGAAGTAAGTCTCTTTGAACACTGTTTTAGTAATTTTTAGTGTCATACAGTTGGTTATTGTATGTAGTATGTCTTTTCATTTGAAATATGACTTTACTCTTGAAACAAATTATGAAATGGTCTAGCGTTGTTCTAGCTAGCAAATTATTCTATTAAATGGTTTTAAAGGTAAATTTGAAAAAATTATATATTAAAAATGTTACTAAATAAACTACGCTAACGTTTATTCATCAATGATTTGTCAATTGTTTATTTTTATATTGTATATGATCAATATATACACAACGTCCGATTTTTGGGATAAATTTCCAGATATCTTTATGAAGATGTATTATAGAAATAGTTCTGTTCATGATATAATATAAATAGATAGCAAGCATATACGAAGAAGCATTTTTTAAGCAAATAATCATCATCTGTTTGTTCAACTGAACGTTTGTTTACAATCTACACAATTATTCGATCATATGTCAAAAGTCAAAACTGCTTAATAAAACCATCTGTGATCAGACAAATCAGGAATCTACAGAATTGTCAACTTAAATTCCAACCACTCCTCCTAGTTTAAAAACAGGGATTATGTAATTCTATTTTATTTAAAAAATTAAAATATGGCGAATTATAAAAAATATTCTGTAAGACTTGTGTCACAATGACTTTCTGTAGTACTTGTGTTTTGCGCACTCACCGCTTCGCGGTTCGTTACGCAAACTTCACTCGTACACTTCTCCCATAATCCTTAAAAATTGGTGCACTTGCGCTTTCTTGAATATGTGGAACGGTCAGTATCACTTCTGGCACCTCTGGATTCTGTGCGAAATATCGAAACGTTAGTGTCGCTACTAGGATCTACATATTATAATAATAAGAATTTATTTTCAAAAAATTTCATATACAAAAAAACAGATGGTTCATAATTTCAAAATAGTTTGCAAGTATATAGTTCATTCATGTAAAAGTAAAATGAAAAAGAAAGTAGGAGAAGCACTGAAGTCTTTCGACTTGTGCGTGGGTGAAGGCTCCTTATTCTAGAGAAGGTTGTTACATATATTTTGTTATGAATTGAGACTATACAAAACTGAATAGATACAGTAATATTTAAGACACGTAAAATACATATACAAAACAAAATAATAAGTCCCAATTAGACAGGTAAATACAAATAAATAGCAATCAAAATCATACTAAAATCGTACTATTAGGATATAAATATTTTTTAAAACTACCACAGCAAGTAAAAGAAGTACACAGTTTAATAAGGCAAATTAAATAATTGTCAGTTCTAGGTTTTCTGAACTATTGAGATAACATATTTTTGATGGGCAGCTAAAAAATATAGGGTAAGGTAAAGTATTTCAATTTTACATATAATAACGCCCTATGTTAAGAGGATCTGCGAAATAATTGTATTAGTTTGCCGCCATTTTTTAATTTTCTTTTTGAAAATTATAGGTGAGTTTATTTCACGAATTTCTAACGGGATTCCATTGTACAATCTTGGACCGAGTAATACATGATTTCTCAAGGTAAGAGTTTTGTTCACTTTGGAACATATACAGTAAGAGGTTGATTTCTGGTCGAGTACTTATTCTTTGTAGAGTTTTTGATTTTGGTAATTTTTTCTTTATTTTACACACACTGAAAATAAAGTTGTTTGATATCAAGGACATGCGATAAGTCAAACAGTTCTACTGTGGGTAATTATGATTGGGGATATATGGTGATTATATGCACCACCTCATGCAATTAAACCATATCTGAGTTGTGATTCAACTAAGGCGTAATATATAGACTTCAACTGTTCAACATTTACCATCGTTTCGTAGTGCCTGAATAAGTAAAGCAAACTACGTGATTTTCCAGTTAGTTTTTTAATATGGTGGTCCCATTTCAGATTGCAGTCGATGATCAGACCAAAGTAGTTAGTTATAGTCGTCGGTAGTATTGAGAAAATTATTGTTGGGGTTGTTCACAAAAGAGGGTGGAAGTTTTCGTAATTGATTTTCTGTATACTGAAGGGCACATGATATGTTTTATCAAAGTTGATGGTCAATTTCCTAGAGTCAAACCATTCTTTTATTTTTTAAAAGTCTTCTTGTGCCTTATTAAGTAAGTTTGTCCAATCATTTGCGTTATAGAAAACTGCAGTATTATCTGCGAAGCTTATAATTTGGCTTTCGGTATCAAGGGAGAACAGATTATTCAAGTAAATATTGAAAAGACAGGGACCTAGCACACTGACCTGTGGTACACCATACTTGATGGTTTTGAACTCACTCAAAGTTTCCTGAACATCTACACATTGGCTTCTTTCTGCCAAATAGCTCCTCAACAACTCCAGGCATGGTCATCTCATTCCAAGTTCCTCCAGCGTCTCAATCAGTTTCTCATGGCTTACGGTATCGAAAGCTTTAGCCAGGTCCACAAATATACAAAGTGTCGGTTTTCCCTCGTCAAGGGATTCATATATTTTTGAGGTGAGAGAGGCTATTGCATCTTGAGTGGACATAGTCTCTCTGAAACCGAACTGCAGCGGAGAGAGGATCTCATATTTCTCTAGGAATTTGCACAAACGTGATGAGATGACTGTTTCTATTATCTTTGCAAGGCAGGAGATTAAAGATATAGGCCTATAATTCAGACATTCCAATTTGTCGCCTTTCTTATAAATCGGTTTAATTTTGGTCTTTTTGAATGAACTGGGGAATGTACCTTTTTCCAAAACTATATTCGCAAGATGGCATATTGGTCTACATATACTATTACATATGATTTTCAAGGTATCTGAGCTTATTGAGCCCAACCTGGGTGCCTTGTTCGTTCTGAGTTTGTGAATTATTTGTATTATTTCAGCTTCAAAACATTCCTCTAGATATATAGTTTCGTTTCATTGAAATTTTTTGTTTCTGTAATTTGCTGTGCCAGATGTTCTCATAAGCTGGTGTTTGTATCAAAAAAATTGTTGGGTATTTCCAGCGGATTATTTGAAATCGCATTATTTTGCAGACGAATTTCTCTTATTTCAGTTTTTTTATTATTTTGGTTTGTAGACTCCCTGAGTGTTTCCCATAATTTTTTTGAATTGTTTTTATTTTTTCTAATTTTGTCCTTGAAAAAGTTTGCTTTTGTTTTCTTTATGAGAAGATTGAGACTATTTCTATAAGTTCTATATTCAGTTTGGAGTTCTACATTTTCCCAATATTTGTGCCTCTCTTTATTCAATTTATTCCGTTTTTTGATGGATGTTATTAAACCACTAGTGATCCAAATATTTTCTTTTTTTATATATGTTTTATTTTGACCATGGCTTTCTGTACCTACATTTGTATTTTCTCTGTTAAATTATCTGCCAAGGTATCTGCATCCTCGTTCTGGAGGAAGTCGTTCCAGGAAGTGTTTTCATTCTTTTATAATTTATCGTATGTGGGTTCATCGGGCTTAGATCTGATTTTTCAGTTATATTTTCAATTTTAAGCATTGTAGTGAAATGGTCGCCAATAGAGCTTTTAAACGCGATTGGTATAACTTTGTTAACTATATTCCTAGTGAATAAATGGTCCAACCATGAGCTTGAGTTTCCTTGAATTCTGGTGTATGTATTTATTTTTGAGATTAAATTGTTTTCATTCAGAATGTTAAGGTAATCATTCGAATCATCCGTTTCAGAAAGTATATTTATGTTTATATCTTCTCCAAGAATAACCTGATTATTGTTGTCCTTCAAGTGATCTCCCATGAAATTTTCAAGACACTGATTGTACGCTGGTATATCTGTTGATGGTGACCTATATATCCCTACAATAACTTTATTACATTTCTCTAATTTTACTGTTAGTTTTATTGCCGTGAATCAGTGTATTTTGATATTTTGAGTACTATAGTTAAAACATCTCTTTATGAAAATTACTACTCCATCATTTTGATTGAGGTTTCATTCGCTATATATCAGATCATATCCCTTCAGGCGATATAAATGGGTATTTCCAATGATTCTGGTTTCTGTTAAGATTATGCAATTAAAATCCTCCTCTATTTGCTGGAAGTCAATCTGAACATATTCAAAGTACTTCGAGATACTACAAATATTTAGGTTGTATACCGAGAATCCGTTTATGGATTTGAGTTTGTTTCTACAATCCTCATATGATTCGTATACATGAGTCTCTGCTATATTCCCCTCAAAATCTCTAATGAAAGCGTCCATATTATATTAGTAAGCAATAAACCCAAAAAACAAAGTAATACACGAAATTGAAAGCATGAACGTAAGGGTTAATGAATGCATTAACGTTAACAAAGTGGTTGAAATGATTATATGCTAATCTATAGAAATAGAAATGAATAAAAAAACATGCATAAATGAGTAGAGCACTAAGTGTTAATTTGTATCTATTTATTTGAACGTTGGCTTCGTGTGCTCTCTTTCAAGGCAGGTCCACCAGCTATTGTTTTAATGTTCTTCCTGCTTCCGATGTTTTTGGGTGTGTTGGCATCAATAATAGTTTTCTTGTGTTCTACTTCTTTGAAATCTTCCTGTTTTATGGGGCGGATACTTTCTCTGGAAATTCGAATTCTTTATCAAAATTTCGTATATTCGGCGTAGGAGGAGCACCGTCGCGGTGCGTTCCTATGAACAATTTATTTCTTTCAATTCTTTCACAGTATAGGCTTTATCGTTGACGTACAGTTTACTACCTTTTATATAAGATCTATCGATATGATCTACTCTGGCCTTATTCAAGAAGGTTCTCAAAATTCTATTTTTACGTCTTTGTTCAAATGTAAGATCGTGTGAGATGGCAACGCCCGTGCCTTTCAATTTTTTGCACTGCTTCAGTATCTCGATTTTCTTCAAATATGACAGGAATTCGACTTTCACAGGAGGTTTTTCTGTGTTGTTGAGGTGGTATATATTATTGAAATCAGCTATTCTAACATCAACTTCCAGTAGTGTATTTAGTTTTTCACTTATAGTATTAGCTGTGTTCTCCTTGTTTTCCAGGCTAAATATTATAATATTGTTCTTCTTTGAATGTCTCTCCAAAGTCTCTACTTAATTTTTCAATGTTTGATTTTCTTTTCCAATATAATACACTTTTTGTTTGAGTTCCTCTACTTTCATTAAAAGTCTTGTTTCGGTAGCTTCAATCGAATATTTAATTTCACTTCTGTTCCTTATTACTCCTCTTTCGAATTTCCAATCACATTTATCGAATCCGATTCCTTAGCTTGATGAAATTTTGTCTATGGATAGCTTTGGGTATTTTATTTTCATTCGAGTTTTTGTCTCTCCGCTAGGCTATGATCTAAGGTCCACTGCTTAGTAATGTATGCTGTTCAATTCCTACTATTATATATCGTACATTATCATTATTGATGTAATTAATGCTTGTGTGTTGCTCTGTGTGTTTTTCAGTAATTAATTTTAGGTTTAGACATTCCAAAAAATGGAATATTTGGTGACAGCACTTTGTAACACTCTTTTCACTAGGCAGACCACACACTACATACATATCTTAACTCTATTCTGGGCGTGATTTCAAAGGACTTGTAATCAATGTGTTTTCTTGTCTTCTAATTGAATGCTTGACTGTGTATTCTGAAAATAATATGAAATACTCATATATGTATGTTTGTTTCAGTATCTACCTGCTCAAATTGAGTGGAAAACAATAGTTGAAGATTCTGGAGGAAAATGGAAGTTCCACCATTGTCTTGGAGCTATTGACAGCAAACATGTTGCCATAGTTCTTCCGTCAGATGCTGAATCATATTTTTACAACTATAAAGGTTTCAATAGTTAAGTTCTTCTTGTTATAGCGGATTCGAATTATGAATTGATCTCTACTTTAACAATGAAACCAATGAACACGTGTCATAAGTAGGTGTGTTTGAAAAGTGATTTTGCCTCCCGATTACTAAACGGGTGTTTGCAGCTACCCGTTCCGTCAAATATGAATGGTACAATACTCCCGTATATCTGGGTAGCTGACGAAGCTTTCGAAATGAGTAAAACAATGATAAAACCATTTTCGCAAAAACAATTAACAAAATAGAAAAGAATTCTTAACTATCTACTGTCTCGTACTAGATGAATAATTAAGAACGTACTTGAGATTTTAGTTATTAGATTTCGGGTACTACAAACAATAAATTTAGATCATCCCAGAATAAAAACAGTAGTATTTGCTTGTTGCGCATTGCACAATAATTTGAGAAAATCATCACACCAAGCTTATACTCCACCTGACTGCCTGGATAGAGACAATATGGAAACTGACACGATATATAATGTACTTGTCGGTGTTCTGCGGTACACAAAAGGGGAAAAATCAAGTAGCCGTACAATATCGAGAAGACTTTTCGCAGAATTTCAACTCAGTTGGAGCAGTATCATGACAAGAAAGTTTTATATAAGTATATGAACAAAGTAAAGTTATTAGTGTTTTTAAATGAAACTCACGGTCTCTAGTTAATTCCACAATATAATAAAAGTTATTGAAAATTCTAAAAAATTGACAATTGTTTCGATAAATCAATATCATCGTCAGAATGACAGAAGTTACATTTCATTTTATGCCTACCTGATGTTTAGTAGTTATTTTTGGCTAGACCAAGAAGTAACCTAACTTGTGATTGGCTTAATATATGTTTATAGAAAAAAAAAGATGTGATATTACAAATATTGAAGCTTAGATATTATTAGCCTTATGGTGATATTCTGGATATCTTTTTCCCTAATTAAGATCAGTATAACTGTGCAATGATATAGAAAACCAGGAAAACTATATCTGCTGATCTTTACAATTATCACTTAAGAATACAGTTTATTAGTGGTGAACTCCCTAGATTTAACTGTTCATTGACAACTTCATATTGTGGGTTTCTTAAATGTCTTCTAATTTCCAGTTCTTCAAGGAAATCCAGTTCTTGTTTCTTTTCACAAATATGCAGCACTTCTAGTTCTGTGTTAGGTGTCAATGAATGATTGGTGTCAAGTAGATGTTTTGCGTAGTGGAATTTATCTGGTTGTTTTAATCTGTATGCTCGTAAGTGCTCACTGTATCGTATTTCAAAATTCCTAAGGGTCTGACCCAAATAGAGAGCATTACATTCTGGACATTTGAGTTTATATATACCTGACTTCTTTAATAGTGGTATTTTTGTTTTTACATTTAAAAATTTTATACTAACATTACTTTCTGTTTTAAAAGAAATTGTTGTATTCGTTGCTGAAGATATTATCTTTGAAATATTATTAGAAATATTTCCTGCATATGTGATGGTTTTATAAGTTTCAATTTCATCAGCTTGTTTAGGATATATTAGTTGTAATGCCACTTTTTCTTCTTTCTTACTAATTAGCTTATTTATCATATCTAATGGATAACCGTTAGATGTTGCTATTTGTCTAATTGTATTAATCTCTCTATCAAAATTAAATTTGTTCATAGGAACTGAAAAAGCTCTATGTATCATTGAATTATATGCTGCTAGTCTGTGTGAAATAGAGTGGTTTGAATTGAATGGAATTGTCACATCAGTCTGTGTTGGTTTTCGGTAAATTGAATAATCAAGTACATTATTAACTCTTTGAATTTTTAAATCAAGAAAATTGATTGAGCTATTTTCTTCAATTTCTAATGTAAATTTAATTTTCGGGTGTAAATTATTGATGTGGTTGAAAAATACATCTAATTGTCGTTCACTATTCATAAAAAAAGCTAATATGTCATCTACATATCTATACCAAAATAAAATACGAGTATTTTTCGAAATATTACTTTCAAAGATCTTTCTTTCTAAATTGTCCATAAAAATGTTTGCTAAAATAGGTAATATAGGGCTTCCCATTGGTAAACCTTCATTTTGAATATATATATCTTATTGTCAAAAGTGAAATAATTCTGATTAATGCATACATCGAATAAATTAAGTATATCTGATATTATTCCTGGATTAATATTTTTATCTTCTAGTAATTTTCTTACAGTATTAGACATTCTTTAGGAGGAATTTTAGTAAACATATTAGTTACATCGAACGAAACGAGTTTACAGTTATCTTGCAAGTGGATTGCTTTCAACTTTTTGATTAGTTCTATTGAATTTCTAATTGAGTACTGAGATTCATATCCGTAAGTTTTGAGTATATTGTTGAGCTTATTTGCCAATATATTATTAGGAGCATTAACATGAGAGACTACAGGTCTAATTGGTTTAGTTATTTTATGTAATTTAACTGTTCCATATAATTGTGGACAATGAGGATTCTTATGCATGATAGACCTCTTTTCGTAATCATTTAAAAAATAATTTGAATTATTAACAATATCCCTTACATTATTAGAAACCTTTTTTGTTGGGTCTGCTGTAAGAACTTTTACATCGCTGGATTCTATAAAGTTATATATTTTGGAATTGTAATTTTCAGTCGTCAAAATAACAGTTGTGTTTCCCAGATTTTGTAACTGTTAGGTTATTATCCTCTATCTTCTTTTTTATTGCATTTAAAACTGTAATGTCAATTAGACCTGTAGTCTCTTATGTTAATGCTCCTAATCATATATTGGCAAAGAAGCTCAACAATATACTCAATACTTACGGATATGAATCTCAGTACTCAATTAGAAATTCAATAGAACTAATCAAAAAGTTGAAAGCAATCCACTTGCAAGATAACTATAAACTCGTTTCGTTCGATGTAACTAATATGTTTACTAAAATTCCTCCTAAAGAATGTCTAATACTTGTAAGAAAATTACTAGAAGATAAAAATATTAATCCAGGAATAATATCAGATATACTTAATTTATTCGATGTATGCATTAATCAGAATTATTTCACTTTTGACAATAAGATATATATTCAAAATGTAGGTTTACCAATGGGAAGCTCTATATCACCTATGTCAGCAAACATTTCTATGGACAATTTAGAAAGAAAGATCTTTGAAAGTAATATTTCGAAAAATATTTTATTTTGGTATAGATATGTAAATGACATATTAGCTTGTTTTATGGGTAGTGAACGACAATTAGATGTATTTTTCAACCACATCAATAATATACACCCGAAAATTAAATTTACATTAGAAATTGAAGAAAATAGCTCAATCAATTTTCTAGATTTAAAAATTCAAAGAGTTAATAATGTACTTGATTATTCAATTTACCGAAAACCAACACAGACTGATGTGACAATTCCATTCAATTCAAACCACCCTATTCCACACAGACTAGCAGCATATAATTCAATGATACATAGAGCTTTTTCAGTTCCTATGAACAAATGTAATTTTGATAGAGAGATTAATACAATTAGACAAATAGCAACATCTAACGGTTATCCATTAGATATGATAAATAAGCTAATTAGTAAAAAAGAAGAAAAAGTGGCATTACAACTAATATATCCTAAACAAGCTGATGAAATTAAAACTTATAAAACCATCACATATGCCGGTAATATTTCTAATAATATTTCAAAGATAATATCTTCAGCAACGAATACAACAATTTCTTTTAAAACAGAAAGTAACGTTAGTACAAAATTCTTAAATGTAAAAACAAAAATATCACTATCAAAGAAGTCAGGTATATATAAACTCAAATGTCCAGAATGTAATTCTGTCTATTCGGGTCAGACCCTTAGGAATTTTGAAATACGATACAGAGAGCACTTACGAGCATACAGATTAAAACAACCAGATAAATCCCACTACGGAAAACATCTACTTGACACCAATCATTCATTGACACCTAACACAGAACTAGAAGTGCTGCATATTTGTGAAAAGAAACAAGAACTGGATTTCCTTGAAGAACTGGAAATTAGGAGACATTTAAGAAACCCACAATATGAAGTTGTCAATGAACAGTTAAATCTAGGGAGTTCTCCACTAATAAACTGTTTTCTTAAGTGATAATTGTAAAGATCGGCAGATATAGTTTTCCTGGTTTTCTATATCATTGCACAGTTATACTGATCTTAATTGGAAAAATGATATCCAGGATATCACCAAAGGTCTAATAATATCTAAGCTTCAATATTTGTAATATCACATCATCTTCTTTTTTCTATAAACATATATTAAGCCAATCACAAGTTAGGTTACTTCTTGGTCTAGCCAAAAATAACTACTAAACTTCAGGTAGGCATAAAATGAAATGTAACTACTGTCATTCTGACGATGATATTGATTTATCGAAACAATTGTCAATTTTTTAGAATTTTCAATAACTTTTATTATATTGTGGAATTAACTAGAGACCGTGAGTTTCATTTATAAACACTAATATGAGCATATTCTACGAAGTAAGGGTCGAGACAGTCAATTTAATTAAAATAAAGTTATTTTATAACTGTTACTGTTAACCTTCTTTACTCACCTCAATCTCACTTTCTTCAAGATTCGACCAAGTCTACGGCGGTGTTAGGAATGATAAATAATTATAATACCACAGTTTCGAAACATACACATCATTGACACCTATACCCGATACCATTTTTTATGCTCCTTTCGAAAAGTACTTCGCAAATTATTAATTTTTGGTGCTACGACATTTCTATTCGCCACTAGATCAATCTTCTTCACTTTATTTACTGACAGATCATATGCATCATTTCTTTCAGTTTCATTGTGACAATCTTTATGTTTCACTTGCCACAACATTCCATTTGTACGGAACAATTCAATAAATTCTAACAATAAATATCTTGTGCACGACGCTATTTGGTCCAAACAAACAACAAAAATAACAACTGCAGACCCAGAAGACACCACATACAACCTTCAGTCAAACTGATCCGTTCAAAATGGAACGATAAATATACCACATACCATAAGTTTATCGAAACGGTAGAGATAAGCATCGAAAAGAACTCCACTATGATGATAAGTGATAGGGAAGACTGGGAAAGGAAATCTTCTTCTTCTTAAATGTGCCTTGTCTGGTCTCCCTGACATTGGCGATCACCCTGGCGAAAGTCGTACGGTCCTCTTTTAATCGAAAAAGTCACAAGCCTTCCTTACACCGGTACAGTTCCGAATAATTCTGAGCCACGAATATTGTTTCCTTCCTGCTCCATGTCGCCCCTCAATCTTTTCCCTGAGTATAAGCTGTAGAAGACGATATTTATCACCTCGCAGAATACATCCCAGATATGCTGTCTTTCGGCATTTTACGGTTGTCAGTAGTTGACTTTCGATGTTTGCTTTTCGTAGCACATTTTCGTTTGTAACATATTTCGTCTATGAAATACGAAGCAGTCTTCTATTCAACCACATTTCGAATGCCCACAGTTGATTCATCGTTCTAATCTAGTCCATATTTCCACTTCGCACAAAAGTACTGACAATACGTAGCATTTAACCAGCTTCAAATTCAGGCTGTCACTGCAGAGAAACGATCTCATATTATTTAAAGTTATCTGGGCAATCTCTATTCGACAATTTATCTCGTGGCCCGGATTTAAATCCTCTGCATTGAGACTCCCAATATACTTGAACCTAGAGGCTCGTTCAATGTGGTTACCGTTAAGTTCCAGGGTAGCTCCATTATGCGGTTACCAACTGACTATCTAAAAGTTGGTCTTTGTAGTGTTGATTTTAAGACCTTGTCGTTCTTCCACGTCAGTAATTCCAATTATAAGAATTTGTAGTCCCTCGATCGTATTCGCTAGTAACACTGTATCATCTGCATATCTGATTGTAGTTAACGGTTCTTCGTTTATTTCGATGTCAAGGTCTGTTTTCCCTTCGAATGCTTCTTTGATTATTCGATCGGAGTATATATTGAACAGCAAAGGCGATAAGATGCAACACTGGAAAGGGAATACACCAACCAAAATCTCAAAGATAACATCATCAGATGGTACACAGATAGTTCATAAACCTGAACAGAAGGTTACGCTGGAGTATTCGAGGTTGGCACAGGATACTCATTATTGTTGGGCTCATGTTCGAGCGCCTTTCAGGCAGAAATACTTGCAATTCAAAAATGCCTGGAAATGAATTTAGAAAGAAACTATCAGAAGTTTGACTGCGATTCATTCTAATAGTCAAGCACCTATCAAATCAATGAGCTTCGATGTCATTGACTCAAGGCCTGTATGTGAGTGCCAAAGAAAACAGGATTGGAGCTCAAATGCTATTATTAGCTCGGAGCCTTTCTGTAGTGAAGGAATATGCTCCTATGAAAAAGAGTTTCGGAAGAAGGAGGAACCCGAACAAGAAGCACTCTGGCGGTGCCTTTCATGGCTGGATCACTCCAAAACGTTCCTGCGCAATTTTGATACCGCTAGATCCAAAAAGTATGTGGATCTCAGCAAAAACCAGGTACATCTCCCCATGGGCTACCTTACAGAGCATTTCCGTCTAGGGAATCACCTAATGAGATTAGGTTTAGCAGAAACTAGTGAGTACAGATTCTGTAAGGAGGAGGGAGATGATCCGGATGAAAGCTTTGGACAAGATACTTGTAGAAGCGAGGATTCAATCTTCGTGAAACTATCCCAAATACTGTTGTTCATTAAAACTCTACTTCTGGAATGCGAGCTGTAGAAGTGGCGAGAGCAGCCCTGATAGGAATATGGGGCAACAAATCTTAATTTTGCATTGCAATGTAGCTCCGTTAACAACCTAATATATTCAAATAGATACAAAATATTTCCACAAGCTTCGAGACGAAAATGGTTAATTTAAAGACTTTTGTAGTCACAAAAAACTGAAATTTTAACAATTGCAGATAAAAGACCCCGCCCTTTTCTAATGACAAAGTGTCGTTTCGCCAAATGTAATAAATTTTGAATATGATGTTGTACTCGACTTGTTGACCAAAAGTGTCCATGGGACCAATTCAATCCTATGACTAGTTTTTAAAATACAGGGTGTTAAAGTCGAGAAATCCATATTTTTTTAGACTACGTAACTTGATTAAAAAGAGAAAAATAAGCATTTTTAGTTGATTATAGCATTATTATGTCCTAGTCTAACGAAAACATACACATAAATAGTTCAAAATGTAAACATATACAGGGTGGTTCTGAGTTACATCATGGGGAGTTTTTGAAATTCTGGGAGAATGTGATATGGAATGAAAACATGGTCAAAAATAAAAACTTACATAATGTTTACTGTTCTGACATTATATAAACCCATTTTACATTATATGTTAATTCATCCACAAAAAGGCGTTTCTTAAAAAATAAAAAATTACACTCTGTATATTAGGGAATTTGTTATTAATATTGATTATGCATTTAATAACTAGAGAACAATAGTTTTTATAGAATACAGGGTGATAGAGACATCTAATTCGTTTTTGATGTAGCGATAATTAAAGGAATGTTCCCATTTCAGAATCACCCTATATTTTTCAATTAGATCCGTCTAAATGGACGATCTATTTATTATTGTAATTAGCTTTAAGCAATTAATAACTTCATATAATTTCATAATTTTAGTATGATGCGTTTTTAAGATTCCAATATATGTATTTAGTGAACCATATTAAATATCAGACATATCCATTCATGTATAATAATTTCCATTTGTGAGTACAGAAATCGTTGTTTACTATCGGCCATGGAGCTAGTATATATCGGTTAAATAGGAAGAAACAGAAATGCAAGTGGATAAAAATAGTTATTTAATACTTTTAATGTGTACAGTAGTTTGTTATGGATTTGGTATCTTCTAAAAACATTATTTTAGTAAATGGTAAATATTTTTTCATAAAATATCTGGAACCATTTCAATATTTCCAGGTAAAATTCGGTCATGTGCAGCATCAATATAATTTAATAGTTTGATTGATGGAAACTTAACATGTTCTTGATGCCTGGCAAAACCAAGGAACCATATAACACTTGATACATGAGCACATGTTCCTAGGGTTCTAGTTCCTGACCGGCAAGTACAGAAATATCCCAAGATTGACTGCTCTTCATCATCATCATTAGGATCTCTATAAACTACTCACAGCATATGTTTAGTATTATTTCTAAATCTAGAATTTAGCCGGAACCTTAAAAAGTTCGGTTCTTCCACGTGTTCATCGATCTGTGAAATATAATCTTCCTCTCTTTGTAATTTATCCTGGATATAAGAACTGGTAAGATGGATGACTTAACATTTGATTTGCTAACTCCACTGTTCCAGGTATTGCTATTAGAAGATGGAATTTATTAAGTAAGGCGCCAGCAATAGAATAAAACTTCCGCAGTCTTGCTGCGTGAGTTAAGCTAATTCGTCCAGGAAAAAAATTAAAAATTGATTTTAAATGTCCATTTCTGGCCTCTACTATACAGCGCGCACTTGTTATTAAACGAGCCGTATTCGCTTCGAACGGTGTTACCCTAATAACACACTTTGTTCCTGAAACGTTCTTTTTATGTTCCCAATTGTTTTGAATGTCCCCGCTTTAAATATGATGTTTCCGGAACATCTTTAGCATAAGATGTTATGCGTATGTTCCTGGAACATACTAATTAGGTTTTTGATTTTCTCATATAAAATTAAAGAACCATTTTTCATAAGTAAAAAATTGTATTTTTTATTATATAATATATATTCACAAAATGTTGCAACTGTCCCTGCTGCGCTGTTTTGAAAATCGATAATAGATTTGGATTTGCTGTTTTTACAGTACACGCATCGGTGGAATTAATCAAACAGGAAATTAACCATTTTTTCTAATTTCATCAAAAAATATAAGTTCATAATCTGTTATAACTTATAACAAAGAATTTATACAGAGAAATGGCTAACATTTTCACTGAGTACTAGTTATAGTTAAAAAAAGAGAAGAATGTTGACAAAAAAGAAGAAGAACGAGCATCTCAGACGAATATACAGAATGTGGGTTATCTGTGATACAGAACACCTCCAAGGCATTACACTACACACGTTGTTTCCCGCGCAAGTGTTTATTTCTGGCTAGTGTTTTATTTGTTTTACCTGCAAATCACCCACGTTTTACCCATTTCTGTGGATTCTGAGCTGAGGTTTTACCTGTTTTGTAAATTTTGCGGACTGAAAAAGAAATTCTCGTTTGAGGTAAGTGCATATCACTAGTTTTATTCTCTTGGCATACTAAACTTTCGGGACTGGCACAATGGCTGATGAATATTCAAAAAGAATAATCCTCCATAAGTTTTCTACAAGGTTCAAACGACAGCGAATTCATAGTTGTACATCCAACACTTCCGACTTCACCTCGGAATTGATTACAAGTGATGTGAGCAGTGAATCAAACTTTTTACATCATGATTCATCAGATTCTGAGTTTGATGATGCAAATAGTTCGATTACCAAACGGCTCAGTTATCAAAAAGCTGAAAATGTGAATGGTTTCATCAACATATGCAATAATGAAAAATTTACCAATAAAAATACAATATGTGATATTTTGTCTCAAAATACTCCTTCAATATCACATGGTGAAAATATAGAAAACTTGCAAGTTTCTCCAAATACCCTTTCCACCCAATTGGTTAACTGGTCCATAGAGCATAATATATCACATATTGCTTTATCAAAGTTGCTAGGTATACTTCGAGAACAGAACCTGGATTTACCTAAAGATGCCCGAACTGTACTTAAAACACCAAGGAATACGAATATAGACAATTTAGATCCTGGATTTTATTATCATTTTGACTTTGAGTCATCGTTAAGGATATTAATAGACAAATTGAATGACAAATTTGTAAATAATCTAGGAGTCATTGTAAATGTGGATGGTTTGCCTTTGTCGAAAAGTTCAGGAAGTCAGCTGTGGCCAATAATGATTAGTTTATTTAAATTAAACAAAAGAGAAGTTGAAATTGTTGGGCTTTTCCAGGTATTTGAGAAACCTACAAGTGCTAATTTATTCTTAACTAAGTTTGTAAATGACTGCATAACAATATTAAATAATGGTTTAATTCATAATGGTAACTTTTACTCTGTCGAAATAAAAGCTTTTATATGTGATGTACCAGCTAAATCATTTATAAAATGTATACGAGGTCCCAGTGGATATAAATCATGTTCAAAATGTGATATTGAAGGTGTTTATAAAAATAATAAAGTTTGTTTTCCAAATTTCTCAGATCACTTTCATTTGAGAACTGATGCTACTTTCAGGAGAAAAGAGCAGGAAACTCATCACATAGACACAACTGTTTTAGAAAATTTACCTGGCTTAAACATGATATCTAGCTTTCCTTCAAATTATATGCACGTTGTGTGCCTTGGAGTGATGGAAAAGTTGTTACTTAATTTATGGATCTGTGGTAAACCTCCATATAAATTTTCATTGCATCAGGTGAATCAAATTTCTCAAAAACATTTGGAGTTTAAATCCCAAATACCTCAAGAATTTGCCAGAAAACCAAGATCACTTTCTGAAGTAAAACGTTGGAAAGCAACAGAATTGAGATTATTTTTGTTTTATACTGGGCCGGTAGTTTTAAAGGATTATATTCCAGAGGGAATGTATCAAAATTTTATGTCATTGCATGTAGCTTTTATTTTACTGTCCCTATGTAAAAATCTTGAATATGCAAATGATTTGTTGGAGTATTTTGTTCAAACTTTTATAATTATTTATGGAGAAGAACACTTGTCTCTATATGTGCACAATTTATTGCATATTGTTGAGGACTCAAAAGAATTTGGAAGTATAGAAAACTTTAGTGCATTTCCATTCGAAAACAATATGCTTTTTTTAAAGAATTTGGTTCGAAAAGGAGATCAAGCGCTTCAACAGATTGTAAATAGAATTATAGAAAGGAAAAATGCAAATAAAAATGTTACTTCATGCATTTAGAATTCAAATGTCACTGTGTTAAAAGGAGATCACTATGGAGGTCCAATTCTTCCAAATGTTAGAAGTGCAAAGCAGTTCAGTAAGATTTTGGTTAAATAATTTTTTTTTGTCTATTGAAGAACCAAATAATTGTTTTTTAGTAGAAGATGGAAGTGCTGTTAATGTTAAAAATATAGTTTCAGTTAACAATCAGATACAAATTATTGGAACAAAATTTGATGTCTTGGAACACTTTTATAATCTACCTTGCAATTCATCTGAATTAAATATATTTTTGGCATCACAGGAAAGTTCTCAACTTGAAGTTTGGTCATTGTCGGAAAATATTCAAAAATTTGTAAAATTAAAGTATCATGATAAATTTGTATTATTTCCTCTTTTACACACTAGTAACAATTAATTTGTTTGTTGATTTACTTTCGATTTCTCATTTTTTAATTGGAATTTAATTTAATTTTAACTATTAAACTGTCTGTCCATTTTTTATCAAAACATGCTCTAAGTACACAACAAAATTTCAGTTTTGGTAATTCACTCGGAGGTAACCTATACTGAATAGTTATGGAAGTTATAGTGACATTTAAGAGAAGTCGATTTAGATACATACATTAAAATAAAAAACTTTAGCCTCTTCTACTGTAAAATTCGCTAAATGTAACATAGTGTACTATGCCTCTGATCTACAGATATTGTATTATTATGGAAACATAACAGTTTAACTGTACTTAGGTATATGTTTAAAAAAAGTTACAAAAGATTTTTTTTTATTTGTATAAAACATTATTCTGGTTCTGACCAGTAGTAATATTTTTTTTATTTTGAGCTTTCATGTCTTCACCACCATCGTGAACCGTGGTTGTTTTTGAACCAACTGAAGAGGAAGAACATGAATCGGTACAGGCAGTGCCATCAAAATGGATTGAAGGGGATCAATGTTTTTGGCAATCCCTGTCTGCTGAAAAATTAAATGTGGGAATCAGAAAGTGCCATTTCAATACCTGCTGGCCAAGGCATAAAGTGCGGAAATTGAGAAATTCTACTTTTAGTGAGTACTGTGAAAATGTACTGAATAATCTCTCAGAACCTTCTACAGTTGTTACAATGATTTAATGGAATTTTCATTATTTTCTTCCTTTAAGAATGAAGTTTCTTCTAGAGAAAATTTAAAGATTATTTAATTCTAATAATCCAGTTTGAATCTTTCCGTTCCAAATTGAATGCAAATATTGATATGTAGAAGCTGTAAACATAACTAGAACTATTTTTGACTTTGTTCAAATATTACAATAATTGTTTTATAAGTAAATTCAGCAATTTTCCTAAATTAAATACTATACGATGAAATTAGAGTAAATAGAGATTTAAAAAGCTTTATTTATTTGGATCAAATTTAAATGTAATATAATTTTCTAGATGATTATGCTTTAGCAAGAAAAAAAAAGCTAAAAAGGATGAACTAACAAGAGATCTGGGCACTGATGATGAAGATGAGTTTATTCCCAGAAAGCACACAATACAACCACTACATTACTTATCAGATTCTGACAGTGATGATGTGGTTACACCTAAACAAAAAAAAATTGTTCAAGTTGCCACTTCCTCCGAAGATACAAAGAACAGGAGACATTTATGAAAACTTAGGTAATTTATTGTTTAATTGGAAATGCAAAAGACTGCAGATTTTATACACGTCTACACGTCTCAAATTATGAAAAAGTGACTGAAAGTTTTGTATTTTCACAAAAGCAAAACACAAGTATTCATAATATTGCTTAACTGCAAAATGTTTATTTCTTAGTTTTCTTTCCTTTTAGATACAATGCAAATGACATCTAACAAACATCAGTATGATTTTGAGGAAGCATTTACAAAAGAAAATGAAGGTATTGTTTAGTTTTGAATATTTCTGTAAAATTGTCAGGGTAAATTTACTTATATTCACAAAAATTATTTTTTGGATTCAAGATTACTAATACACTTTATTTACAATATCATAGAACGGAATATATCTTATATCTCTTATACCGGCATCATGTAATAGATATTTTTATATGACATGAGTTTTCGTTAACTATGAATACTGCATTATATCTGCAGTTTAATCGTAGCGTTTCAAGATTTATTAGTTGTTTTACGTGGGAATAAAAGCAGCAGGAAGTCTTTAATAAAGTAGAACCTTAAAATACAGAATATATGAGTATTGACGTGATTCTTTTTTTTGTTAGAGCTTTTTAAACCACCTACGATTACAAGGCATTCAACAAGCAACCAAAATCTTTCAGCTGCAAAGGATTCTCAAAATAGTGAGTAATTTTTTTCACTCATTGTATATACTGTGATATACTTACCTAAAATAGTTTTGTTCATCATTAATTAACTAAATTGGATGTATTAGCAAACCAAAATATCTCTTTATTTTAGCCAAAACCTTCATTATCATTCAATATATATAGAGTAGTACAATAACTAATACATTTCATAGAAATTAATTATGAAAATTTGACTAAACTGTGGGTGTATTCTGAATTTATGAATATATCTATATTTGAAGTAAGCTTAAATATATCTTATATGAAAAATTATTTTATTTCAGAGGTCTACTGCGACTGCAAGAAAGGCATATATTTTATTAAAAATTTGCTAGTCGAAGTAAATGGCAAACTAGATCACATTTTAGTGCTGCAGAGTTCCAGAGAAGAACCGTCAGAAAGGGAAGGTGATATTTTAAGCAAAGTGGAAGTTTCGTTTCCAATAAAAACCGAAGATGATTTAAGGAAACTGGAAGCGTTTTTGGAAGACAAATCTAATTTTTCGTCTGTGGTAATTCATTTTTCACATACACTGCTACAAATGATATGTGTTCCAATGCAGAAATATTTTTAAAAGTGCTAAATATTTCGTATGTGGACAAGCACATACTTATATGCGAATTGATTGAAAGTTATCTTCCATAATTTTAGGTTAACTATCTGTCCAAATTTGGAGGAGTCAATTTGACCGAATTTTTAAGAAGATGTTTACAGCCAACCCTATCAGATGATATCGCTCTTCTCTATTCCTTAAAAGGAAGAAAACAGAAGGAGCAGTTTGACACACTGCAATTATGCAGGGCCGTAGTAGGTATGTTTTTGTTAGTCGTATAATTGTTAATTTCAGTAATATTTTATTCATGGATACACTACGTGCACCAATTTTTACACAATGGTGAGAATTTGAAAAAAAATAAGGTTGAAGTACGAAAATATTAAGAAACAAAACTATAAAATTAAAAACAAGTTTATTTTTGGTAAAAGTTTGAATATTCTTTAAAAATAAAAATCGAATTTCCTTTTTGTATAATGCACATGTATTTTGTTACAGAAGCTGCAGAATTAACAAAATTAGCAAAAAATAAAAAAGAAATAGAATTAGCCATTGGAGCATGGCTTAGGAGAGCCCAAGAAAGAAAGCGCAGAGATGGGTTGGTTAAGGCAATTACAATAAATAAAGGAATTTAACAATTTGTTTTATGAGTCATTATTTTTCATTCATTTCTTGAAAATCCTGTAATTTATCCCATAAAACATTCAAAAAACATCTGTACATGCTTTAAAATTGAGGTTCCAGGAATGTTCTAGGAATAATTTGAAACATTCGTGGAATGTTCCAATATTGTGTCCAGGGAATGTTCAAAATGCTCACAAACTTCGTTCCGGGAACATTCTTGGAACAATCTGCGACTAAAAACAACTGTTCCAGGAACTAAGTGTTTGTCGCCAAAGTATGTTCTGGGAACATTTTAAAAACAAAAGTGTGTTATTAGGGTAACTGTAATCGATTTCTAGATAAAAATGGTGGTATATGATAGTGTAGAACTTGTTCTTCTAACAACGGAATAGAGTCTCTGTATCCCCTATCTAATATCACCACGTAACCTTCAGAAAACCAAGTTCGCATTCCGCTGACGTCGTTTGCGAATTCATAATCCTATATAGATGCATCATTAATCCTTGAATCAGGAAAAATGGTCCATTGATAGCTAATGATATTGATTTATCGAAACAATTGTCAATTTTTTAGAATTTTCAACAATTTTTATTATATTGTGGTATTAACTAGAAACCGTGAGTTTCATTTAAAAAACTAGAATATATCCGTCAGCAGCACATATAGTTTTAGGTTTCAGTAAATGTTTATTTCTGTCGCATTGTCCGGAAATTGCTGCTTTTTTCTATTTCATTATAGGTGCAATCTATATATGCTATAGCTTTATGAATATTAGGAGTAGGATTGTACAATTGATTAATATATGGAGATACATGGTTGTTGATATAATCCTCCTTTGTAATTGAATCGACCCCTAAGTGGTTTGGTACAAATCTATGTTACAAGGAAGTTCTTACAATAGAAATTATTCTGCTAGTTGTTTGCCTGGAACCGTAGTTGAAAAGTATGTTCAAAAAATAATCTGAAACAACATGTCTTAGTTTAATTAGGAAGGTCAATAAACTTTTTTAGGAATATTTCTCATATTTCCACCATGCTCAATCGAGTCACAAAATTCATACAATTCCAAAAAATTATTTCTGGAAAGAGAGGTTAGGGATTTGAACTCCTCGTCACTAAAACTGTTTATATCCTCCCAGTTTCTGACTTTGCTATTTTCATGGGCCATATATCTTAAACCTTGAAGAAACATATTTGTCATTGTGTGAGGTTTATTTATAAAATTCAAACCCTCTTGTAATTGGGGCAATAAAAACCACGATCATCCAAATGATGGTTACAAATTCTTAAAAAATCGGGTACATATATGTTACACTCAACAAAAATGACAACTCTATACTTTAAAGTTACTCGATGAAGGTTTACTCTTGATTCATATATTATGCAGGAGCGGCTTGTAGCAGGTGATAAAATATTAAACCGTAGGTAATTATTATTATTTTCTATATTTCTCAGTTCATTTGCTATAGAAATATTACAATTAATACATATCCGTGTGTTGTCAAAAATATCGACGACAGGAAATCCTGCTGCTTGCTATCTGTTACCGGCAATTTGAAGAAAATCTATGTTATCGCGAATTAAACGAACAGTTTGTCTTGGAAAATAAAAGTTGTCACAAACGTAACACTGCATTCCATTTGCTAACGCCATATTATAATATCTAAACACAACAATTAATGTTAAATTGACAATGAAAATGAGGATGACATTTCTAACGCACTTCATTTGTTTCCACAGCACACTTGTTTAGAAAAGTACAAAATTAAGAGATTCTGTTATGGAATGAAAAATGGTCAAAAATAAAGTTACATAGTGTTTACTGTTTGGACATATAAACCCATTTCATATTATATGTATACAGGGTGATTGCTAATTCATCCACAGAAAGGCATTTCTTAAAAAAATTACACCCTGTATATTAAGGAATTTGTTATTAATATTTATTATGGAGTAATAAATAATTACCTAGATAACAATACTTCTTATGAAATACAGGCTGATACTCACGTCTAATTCGTTTTTTTGCAGCGACAATTAAAGAAATATTCATTTTTCAGAATCACCCTATATTTTTCAATTCCATATGTCAAAATGTACGATCTATTTATTTTGGCCATTATCTGTAAGCAATGAATACCTTCCTTAGAGTAATCATAAACATAGATACGGCTTTTCATTCATAAACACGTTTATTTTTGCGGCCAACAATCCTAAACGCCAGTAGTGAAATAATGAATGAATTACAAAAAGTGGGGATGGTATTGTGAATACATGGCCTTGATAATTTCGGCTGTTTTTCTGACAAACTTGGTACCGACGAATCATGATAATACAAAAACATTAAATTAATTAACTTATTTTGTCACTAAAAGTCTTGAAAAACACATCAAAACGACTGAACAAAATGTTTACTATCTAGTTGTAATGGCGCTCCTATAAACAAACCACGTTTGACATTATTCATATTTGCATCTCTTTTTATATGGTAATTAAACAAGGACAAAACTACTGAATAGATTACTATTGACACATTGAACAGGTACTGAAATTTTGAGCAATGTTGTCATTTTTAGTTATAACCATAAAGGTATCTAAGGATAAATCAAATACTTGTTTAAAATCTATATAAGAATATGCCTTTATTAAAATAAATTCAAGTATTATTAATCAATTTTGAAAGCAGCGACTGAAATGCATGAATTAGTATGACTTTTTTTTATTTGCATAATTTTTTAACACATTTTCGATTAAACTTCTAATTCATTTTTCCTACAACTGAAGAGACTGTAAATATGGCAAAGCAGTGGAAGTGTCCGCAAGTGAGCTTAGAATGTGACTCAATATTTAGGTCAGGAAAAAGTCAACACAAACTTATCTATTTTATTTGTCAATCTGAGATACCTTCTTATAATTTCATAATTTTAGTATGATACGTTTTTGAGATTTCAAGATTCATAACTATTGGAACATAGGCTAAGGGTAGATTGTTTGGACAAAAATATAGCGATAGGACCAAATAACCTCAATAAAATATTGCCGTAGAAAAAGATAAAGGGCGTTAAAGTTGAATTTTTTTTCGTTTTTTGCTAATAATTTCGCTAAATATTCATCGATTGTTATAAAAATCGGCACAGAGGTATAATTTTATACTGGCAACATTATTTTGTCTGTTATTCGATATTTTGTTACCGGGGGAGCCTCGTGAAGGATTTCTGATTATGAAATTGTCTGGATAAGATTACATAAACACCATTTCTATGTAATATTGGTACTCTTGGTCAAACACAATATTCTCATTCGTTTTCGAGAAAAACGCAATTGAACAGTTCAGAGTATCGGAAGGGGATTTCAAATATTATAACTCACAAATAGTTATTATACACATACATGAATGGATACGTCTCATATTTAATATGGTTCACTATATACATCTATTGGAATTTAAAAAACGCATCATACTAAAATTATGGAATTATATGAAGTTATTAATTGCTTAAAGCTAATTACAAAAATGAATAGATCGTACATTTTGACGGATCGTATTGAAAAATATAGGGTGATTCTGGAAAGGGAATATTTGTTTAAATATTGCTGCATCTAAAACGAATTAGATGTGTCTATCACTCTGTATTCCATAAAAACTATTGTTCTCTAGTTATTAAGTGCATAATCAATATTAATAACAAATTCCCTAATATACAGAGTGTAATTTTTTAGTTTTTAACCTTCCGCCACTGCCGCGCGGACTCAGACTCCGAAGCTCCCGAGAATTCCAGATTATTTGGAATTCCCCCACTACCTGACCATCTCTGTCTTAGTAATCCTCAAGCGGCATTCCTCGAATATCAGTGTGTTGCCGGGTGCGCAAAGGTGTGTTACGTTACGAATTATAGGCTTTTGCGGAGTGACAGTCCCACGGCAGTAACGCATTCTAATTTCAACATTCAGATTTTTAGTTGCATTTTTGACTAGAAGAAAGGTATTCTACAATTGTTTTTTTTTTAGTTTTTGAAGTTTTAAAGTTTATTAAAATTTTACAGATGGGTAGCTACGAGAAGGAATTAGAAAGGTTGAACAAACTCATGTTAGAGTGTTTAGAAGAGGAATCAGAAGAAGAGAAAGTAGATGATTCGGACGACGATTTGGAAGAAGATAACATAGAAGTACAGGAAGATAACTCAGACACAGAACAGGAAATATCCGATACTGAAATAGAACCAACGGCTAATCTTCCATGCTTTCTTGGGAAAGATGAAAAAACAAAATGGTCAAAATGTGCCCCTCCTTCGTCCAGAACACGTGCAGAGAATTTGATAATTCATCTCCCGGGACCAAAAATGGCTGTACGAGGCTTGAAGTCTGCTATAAATATATGGAAGTATTTCTTTGATTTGGAGATTATAGAACAAATTGTCCGCTATACTAACCAACATATCGACAAGCAAAGACCCAAGTTTGGCGACAGATTGTTGCGAGAGCCAGGCACAAATCTTTCTGAGATGCATTGTTTTATTGGACTGCTATATATAGCTGGCGTGTTAAAGTCTGGTCGGGTCAACATTGATGAGTTATGGAATAACGATGGAACTGGAGTAGAAATTTTTCGAATTGGTATGTCAAAATTTCGTTTTTCTTTCCTACTACAGCATTTGCGATTCGACGATATGGATACCAGAAAGGAAAGACACAAAGTTGATAAATTGGCCCCAATTAGATCTATATTTGATTTGTTCGTTGAAAAATGCAAATCTGCGTATACGCCTTTTGAGAATGTCACTATAGATGAAAAGTTGGAGGCATTTCGCGGGAGATGTGGCTTTCGCGTATACATTCCGAGTAAGCCTAACAAGTATGGCCTAAAAGTATATGCACTGGTGGATTCTAAAACATACTACGCTTGTAATTTGGAGGTATATGTGGGATCTCAACCCCCAGGACCATATGTTCAGGATACTTCTGCTTCAGCCGTTGTTGAAAGACTTGTTGAACCGCTTAGAAATTCAAAAAGAAACTTGACCTGTGATAACTGGTTCACTAGCATTCCGTTAGTACGCAATTTATATTCGAATTATAAACTCACTTTTTTGGGAACGATCAGAAAAAATAAGCGGGAAATCCCCTTAGAACTTTCGAACCCAGTCAAAAGGCCACTTGGGACAAGTATGTTCGCCTTCGAAAACATAATGACATTGGTTTCATATATCCCGAAAAAAAACAAAAACGCACTGCTAGTTTCAAGTCTACACCACGACGACCGAATTGATGGAGCCACGGGAAAACCCGAGATGATAATCGACTACAACAGCACCAAGGGTGGCGTAGACACACTAGATAAGATGTGTGCAGCTTACGATTGCGCCAGGAATACCAGACGTTGGCCGATGGTGATTTTTTATTCAATGTTGAACATTGCAGGAATTAATTCTATGGTGTTGTTTTCCTTGCAAAATCCAGGCAAAAACATGCGTCGTCGTAAATTTTTAAATATGCTTGCTTCGGAGCTAGTAGAAGATCATATCCGTAATCGTGGATTACAGGTCAATATTCCAAAAAGCATAAGACTTAGAATTTCAGAAATGTTTGGAACACCCGAGGGATTACCACAACCTCCAGCTGCAGATCCGGTAAATGTGAGAGGAAGGTGCGAATACTGTGACAGAAGAAAGAACGGGCCGACACGATTCTCATGTAAAACATGTGGAAAGTTTATCTGTTTGGAACATGTTACTTGCGTATGTGCAGATTGCTATTTACATTAAAATTACATGTTAATGATATAGATAGGTATTTTTAAATTAGTTTTATGTATTCCATAACGAGTTTTCTGCATTATTTCTTTCTTTTGTTTTGTATTCAAACATTTTATTTGTTTCGAGTTTTATAAATTTTCTCAATTATTCAAAATAAAGAATTTTTGGTACTTCTTGTGTTTTTGATAAAAACAATTAACTTTTGACAAATTATGACAAAACAAAAAAATTTTTGAGGCCCATTTTGGAGTGCGGACTCTCAGTCCGGCGGCAGTGATCGGTAACAAAATCGTTACGGCAGTGCCGAAAGGTTAAGAAACGCCTTCCAGTGGATGAATTAACAATCACCCTGTATACATATAATGTAAAATGGGTTTATATATTGTTAGAAAAGCAAACATTATGTAAGTTTTTATTTTTCACCATGTTTTCATTCCATATCACATTCTCTCAGAATTTCAAAAACTCCCCCTGATGTAACTAAGAACCACCCTGTATATGTTTACATTTTGAACTATTTATATGTGTACTTTTGCGTTAGACTAGGAGATATTATTGCTACAATTAACTAAAAATGCTTATTTTTTCTTTTTGATCAAGTTACGTAGTTTCAAAAAATATCAATTTCTCGACTTTAACAACCTGTATTTTAAAAACTAGTCATAGGATTGAATTGGTCCCATAGACACTTTCGGTCAACAAGTCGAGTACAACATTATATTCAAAATTTATTACATTTGACGGAACGCCACTTTGACATTAGAAAAGGGCGGGGTCTTTTTGTTGAATACTTGTGTTGCTACCTTAAAACGTAAAGCTAGTGGCCTATAAAACATTATATTCATAAAATGGTCAAATCACATCATCATGTGAATGCATAAATTGATAACACAGGATGTTAGTTTCAAAACATTTTGATCTGCGAGAAAAACATCTGCAATTGAAACAGTGCACCCGTCTGCAATTATTGTATAATCCGATCAATGTGTTTGTTGAAGATCATCTGATATATTCCGGCATTTTGACATGTTCGCAATGACATCCATTTCAATTTTCACCAGTATCATTCTCAGTGAGTGAGGAAGTCGAACAGGATATAGCTTGTCAGGGGTTTTGAGTGACAGTGGATTATATATTGTGGTTTGTTGAAATTCATGTTATAGTATTTCAAAATATTATCAAGAAAGGAGTGTACAGTGGTGTAGCTATAAAACAAACGGTTCGCGACTAAAATAAAATCATATTTTGGGTGATACCTAAACATAGTTTGGAACTTATACTTTTCTTTTTAGATTATAGCAAAATAAAATATATAACGGCGGTAACACAATTAAATTTAATGCTATAAACGTAAACTAAGAAATTTTAAATTTAATGAAACATTAGAAATTAAAGCGAAATGCTGGATCATATGATCAAAATTCATTTCAAAACTCAGTATTGTTGGGCTAGTTACGCTTGTGTCGCTCATGGTAATCCTTAAATAGTTTTCAATAATCTTCAACTTTGAAAATGTTCTCTCAAGAGGAGCTGACGTCTCAAGAAGTGCTAAAATAATAAGAGAGCAATGCCACACATTGGGAAAATTGGAGACAGTGCTTGATGTTTACAAAAAATTATATCAAGT
The DNA here is from genome assembly GCA_963921935.1 of Galeruca laticollis. Lineage (NCBI taxonomy): Eukaryota > Metazoa > Arthropoda > Insecta > Coleoptera > Chrysomelidae > Galeruca > Galeruca laticollis. Next base: position 72,533,716 of record OY998182.1, read on the forward strand.
ACTTCTATAATTGTATTTATATTTTTTCCGACGACCTGCATGAAAACCGTGTCATTCCGCACTCTAAACTAGCGCACAAAGTTATCTATTTCGCACTAGTGTGAAATATTCATTTTGCTCTAGTGCGAAATATTCCGCAGTCACCTGTACTGATAGAATGCTGTGCTTATTTACCTAATAGGTACCTATACCCTGATGTTTACACAATTGTAGGTAGCTGTGAAAGTGACATATACTTAAATAAATTCATGACATATTAATATCTACTGTCAGTGCGTTGATTTGATTTATTTAGTAATCAAATTGATACTTATGTGTATAAGTTGAATCTGCTGATATCTGTAACGAAAGCATGGGATATTCGTCAGACGATGAAACGGTAGATTTTATTTCCATGGACGTCCGTAATTTAGCAAGGGAAACGACGAAAGAATTGCTACCGGAAAAATCAAAACACAAGTATGATCTATCGTATAATAATTTCATGGCATGGAAAGAAAAAAATAATTTGAAAAGCATCTCCGAGGTTGTTTTATTGGCCTACATAGGAGAATTGGGATATAATTACAAGCCAAGTACTGTCTGGTCAATATACTCTATGCTACGGACTTCGTTAATTCCTAGGCATAACGTGAACATAAAAAATTACCAAAAATTGAAAGCTGTACTGGAAAGACTCTCAGATGGATATGATACAAAGAAATCAAGTACTTTGAACCCTCAACAAATTAACCAATTTATAGCGACTGCTCCGGATGAAAAATATTTGTTAATCAAGGTAGGTGCATGGTTTAATTTGTAGAGTTGATTAATTTAGGAAGAGGATATTTATGAAGATATATGAGATATTTTATAACACATCGATGAATAATGAATAATGTGACAGGAATTAAGGCTCAGGCAGTCTAAAGTGTAATTGAAGAAAATGGTCATTTTCCATTGGTGTTAAACAATTGTTCCAATAAAACAATTAATAATTACTATTCTAATAGTACCTGAATACAGGCCAAAATGTACCTTAATAAGTATGTTGAATGTTCAATAAAATTTGATCTTTTTCCTTGTTCAAATATATCTTTCTTAATAATGCAATTCACTTGAAAAATGTCTATTAGTGAAAACTTGTATTATTAGTGGTTCAAACATATTTTGAAAATCCGATATATTTTGTTTTTCAGGTAGGTCGTCGGAAGAGTATAGTGTACAACTCGTGCGGAAACTGGATATTTCAGTCAATATTTAAAGGATATATTCCTTTTGCCTTGAAGCCAGCTTTCTTATTTGACATGTTCATTGCCCTATCACAAATAGCTGAAAATATGCTTCCAAAACGCATCTCACTAATAGAACGTTCTTCTGGATGCTTGTAAAAATATTTAACAACCTCATCGTCCCAGTAGCACTCAAACGCTCTAAAGATAGCTTTATCCATTGGTTGGAGTTCGTGCGTTGTATTACTGGGCAAACACTACAACGTAGTATCGAATCTGTCAGCGGTTTCCAAAGTACTGAAATCCAAGTGATACGTGGCTCCATCAAAAATAAGCAGAACCTAACCTTGAACCTTAAACTTTCCAAAATGCTCTATCCAACGGGATAATGCTACCTTTTTCAGTCATAAGTACTGAAGTCCCTGCAGGCATTGAATCACCCGATTCTTGTTTTTGGCGATTTCCTTTAAATAAAATTACGGGAAAAACTGCTGCTCCGATAGCGTTACCACAGGCCACGACAGGAACATTTTGTTCGTGTACGTTCGTAACGACATGTACCCGTCGTGCCTCTCTTGCAGCTAATACCTTTTGTTGATGGTGCAAACAGAACCTACCTTTCTCGTCGATGTTATAGATTATTTCAGGATGTTCCATTATATTTAAAGATCTCATTATTTCTTCTACCTTGGTGAAATGATCATCAACAATAAATTTGTTTAGCTTTTGGGCTCATGACGGGTTTAAATTTTGTGCTTTTCTAACTCTGATTTGACGGTTTCTTTCTATAAATCCCTCTAGCCAATATCGTCCTACATTTTCTTTTTCCTCTTTAAAAGGATTTGGAATATTATTCAACTTGGTATACCGGTAAGCACATCGACGAAGTACACTTGCAGTGAGCGGGTAACCTACTTGGGATAAGCGAATGATTCTTCGACTTAATTCAGTTTCTTGTTCTTGAGTTGATATTGGCTTGCGACCCATATCTACTTTTCCAATCTCACTTTTTTCTACATAGCGCCTAAGGGTTCTTCTTGGTAGACTGAAAGTGATACTCGCCTTATTTACTGACAGGCCCCCTTTCACAGCTTGAAATGCGTGGGTTAAGTCTTCTTGCTTCCATTGGACTCTTAAGCCTCTGGAGCGCATACGACCCATCTTTATTCCTGTAATAGGGGAGAAAAAATTATAGAAGAACAGTTATGATATCATTAACATACGTATTTCTACAAAAATGCACATGTATAGCCATGGCTATATTGCCATCTATCGATAATGGCCATATTGCTCACATGTACCAAATCAACTGTTGTTTTCAATTATCAGGCACTATCATAAACTTATCAAAAAATTAACTGCACTTTGTTATCCTCGTACATTTGCACAATCTAAACATAATATCAACTTAAACAATACTTACGTGATTGTTAGTAAAACAGTAGATTTAGAAAATTTCACTTTTATATGCGGCAATTTTGAATTAACATTTTCATTTGGAAAGCAGCACACGCTCAGACGGTTTGCTCAAGACTGATAACTTTAGCGGCTGCTCTATTTGGCGAATATGCTGTTTATACGTTTTGCGCCGTCTAAATGAAATTTTAGGTAGTTACCGAGTTACGAGGAATTGGCCATATTGCCAACTTGGCCTTATTGGCTGCATATACCTTATTCATAAAATCATTGAAATCACTTACCGATTATTAACATTGGTCACCGTTTGTTATAATTAGAGCTTATTCAATATTTATTGACAGTTGAAATGTTTAAATATAATTTAATTACGTAGGGTAAACTGTCCCACAGTGAACCAATTTTCATATATAGGGTCACTACTTTTTCTTTTTGATGAAAATACCTCAGAAAACATATCGAATGAACACTCCCTGTTTTGATACGTTATCTGTGTAATAATATGGGTACTCATTTGATTTTTCGATATAGTTTCGAATTTTTTTAAAAACTGTGATGTGTATACAGTGAACCACCAGCCAGTACACAGTGAATCATAGTTCATAATTCAAATAAAACGAAGACGTTATTTCAAAAACTTTATTGATATCTCATGACTAAACATAAAAAATAAAATACAACGTTCTTGATATACGTACTAGACGCAAGTATAAAAATTGGTTGATTTCTAATTTTAAAAAATCTTCAAAAATGTGGAAACAGAACTAAATATTTTGTTTTTAACCAAAACTAACAACAAACTCCTTAAAGTATTATTTGAGAAACAATGAGACTAGTGAAAAATACAAAAAAGAGATGACATAAACACAGGAGACGAATAAAATTGGGGAACATTTCAATAGCTAGTGAATATCGAGACCGCAAAAGTCTATGTTGAAGGAGTAGAAGGAATTTTTGCACCTGGAGGTGGAGCCATGGTCTAATGGTTTTTGTAAAATAATTTTGACATCCGATTTTGAAACTGTAGATAAATTGGGTATGTCAGGAATGGTGAACACATATTGTGTTGGAAATTTTTTCCGCAAGAAACTCACATCATATTCACCTTTTTGGACAGCTAAAATTTTAGCTAGGTAGTAAATTTTTTTTCCTTGGACCTCAACCAGAACAAATTCCCCTTCGACAGGATCTCTGGTAAGATTTCCTAACTGGTTTTTTGCAACAGGGATCGTATCTCCATCTGAATTTTCATCAAATTCATCTGTCATAGCTCCATCATTTTCCAAAATTATGGAAGTATCAGATTCAGATGTAGAACTATCCTGTAACACTTTCCTCACACCTTCCTCTTTCTTATTGGCGCATAGGATTTTTGTGTTCATTTCTCGCTTCTTTGCTTGTTTTTCTTTTTCAATTTGCTTCTTTTCTGGCGTGTCCGTTGCTATCATACTCCTACCTTTTTTCCTATTCTTCGTTATATTTTTTCTTGGTTTTGCTTTGGAAGGTGGACGGAATTGTGTCGGATATATGAATTTTTTGTGACCTGTTTGTGACGATTCATTTACTGATGAATCTTCTTGGGGGGCGATGTTTTTTTTTCTGAACAATCAGGTTCCAGATCTATTGATATATTGTTGTCCGCTGCCACAGCAGTAGAATCAATTTCTTCAATTTGTGGGCGATCAGTGACTGTGCTTGGTAAATAGTCGATATCTGTAAAAATCGTTCTATCAATAGAAACGATTACGGTTGCTTTAAAGCTATTTACTATCGAGGTAGGTGTCATAGTGTTTAGATATGCTTCACCAATAAATTGTTACTGGTTGGCCGGGATTTCTCATAATCCAGGAATCCATGCTAGCATTATAAAATGTTTTGAAGGGGGAATAATCCAACATCGAGAGGTTGTGTTTTATGAGGTGAATGGGGTGGCAAAGTGAGTATCGTAACCCCGTGTGATTTGGCCAGTTACAAAGACTCTACTGACAGGTGCGATTCATGATTGTCGAATATTAAAAGCGATGGATTATCCATCGAAGAGGAACTACATTTTATAAAATGTTTTATAACTTCAGGAAATAATTCCGAATTCATCCATCCGCTCGGTGCGGCCAAACCCAAAGTACCAGGGGGGGCGCCTTTGATCATGAAGTTCTTGAAGTTTTTTCGAGGAAAAATTATGACGGGTGGAAGTGAATATCCACCAGCACAAACAATAACACATGTTGTGCATAACGTTCCTTTTTCGCCACTTGTAACTTTCGAGAGACAACTTATTCCTTTCGGTGCCAGCACTTTTGGAGGCTTTTGAACAGTGGTTGTCGCCGTTTCGTCTAAATTATAGACGCGTGTTCCATTAGCAAAATTGGGATGGCGTTTCAAAACATCTCCTAGATTTTGGAAATATTTGTCAATGTTATGACGATTGAAATCTGTAGCTCGAGCCAAGCTACAACTTTCCGGTGCTCGGAGAGTCACATCTGGATGACGAACACGAAAAGATCGGAGGCATTCCAAGCCTGCCATTCTTTTTCCAGGATTCTGGAATGCTTATTTTATTGATGATTGCTGTCTCGTACGCTAACATGCGGCAATCTCTATTTGTTAAACCATAAAAGAGATATGCACAATTTTTGAGATATTTTTTCAATGCCTCTTCCTGCTCCGAATTGAAAATCTGATTAACGTTATAGTTAGAATCTAATCTGAGATTCAGACCTTCTCTTGCATTTTTTGTTTTTAAATAATATCTTCTCAAGGTAACGTAAGGAAGTTCTTTAAGTTTAGCTGCTTTTATTATTTTTTCCCCGCTGGTAATAAGTTTAACTGCTGCCCTCATGTTTTCTTCTGTGTGACCCCCTATTTTACGAGGCAGTTTCCTGCGAGCCATGCTGTAAAAAAAATAAAACATTTACAATTTCTGGAGTAAAGTAGTACACAGTGAACCAATGATTCACTGTGTAAGCCTCGACTTGGTTCACTGTTGGACGTGAGGTACAAAATCGTATAGCCTACATAGATCATTCATCACAATGAAATCTTAATTTCACGATTACAAAGTGTAGTTATCTTACTGCAACAAAAATATGGAGGGAATTTTTTATTTTACGTACCTGGCTAAATCACTAAATAGTGCAGTGAGAGACGCTTCAAACACGCCGATCGTTTTGTTTCTAATGTAGGCAACCGCGCATCAACAAAAGTTAATACTTCATACATTATAAAGATTGATGCACGTCATACATTCTTTTACATTTAATTCTAATTCAAAAAAGGAGATTTATTATATTCACCGATAGTCCGTTAACGACAACAAATTCATTGATTATTCAGAGTTTTCTTAAGTGGGAGTAAAAATGTAAATATGGGAAACTATTCCGTTTTTAAAAACTCACCTTACTAGAGCAGCAAGAGCCTAGGCTAGATATGATCATTATCATGGTAGAATTCAACTATCGGTGTTAATTTGTAAACCTACTTTCAGTTGAGACGCCATTTTATTAAAACACAAAAAGCTTATATATGACAGGTTTTGGTCGCATAAAAATATTTTGCTCAATTTTCAATAGCACATTAATATTCCATTCACTGTCTAATCTGATATTCTCTATATTTTTATTCATTGAATCGAGAACACATAATTCAACAAAGTGTCTTATTTGAAATATTTCAACGACCTCCTACTACCTTTCAATTTTTCCGAAGTGGACTATGAACATAGATAAAAAATAAACGGTTTTAAAGATTAAAACTAACTTCTCCGCATCTGTGGCCCTGAATAATATTATATCATAAAATTGTCACTTGTATACACTTCGGGGGATGTATCGTGCTAATAAACCGAAATTTGTCCAAAAATAACCAAAAATGTAATATATCTGGATTTATAGGACCCGCTGTACTCGCTCTAGTCAGTTAAAAATGAATAGGGTACATCTGTGACACACCTGGAGCAATATTCAATCATAAAATTGGTCACTTGTATACACTCCGGAGGCTGTATCGTGCTAACAAACTTGAATTTCTTCAAAAATGATAAAAATATCGTACTTAAAGTACTATAGCACCTGTTGTACTGGCTCTGGTGAGCTGAAAATATATAGGGTTCATCTGTAAAGTGTCCCTAATAATATTCAATCATAAAATGGGTGACTTGATAAACTCCGGAGGCTGTATCGTGCTAACAATCTGGAATTTCTCAAAAAATTACTAAAATGTCGTACTTCTAGTACCATAGCACCCGTTGTGCTGGCTCTGGTGAGCTGAAAATAAATAGGGTTCATCTGTGACATGTCTTTAACAATATTCAATCATAAAATTGGTTACTTGTTGCATTCCGGAGGCTGTATCGTGCTAACAAGACATGGGTTTTTTCTCCAAAAACCGTTTTTTTTGAGTTGGGAAAACGTAAAAATTACTCAAAAAAAAATTTCAAATTTCCAACTTTTTTTGGGGTAAACCAATACTTTCCTCGCATATTAGATAAGTTGGGCGGAAAAGTAATAGTTTACAAAAGTAAGAAAAGAAGAGGTGAAGTAGATCGAATATATTGGATGTATATTATTATGGAAAATAGAATGAAAATTCAATCAAAAGTACACAAATTATGATGAATACTCTTATATGTGTTATAAAGATGTTTGGACATATACTTTTTCCAAAACAACGATTTTCTTTTCTCAAGAACGATTTTACTACTGATTTACATCCACTTGAACTGCCCCTCAAAAGGTTGCGTCAAAAATATCAGTTTAAATAACTTCCACTTCGTGAGTCGTATACAAACACCTCAACAACAAAGTAAACTGTTACATTGAATGTGATCAGTTAATTGAAATTAAAAAATATTAGCATATTTCTTTGGAGCGGCAATAAATTATATCTGTACGATGAACAATCCTCTTCAAGGATGACTCATATAACAGAATTTCAATTGCGTAATGCGGTCTAATGCTTGAATGAAAATCAAATTTATTTGCGGTACTTTGCCGATTATAGACCAGACAATTTTGGAGGTGGACGTGAAAATTAGGTTGAGGATTATTTTTAGAATTTACTATATAATTAGAATAATTTGTCATCAATACTAATATTGATACATGATAACCGCCATTAGCTTCACTAGTAGTATAATGAAAACAACTAATGGGATAAAAGAGTTTGAATATTATGGATGTATAATTATGGTCCATATTTTCGAGCAAACGATGTCAAATTAAGGGAAGCTATTTAAAAAATTGCATTCGACTGTTATACTCCTCATTCTTCGATTTCCTTTGATTTTTTAGATGTAGGTCAGTTATTGAATACTAGGAACTATTGAATATTACATTCGACTCAAGTTACACTATAAGTCTGCACAAATAAATATTTTACTTGTTTCCTTTTTACAAATATTGTAAGTTTCTTCTGATTTTAGACATCGTATCTCACGGCAAATTTAGGTTGTTTTTTGTTTTATTGATGTTTTTACTTTTTTTTTCTTATATTATTTTGCATACTTTTATTATTTATAAATGGAAGAGATTTTTCTCTCTAATATTACATACTCTCTCATAGCATTCATTTATTATTTCTACACATACTCAACCAAACCCGTTGCTTCCAGAATGCGTCATCACATCCGATGTGGTCGTCAATTATTGTTGTTGTGTAGATGCCGTAGATGCTTTGCGCAGTCTTCTCTGGTATAGTGTGTGAGGCTGACGTTCTCTTGGGCTTGGAGCTTCTTGCGATAACTATTGGTAGTGTAAACCCAAGTTGTAGATGCGTACAGCATGACGGGGATGAGGATGATCCTTATTGTTCTTCATATTAATTTTTTTTAATAAGATAATTATATATGAACATTAATGACACGTATTTTTTAATTTTCAGGTATATTTGATTAACAAACATAAGTAAATATTATCTAGTACATGCTGCAGTATATAAGGATAATGAAAAATATGTACTACAGTGGATGAAATTCATGAAAATCAATCAAAACAAATGCAGGTATATTTCTGTCTCGTCTTTGGCAGTCATATTGAGGAACATAAAAATTAAAACCAACAATAACCCATCTCTCTCTCTCTCTCTCTCTCTCTCTCTCTCTCTCTCTCTCTCTTTTTCATTGAAAGGATCAAATGGGTGATAAAGTGTATAGGACAAGGACATATAGAATGGCTATGAAAAATATATCTAGGGTGCCAGGAAAAAAGAGTATGTGTCAAAAAAGTTTTTTCAGAAATAAAATTTATTTATATGCGATTTTAAGGAAATCAATAGTTAACGTTGTTACTGCATTAACAAAATAGTTAATTAGGTGAGATATTATACAAGAGGAACATATTAACTCAACGTTATCATAGAACGGAAAACATGACTTATCCTAATTTGACCGAATGGAAAATGTAACCAAATTAAACAAAATCCTTAAACCTATGAGGAACATAAAATCGCTCGAGAATAATAAGAAAAAACTCGGAAAAAATATTGATGCCCACAATATTTCATATCTGTAGCAGACATGTCACTACTTTTAAGGTTTCTATAAAAATCGTGAAATGTTGGTGAAATACAAGGAAAAAGATTTAAAATATCTTTTTTCTTCTCTTTTGAAATTGGAAAGGAAGGTTGGTAGAGGCGTTCTGGGTGCGCACGTGCATCTGGTTGTCCTCTACGATTAAGCCATAAGGTGTGAAAAGGCTCATCGTTGTCCAAAGTAGTTTTGTAAAGTATTTTTGCAGATTCGCGAGTATAACGAAACCACTTTACGGAATGCCAGTTGAATTTATTTCCTTCCGCATCCTTTTTTCAAAGTTGCAAACTCTTTTTTAACAGATCTGCAAAATCAAGGAAATCGGAATGATTGAGCTCAATAACTTCAAATTTCTTCTTTTTCCCAAAAGAACGAACTAGCTGGTACTAATCATAAGGGTGGGAGATAGGCACTTGCAACTTCTACTTTTACTTTTCAATGAGTCCATGGTGCACATCACACTCTAGGTGAGTGTGTCAACTAATAAGGAACTTATGATCCACAATTTCCAAGTGTGTATTTTGTTGCATGGCCACTAAAAACATGGTTGCAGCATGAGAGTTTTTGTTCTGCCCTCCACAGGTATCTTTCGAAACCTGTGAAGGAAGCGAAGTAAGTTCTTTAAAAATGTATGTAGCTATTTGATTTCCTTCCCGACCACCCTCACCTTCATGCCACATGTAACATCTAACATTTTGAGTACTAGTTTCATGTAAGGTGAGGTTGAAGGTCCAATGTTGCCTTTAGTAAAAGGCAACTAACGAATTCAAAATTGGGGTTTGTAAGCATTGCTGCAAATCAAACATAAAACAACGCCGAGTTTGATCATTTGCTGCCAGTTCCTTATCTTTTATTTTCTCGTCGTAGGTGTTATTAGCTTCTATATGGTGGATAGCCAACTCCTCTTCACTTTTCTTTTTCATCCCCTGTTACTCTGATTTTCATTCTGATCAAGTCACATTTATTACAGTTTTCGACTTTGGGTTCTTTGAAGCTTAAGTTCATTTTGTGAAATTCGCTTTCGTTTATTTGCCTGGATACTGGCTTTCTTTGGGTGCTATTAATTTGGTCACAATAAAGATTGTACATCGAACTCAGACTTAAATGAGGAGGGAGGTATCTTCTGCTACTCTCCCTTCATGTATAGTGTGATTGGTATAGAGGAAATGATGATATGTGGTCTTTAACTTGTTGTAGAGTTTCATTGGAATGTTTGTTAGCAGAAGCTGATCTACCACTGTTATCGTCATATGTGATTCCAGATAATGTGCTATTCTTATTGCAAAGAGACAATGTAACGAACATTTGTGTTTCTCCAAGCGCTTTCATGAAACTGGTACGACACACACGTACCCTTTCACCATTAATAACAGAGTGAAAGATATGTGTCTTCCTAAATTTTATTTTTATCAGGATCCGATGTTCTTTTTCTCGAAGAAGTAGGCTCCTTAGTATCCACTAATCCAGCAATAAGACTCACTCTTTTGTTTCTATCACCAAGTGCCCAATACTTTTGAAATATTTTTTCTCTATTAGTTCTCTCCTCTTCAAATTTCACTTCCAACTTTTGGCAAAATTTCATTCGGCATGACGTTAAAGGTTTCGACACTCTCTCTTTCACTACTTTATTTTTAGCAGTTATGTAACTTTTTCGGGTGTATCCTTTTTCTTTTCTTTCGCTTCTTTTCTTCCTAGAGTAAGCTCTTTTCTCCGCAGCATTTCTTCTTGAATTTTCCATCCCTACATCATTTTGAGCAGCTTCGTATGGTTCTTTATTTCTGGGTCTCTTTGATGTCCTCAATGTTAAAACGGTCTTAAATACGTGCACAATATTATCGTCACTTGATTCGGTGCATTTGGACTACAATTTTTGTCAGCCACGCTGTCGTCACTACATTCCTATAGTACATCAGTTGGCTTGGATGTACCTAAAAAACTGTTAAAAGCTTATATTCAAAAGGGCGCGCATTAAATGATATTTTTAAAAACCGTTTTCTCAAAAATGATATCATGTCTTTTTCGTGACTTCAGGTGATTGACAACGTTATGGCATGTTCCACGCGAAAATCAAACATTGTGCCCATATATTTTTTTGCACGATTCTGAATATGATAATAGTAGCTAAGAAGCAGAAGAAACAAGTAGTTATTATCTGGTACTCCTAGTATTGAAGCAATGTCCTGCATAGAATTTGATGGTTGACAAAGATTTGAGCATAGATCTGCTTGTTGACTATCTTCATTCCGCTGTTTTCTTAGATAACACAAAAATTCATGAAAATAATATTACATACACACCATTAAGGTAAAAAAACGTGGTGATTTTTTCACCCAAAGAAATAATCATTCACCATTCAACGTACTGCGTCAAATCATTATAATATCAAAAGATAGAGGCGAGAGTGTTTTTCCACTAAAAACTACAACGTCGTATGTGGATTACGAATAGAACCCCCTTCAAAAGTGTTTTTAAAATTCCGGTATATCAGTCAACCCGATTCCCTTTATAGATTTCGCAGCTTCGCGCTTCAGGTTAAAAAGTCTGTTAGTGAGACTACTCAAGTTTTCTAGTCTAATGAAATTATTCAGCGATTAAAATCAGATAGAAGAAATTTAAAAAGTAAACAAAGTTCCTACTCACCCTTATTTTCAAGAAGGCTCATTATTATTCTGGTTCTATGACTGGCCATCGTAAATAATAATACACTTTCACACTTTTGTTTTATTAAACTGAACGTTCTTTGGCAAAACTAAAATTAAACATGTGTACATTTCGGCATTGAATATTTTTGAGGTTATGCTCTAAGAGTATAAGTCAAGCAGTTTCTACGATCAAAATAGAACATGTTTACTTATATTTCGATCGTTGGTTAATACAGTATAGCTTGACATATACTATAAGGATCTCAACAATCTACTTATACTGTTTGTATTATTGAAAGGATAATGCGTATTTTATTTGTATGACTTAGATTTTTTTTACCAAAAGGTGGGCAACACTCAGTGGCGTAACTAAATGCCCGCAGGGCCCGCAGTTGCGGGGGGGGGGCGTAGTTTTGGGGGCCCCGGGGACACCAAGCGCCAGCGCAACGAAAAAGTACTAAACTAAAAATTAATTATTTTACAGACCAAACCCTCAATATTTTGAATTTAATTTACTTTCAATTAGGTACTATATTTGCAAAGGCGCTGTAAATGGTAATATGGCAGCACCCACTTCCACTACGAGATATAATTATCAGTTACGCATCCCTCATCTATCTGCTAATGCTCTTTTGACCTCTTTTAGGTTTTTTTGAAAAAAATTTCAGTTTATTCCATACTTTAGAGATACATTACAAACATGTGGCTAGCACATTTATTTTCATCTTTATAGCTGTAAAAAATGGTTTCTTGTTTCTCGTCCCTTATTGTGTAGGCAGAGCGCTTCAGTTTTTGTTGATCAGTCATCAGTGTAGTTCCTGGTTTATAAAATAAGCTGTATTGTTAATTTGTCTTAGTTATTTTTATATAGTTTATATCTTTTGTGAAAAAAAAACATTACGTAAAAACAAATATAATTTTGTTAATATTGCTTGCAAACGAAACATACTTTATATTCAGTGTATCAAGTGTGTGATTATAATAATTAAAATTAAAATAAGATAGAATATATGTTTTTGAACTATAATTATTTATAGGTAAAAATGCAAGCAGGCCAAGAAAAAAAAGATACGAAAGTAGTGCATATAAACGAAGAAAATGAAAAACAAAAATACCAAAATTAACTAGTTTTTGTTACAAACAAATGGTACAAGTTTGAAGGCGTCAACGTCTGAAGAATAAATGAAGAAACTGTTACCATTAAAGAAATTACTGAGACTGATAAATCGGCAATTGGATTCGCTTATGATGATGATGATGGCATTTGTGAGGAGCATCAGTCAAGTATTAATAAAACGAGTGACATAGAATCGACTGATTATGATATGGCCTCAGAAACCTGTATCATCGATAGTGAAATTTTAAACAAAATAATCAGAAACACAACTACTAGTTCTAATTCTAACAAGTTGTATCCCTCCGACAAGGCCAACTTTCCCGACTGACCTACTGCAGAACAAAAAAGGTTAATATTAAGTATGGAACCCTGTCAACCAAAAGGTCCGTTTCCAAGAGATTTGGAAAATCGTTGTTTTTCAGAAAACTATGATATAAGTACTTCAAAGGCAGGTATTGAAGTTCAAAATATTTGACTTCCTTACTCGCCTTAAACAAACAAATACCGATATTTAATATCGTAGAATCTTTTTTGGGCTTATATAAAGTAAGAGGCCAATCGGCCGGTGATATGTCTTCTCAAATTTTAGATATAATTTTAAACTTAGGCTTAGACATTAAGAAATGTAGGAGGCCAGGGTACGATGGAGCTAGCACAATTAGTGGTGCTTATTCTGGAGTTCAAACTAGGATAAAACAAATTGAAAAGACAGCTACATTTGTTCTCAACGATGCACTGAATGGTGTCAAATTTCTTTACAGTTTTTACAGTTTTGCAAGAGCTTCTTATTTTTTTTGGTTTCAGTATTAATAGATGGGATATTTTATCAAGCATCACTGGAGAGAGGTAACACTAAAAAATTGAATCCAACTCGTTGGTCTGGACGATTATTATCTTGTACAGCTATTAAATTGAGCTTCTTAGATGTCATAAAGGCCTTAACAAAAATAAATTTTGGAAGTAAAAAAGCCAACGAACGTAATCAAGCTTTATCTCTCTTAAGAAAAAAATAGAAACCTTCAATTTCGTTATCACGCTCATTATTGTTACAAAGTTATTAACTATAACTAATTTGGCCTCTACTAAATTCCAAAAAATCGATCAAGATTTATCTAATGCTACAAATTTATTAACAATATGTCTAACTAATGTAACAGATCTTAGAGAGAAATGCTCGGACATAATCACAGAGGCAAAATTAACTTGTCAGAAATGGGGTATTGAGATACACATATTATTTAATAAAAGAGCTAGAACAGTTAAAAAACATTATGACGAATTATCAGTAGATCATCGATTTAATAATGCTGAGGATATGTACAGAGTAAACGTTTTCTATAGGGTTGTGGATATTGTTACTCAGCAATTAAAAACTTGGTTTGAAGGAATGTTTCATGTAAGCGATAAGTTTATGTTTCTTGAGCCCCAGCGCTTATCGCAACTAAATGACTTAGAAATCATAGAGCATGTTCATAAATTAAAAGAAAACTATGAGAAAGATATTAGTGAAGGATTTGCTTTACAATTAGTTCTTTTAAAAAATACTTTTAAATCCGAATTAGATTCAATTTTTACGATAAGAGATTTACTCAATTTAATCTTAATTAAACATGCGGAACTAAGTAGTAGTTTTACTGAAGTAATCTCCGTATTAGTCTTATTTTTGACGTTGCCTGTTACGGTAGCCAGTGCAGAACGTTCGTTTTCGAAGCTCAAACTTATAAAGAACTTTATGCGTTCCACCATGTCACGTTAGACTAGAGGCATTGGGGTTACTTTCCATAGAAGCTATGGAAGCTAGTAAAATGAACGTATTTGAATTAGTTCAGGCATTTGCCAACCACAAGAACCGTAAACGAGAATTCTAGGTATTGATCTTTTCTTTATTTGACAAAGGTTTTTTTTTCTTTTTTCAATATTTTCTTGTTCAGTTATGTAAAGAATTTGATTTGAAATACCTACCATTTGTCATTGCTTTGTTTCTCTTTAAAATTGTGTTATCATGACAATACAATGGTAAAAAGAGACAAAAGTACCTAATAACTAATAAAGGTTTTGCATAAGTATACTATTTCTATGCATAATATGATGTTTTGTTTGTCTATCTCAATATATAAATATGTACTCGTATTATATGTTAGATTTTTCTACTTTTGTTTGGTATTTCCAACACATGAATATACCTCGTTTTGTGATATTTTTTATTTCTATTTTGGAATGTACACATTTATTTTCCTATATGTGCATTATTGTTCCATTTTATAAATTATATACTTATGTATGTCTTTTGGGTTATTATTTTCAGAAAACGCTGGTGCATGACTACCCCTTACCCTTTACTTGTAAATACATATACATATGTGTTCATTTATATGACGGGCCCCGGTGAAATCCTTGCGGGCGGAGGCGGATTTGAAGTTACGCTACTGGCAACACTTTATCAATTCAGTTACTCGACTTATCTCATTTTGAGCAAATCATGCACCCTAGGTATATAAAAGAACATCAATGACAATGTATAGTACTTGTAATAAGTCAGTACAGCACGAGGAAACCCTCGATAAAGTTCAAAGGCTTGTCTGTGTGTGCATCACTGGAGCTATGAGAACGTGTCCAACTAGGGCACTTGAGATCATTACAGATCTCACACCTCTACATCTGGTGATAGAAAGATCTGCCCGAGAGGCAATTCTTAGAATATCTAAGAAAGGTTCAGGCAATGAGAGTATTAAAAATCAGGGAGCTTGGTCCTCTCTGACAAGATACACCTCATTAGCGAATCATCCCAGTGACGAAATGATCAGGAAAGTAA
The DNA here is from genome assembly GCA_963921935.1 of Galeruca laticollis. Lineage (NCBI taxonomy): Eukaryota > Metazoa > Arthropoda > Insecta > Coleoptera > Chrysomelidae > Galeruca > Galeruca laticollis. The sequence continues at coordinate 72,549,437 of OY998182.1, forward strand.
GCATCGAAAAGAATTTCACCACGATGCTAAATACGAGGACAGACTGGGAAAGGGAATACACCACCCAAACTCTCAAAGAAAACACCATTAGATGGTATACGGATGGTTCAAAAACCACCATTGGAGCAGGCGCTGGAGTATTTGGTCCTGGCACCAGATACTCATTACCGTTAGGCTCCTTCCCGAGCGTCTTTCAGGCAGAAATACTTGCGCTCGAAAGGTGCGTGGAAATGAACCGAGAAAGAAACTACCAGAAATATGACATATCGATCCATTCTGATAGTCAAGCAGCTATCAAAGCATTGAGCTCCCATGTCATTGACTCAAAGTTGGCATGGGAGGGCCGAAGAAAACTTGATGAATTAGGCAAGAATAACAGGGTCTCTTTAGTCTGGGTTCCTGGCCACTCGGGAATCACGGGAAATGAAGAGGCCAATACACTTGCCAGGAAAGGAGGAAAAATGCCCTTTATTGGCCCAGAGTCTTTCTGTGGTGTAGCAAAATGCTCCTACAAGAAAGAGTTTCGGAAGAAAGAGGAAACCGGAAGAGAAGCACCCTGGCGGTACCTTCCCGGGTTGGAACATTCCAAAAAGTTCCTGGGGAACATTGACATTGCTAGGTCCAAAAAATATTTGGACCTCAGTAAACATAAGCTACATCTCCTCACGGGCTTCCTTACAGGACACTGCCGCCTTAGGACGCACTTAATGAGGATAGGTCTAGCAGAGATTACCGAGTGTAGATTCTGTGGGGAGGAGGATGAAACTCCTGATCACCTAGTTCTGGAATGCCTCGCCATTGCAAGCCAACGCAAGAAATGCTTTGGACAAGAAACTTGTAAGAGTGAGGACCTAACCTCGCTGAAGCCGTCCCAAATGCTAGAGTTCATTAGAACCTTGGATCTGAAAGGCGAGCTGTAGTAGTAGCGACAACAGCTCTGATAGGGGGGGCAGAATAATCCTTTGGTTTCTGTGCACTGTAACCCCGTTAAAATCCAATCTAATCTAATCTATTGTCTGACAGCACGCGAAAAGGTCACAGATGCTAGTCAGGTAGTAAACCATAAGCGTCCCAGTTCATCTAAGAAATTTATTTACTATTTAATTTTATACCCGATCTGATATATAAAAGTAATATAAATGTAAATTCGGTTAATCAAAACAACTAACGGACCTTCATACATTTGTAGAGTATGTACAGTTAAAACAATAACTTATTTTTGAAATAATCCTGTAACCCAACTATTCTGACTGAATATTCCATTAATAATCTTGAGAATTTGAAGCAGGTCTATTCTTGGGAGACATATTAACAAACCATTTATCAATTCATTCTCCAGATACTAGGGATTGTCCCAATGACTACTTAGAAATTTTGCAGGTATATACGGTCAAACTTGGTCTCGCCCAAATTTGAGTAATTTGTTTTGCTTAGAGTCGCTTATGTTCCATAAGTGTTCACTGTGTTGTGAAAAATGTCTTCAAGTTTTACCCCAGTAAAGTGTAAGAGCGTGATTAGCTTACAAACGAAGACTGTAGTGTTAAATGTGCATGATGCTGTTGTACATCAAATGCCGGCTGCTACTGTTAGAAATATAGTTTCGACATGTTCCAATATGACAGGAGTTAGTGAATCTACTATTTACAGGCTTCTAAGAGAGAGGAAACATGGAAATATATCTCCGCCTAAAAAGTCTTCTGGAAGAAAACCATTTGACCTTGATGAACATATGCAAAATACAATAAGACGAAAACTACATGAATTATATTTTAAAAAAGAGATCCCAACCCTTGACAGAATTCTAAGAATGGTGAAGGAGGACGAGAATTTGCCTGACATAAGGCGTAAAACTTTGTGAAAAATATTACACAAATTAAATTTTACTTGGGAGAAGCAAAGTCGCAAATCAGTGCTAATCGACAACGAAGAAATAATATGTTGGAGACGCCAGTATTTACGAGATATCCGAAAATACAGACAGGAGGGAAGACAAATCTATTATCTAGATGAGACATGGCTCAATGAAGGACATTCAGTGAAAAAAATATGGCAGGACAAAAGTATTCAAACCAGTCGTCAAGCTTTCATAGAAGGTTTATCTACTGGACTGAAAACTCCTATCGGTAAAGGTCGCCGACTAATAATAACTCAAATTGGATGCAATCAAGAGTTCGTTGAAGGTGGTTTACTGGAATTTCAGTCAACATCAACCAAAGACTATCATGAAGAAATGACTGCAGATGTATTTTACACAAATGGTCGAGTTGATTCCAAATAATGCTGTAATCGTCATGGACAATGCCACTTATCATTCGCGATTAACAGAAAATCTTCCATCTACCTCTTGGAGAAAAGCTGATACTAAAAACTGGTTAATCGTAAAAGATATACCATTTGAAGCTGATATGTTGAAAAAAGAACTTTTAAAGGTTGCTTCAGATCACAAGCTACAAATTAAAAAGTTTGTTATTGATGAAATGGCCAAGAATCGTGGGATAACAGTGCTTCGTTTGCCGCCTTACCATTGTGAATTAAATGCGATAGAGATAATATTGGCCCAAATCAAAGGTTATGTAGCTAGACATAATAAAACATTCAAAATGAAAGATGTTCGTGAACTCATGAAGTACTCATTGACAACAATAACTGAAGAGAACTGGAGAGATGCTGTGAATCATGTAATTAAAGAGGAAGAGAAAATGTGGGTTTCGGATAACCTCATAGAACAAACTATAGAACCGATAGTGATCTCTCTCGACGAGTCTTCGGATGATTCTTGTCTGGCCAGCGACGAGGATGATACTATAGATTGAATTTTATATTTCCTATAAATGGTATGTTTACTTTACTTAATATACATTAATTATGACAATTAAACTATATTTTCTTCAATTAATTCAATTTAATGAAAATGAAAATGTAACTTGTTAATAGTCCTAAACGAATAAATTTTATTTCAACTGTAATGTTGACCGAATCTAATTAAATTAGCAAAATGAACTAATATCGTAATCTCCGCCACTGCCGCACTGTTTATCCTTATGCTGGCATCGTTCAGTTTTTTTACCCTATTGTATTTTGAGGTGAAACAGGGATGTACAGATAACCAATACAGACACCTACTTGTTTTGCATTAGAATTTTAGTATTTACTTGTAAAATTCTTAGGTTCACTCTGTAAGAGATAATTTTCTATTTGAATATTTAATGAGGCTACTGTGCTGTCAGACATTAAGAAATATACTATAGTAGTATCTAGTGTACCATACTATATGTGATGATAGCTAAACATATATATTTTAAACATATAAAATAGAAAAAAAAAGATTGAACCTGTTTCTATTTTTAAAAACACAAATTTGGTATATAATGCGTTATAATCAAATGTGGTTCAAGATTCCATCAAATTATTAAGAAAAAATAAAAACGGATATCCGGTATAATTTTGCGAATTGTAAAAAATCATCAATTACAAAATAAACAACTTCTATACTCTAACTAATAGGAATAATAATTTTCTCCAAGGTCTTCGACATCTCAATCGATCAATTTCATTCATTCGCCTTGACGTTCCATATAAAGCCATTTCCGTTTTGTGAGTCATTCTGATATACTAGCTAGTTGCTTGCTAATTCTCAATCTGCAAAATCCCTTTCAACAAGACCGTCCCTCAGTTACCATGATAAATAGCCCTAGCCATTTGAAGACAACTGCCCCTTTCTATTCATGAATCGTATTTCATTAACTTCCATCAAAAGTTCCACACATTAATTCGATTTATATTTGTTTATGACCGTATGCAGTAGTGATTGAGATGGCATACAGAGTGAGACGTAATATTTATCACAGAATTTTCGTATATACAGGGTGTTTTCAAATGACACTTACAACGTTTGCATGTAGATACCTCTCGTAAAATTGGACAAGATGATATAGGGATTGAGGGGTCCAACCCATTTACTTTTAGAAATACAGGGTGTTAAAGTTATGAAAAATATAATGTTTTAATTTGATAACTTCCAAATAGATGAATGTATTGATCTGACATTTGGCAGGTTGTTTTTAAATGTAAAAGGGCATATTTTGATGGGAAAACATGTTTCAACTCTTGATCCAGTGGTGTACATTTGGAAGAATATGTAACCTTTCTCCTCCCATTTTTTACGCCACTGGCATTTGAAGCTATTTTTATTTGATTTTGTATTCCTCAATAGTTTTCACGTGAAAAACGCATAACCTTTACATATCAAAAAATTTGTAGTTTTCAAGATATTAAATGTTTTTATGAAGTCTGCAAGAACACTTTTTAATAAAAAAATAGAAAAAATATTTCTCTTGAATGTTTTTTAATAACTACCAAACTACTAATAGTTTGTAACAGGAACTAATTTGTGAAACAGCAATGCATATAAAACATTGAGAGAGGATTGTTGAAAATACTTTTCCAAACTTGTGATTTTATTAACAAAAGAATTAATGACAATAAAAAATAAGATAATTACAAAGTTAAATAATATCCCATTCAAACATAATTTTTACTAAGCAGCCCACAAATTACAAAAGATGTTCAAAATTTTGTCCATTTAGATTTACACATAATCTGCAACGTTTTCTCATTAAAAATCTCATACCTTGGAAATACTGGGGATCGCCGGAAATAATTTCTCCGTTTCTACTATTGTATCGTAGACTAGGGACTTCATGTAACCCCACAGAAAGAAATCGATTGGATTTAAATCCGGTGACGTCGCAGGCCACATATTGGGTCCACCTCGGCCTATCCAGTTGTTTCCGTATTGTTGGGTTATACGTTGTCTGGCCGCTAGAGAATAATGTACAGATGCCCCATAGTGCTGAAACCATACATTATCCATATTCGCCCTAATATTTAATGGTACAACGTCGTTTAATAAATCAGCTAGGGTTTCTCTCGAAAAATTAAAATAAATAGTACCATTAAGTTTATAAGGTATTAAATATGGACCCACTATACAATCTCCAAGAATGCCTGCCCACACGTTAAGCGAGACGTTGTCGAATAACATATGGATTCACGTCATCCCACACGTGGCTATTTCTTGAATTAAAAATTCCCTCACGTGTGCATTTGGCTTTATCAGTAAATAGAACAAATTCGGTAAAATCCCTATTTTCTAAACATTTTTAGGTGTACCAATTGGCAAACTCCACTCTTTGAGGACAATCTGTTGGTTTTAGAGCCTGAACTTGGGTATACGTATAAGGATACAACTGCTGTTCATTTAAAATATTCCAAACAGTTGAATTACTTACATTTAAAGATTTGCCAATGATACGAGTGCTTAAATCGGGTCTATTTTCAATACGGTCTAGAACAGCCTCCTCTAATTGCACAGTTCGTTCTCTACCGCAACCTTGCAATTTTGAATTGAATTGTCTAAATTCTCGCAATCTCCTGTCAATTTGAGAAAATGTTGTATGCCATGGAAATCTAGGTCGGTTTGGATATCTTTTTCTATACAAGCGCTCGGAACATCTACCATTCTTTCTGGCTTCCCCGTACCTATATTAGTTGCATATCAGCCATTCCTTCAAAAGTATAATCGATCATAACAAAAAGTGTGAAAGTTACACAAACCAATTCAATTACAAATAATTCATTTTCGTTTTGACGTTAACCAAAATGACATTTAACATTTCATTATTGACATCCATAGCCTACTATACGGAGGAGCCACCAATAGCAAGAATCCATACAGTTACAGAAATTATTTCCGGCAATCGCCAGTCTTTTCAGGGTATGCGATTTTGAATTATAAAACGTTGCAGAATATGTGTAAATGTAAATGGACAAAATTTTGAACATCTTTTGTAATTTTTTGGCTGCTTAGTTAGAAATTATGTTTGAATGGGATATTATTTAACTTTGTAATTATCTTATTTTTTATTGTCATTAATTCTTTTGTTAATAAAATCACAAGTTTGGAAAAGTATTATCAACAATCCTCTCTCAATGTTTTATATTCATTGCTGTTTCACAAATTAGTTCCTGTTACAAACCATTAGTAGTTTGGTAGTTATTAAAAAACATTCACGAAAAATATTTTTTCTTTTTTTTTATTAAAAAGTGTTCTTGCAGACTTCATAAAAACATTTATTATCTTGAAAACTACAAATTTTTTGATATGTAAAGGTTCTGCGTTTTTCACGTGAAAACTATTGAGGAATACAAAATCAAATAAAAATAGCTTCAAATGCCAGTGGCATCAAGAATGGGAGGGGAAAGGTGACATACTCTTCCAAATGTACACCACTGGATCAAGAATTGAAACATGTTTTTTCATCAAAATATGCCCTTTTACATTTCAAAACAACCTGCCAAATGGCAGATCAATATATTCATCTATTTTAAAGTTATCAAATTAAAACCTTATATTTTTCATAAATTTAACACCCTGTATTTCGAAAAGTAAATGGGTTCGACCCCTCAATCCCTATATTATCTTGTCCAATTTTACTAGAGGTATCTACATGCAAACGTTGTAAGTGTCATTTAAAAACACCATGTACAAAGATAAAGTATAGGAAATTAGATAATTCAGAATAAAAACCAATAAAAGTATAGATCGCTTACAGGTATTACTAATATTATAGGTGAATTGAAATTAAAACTGATTATAATGTCATAATTTAACACGCAAATGGAAACGGCGGGATCAAAATTGGGAACGCTATGCTCTCAATTCATTTGAAATATATTAACATACTCAATGATGAAATATGAATTTCAAAAAAAGTTACAAGCTTTTTACGTGAGATGGGATCATGCAGTACTTAACGAACATTTATTGAACTGGATTTGTTAATACCGGTAGAAACACTCGTTCCAGTCTACAGTGTAAATGAAATTCAAAGTAAAGTTAATACTGAAAACCAAAAAAGTTCTCACTTCGACTCCCTGAATTAGACGAGACATTGAAAAATCGGCAAATCGGCTACTCGTTTTCATCTGCCTACACTTCAAAGTTGTCACTCCATCGTTTTCAAGGGTGTCCTAAATTCCTGCGACCTAATGGAGATTCGTCGCTTGCAATACTTACTATTCTCCTGTCGTCCATTCTAGTAATGTGATCGTTCCATTCCCTCTTCCTACCTAGTAACAATTCATTAACGTTTTCTACCTTGCAAGGTCGATAGGCATTCGATTTTTTTCTTGTTCACAAATTGTTCATATTGCTATATATCCTATCACAAAAAGACATTGGTAATTGGAATCGATATAAAAGCAATCAAGTTTATAAAATCTTAAGTTTTATCCATTTAAAAAAAATTGCGCACAACTTTGATCATTTGGTATATCTTTGGGTAAATACAGCTCAAAGTTATGAAAAATCAGAATAAAAGGTATCCGTATCTACCGCATCTTCAATTTTTATCAACTCTGGAAATCTAAATAGCTATCCTTAATATTACGTTCCCTACTCTGAGTTCGGAACCTATCCCTTTTCTTATAACAGAATAATTTGTGAGTAGGTAACGCAATAAACTCTTTTAAAACACGTTCTGCTGGTGGTTTAGAATCTTTAAGACCTTCACATCCACAAGATTTAATAAGTTACAGTGCTGGCCCTTCAGGAAAAAATCTCTTATCATCTTTGTGTAAATTATGTAATTTTAAATGACACAGTCAACATCAATATTCGTCCTATTTTATTCTGGGCGTTACTATTAGCTTTAACTAAAAAAAGCAGGAGGTATCAGACTTCAGATTAACAAATAAAATAGATATGTTTGTTTTGATCTTTTCTTGCCTCAAATATTGAGTCTTATTCTAAGCTCACTTGCGGACACTTTCACTGCTTTGCCATATTTACAAAGTCTCTTTAGAAGATCAATTGAAAATGCGTTAAAAAATTATGCAAATAAAAAAAGTCATTCTAATTTATGCATTTGAGTCGCTATTTTTAAAAGTAATTAATAATACTTGAATTTTATTTAATAATAGCATATTCTTATATAAATTTTGAACATGTATTTGTTGTATCCTTAGATACCTTTATGGTTATAACTAAAAGTGGCAGCATTGCTCAAAATTTCAGTACCTGTTTAATATGTCAATACTAATCTATTTAGTAGTTTTGTCCTTGTTTAATTACCATATAAAGAGAGATGCAAATATCGTCAGACTGTGACCGACGATCATTTCGAATAGGTCGTAGTATTGTAGTAAATAATGTCAAACGTGGTTTGTTTATACGAGCGCCATTACGACTAGAGAGTAAACATTTAGTTCTTCCGTTTTTATGTGTTTTTCAAAACTTTTAGTAACATAATAAACCTCTAAGTTAATTAATTTAATGTTTTGGGATTATCATGGTTCGTCGGAGCCAAGTTTGTCAGAAAAACAGTCCAATTTACCAAGGCCATGTAGCTACAATACCATCCCCACTTTTTGTAATTCATTCATTATTTCACTACTGGCTTTTAGAATTGTTGGCTGCAAAAATAAACGTGATTATGAATGAATAGCCCTCTCTATATTTATTATTACTCTAAGTATCAGACCAATTGCTATTGGTACAGTTTACCGTCGTTTAGTAGCGAAAATAATTTGTTCAAACATCAGAGACAAATTAGGATATTTACTTCGTCCATTACAATTTGGTTTCGGGTCGAAAGGTGGTTGTGAAGCAGTTGCACATGCAGCAAGACGTTTCGTCTCTAATCATTCAGACGTTAATAATAAAGTTTTTCTGAAAATTGATTTTAAAATGCTTTCAATGCAATTCATCGCGATCATTTATTAAAACTTGTAGCAGTATTCTACCTGAAATTTTTCCTTCCATCAATCAATGTTATCGATATCTTTTATTTGGCGAAAACATCATTTATTCAGAAAGAGGCGTCCAACAAGAAGACACTTTGGCACCTCTCCTTTTTTGCATATCGATATACAAACTTATAAGCAACATTGACACATAATTCAATGCTTGGTACCTTGATGATGGTTCTTTAGGTGGTAATACTAATTCCGTGTTCAAGTCTCTTGTCTATATTATAAACAATTCCAACGATATTGGTCATGAACTCAATTTCAGCAAATGCGAGTTATTTTTCTTAGAATCACCAAATAATCTAACCATTGAGAAATTTAATTCTGTCGCACCAAGCATAACAATTACCAATAGACAAAATTTATTCCTATTAGGTGCTCCTTCTTGAAACGAATCCTTTCTATCATCTTTCAATGAAAAACTAACCTTTTCCAAAAAAATGTCATCTCGTTTATTCTGGTTACCGACACATATTGCTTATTACCTTCTCAAGAATTGCCTATTAATTCCAAAATTAACATATATCTGGTTACATAATGATATCTTAATTACTTTTGACAATACCATTCGTCATTCATTAGAGTCTTTAATTAACATTAAGTAAGAGGACTTTTCTTGGAAACAAGCTTCACTACCTGTTTCATATGGTGGTTTAGGAATTCGCTCAATCGTTTCAGTAGCTCTTCCTTCTTTTTTGTCATCATTAAATAGTTCAAAAAATTTCATTAATTACATTCTGACTATGTTTTTCCATACACAAGATCCCTTATTAATGGAGACAGAAAATATTTGGTTATTAAAGTCTAACAAAGTTGTACCCGATGGATATAAATTCTTTCAAAAATAAATTCTGGGATATACCTTTATTAAACATTGAAAAAGAAAATCTACTTCAGAAACCTATCAATTTACCAGACAAGGCTCGTTTGAATGCAGCATTTTCAAAGGAATCAGGAGCATGGTTGAACGCTATACCGTCGGCCCCATTAGGAAAGCTTTTAGATGACGAAAGTTTCCGTATTTCTATTGGTCTCCGTTTAAGTTGTCAAATGGGTGTAAAACATCGCTGTCGTTGCGGAGCTGATGTTGATGAATCTTATACACGGCCTAAGCTGCAAATTAAGTGGCGGCCGTTTTTCACGTCATTCTGCAGTAAATAACCTAATCAAACGAGGCCTGTCATCTGCAAAGATTTCCTGTTCGTTGGAACCGTTAGGTACTTGCCGCGACGACGGTAAACGTCCAGATGGTATTACCCTCATTTCATGGCAACGCGGCAAACTAGTTATATGGGATTTCACTTGCACTGACACTTGGGCTCCGTCCCATGTCTGATTCACAACCACCTCCGCAGGCGCTGCAGCTTTACAAGGCGAAACTTTTAATATCAATAAATACCAAAATTTGGAGAACATTTACATTTTTATTCCTGTAGCAGTTGAAACCTCTGGTGTTTTCGGTCATGAAGCTTCGAAATTCTTTAAAGAAATCGGTAAAAAAATATCAGTAGAATCCAATGATTCAAGAGCAACTTTATACAACAAATAAGTATTGCAATTCTTCAAAGAGGAAACGTTTCATTTTTTCTCAGTACGTTATCCCGTTCTGTGCCTCTAGAAGAACTTTTTATGAAATCTATTCATGAGAAACCTGATTCTTCTACCACTTTCAAACTTTCTCACATTACCGACCCTAAAACATGTGATCTTTCCTTTTTCCGAAATTCTTATTTATCATCTTCATTCTCTTCTTCAGAATGTGTGCCTTCTAATAATACATGCGTTGACAATTTCATAAATTATGCCTCCAACAAGTTTTGGGCCTCAGTATACCAAAAAATATAGATAACCACCAGCCAGATGATGTCCCATTCATAGGAATACTGAAAAAGATGACTATGCTAGAGAATGATGCGATTCCTATACGCAATAAATTATCTTTGACCAAAACAAAATATAAAACTGGTTTACCCCCAATAGAGTTGAAGACATCAAATAAAAAGGTAAACGACCCAATGGAAGTTATTTATACTAACAGTGTGGCATACTCTAACAATACTAATATAGACAATTTGTATGATGAAGATGATAACGGCAATCACACATCAGTAGCCGATTTGAGTAAAAATTTTAATGACAAACTCTCCAGAACCGTAAAAAATGGCACTTATCTCACCAATAAGATAACTGAGGTTAGATTCAAAATACCTGATGGGACCAATGGAGTGAATCAACTAAGTACAAAATCAGTATCAACCAGAGTTAAAAAATATAGTAATAATTTTTCGGCGACAAAAAAAAATTACATTGCCCTCAACAAGTGTCAAAATAACCCCGATCTTTTGCAGTCAAATTCAAAATTGGAAGATACTGAAGACGTAGAAAAAAATAATGATTCAGAAGTCGATAGGATCGTAGTAACTGAGGAATCAATAAACATCAATTCCCTTTCTAAAAATAATCCTAGAGTTAACAACTTCTCTTCAAACATTTCATTCTCGATTAAATATTTTCAGAAAGGGGATGAAATTCAACATAAACAAAAGGACACATCTGAAAATGATGTATATAACAAGGAATATATTAACAAAGTGAACCAGACCAATAATCTATCGACATCAACCAAACTTTCCAAAACCGCAATATCCACATTCAATTCAATAGCAAACAACATCAATTCAAATTCCTTATTACGCCGATCAAGTGAGAAAGACAATCATAGAATGCGAGATTATTCGTACAATGATAGTAGTTGCGAAAGAGCTCTTAACAATATCTCCACAATCAGATCCATAAAGGGTATTTCCCAAGAATGTTTGGGTTTCAAAGGCCTAAAAAATATTGGTAACACATGTTTCATGAATCGTATTATCAATGCCTATCAAACACAAGGTGGCTATTAGAATATCTGAAGAAAGACGCATACATAAGAGAAATTAATATAAACATATCTAGCATGAAAGAAGCACTAATTAAAGCATTTGCTGAAGTGATTCAAGAGCTTTGGTCTAAAGACAATTCAGTCAGAGTGGTTAAAACAGTATCAGTGAAAAGTCAGATTCAGCGATTTACTTCAAGGTTCATGGGATACACTCAACATGATGCACAGGAGTTTCTTCGTTACCTATTAGCAGGACTTCACGAAGATGTCAACAAGTTATATGAAAAACCAAAGCCCATATTAACAGAAATTGATGACAAACTTACTGACATTAAGAAAGCACAAGAATCTAGGTTGAGATATCCGAGAATGGACAAATCCAAGATTGTGGATAACTTTGTCGCTCAATTAAAATCAACAATCAAGTGCACTCACTGTGGTCACTGTACAGTTACCTACGATCCCTTTTGGAATTTATCCCTTTCGATACCCAAAAGAACAGGTCAATTACGACTTTCACAATGTTTACATTCGTTTACAGGAGAAGAAATACTTGACGGTGATGAGAAACCAACATGTTCGAAATGTAAGGAACAAAGACGATGCACTAAATCATTCTCAATTCATAAATTTCCGAAAATATTGGTTATTCACCTGGAGCGTTTTCCGCAAACAGAAAGATTCAGTGGAAAACTTAATGTTGCAATAGATTATCCAATAGAAGGGCTTGATATGAGCTATTTTGCGGCTGATAATGTGGCACCTTGTATGTACAACCTCTACGCTATATCAAATCACTGTGGAACCACTTATAATGGTCACTACACAGCATATTGCCGACATCCCAACACGGTACAGTGGCACGAATATAACGATTCAAGGGTGCTATTAATATCGTGGAAATCTTTAGTCTGTGGAGAAGCATATGTTCTCTTCTATGGACAAGATGACATAAAGTCCCACCTTTAAGTTTAATAATTTCTTTTATTAGTTTTCAAATTGTATATTTTCATTGTGAACCAATGTCTTATTTGATTTTTTCTGCAAAATTTATTTATATATTTATATATACATTGTGTTCTTATTAAAGGCTCTTTATAATAATAAATAATAAAAGTGTAATATTGTGTGATGTAGTATAATTTTGTGTAACATCGTGATATATATTGCGATGTATTGTAATGTGATAGTTTCATCTGCTGTATTTTAGTGAACTGTAATCTACTGTACTATAGTCGTAGTGTAATGAAATGTAGTGTAATGCTGCTCAATGTAATGTAATGTAACATAATGTAGTTGAATGAAACGTAGTGAGATGTTTGTTCATGTGTTTGAGTTGGATATGATATTGAGTTGTTTGATTTTGTATCAAGCAATATCGTGTTGTGTCGGCAAACTCATTATACCTCAATAATGATACGCATGTATTGGAAAGGTCCAACCCTGAAATTTAATAACGAAGTCCCTATATCAATATTCCAGATAACTTTGGAAACACCCATTCCATAATATATTGCTGATGAATCATATTTCATGGGAGCGACGAAGGTTTAAAGGTTTCGAGGTTGTCGTTATTGAAATCAATAAAAAAGTGTCTATAACACCCCATCCTTGAACTAGATATATTTCAGCTTTGAAACAGGTAATCACGGGGGTTACGACTGATTCTACTACATAGATCTATTTTGAGAAGGTACAAACAAAATCAAACTTGATTTTTTATTCCACCGCTCTGTTCTTTTGGATAACTTCTCAAGATATAAGATATTAAAATAGAATGTAGAAGAGGGTGAAGATAAATCCGATAATAGTCCTCTGATTATACAGTTATACTGTATTTTCTCAAATTTGTAGACAAGAATGGAAAGTCAAGTAAGAATGCGTTTGTTTAGAGCAGTGGTTCCCAAACTTATTCGTCCTACCGCTGCGTTTCCTGATAAAATATTACTCAGTAGCGCCTGAATTTTTTTTTTTTCAAATGTTCTAAGCAATTGAAGAGAATGATGTATTATTTATTAACGTTTCTAGCTTTCACGTGATATATAGTAATGAAAGTTGTAAATTAGAAACACTGAGGTTAGAAATTATGAAACTGTTTATTGAACTTAGAATAGAAAGGTAATACAAGTTTAAACAATCGAAATCTTCTTAATGAGAAGAATGAACATGGTATGCTGCTACCAATTCAGTAACTTTCGACTGCAGTAATCTCAAATCACCGCGATGAACTATTTGCAATCAGTTTTTTTTTGTTAACAAATTGTTTACCGCACTTAATCTACGTTCCACTAAATATTATAAAGGAAATGCAATTAAGAACTTTTGAATTACAGCCCATATACCAGGATAAGCTGCATAAATCTGCTTTTACAGCCAGAATTATTGGTATCCCTTTTTGAATTCAAATTTTAATACATCATTTGTAGTTACTTCCATCAGTTTTTGTAACTGTGGATATTCTTCTGTGTTTGCACTAGAAAAATAATCTAGAATCTAATCGTTTATGTTCTTTTTCAAAATATCATCAGGTACCCACAATAAGAATGTATGTCTTCATCTTTTTTCTGCTCCTTATGCATTTGCGAACTGACTGAATTTCCCTATACGAACATTACGTTTGTACAAAAGAAGTTTTGTCACAAATGCAGAAATAACAGATTTTGTTTTCATTAAATTCAGTTCATCGCCCTGAAGTTGAAAATTGTCGATTAAGTCAGCGATACCCCCTATGGATTGAATTAAATTAGATCGTAAATCCTCATTTTCATATTTCAAGAACTCCACCACCAAGTTAAACAGCTTATAAAACCAATTTAAATAGGCACCATTTTTCAATCAAAGAACTTTTGTATGAAGCAGCAAACGATCAAAATCTCGTTTTCAATACAAATTTGTTCAAATAATCTGTCATTGAATGAAATTTGCTGTTTACTGTGTGGAATCTACTCATATTACATTGGTAAATGAAACTAGCTGTTTCTAACTAATTCCACAATATAATGAAAAATGATAAAAATTCTCAAAAATTATTTAGATGACAAAATCAGAGAAACTGTCAGCACAATGAAGCACAAGAAATTCAAGAAACAAGAACAAAAACTAAAAAAACTTACACATAGAATATAGAATTCTATACTCTAAACATCATGAAACTGAAAGTACTTACATCACTTAGCACCACGATTTGATAACCTTTCAGATACTCATTTTACAAATAGTGAAATAGCAACAGAGTCAGAAATAGCTTTAAATTCGAATCCGAGTAATTACCTTTATGGGAATTTACAAATAGTGAATTTAATCAAATATAATAAACCTTCAAATGTTGAATGTCGAACAAAAAATTACTTTTCTGTTTTAATTCAATAAAAAAGAAAATAGAAAATTGTATACTCACAATTACAAAATCTGACAAAGGTAATATTGAAAACTGAAGATTATGAATACAAAGCAAATAATCTAGTGTGATGTCCAAACTCTAAGACCAGACCCAACAAAAAAGTTTTCTCATATTGTAAGAGAAATGGTTATCTTTTAAGACATTATGAAAAAAAATGCATCCCAAATAAAAATCCTCAATCTCCACAATTATATCGACCTATTAAATTACATAAAGTATCGAAACCTATTGAACCTGTAGTTTCATATGTCAAAACTCCTAATAATATATTAGCTAAAAAACTAAACAGTATACTCAATACGTATTGCACGTAATTCGATACTTATTACACTATATTTCTAGTTTTTAGAGTATTTATATAATGAAAATGAAAGTCGGACACTATTAATATATTTAAAGAACTATACACAGAGTACTTTTTACACATTTATTATAATTTTTCACTGTTTCTTTTCGTTGCAAATATTTGCTACCAATAACTTACAAACATACGCGTCTACTAATTTAGTTGCCGAGAGATACTTCAGCGGAAATAAAGCACTTGCGTTACTTTAGTAAGGTACTGAGATACAAATGAGCTGAACCGATTCACTAGAAGGAACATTCAAGACTGTTGTTTGAGATCAGATATTTTTCAGAAGAAGACTCGTAAGCCCCCTCTCAAACTAGAAATACGGAAATCCACTTTTTCTGGAATTTCTAAAATCGGTCATGCGTGAAAATTATAGAGCAAAAATTCAATAGATATTTGCTACCCAAAACCCTTTTCAGATAATGCCCACAATAAAATGAAATATATATCTTTACAAATGGCTAATTGAAATTGTTGTTAGACAGGATATTTTTCGACAATGAAAGTTTGAAGCTACAGAAGAATTTAAAATGCATTACAAAAGTTATTCAGCGCGGACAATACTTTCTCGGAATACAAAAAGGGTAGTAATTTCTTTCATTCAAAACAAATGTTTGATAAATTCTATTCAGCATAGAATTTCACAGTTCGAATCATATTTTCATATCTCAATACCCAATAAAAAATTCGATAGAACTAATAATAAATTAAAAACAATCAATTTACAAAATAAATCAAACGAATTTTATTTGATGTTACCAATATGCTCTGTAAAATTCCTCCAATAGAATGCATAACACTTGTAAGAAAATTACTAGAAGATAAAAATATTAATCCAGGAATAATATCATAATAATAATTCACATCCAAAAATTGAATTTACATTATAAGTTGAACAAAATATCTCAATAAATTTTCATGATATAATAATTCAAAAAGTTAATAATGTACTTGAATATCCAATTTACAGAAAACCAACACACACTGAT
Organism: Galeruca laticollis; assembly: GCA_963921935.1. Taxonomy (NCBI): domain Eukaryota; kingdom Metazoa; phylum Arthropoda; class Insecta; order Coleoptera; family Chrysomelidae; genus Galeruca; species Galeruca laticollis. The sequence continues at coordinate 72,565,870 of OY998182.1, forward strand.
GTGACTTTACCAATCATCCCATGTCACATAAATTTGGAGTATATAATTCAATACAAAGAGCATTTTCAGTTCTTGTCTATTACATATAATATAGTTTATTGGTATTAAGAACAGTAAGAATGATTTAGTGATCGACAACCATGTCTGGGGACTGATCGCGTAGCGCGAAGTTCCCAAATTGTTGGAGATCGGTGAAATCGTTACAGTTCGTGATGCTATTGACTTCTTTGCACGATTGAACTTATAATTAAACATTTTGATTTTCATTTCAAAAAATAGTCTCTATAATCGCATTTTCATAATGTCATCATCTAATCTGTGATTATTGCCATATCGTGGCTATAGCAATTTGTCAAGAGAAAAATACGAAAATCCATACATTAATTTTAAATAGTGTTTGAGCACAAAAAACATATGTATTAATGAAAATTCTTCAATAGCACAATTCGTTACAATAAAAAAATTACTTGAAGATGAAAATACTAATCCAGGAATAATATCAGATATACTTAATTTATTTGATGTACATATGTATTAATCAGAATTATTTCACTTTTGATAATAAGATATATATTCAAAATGAAGGTTTACCAATGGGTAGCCCTATATCACCAATTTTGGCAATAATTTTATGGACAGTTTAGAAAGAAAAATCTTTGAAAGTAATATTTCAAAAAATGTACATATATGACATATTGGCTTGTTTTATAGGTAGTGGATGACAATTAGATAAGTATATTTTTCAACCATATTAATAACTTACACAAAAAAATTAAATTTACACTAGAAGTTGAAGAAAATAACTCAATCAATTTTCTTGATTTAAAAATTCAAAGAGTTAATAACGTACTTGATCATTCAATTTACAGGAAACCAACAAACACTGATGTAACTATTCCATATAGTTCCAATCATCCCATATCACATAAATTGGCGGCATATAATTCAATGATACAAAGAGCATTTTCAGTTCCCATGAACAAATGTAATTTTGATAGAGAAATTAATACAATTAAACAAATAGCAACATCCAACGGTTATCCATTACATGTGATAAACCAGCTAATTAATAAAAAAGAGGGAATAGTGGCATTACAACTAATATTTGCTGAACAAACTAAAAAAGGATGGAATAAAACAATATAATTTGTTTAAAACCTTATTTATGTGATTTAATGTTCAATTTAAACTGGTTGACGCGTTTCACTAACACAATAGCTTTCTCAAAACGTTTTAAGAAAGCTAATATGTTAGTGAAACGCGCCAACCTGTTTGAATTAGACATTAGTTCAAATAAAAGTTTTAAACAAATTATAGTGTTTTATTTCATCGTTCAGTATGGATCTTCATCAAGTAAAAGCCTAATCTATTCAATTTTACAAACTAAAGAAATAAAAAGTTATAAAACATGTGATGGTTTTATAACTTTTTATTGCAGGAAATATTTCTGATAATATTTCAAAGATAATATCTTTAGCTACAAATACAATTTCTTTAAAACAGAAAGTAACGTGAGTAAAAAATTGTTAAATGTAAAAACAAAACTGTTCCCATTAAAGAAGTCTGGTATATATAGACTTAAATGTCCAGAATGTAATGCTGTCTAATTGGGTCAAATCCTTAAAAATTTTGAAATCCGATACAGTGAACACTAACGAGCATACATATTATAACAACCACTACGCAAAACATTTACTTGACATCAAATATTCATTGAGACCTAACACAGAACTAGAAGTACTACATATTTGTGATAAGAAACAAGAACTGGATTTCCTTGAAGAATTAGAAATTAGAAGATACAAGAAACCCACAATATGAAGTCGTCAATGAACAGATAAATATAGTAAGTTCTCCACTTTTAAACTGTCTTTTTACGTGATAATTGTACAGATCAGCAGATATAGTTTTCTTGATTTTCTATATCATTGCACAGCTATACTGATCTTAATTGTGAAAAAGGTATCCCCATAGTGCTAATAATATCTAAGCTTTAATATTTGTAATATCATATCTTCTTATTTTTTCTGTTAAAATTTATTAAGTCAATCACAAGTTAGGTCACTACTTGATCTAGCCAAAAATAATTATTAAACATCAGGTAGGCATCAAATGAAATGTAACTTCTGTCATTCTGACGATGATATTTAATATCGAAACAATTCTTAGAATTTTTAATATTTTTTTCAATATGTTCGTTTGGTCTAATTAATCCCTTACGCTTTAAACGTACAAACAATAGCGAAAAGAAAGACAGTTTCATATCTGCAAATACTTTACACACTTCTAAATTTACAGTGATATATACAAATCAAGAATTTCCAATCTTGAACAACTTATATTCTTTTTATTCGAAATTTACTGTCTCGACCCTTACTTTGAGGAATCTACTCATATTACTATTTTTAATGAAAGTAACTCTTTCTAGATAATTCCACATTATATTGATGAAATGTTAAAAATTCTAATAATTTTGACAATTGCTTCGATACTTGATATAACGATGATATTTAGTATCGAAACAATTGTCAAATTTCTCAGAATCTTTAACATTTTATCAATATACTGTGGGATTATCTAGAAACAGTTAGTTTCATTTACAACAGTAATCTTTTTATTACCTCTGAATTCAAGAATAATTTCACTGAAGAGTTTAGTACAATATTTGAATTCTGGATAGTTTCCTATTTCAGTCTCTCTAATTTAATATACTTACAAGTATTTGTGACTAGATTAATTTAAATATGATTTTTATGATACTTATAGGACAATCGGATAAATAATAAGTGACTAATTTTATGTGGATAAAGTCGTTGGATGACTCTTAAATAAATATATGAAAGCAATACATTCCAATAATACTTTAAAAAATATGAACGTTGGTATATATTATCTCTCATCTCTTAGAACTGGAATAACTCAAGATAGAAAAAGTGTGGAACTATTTCGCTACTCTTGGTTACCAAAATCATAATAGAGAGACGACCGATATGTACTATCCTTGAAACCTAATGTAGCGTTTCACGCCTTGTTTCGAGACGAACGATCATTTAGCACGCGTAAAATAACATGAAATGGAACTTTCATCCTCACATGGTTTATATCAACTGAAGGTACCTGCAGGTGATAATAACAGTGACGGTGATGACACTTTAACTTTCTTTATCTTTCTCAATGCATGCATCAATAATTATCTCAATTAGGCCAAACATTGCAAGCAATCTATAAATTCACGTTCATATCATTTCATGTTTGCAGTCAATTATTGATTTCCTCTCGCGAAAAACTTGACTGATGATGTCCAATATCAATTTTGGTTCCTACATCTAACATCTTCGAATTATTCTTTGCTTCCGCTTTTGTTGTATACTATAATTATATTACAACATAATATACAATTTTTTTCATTATATCTTAGAGATTTGTTACTATAAGAACCGGTAGTTTATTATTAAACGCAACCCGAACTTGGATAGAAAAATAAGTATTAAAAAAAGGTTTACTCTCTAAACGTTAAGCAAGAAATCTACATAAAAAGGTAAAGTTTCAATTTTGTTTCGTAATATGGTAGTGCCAGCAGAGCTCAAGAATATACATACAAAATTGAATTGTGCTCGGAGATGCGACCTTTTCAAAAATATATTCTCAAATTTCCTGCTATACGAGGGAGATGTTTGGGATTGTATTAAATATATACTCATGAAATAATTGCATGATTTCTTAGTACTTCATATCGAAACATTTCACCATCAAGCAACATTTAGTCAATTGTAAATTTGATGACGAATATAGCTTTGAATTAAAAAATATCATTTCATTTGATATGCTCAACAAGTTAGGGAAGTACATAAATATTAACTCTTTCATTCACCCAAGCTTTGTCTGTACTATAGGGGAAGGCCGGGCAAAGTAGATACATTAAGATATTAACGGTTGTTGAAGAGAAGGTATAAGATACAAAAACCAGAGATAAATCACCAATCACTCTTTATTAAGCGTTTTTTTAAACAGAATTCTTATTTGCCTTAAATAACTACACAGTTTGTAACTAATAACAAAAATGTCATACTCGAACCCCCGGGTAAAGTGAATAATGCATCACTTGGGCAAAGTGAATAACAACATCTTAATGTCAAGACACATAAGGGATCAACATAATAATCCAAACAAAACTTAACTTTGCGTGTAAACTGATTATTTGGTAAACTGAGGCTGACAATTATCACAAATGTATATTCCAGAGCCTTCAAAAGACCATTTTTCGCGAGACCATTTGTAACAAACATCGCATCGAATCCAATCTTCAATTGGATTCTCATATTTATCAATATACATTTCGCCGCAAAAAAAAAGACACAAAATATCTTCAATACTCTTTGATCTGTTAGCATCTTTAACGGTGTTTTTTGTTGTTGGTCTTTATAGTGCCTTTAGCGATCTTCGTAGGAACGTTTTTCGCCTCATCACCTAGTTTCTTAGTTACGTTCTTAACTTTACTTTTCTCAAATTTCTCCTTTCACTTTTGCTCTTCCTTGATAGGCCTACTCGTCAATATTTCTGATTTTTTATATTTCCGTTTTGGTGTTGGTTTATCTGGGCAAGATATAGGTCTCAATGCCAAGGGGCTATAGTGAGTTTTTGAACAGCCAGGTTCCGGTTCGGGTTGATCATCTTTGTCAAGGTATATTTCTGGGGTCGCCAATGGTATATTATATCAGTTTTAAGAGCACCTTGGTCAGAAATAACAAAATATGTGAGAACAACCAGGTTTCGGTTCAGATTTACTATCGCCGCTACAGTAGTAGAATCTTGAAATTTAGGTCTCTACTAATACTACTGAAGAGACTGTTAGAATTTACTGAAATGAATTCTTGTATACATGTCGGTGAACGGACTGAACAGACTTCTTTATTAGATTCTGGCAAATTGTTTCTTCTTAATGGATGTGTGCTTTCTGTGCTAACATTCATATTAGATTTGCATGAAATTACAGCAGCTCGTTCGAAACATTCGTCGCCAAAAGCATGTTTATTGACTTGCCAAATGCCAGGTTTTTTAAACCCTTGTACTGCATTCATGGCTACTGCAGTTTTTAAATAAGCTGGTGATAAAAGTCTGGCTACGTGGTATTGCTAAATAATACGTCAAGTGTGCGTCTTTTGGAACATGTTAACTTCCCTTTCAAAGTATGTTGTTAGCAGTTCATAAATGGTAACATCTATGGGTTGGATTTTGTGAGTAGTATGGGGGACCAAGGATAATATTATCTCGTTATTCTTGCTTGCATATTTCAATGCAGGATAATACTTAAGGCTTTCATGATTATCCAATAATAAGTGCATTTTTGTCGGCACTAGGACGCACTTGTTCCTTAAAGAAATGGAACCAATGAAGGAATACCTCACCTGAAGTCCAACCATTCGGAGTACAAGTACCTTGTAGGAGATGCAGTGCGCCATCAAGAAGTCTGGGTTGGATCTTCCTTCTTACAAATTTCAAGAATAGTGGAAAAATGAACCATCGGCACTGCAACATCCGATTACCATCGTTAACTGACCACGTTCTGCACTTGCAATTATGCCCACTTGTTTATTCGCTTTTGTTGAAAGTCCTTTTGGAGGTTTATTAGTGGTCGTTGAAATTTCCGTTTCATCCATGTTGTATAACCTGGAGGCATCAATATTGTATTTATTAATCGAAGCTCCAAGATTCTCTTAGAAACAACCAACTTCATGTTTGTTGAATCCTCTGGCTCGAGCAACAGACATTGCCTCTGGAGTTCTAAGGGTAATAGAAGTGTGACCCGATAAAAAGTATTGGAGCCACTCATCTCCGGCTTTTTTTTGTACTTATCCCAACTTTTTGGATAATTCAAATTGTTTTTCTTAGCGTAACTGAACGCTAGATTCCTAAACTCGATTCGAGTTTGACCAAAAAATACAGAATCCATGTCATTAAGATAGTTCATTAAATCTATCTCCTGATAGTCATTAAAAACAGGAGGAAATCGACCGAGTTCTGGAGCAACAATACCACTTTTGCCGTGCCTGTACAAAGTTGCATATGCCAAACAATACTTTTCAGCGGTTCCTTTTACTAATTCCCCAGCCTTGCATAGATTTACGGCTGACTGCATAACATCTTTATCCCAAGAGCCTTGACTAGTTTTCCTTTGTATTTATTCACCATCTGCAAAATATTATCAATATTGTATGTAATAACAAATGTACCTAATAAAATCATTTATACAAGACGGGCAAAGCGGATATGTGGCGGGCAAAGCTGATACTATATGCCGACATGACAATTATGGAGGTTTATACAAAAACTATTCATTCTAACCACGTCTCAAATTAAATATAAAAACACACTTTGGCATGCAATATAACAGAAAACAACCAAGCATCTTAAACGAGAGACTTTACAAATAATGACAAATACTATCCCGCGAGATCAATATTTTTCTTTGCGTAAACACAATTCACTGTATTATCACGCTCCACAACGTAGTGTTTTGCTTTAGTGCTATGGATAAGCCGTGAACAAAGATGATAAGAATGAAAAATGTTGGAATGGTGGGGATTCGCTTTGCCCGGGGTATTCACATTGCCCGACCAGCCCCTATATTGTGTTTTTGTGTTTCCAAGTTGATAAGTTTGTGAGTTTAAGACATATTAGTTTCTTTTGTATTTTTAAGAATTTCAGGTCAGTTTTTGGTTACACTGTTTCCAGTCAATTGAGATTGGTTGACTTTGTTTTCAATAATGTCTAAACGTTAACCTATTGCGAATGAAGCAAATGGGGCTATTGGTATGAATGAGGCGAGTAGTCTACAGATAGAAGTTGCGGACGTGTTCTAAGTCAGTGAAAGTGTCGTTCACGGCTTCGCCGTAGATATCAGGTAACAAGAAACGTGAAAAAAAACCCACAAGTGGACGACCGAGGGTTACCACCTCCGCATCGTATCGTTTTTTGACTGTGTGTACCCATAGAGAATCTCTAAGTTCTTGTCGGATCATTAAATTAGATTTCAACGGGGTTACACTGCACTGAAACCTAAGGTTTATTGTACCCCCCTATCAGAGCTGTTCTCGCTACTACTACAGCTCGCCTTCCAGTTCCAAGGCTCTAATGAACTCTAGTATTTGGCTTGCAATTGCGAGGCATTCCAGAACTAGGTGATCCGGAGTTTCATCTTCCCCCCCACAGAATCTACACTCGTCAGTATCTGCTAGACCTATTCTAATTAGGTGCTTCCTAAGGCGGCAGTGTCCTGTAAGAAAGTCCGTGAGGAGATGTAGCTTATTTTTACTGAGGTCCAAATATTTTTTTGATCTAACAGTGTCAAAGTTCCTCAGGAACTTTTTGGAATGTTATAACCCGGGAAGGCACCGCCAGAGTGCTTCTCCTTCGGTTTCCTCCTTCTTCCGAAACTTTTTCTTATAGGAGCATTTTCCTACACCACAGAAAGGCTTCGGGCCAATAAAAGGCGTTTGTGCTCCTTTCCTGCCAAGTGTATTGGCCTCTTCATTTCCTGTGACTCCCGAGTGGCCAGGAACCCAGACTAAAGAGACCCTGTTATTCTTGCCTAATTCATCAAGTTTTCTTCGGCACTCCCATGCCAACTTTGAGTCAATGACATGGAAGCTTAATGCTTTGATAGCTGCTTGACTAACAGAATGGATCGATATGTCACATTTCTTATAGTTTCTTTCTAAGTTCATTTCCACGCATCATTCAATCGCAAGTATTTCTGCCTGAAAGATGCTCGGGGAGAAGCCTAACGATAATGAGTATCTAGTGCTAGGCCCAAATACTTCTGCGCCTGCTCCAGTGGTCGTTTTTGAACCATCCGTTTACCGACTAATGGTGTTTTCTTTGAGAGTTTGGGTGGTGCATTCCCTTTCCCAGTCTCTCCTCGTATTTAGCATCGTAGTGAAATTCTTTTCGATACTTACTTTCTTGATCATTTCGTCACTGGGAAGATTCGCTGATGAGATGACCAGGCTCCCTGATTTTTAATACTCTCATTGCCTGAACCTTCCTTAGATATTCTAAGAATTGCCTTTTGGGCAGATCTTTCTATCACCAGATGTAGAGGTGTGAGATCTGTAATGCTCTCAAGTGCCCTAGTTGGACACGTTCTAATAGCTCCAGTGATGCACACACAGGCAAGCCTTTGAACTTTGTCGAGGGTCTTCCCCGTGCTGTACTGACTTGGTTTTGTATGCCAAACTATTGCCCCATACGTAATTGCCGGTCTCACAATCATGGCGTACATCTATCGCAGTATTTTTGGGTTACAGTCCCACCTCTTACCAGCTAGATTTCTGCGCGCCATCAAAGCTCTTATTGCTTAAATAGTAGTTATTTCAACATGCTTATTCCACAGAAGTGTACTGTTTAGGGTTATCCCTAGATATTCAACTTCTGATTTCCATTCTACGATTTCCCCGTTAAGGATATGGTTTTCATGGCTGGAAGTGTTCTTTTCCGGGTAAATGGAATTACTATGGTCTTGTTTGGTTCAATGCTTAGCCCCACTGATAAGCACCATTGCTCAATCATTCTGAGGCCCTTTCGTAATAAATCACACAAGGTGCTCTCGACCTTGCCTCTGACTATTAGAAGTATGTCATCAGCATAGCCCATACATTCGAAGCCAAGCTCCGTTAGCCTGTAGAGCAACTCATCATTTTACAATGGTTTCATTTACTCCTCACCTTTTTGTGCTTCTTTGACAGACACATGAGTTGTATGGTCAAAGACCACATATATATCCAGGAATGCGCACATTGCGATTTCTTTGTTGTTCAGATTCCTCTGGATGACTTCGATGAGCTGATACAGAGCCGTCTCAGTTGATCGACCCGCTCTGTACGCATGCTGACATTCATGAAGTGGTATATTCTCCAGGTTCTCTGTTCTTATGTAGTTATCCACTACTTTCTTCATCGTTTTGAGTAGAAACGATGTTAGGCAAATGGGTGTAAAACATCGGGGATCAGTCCCATCTTTTTTCTCTATTTTTGGTATGAAGGTTACCCTTGCCCTTCTCCATTTTCTAGGTATTGGACCCACTGCTCTAGACTGCTTCTTGTGATCTTCAGCAGGTGAGGAAGAATCTCCTCTATCCCTTGCTGCAGGAGTGCTGCAAATATTCCATCCACTCCTGGTGATTTATATGGTTGAAAGGTACTTAATGCTCATTCCAACCGTTATCGGGTAAATATTTTCTTAGCGATGTCCCAATCTTCCTTGCGGAATTTTTTGGTGTAATTCATTGCTATTTCAATGCTTGTTTCTGGTTCACTACCTGGAATGTGGGTTCTAAGGAGAAAAATCGATCGTTCCTCTTCACCTTCCGTGTATGATCCGTCTGGCTTTTTTCAGCGACATTGTGGGGTTAGTTCCCGCATTTGCCATGACCTTTCGTAGTCTCGCCGCTGTGTGAGTGGAAGAGATCTTTTCGCAAAAGGCTCAAAAATTAAGCCTTTTGGCCTTCCTAATCTCTTTATTGTACTGAGTAAGCTTCTCAGTGTACCTCTGCCAATTACCGTCACGTTTGGCTCTATTAAAGAGCCAACGGACCTCTTTCCTGAGGTTTCACAGGTTCTCATTCCACCAAGGAGCGTCCTTTTCTAAACGAGCTGTTGACAGTGGGCAACTGGAATGAAAAGCTTCCATTATTGCCTCACTGATCTGTTCGACTCTTTGTTCCTGGTCGTAGTGCGGGTGATTTACCCCATTTACTTCGACTGGTTCCAAATTGTCATTCAGATTGGTCTTGTAAAGATACCAATCAGTATTTCTAGGATTTCGGATCGTAGGAATCGAGGTGGTACTTCCCTCTATCCTAAATTCGGTGATCCTATGGTCGGAAAATGATGGCTCGCTCATCACCGTCCAATCTTTTACATTTTTCCTAGAAGCAACATTAACAATTGTTATGTCCAGGACCTCTTCTCTTGCTCTCGTGAGAAAGGTGGGGGTTGTCCCCACATTTAAGGTCTTAAGGTTATTTGCTAAGAGATATTCTAATAAACACTCACCTTTTGCGTTGTTATTAGTGCTTTCCCACACGGTATTGTGTGCGTTGGCATCACAACCAATTTTAATTGGCAGCCGTCTGCTATTGCAGTGTCTCACTAGCTCTTGTACTTCTTCTGGCGCTGTCATCGGCCCGTCTACAGCGAAGTAGGCAGAGGCACTAACGATGTCTCGGTCGATACCCCCAATGTTGAGTTAAACCATGATTGGAACAAGGTCCCTTGACACGTATTCTGAAACACAAATATATTTTATGTTGTTTCCTACACAGGCACGCGGAGATACTTGCCTTAGATCATAAATCAATTTAGAATCCTTGCATGCCAAACCTTCGATTTGGCCTTCTTTGTCGATCCATGGTTCTTGAATCAGTACAATATCCAGTTGTAGTCTAGCGAACAACTTTACAATCACGGCTGAAGCACCCTCCGCGTGATGCAGGTTAATCTGAGCTATATTCGTGAAGGTGATGGTGAATTATTATGAATAAAAGAGGCCAAGTTACTCAGCCTCTATTCATCCCCCTCCTTTGTCTCTCCCCGACCCTCCTCGACCACGGTGGCAATATCTTCCTCGGAGTTCGAGCTGGTTTCTTGATGTCGAGTCAGGCTCTCGATCCCCAGGCTGCTCAGCTCAGTTTCCAGGGATGCAGATGCGATCTCCGCATCCCCAGTCACCCCATCATAGCCGGAGGATATCTAGGGCAGCCCCAAGGTCAAGCTTTCGCCTTTTTCCCTTTTTCCAGAGTTTCGGATATGGAGGGTATCTCCATGTCCTTCGGATCATGCAACAGCGTCTTTTGAATGCTTCTGGTATTTCGGTTTCAATTGAAACAGTACGGCGAAGAATACACGCGGTCAACTAATGTTCACGACGACTTTTGAAGAGTTTTCCAATAACACAAATAGATAGGCGTGCTCGATTGGCATAGGCTAGTGAATGTGTCAATTCGCATGAAGAATGGAGGTCCGTATTGTTCACAGATGAGTCGAGGTATGGACGGTTATCTGACAGTCGGCTTGTTTGTGTATTGATCCTTCGTCGAGTTTGGTGAGGAATTTGTTTTAATGAGAGTACATAACTGCGCAGATTTACGTACAAGTGATTAACAATGTCTGTTTTCTGCTGCTATTGGACCAACTTTCTTCTTTTTAGACGATAATGCTCGACCGCATCGTGCTATAGTGGTCGAAGACGCTTTGGATCTTCATGATATGTCGCATTTGGCACTACCCCTCTATCGACCGCCCTCAATCCCATCGAGTATGCATGTGAACAGCTACAAAGAATTCCCATCTACTACCGTACAGACACTCCAAGAACTTAGGCAGATTTTACTCAGACTTTGTAGACAAATCAATCAAGGCTACTTCAACGACCTCATTGAAAATATGCAGAGGCGTTGTATAGCTCCAATTGTTGTAAGAGGAATGCATACTCGTTATTGACGTATGTACTCAAATTTTTGATAAAATTAAAATTGTTGTTTTTGTTGTTTCTAACTGCAAACGTATTACGCAAAACGGTTCACAAACGCTTAGAAAAACATTCAATCTATAACATCTCAACACTTTGTGTCCTAAAATGGTAATTTATAAAATATACAATCTCAGAATGTATTAACTTTCTTAACTTTTGTGGAGCAGTTCATTAATAGCGATAAATAAAATGAAACTTTGAATTCAGTGTTGAAAAATTATATCATATTCGTCTACTTTTGGTCTATTTCAGCTTATACGACGAGCAGATTTGTTATTAATTCATTAGTTCTGCCTCGTTTTCATTATCAAATTCAGTCATGCCATATAGTTCTATTAATGAATATCATAGTATTAAGAAGTATGTTGTGTCTCTCAGGTAACATAACATATCTACAAGATATCGTAACATCCACTAATCTGGCATTTTTATGGCGTAATAAAAATCGTTCAAGTGAGATCGGTCTTTTACACTATAACGAAAAATAAATTTCAATTGTGTTCAATTCAAGTCTAGCAAGAATTGACGTGTTTCATATATCAAAATATACATGATATATAAAATAAATGAAATTTACTGCCTCGACCCTTACTTCGTAGAATCTACTCATATTACTGTTTTAAATGAAACTAACTAACTCTTGATAGTTCCACAATATATTGAAAAAATTTTAAATGTCAGTTTCTTAGGATTTTTAACATTTTTTCAGTATGTTGTGGAATTTGTGAAGTCTTGTTGTTGTGTCGGCCTTTTGCCCTATCTCTTACTGCCTCGGTACGTCACATCTGACACCTTTAAAACTTTACGCTTTCTCGAGCGCCAGATTTTCAACGTGGTTGTCTCAACGGCCCCTTGACTTCAATCGTCAAGAGTTCCAGGTAGCCTCAGATGGAGGTACGGTAAGTTCCAGGGGTCTAGTGGTGTCAAAATCTCGGAGGGTTATTGCTAGAAAAAACGTTCTCGCTGGTCCTGGAACAAATGTTATTCTCCTGGCTCACACTACGGATAAAGCTAAATTCGTGCAGCCAAACAACTAGTCTACCATAGGGATATTCTAATCTATAGTAGGTCAGTAAAACACAAAGGTTTGGTTAGATAATATTATAATTGTTTTCAACCATATCTACCGGTTCTAGAGCTGACTGAGCCGTAACAAAAAACTATTATGCGTTAAGAGAGACAATACCCTGGTATTTAAAAGCACAGATATATAAGCAAACTATAGGTACATTTAACATGCGTTAATTAGGGACGAAGCGGGCAGGACATAAGCATAAACATGTTTTATATGAGAAAGAATTGGTAAAAGTATACAGCAAAAGTTCAAAATTCAGTGGTCCTTTCATTCAGCAGATTGAAAAAAACTTAAATAAATAAAACGGGTTGAATGTTACTTATAGCAAAATGTTCAATTACTCTTGATACACCCGGTATGTATAATAAGCATTTGATATTAAGACAAAACGTATTTATTGATCGGGAAAAAATGAATACTGAAGTGGTTTTGATTTCTGAATGAAAAAACCGAAACGCCCTGACTAGGACGCCTGGCACTTCTTCAAAATTATTGTTGGGAACGGGAGAACTGGGAATCGGTAACGGTAGTAGTCCTCGTACTAAAATATCAGGGAGCCCTGGCTTATATACCTGGTGCTCCCCAAGATTTAAATCGGAACGTGAATAGGAAACTATAATAAGGGCTGTAGTCCTTGGATTAAAATATCAGGATGCCCTGGCTTATATACCTGGCACTCTCCAAGATTTCAATCGGATCGTGAATAGGAAATCGGAAAATATGTAATAAGGGCTGTAGTCCTCGGATGAAAATATCAGGGAGCCCTGGTTTATATACCTGGCACTCTCCAGGATTTCAATCGGAACGTGAATAGGAAACTATAATAAGGGCTGTTGTCCTCGGATCAAAATATCAGGGAGCCCTGGATTATATACCTGACACTCTCCAAGATTTCAATGAGAACGTGAATAGGATATCGAAAAATATATAATAAGGGCTGTAGCCCTCGGATTAAAATATCAGGGAGCCCTGGCTAATATATTTGATACTCTCCAAGATTTCAATCGGGACGTGCATAGGAATTCGAAAAATATATAATATGGTTTAGTTGCACTCCGATTTTGTGTTTACATTTTATGTAACAGAAACACTCTAACTTGCCGTAGAATGAAATTTAATTGAATAATTATTCTCTATTCGCGATTGCAAAGACGACCTATTTCAGAATTAGTATTTCTAAAAATTCTTACCTTAACAGCAACTTATTTTAACGCTTTACTTATACATAAATAGGAACAATTTCAAAAGAAACAGGTACCAAAAACAAATCGGCAGACGGAGCAGTGTGCGATAGCTAGCAGTCTCAATTTGGGGTCAGCCTGCACTCTCTTTTCGGTTCAAGCCTCCCCGTATTCTGCCATACTTTCCACCTCTATCGGTTAGCTCGACCTGCGCGCTACCTACTCTATATCTCGTGGCAGCAGGGAAACCAATCTTATAGGCTAATTTTTGAAACCTTAAGATCAAAACCGGAACGAATATAAAATATATAAAATTAATGAGTATTCAAACAGTTATACGAACAAGCAGCATTCAGATCATGTTTTGGTGAAAACGACTTTTTTTTAAGAGTTAATAGCTTATCAAAGGAGTCGAAAGAAGATAACACGCTGTTAATTTTCGTATTTGTAGATTCTAAGAAGTCATGGACCGACATGAAATGCTAGAACCACTAACTAAGTCACTAACTAAGTCATTTTTGTGACGTTCTTTTTAGAGACTTTTCATGATGTTTATTCACAACGTTAATAAGATATCTCCTAGATGTCTTAATTTTATTACCAACTCTATTAGCATCCATGTCATGTGATTAAAACATATTTTTGATGTACACAATAATACTAGAATTCGCAGTTACATACACATCCTATAAACTTCTTTAAAGTAACTTCCTATAGGAAACATTCATACGATGTTAATTTGTATACTTCTCAGTAATGTCACATACAGAACATTAGTGTAATATTACAAATTAACATGTTTCTAAGATGATCACATGTTGCAGTTACTTTTACATCTTTCGAAATAATTTTTAGTAACTTCCTGCGATTAAGTCATCACAGTAACATAATTGGGTTTGATTGATGTATTCATAAAATTACAAAAAAAGAAGGAAGCAGAAGAGGAACTGACGAACGAAACAAACAGTAGATAGTTATCTGTGGAAACAAATGACAAGCATGACAAAAAACTGGAAACGCCATAAAAAACATTGTTCTTTTTAAAAATCCAAATATTGGCACTAAATAGAAAAATCGAAATAGAATTATTAGAAGGCACACAATTACAATTTGAAAAGATGTAAATAACTTACCAGCAAGAAGAATTATTATCACCCACAAAATTATTTGGAAACTGTATGCTGAAGTTGATTATCAGCGAAGAATGAACAAAAGAGCGAATTCGACTTGAATCGTAGTTTAAGTAGATATTTAACGATGGTAAAAACGATCACCGATATGTTCCTTATATTTGAAATGAAAGGATTTGGAATTAGAGGTGGGAGTAGCCGACTAAGTAACGCTCCAAAATAATTGATGAAAATAGAAACATGTCTCAGCGCATATTACAATTGTTTCGTTCGTCTTCTGGTTTCTTTTTTTTGTAACTTGATGAATACATCAATCAAACAGCTCTTCCTATTATGTTGCTGTGATGTTGATTATGAAATATTACTGATTTTATAAACTATCATCGTATAAACGTAGTCGCAGGAAGTTACTAAAAATTGGTTCGAGAGATGTAAAAGTAATTGCAAAATGTGATCATCTTAGAAACATGTTTACATTTAATATTACAGTAATGTTTTGTTTGTGACATTAGTGAGAAGTATACAAATTAACATGGTACGAATGTTCCCTACTGCGAATTCAAGTATTATTGTGTATATCAGAAATATCTTATAATTACATGACATGGATGTTAATAAAGTGGGTTATAAAATTTAGACATATAGTAGATGTCTTATAAAGGTTTTAAATAAACATCACGGAAAGTCTCTATAAAGAACATCCCAAAAAGGACTTGCTATATTTCTTGTTTAGTGGGTAGTATTTTAAAGGAAGGTTCTTAGAATGATATTTGTAGCCCAATTTGAGGAAACAGCAGGAGCCCGGAGAAGATGCAACAATGTGGAATTGACGATACACAGATTAATAGTATTTTTGAGAGATTAGATGGCAGAAGATCAATAGGCCGATACAGAAAACGATGGAACGATGCCATCCCAGCAGGGCCAGGAAAAAATAAAACTCTACTGAAAAAAAATTCGACGCACACTAATAAATACCATATCTATGGAATATGTACATTCAGGTAAAACCAAACTCATGAAGACTTAAAAAGAACAGGCAAAACATGAACTGCTTTTAGCAAATTTGGACATGTTTTCAAAGCGCAACTACCACTTATACTTAGCAAATCAATAGAAAATAAAATAATGATTTTTGCTGATTCTCCTAATGATAAAAAATATGCATAATAATTGAGGAGCGATCTGACAAAACGTGATAAATCCATCTCCGACAAAAAAATAGTTAGGTATGATTTCTATTACATTTGAGTGTGATAAATCCATTGCCATATTCCAATGTGTTCTAAACGCAATATATCCTATAGTAAAATGCATTTAAAAGTGACTGATTCAAACAAACCGACATAAATCCATGAATTGCTCTTAAACAGAACAAACTGCATTAAATCCATAATGTAATCGAAATTTCTAAATTTGCAGGTAACTGTATATTTCTTGCAGTTTAATTTCTTACCGCTAGATTGCACACTATGATTCCAATAATAGAAGTCTGTAACTTGGATAAACATTTGTCGAAGTTTTCTGCAATATAAATATGTCTTGCAGTTTTCTATATTAGTACAATTTTCAGAGAAGTGGTTTGAATAGAGATATTACTCTCTTCTTTGTCTATGGTTGTTTATGGTTATACTATTTCTGTGGTGTTCGTAACGTCAATTTTGTCAATTTGGAATAAGCGGACTGCGGCTATTATTATTGTTTATATTTATTGTCCCTGTTGTGTTATAAAAGGCTACTTATAACGGAAATTAAAATGGATCTTGTGAGTGTGGGTGACAAAGGCAAAAAAATTAGAAAACAAACTAAGCGTAATGCGAAGGAATTGTTGAAGAATAAAAGGTAGTTATCCATAAAATTACTATAACTCAAACGTATAGGTTAGAGCATTGAAAACGGGTGTAAATTAATATATTATGATTTTCAGATATCAAGAGCCCGATGTTGATTTAAAAAATTTCCAACGACCATGCAACCATAATAATAAAAGCACATACAAGTGCAATAATATTACATTGACCGATATCAAACGCAATAAACGTAAGATATACAGTACGAGTAACAAAAGCGACCAAGAAATTCGGCTATGCCACTTAATGAGTTCTGTTACAGTCAGCAGACGAAGACCTGTCAAGGAAGCACCCAAAAAACGTGAAGTTAACGTGAGTTATTTTTTAAAAAGTCTGCATCATAAGCATCCACTTAAAGTCTGCCACAGTTTTTTTGTAAAAGCTTTGGGTTTATCTCCGAGACGTGTTAATCGTGTTGCGAATTTAATAAACAATGGGGAAGTTCCTATCGAAAAAAGAGGAGGGGACAAGAGATCACAGAATTCGTCAGACCGAATACAAAGTGTAAAGCAATTTATCGGGAACCTTAAGGGTAAAGAAAGTCACTATAATCGCTCTAAATCCAGGAAAATATACCGGGATTCTAGTTTAAGTATCAGGAAGCTCCATAGCCTGTATAATACAAAAAATGATAGTATGAAAGTTTCACTTAGTATGTTTTCTAGAATTTTCAGAGGCGACTTTCATATAGGATTTTCCTCACCAGCTTCCGATGCTTGTGGTACATGCATGAAGTTGGAGTATAAGATTAAGATGGAAAAAAGTAATGAGAAGAAAAATGAATTTGTTTTGGAGAAAAAGATTCATTTAACCAGGGCGAAAGCTTTTTATGAACTGTCTAAAGAAAATCCACCTTCTTCGCTTACCTTTTGTTTCGATTTGCAACAGGTACAGCCGTTGCCTCGAACTCCAATATCAGACGCATTCTACGCACAGCAAGTTAGTTACTACGTTTTTTGTTGTGTAGATATGGGCTCGAGGCACCCTTCATTCTATACCTGGAGCGAAGACCAAGCTGGCAGAGGTTCTGTGCAAATCGGTTCAGCCCTTTTGCACCACTTAGACTCTCTCAATTTGGATGATATACACACTCTTAGACTATTTTGTGATGGCTGTGGCGGCCAGAATAAGAATGCTCACATAGTACATGCCCTCTACTACTGGCTCAAAGTTAAATCGCCGCAGAATTTGAAGGAAATAAGAATTACTTATCCAGTTCGTGGGCATAGTTTTCTGCCCGCTGACAGAGTTTTTGGAAGGGTGGAGAAGCTCTTAAGAAAAACTTCCGTCGTAAAAACTAAAGATGAGTATAAAAATATATATTCAAAATGTGGGGAAGTGAAGGAACTTGGTGTTGATTGGCACCTATATGATATCAAATCACTGCAAAACACTTTTAAAAAACTGGATGGTATCCTTGATCTTAAAAGAATTAATTTAAAAAAAGGAAGGAGAAATTCAATAGAAATTTTTTGCTACCAAAATTTCAGATTTGAAACCCTTTCCGAAACTCCAAAAAACCTATTGAAGAAGGGCAAGTCAGACAAGAATTTGCCTAATCTGGGGACACTACCACTTAATAATTTTATCCCTGAAAAGAAGAAGAAAAGTCTGAAACATCTTTTGGAGCAGCAATTTGGAGAAGACTGGGCAAAAAATGAAACCCTAAGTTGGTACAAAGGATTTTTGTTAAACGAAAATGAAAACCAGGGTCTGAATCACCATGAAGGTGATGATGACGATGATCAAGAGGACGAGCACTGTGATTGCTTAGAGGAGGATGCCGGAGCACAGTATATATAAAAGAAAAAAATTATATATATCTGCGGAGTATTTTTTATTTTTGTTTGATTTTTAATAAAATTATTGTATTACCATTTTTATGTTCATTTATTTACTATGTACAAAACGCACTAAATCCCAAAGTAAACCATACAAATCGGATTAAATCCGTATTGGACCAACAAAGCGCAATAAATCCATTTTGTTTTTCTTAATATTATTATTACTAATTGTTATTTTTTATTTAAACTTGTGGTTTACTTATGTACTTGACATTGGCTATTATTTAATATTTATATGTATATACTTTATCAACTGACACACGATGTAACAGTTTATTGCATTTATTTCATAACAATGAAAAGCGGATTTATCACGTTTTGTCAGATTGCTCCTCAATTGTGAGCATATATCACAGTAATTATATAAATGGTGGAAAGGTATTAATTATCAATATTCTCAGAAGCTGCTAACTATTAATCGGTAAAATGAGAATTGAAACATCGTAAAAAATTAGTATTATTAAATATTACTGGAGAGACCGTGAAAACATTGTTTTTCTACGCCCTATCTTTAAAGTACCTTGTATTTCATCGGTTAGTAGCGCTTCAAGTGGTTGTTTATGGTTAGAGTGAAAAAAAGTAAAAAAGCGTTAAAAAAAGTGCCATAACGTTAACTTTATTTCACGCTTTCTATAAGCTAACACAATGAAACTTGGCTGGGCATCGAGGATACACTTCTAAGATACTTGGCTGGGCATCGAGGATAGACTTCTAAGATACTTGGCTGGGCATCGAGGATACACTTCTAAGATACTTGGCTGGGCATCGAGGATGGACTTCTAAGATACTTGGCTGGGCATCGAGGATGAACTTTCATGAAACTTGGAATACATATAATTGTAATTTACCAAAGGAGCTTAATTAAAATATCCCAAATTTATATTTGAATTTTACTTTTTTGTATAGGGCTGTAGAAAAAATAATGTATGCAACATGTGCATAAAGTGTCTTTTTTCACTCATGGAATTGTCAACTTTTTCCATTCGTGAAAAAAAGTACCACTTTATGCACTTGTTGCGTAAATTACTATTTGTCCAAAATTAATAAAAGTTGGTGTCACTTTCATGAAAGTACGTAATTTCGAATATCTTGAAATATCCATTTTTATTCATTCACAATATTAAGTCATTCACGAGTTGACTCACCAGTCTGGTAATTAACGAGTGTTTATTTTGGTTTTTGTGAACTTAAATTGACAACAATAGTCCGGTAAGTGTTTAAACTTCATTCATCGAGCGAATATTGGTATATTCGCCGTACTTCATACCTCCCTGCCCTCATATCAGCAATTTTGGTAACCAGAATCGCAGTATGGCCCATGTATCATCTTACTCCCTTAACACATCCACCGTCAATGAAATTCGGACTACATCTCAAGCCATAAACACAACTCATCGATCATATGCTGCTGCTACCCTTAGTAAAGTGCAATCTATTCCTAACTCCGTCATCTTTGACTACATTAAAGCAATTGGCAGCATTGTTTCTCCATGGATGTTGTCAATTCCCGCAAAATCCTTGGAAGGATATTTGATTCATGGCTTAACTGAAAACAACATATACACGATATCAAAGGGGTTTGCCGAAAACGCTTAAATATTATCAAAACTCTCTCGCACTTCATCTGGGGCGTTAATGAGAACGCCCTTCTTAGAGTCTATAGAGCACTAATTCGTTCCAAAATGGACTATGGTTACTTCATTTACATGACAGCACCCAAATCTTATTCAAACCTGCTCAACTCAGTTCACAATACTGCTCTTCGACATTGTCTTGTAGACAGTCTGTACTGTGAGAACGATGAACAACCTCTCTACCTTAGACGACAATCCATACTCCTAGCATATTCCGCTTCTGTAATATGCAGCCCTTCGAATCCTTTTTTGACATCTATCTACCAAGGACTCTTCTCGCTTTATAAAATATTTTCCCGGTCTTATAGCTCCTCTACTAAACGGCATAGACTCACGTTCAACTTTACGATTTCCATCCCCACTTAACGCTCCTTGGAACAAGTACCTACCCATTTTTAACAACTCTCTCACCACTTATAATAAACACGAATCCCCCCCTGCGCGTATTAAGGAATCATTCCTTGATATTCTACACACAAATGCTTTTGATTAAGTCCTTTACACATTGCTTCCAAAACCCTCACCGGTGTCGGATGCGCCGTCACTACTACAAACGATATTATAAGCACCACTCGATTGCGCACTTCATGCAGCAAACATATTGGAGAAATGTTTAGTATCCTTCACGCCTGCAAATATATTCCCTTCTCATCTGAACATGCTGCTATCTGCACTGACTCCCCAACCTCTATAAATTCTTTAAAATCTTAATTCACCGACCATCCACGAGCTCAAAACATACACGACTTATACGAATCCCTTCATGCTCGACATACTAAAGTTTCACTCATCTGGCTTTCATCTCACATTGGCCTTGATGGAAATGAAACTGCTGACCAACATGCCAAAAAAGCTGCCTCCCTCGTTACCACTGCTACTACAATTCAACTAAGCCAAGATTTGAAATCCTTATTCAAGGCCTCATTCCACAAATCTTGGCAAATTCATTGGATTAACAAGAATACACTTCTTGAAATTCAACCCATTCTTGGCCACCTTTCACTTACCCAGTTTTCAAGATATAATGCAAGGATTGTGAGCAGATTGCAAATTGGCCACACATGTTTGACTCATGGCCACTTAATGACCACCGAGAAT
Organism: Galeruca laticollis; assembly: GCA_963921935.1. Classification (NCBI taxonomy): domain Eukaryota; kingdom Metazoa; phylum Arthropoda; class Insecta; order Coleoptera; family Chrysomelidae; genus Galeruca; species Galeruca laticollis. The sequence continues at coordinate 72,587,211 of OY998182.1, forward strand.
AGCTCAACGTGCCACGGCTGCAACTGTCCTGTTAATCCGGGAAAGTAAGGTCGAAAAATCTGTTAACTATCAAAACTTCCCCATAACAAATTGGAAACAATTTTTTTTTCAATCGCGTCTAAATTTATGAACATTAACGATATTGAGAAACGGTTTGTTGCAATCGACAGAGTGAAAGTTATATTTTTATAAATAACATAAACAAAATTTTTACATATTTTTTTAGAACATTTACCGGAAATAAAAAATTTTCCATCTAGTTTTTTCTCATTTTGGCGTTGAAAAATTTGTTTAAAATACGTTTTCACGTTATAAATATGTGTGTCTTTGAAAGACAAGTATTTAAAAAAAAATGTTTAGATGCGACTTTCACAAGTTGAGATAAACAAATTCAAAGTCTGTTAGATTATGTGATAATATTGATTGGAATTTTCAAATTTTGATCACTTCGCTAGGTTGTCGAATCCCAACTCAACTTAAACACAAATTTTCATTTTTCTACCGTCAATTGGTCCATTCAAAAGAGAATAGTAATCCTAGCTCGCTCGGCCAAACGGTGCGGTGGCAGCTGCTTGGCGTTGTGGTGAGGGGTCAGCGCTCGTTCGCAGTTGAACGAAGCTCAAGCTTTTATTTTGGTTTTCTTTGTAAAATTTTTGGATTTGTGGTTTGCTAATAGTATGGTTATTATCAACCATTACAGATTGCTAGAAATAAGGTACAATGATATTTATAATTTATATCTATTAATCCATTTATTATATATATTATACATAATTCGAAACGTAGATACTAAGAATAATATTTATTTACAAATTTACATCTAGTTTCTACAAATTCTTGCCCTTTTTGGTCTCTGAGGAAATGGCTCTGTACAATTTTCCTCGTCATTATCATTAGCAAACAAATCCTCATCGATATTATTGCTACTATCAATTGCAAGTTCACAATCAACTAATTGAGTCATATCAAAATTTAGCTCATCACTCAGAGATTCATTATCATCCTCGTGATTGTCAAATACCGTACTTACAATTTCTATGTTACAACAGTTTTTGCCTTCACAATTTTTACATATTATCGTACAATGTATGCCAACTTTTTTACAACCAGACCTGGTAGTAGAGTACCCTGTGGTACAAGAACACGAAATAATGTTCAATAATTCGTCGGGTACAAGTACGTCGTCAGTCATGTTAGTAAGGGTCTTTTGGGCGTTCGAAGAGAATGAGCGCTGACCCCCCACCAGAACGCCAAGCAGCTGCCGCCGCACCGTTTGGCCGAGCGAGCTAGGATTACTGTTCTCTTTTGAATGGACCAATTAACGGTAGAAAAATGAAAAATTGTGCTTAAGTTGAGTTGGGATTCAAGAACCTAACGAAGTGATCAAAATTTGAAAATTTCAATTAATATTATGACAGTATCTAGCAGATTTTGAATTTGTTTATCTCAGCTTGTAAAAGTCGCATCTGAATTTTTTTTTTCAAAATACTCGTCTTTCAAAAACAAACATATTCATAATGTAAAAAGGTATTTTTAAGAAATTTTCCAACGCCAAAATGAGAAAAAACTAGATGTAAAAACTTTTATTTTCGATAAATGTTCTAAAAAATTATGTAAAAATTTTTTTAAAAATTTTGTTTATGTTATTTACAAAAATATAACTTTCACTCTGTCGATTGCAACGAACCGTTTCTCAATATCGTTAATGTTCATAAATTTAGACGCGATTGAAAATAAAATTGTTTCCAATTTGCGCAGCCGCCGTTTTGAATTTTCCAAATCTGGAAAAATGTAAATTTTTAGAAGTTTGCCCTCTATGTTTATGTATGTTTTGACCTCGATATTAATATTTTATTTATAATTACCAACCAAAAATATAATTTTCGTAAATTTTTTCAATTTTTGGAAAAAATAAGATCGCAAAAATTTTTTTTGAAAAAACTATTCACGTCACCTTCAAGAGCATAAGATTTGCTTCAATTTTCATCTCCACGATTTTTTTGTAAGAACACATCCAGAAATGACACGAGCATAAATCACTTGAATTTTAGGTGGTCTGAGCTGTGCTTGCAAGCTGCGTCGCAAGCTCCAGTGGAAATTATTAGACAATCTAGGAGAGTGATGCTGGGTCAATATATTTTCATTTAAAAATGAAAAATCAATTATGGGAAACTTTTGACTTTTATTTCCTTACTTTCCCGGACTATGTTACTATTAAACATGTATTGATAGACTGTCAACTGTACAACGACGTCAGGGTGAGAATCAACATGAAGCCTTTACTAAAAGAAATGTTGAGTTCTCCAGTGAATCATCCAAAACTACACAGTTCCTTAATACTAATATTTTTTATAAACTATGATATTTATGTAATGTACCGCGCTTATCAGTACGATAACTTTTCTTCTTGGATCCTAATGCATTCGCTCCAGTTATATCATATAAAGCTTTTTAGTAGTCGACAAAACGTTTTAAAAAACTTTATTTATTTTAAATTCTCTTCCATTCATTGTAAGATCTAAATACGATATTTTTTCACTCAACCAGACCCTCTACTTAAGATATAGTTAATCCCTCGTAGAACTGACAGAGCTTTATTCTGCAAATACCTTGTTGGTTTATCTGAAGCTTTTAGACAAATTGGAATGCCGATGCTGCCGCCGCACTCAGGAAATATGGAAGATAGTTATTTGAGATATTTCATATGAAATTTTCCTTCTGATATTTACGGCTAAAAGCATATTTATCATAACTAAGGGCACATATTCAGTAACAGTCTGCCAGGACAGAAAAAAATAAGTGGTTATAAGTAGAGGATGAACTCGATGTATTATACTGAAATTCAAATAACATGCTTCACTTCTGAATATTGATTATAATTTGTTTATCAAAGGCAAACATTCCATTTTTTGGATTCACTTTGTATAACAATTCGTAGCTCTATTGAACTATACATTCCCTTTGCCTATCTCATACAAGAAATACCAAAAAGACTACGAATTTTTTTTGTTACATTGAACTCACGGACGTTTTTTAATTCGTTCATAATTCGAAATGATTTTCAAAGTAGATATTATCATAAGTCTTCTGTCCTTATTTCAATTAGGCGTTTTATCAATAGAATGATGGAAAAATTTATAAAATAGCTAAAAAATATTTAAGCTGACTGATTCACAAAAAGCCATTCAAATCGAAATAATGGAATTCTAAGTTCTTCTTGTAAGAAGATCAATGTAGAAACAGACAACGTGAAATAAGATAGATATGAAAACAAAACTACGTCAATATTTTGGAAGCCATGATTGTAGGACACTTTTGACTAAGTATTTTGTTTATTAAATGCTCAAATGATGATTCCGCTCGTCCATACAATAATAAAAATTATTGATTGACAACAAATACGTCTTGGATTATATACTTATACAAACTTTGAATAATATTTCTCAAGAAATTGTGAAAAGAGTAGATCTTTATATACAGGTGGAAGATTATTCAAACCCCCATCAAGTCAGATTTGGCGTATTTCTGGTGCATACCTGTGTTTTTCTCTAAGCAATTTTTGTCTCCCTGTGTATATAATATCCAAATGTATGTCCATTCACTTTCATTAAACACTAAGTAGCTCTAAAAATGTAATGTAATTACAATAACTACTGATCTAAATTTGAATCTTGTTGATGTTGAATAAAAAAGATATTGTGTTCATTAAGTTACATATCTTATGTAAATGAGTAGTATACCAGGGTGCCGAGTAAAATTTGATTGGACTATTTTTAGAAACAAACATTATAATACATTCAAGATGGTTGGATAAATTAGAAAATTCACTCATTCTATTTGATGATTGGAATTACAAAAATTCATTAAAATAATAAATTGGAAAACGAAGCCGTTTGAGACCATGGAGAAGAATAAGCTGTTGCAATACCCCAAAAAAGGCACCATAAAAAATAGAAAGGAAATAAACTGTGATATATCAGTACAACAAATCTCATCTACATAAAAATTCAGCCAAGAAAAACCAAAAAAGTGGCAGGGACATTCTAATTAGAAGAAGCAAATGAACAAAGGAAACTTCCTCAAAACTCTGTGGGCATGAAATAATCGCAGAAAACAGTTACAGATACAAAGTTAAATTTAGTGTTGGTATTCATTTTAGGAAAACGTATATTGATTTTCAAAACAGTGTAGCGTTAAAATTTTAGTGAGTTCTGTTGAATTTACATATAGAGTGGAATTTCAAATTACATTAACAAATTTAAACAGAATCCACCGCGCCGCCCATATGCAAGGTACAAAACCGCAGTAGATAATCAAATTCGATAAACAGAATTTCTACGTTTCAAAGGCTTTAAAATGCTTCACTTTAGTTCTGGTAACTGACAAAGAAAGTGTTTGCCATATTCCTTTTGAGAAGGTAGGAATACTTTTAGAAAATTTAGGAGAATTTTTCGATTTAAGCCTGCCTAAACTTACACACTATTCTTTTAACTATAGGGAAATATTCGTAGGCTAGGGGAAAAATAGATTTAGGGAGAAAGGACTGGTAGATGATCAGGAATAAGTTCTAAGAAAATGATTGCGTTATTCTCGAGTTGACGACCACAATAAATCCTAATATCAACTACTGGAAGCTCAAGAACCAGCTGTAATAAGAATTCCTTTCATCCCGCGAGTTTTCTTGGTAAGAGCAATGTATTTACCGCGTCTACAGATTTTTTACAGTGATAGAAAACCGGCAAAATAAAAACAAGCACCGAGGCCTCTTTCCTTTTTGTGGAACATTTTTTTCACGGCGTATTTTTATACGGTAAGTACAAAAATCTGTAACGAGGTATTCAACTGAATATTTTCAACGTTCACTTCTTCTAATCAAAATTTGAGTATTTTTTATCCAAAGGAAAGTTTGTAAAACTAGTACGGTTTTTTGCAGCTGTTTTTAACTTCATAAACCGCACCCTCCGTGGAATACTGTAACATATTTTTTTTTCATTCGAATCGAAACTCATAAAATGAGCTCCATCCTATAAAGACTGCAACGTGTCAAGTTGCTTCATTCGCCGCAAGGAAGCATATGTTACAATATTCCACTGTGAGGAGGAGATAAAATCATTCGTCCAAGAAGATAACTCAGTCTTCTCCCAACCACCTGTCGCTTTAGAGGTATTTCGAGAGAGGTTACAGTCTTCCACAGACGATTATCACTTGAAAGGAAATATGTGACCATATTCTCTAAACGGTCACGATTTCTTATTATGGTATTATTTATTAGCTCTAACCATAAGAGTATCCCAATTATTTTTTACTGTTTTCTGTGCTGATTATTATAGGGACAACAAAATGGTTCATTTTAAAAAAATATTACTTTGACGATCATACTGAACGGGATTATTATTATTATTATTTTTTCAAGGTTTACGTTGAAATGGAGTCAAGAACCCAACGCATACTTAAGGCGTCGCAGTTAATTAATAGCACCTCAAAAAAACCCGAATTCAAAAATAAGAAGAGCTACAGTCCAGGATCATCCGTCGATAACTAAAATCCAAATTAAGCCTTCGTCCAAAAAAATGGTTTGTCAGAAAATGGAAGTGTTTGGCCACCCTACCCTCAAGAACACGACACATACCTCAAGATAGTTGGTTTGGAAAAAGGCATTTTTCTGCACAAAGGATCAGCTTATTGAAAGGATTAATGTGGCCTGCGTAGTCCCAACTTCAGGTGAGTTTCACAAACATTTACCATGGAATATTAACTCGTTCCTTATCAGTTTTCTATATTCTTTCATATTCAATTGTCGTAATTTTCCCCATACAAATTATTTCGTAACTACCTTTTCAGAGAATGGAGAAAACGAAACCCCAAGTCCGAGAACTGGTAATAATTTTACAGAAACTATGCAGTAGGTAATTCCCTGAATATAATTATCACAGAAACTTTCCCTAAATTGTCTAAATTATTCATTTCAACATAAGGAATTATTATTTTCAGATCAACCTGTTGCAGATTACTTACTTAAGTTGCTCGATGAGGGTATAAGACCCCCTATAATTTCTGTAGAATGCTGGAAAGAGCAACGTTTCGAGAGTGAAAGAAAACTGGTGTACCGAAATTTTGACGAACCAATGCCAAGCAATTATAAATAGTTATATTATACTCTTTCAATTTGAATGCTTGTTATTTTTATTTAGCTGTAATATTTTCTTTCAGAACCAGAAAAGTCCTTTTCGGCGACAGTCTCTATTCTAACTACGCGACTTTGCCGACACAAATTCCGACTAGGCTTTTGTTACTAACGTTGACTCCAATGGCAGTGAAATATTCGAAACTCCTTTGCCATCAGATGAAATAACTACTGCGACCACTGTCGAAACAACACAACTGCCAGAAGTATATACTGCCCGCTCTGGCTCTTCAAGCTCATCATGTTCCGACTTTCTGTTGGAGGCAAATGTGAAGAACCCACTGAATCTAAGAAAGGATGCAAAAGAAGAACAAATCCAAAGTAATGGTAGGGCAATGTCGCCAAATGCCTTCGCAATTTGGGGAAACCCGATAAATCAAATAGCACCAATAAACAAGTTGACAGCAGAAAAATTGAACTTGGTTGTGGAGAAATGTGCACTTTGATATGTTCGTCTAAAATTGGGGAACAATCTAGATTGAGGATATTTCGGAAATATTGGAGCTACGGTGATTTGCAAAAGCAAAGAGACTTTGTGAGCCGACTGATAACGGAAATCCCGATGTCAGGAACGTCAAAACAAACAGGTCCTTCTGTTAACCGAAGTAGTAACTTGGCTTATTATTTCAAAGATAACGGCAAGAAAGTGCGGGTTTGTAAATTATTCTTTCTCGCTACACTTGGTATTTCGGCTACAACGGTCACCACAATTAGAAAGAAACTCAGCGATGGAGTACTTGAAGATGAGAAACGTGGTGAATACCGGAACCAAAGAGAGCTACTCGATTTCGTCCAGAATGACATAAGAGCTCACATCAATTCCATCCCACGAACACCTTCCCATTATCTCAGGGGTCATACGGAGAGAGGGTACATTGATGGGGGCTATTCCATCGCTCAAATATACAGAGATTATGTGAATAAGTGCCTCGAAGAAGGAAAGACTTTTGCGAAGCACATTGTTGTAAACTGTGCGCAGCGTACGAGAATCCCGGGGAAACGGAAAAACCCCCAGAACTTGGAGAACATCTGAAGGAGAAGATAATGTCAAGAGTTGAGAGAGAGGACAAAACGGAGTGCGGTTCAAATAATATTGTAGCCATTTATTACTTACAAGCGGCCCTTCCCACTCCAAAAGGTGAGGTATCGGTATTTTATTATCGATCGAAATTGTCAACGTACAACCTGACGATTTACGAACTGAAGACGAAAAAAGCTGTGTGCATGGTATGGCAGGAGGGAGTAGGCAACCGTGGAGCAATAGAAATTGCCACAGCAGTTCTTCAATTTATTGCCAATCATTCCAAAGAAAACCCAAACGAAGACATTGAATTTATTTTCTACTCTGATAATTGCAGAGGACAGCAGAAAAACAAGTTTATGCTGACAATGTACATAAACGCCTTACGTCTTTTCCTAAATATCAAATCTATTGTTCAAAAATTCCTAATTTATTATTCGAAAGAATACGACCTTGTGTACATTCTCCATTAGAAACCATATTGACATTGGCCAATAATCTGAATACATTTATTGACATTGACTGGGCAGTAGCCATTGTTGAGTATCGTGGGAGGATGTGTGGGCATCTTGCTCTTTTCGCCACTTAATGCTTAATACTTAATTCTAGATTTTTAATTGTCACATTATTTAAATTAAATGTAGAAATTGAGAGGTGTGTGTTCTGTCGTCTTGGTTCTAGAATTCTTGTGTTTATAGCGTTTATATAGTAGATCATATTATTATATTATTTTAATATCAAGTAAATTTTTTAATGGAATAAACTCTCTCGACCCTTACTTCGTGAAATCATATTAGTGTTTTAAATGGAACTCAACGTTTCTAGCTAATTCCACAATATAATGAAAAATGTTGAAAAATCTAAAAAATTGACAATTGTTTCGATAACTGAATATCATCGTCAGAATGACAGAAGTTACATTTCATTTGATGCCTACCTGATGTTTAGTAGTTATTTTTGGCTAGACCAAGAAGTAACCTAGCTTGTGATTGGCTTAATATATGTTTATAGAAAAAAGAAGAAGATGTGATATTACAAATATTGAAGCTTAGATATTATTAGCCCCATGGTGATATCCTGGATATTATTTTTCCAATTAAGATCAGTATAACTGTGCAATGATATAGAAAACCAGGAAAACTATATCTGCTGATCTTTACAATTATCACTTAAGAAGACAGTTTAATAGTTGAGAACTCTCCAGATTTATCTGTTCATTGACGACTTCATATTGTGGGTTCCTTAAGTGTCTTCTAATTTCCAACTCTTCAAGGAAATCCAGTTCTTGCTTCTTATCACAAATATGTAGTACTTCTAGTTCTGTGTTAGGTATCAATGAATGGTTGGTGTCAAGTAGATGTTTTGCGTAATGGGATTTATCTGGTTGTTTTAATCTGTATGCTCGTAAGTGTTCACTGTATCGGATTTAGAAATTTCTATGTGTCTGAGCCAAATAGACAGCATTACATTTTGGACATTTGAGTTTATATATACCTGATTTCTTTAATGTTGGTATTTTTGTTTTAACATTTAACAATTTTGTACTTACGTAACTTTCTGTTTTAAAAGAAATTGTTGTATTCGTTGCTTAAGATATTATCTTTGAAATATTATTAGAAATATTTCCTGTATATGTGATGGTTTTATAAGTTTTTATTTCTTTAGTTTGTTTAGGAAATATTAGTTGTAATGCCACTTTTTCCTCTTTTTTATTAATTAGCTTATTTATCATATGTAATGGATAACCGTTGGATGTCACTATTTGTCTAATTGTATTAATCTCTCTATCAAAATTACATTTGTTCATAGGAACTGAAAATGCCCTATGTATCATTGAATTGTATGCCGCTAGCTTATGTGATATTGGGCGATTGGAATTATATGGAATTGTCACATCAGTGTGTTTGGTTTTCGGTGAATTGCACAATCAAGTACATTATTAACTCTCAGAATTTTCAAATCAAGAAAATTGATTAAGTTATTTTCTTCAACTTCTAGTGTAAATTTAATTTTTGTGTGTAAATTATTAATGTGGTTGAAAATTATATCTAATTGTCGTTCACTACCTATAAAACAAGCTAATATGTCATCTACATATCTATACCAAAATAAAACGTTTTTTGAAATATTACTTCCAAAGGTTTTTCTTTCTAAACTCTCCATAAAAATGTTTGCCAAAATAGGTGATATAGGGCTTCCCATTGGTAAACCTTCATTTTGAATATATATGTTATTGTCAAAAGTGAAATAATTCTGATTAATACATACATCCAACAAATTGAGTATATCTGATATTATTCCTGGATTAATAGTTTTATCTTCTAGTAATTTTCTTACAAGTAATAGACATCCTTTAGGAGTTATTTTAGTGAACATATTAGTAACGTCAAATGAAATAAGCTTAGCGTTATCATGTAATTTGAGTGCTTTTAATTCTTTAATTAGTTCTATTGAATTTCTAATTGAGTATTCAGACTCATATCCGTAACTATTGAGTATATTGTTAAGCTTCTTTGCCAATATATTATTAGGAGTATTAACATAAGAAACTACAGGTCTAATTGGTTTCGTTATTCTATGTAATTTAACGGTTGCATATAATTGTAGACAATGAGGATTCTTATTTATCATGGACATCTTTTCGTAATCACTAAAAACATATTTTGAATTATTAACAATATCCCTTACATTAATAGTAAACTTCTTTGTTGGGTCTGCTCTAGGAACTTTTACATCGCTAGATTCTATAAAGATATATATTTTTGAATTATAATTTTCAGCTGTCAATATGACAGTTGTGTTCCCCTTATCAGATTTTGTAACTGTTAGGTTATTATATTCTACTTTCTTTTTTATTGCATTTAAAACTGTAATGTCATTTTTTGTTTGACGTTTAACTTTTGAAGGTTCAATATTTTTGATTAAATTGGCAATTTCTAATTTCTCATAAAGAAAAGTATTTGAATTAGATTTTAAAGCTATTTCTGACTCCTTAGCTATAATTTGTTTAATATCATTCGTAAATTTTCACAATGTCCCAAAATTATCTCTTAATTCCTCCAGTCTCTTCAAACATGTTCACTACCTAATTTTCGTCCTTCTCGGTACCCTCACTTATAAGTTTGTTTTACTTTTTAAATGTCTATTACTTCTTCTCACCAACACTTCTTATCATGAAATATTTACATTCCTAATCCTCAATTTTAAAATCTTTATAAAACTTAAAACAGATTTTTCAAAGTTTTTATCTCCTACGTGACAGTTGCCAACCTTCTGACAGTTCTCTCTCGAAGTTTTAACTTCATGTCACCAATGTATATTTTTGGTTATGGAAATGTCACATTATACATCATCATGATAATAAAAGTTTTATTCTGAATAGTTTCATGATGTTTATTGAATTCTATGTTGTGTGTGTTCAAGTTTATGTAGCTTTTGTTCTCGTTTCTTAAATTTCGTGTGCTTCATCGTGCTGACACTTTCTCTGATTTTGTCATCTAAACAGTCAAATTCTACTGGATGTAGTTTGAACGTGAGTTCTGAATGTAGAACTTTTATGTAGTTGTCTAAGGAGTCTCTTATCTTAAACCATTTTTAACACTCTTCTTTCATCCATACTCGTTAAGCACATTTTATTGCTTTTTGTGCTTGTGGTGTTTTAGTATGGCATTTTATATTCACATAATTTGGTATTACCTTTTTTCTGAGGCATTCTTTGTTAAACCAAATGTTTTGTGATGCTTTGTAACGTTTTTGTAGTAACTTCTGGTACAGTCGGGTCAAATCTTCTCTCGAAGATTTTCTAATGAAATTAACTGTCTCGACCCTTACTTCTTGGAATCTACTCATATTAGTATTTTGAATGAATCTCACGATTTCTAGTTAATACCACAATATAATAAACATTCTTATTATATTGTGGTATCTACTAGAAACCGTTAGTCTCATTTAAAACACTAATTGTATAAACCGTTATGTATCCCCTTATACGAAGGTACCGTACAATCCCACACCAGACATTCCCGAAGCAATAGTTTATATAGATTGTACACACAATAAAATAGAAAAGAACAATAACTTTCGAGTACTGAGGGAAACATACTGTTTCCACAAGAATGAACATTTTATCAAACCAGAAATTATAGTTGCCCCCGATGGATATATCTTAGCAATCAACGGGCCGTACTTTGCAGATACTAGGAATAATGATGCGACTGTTCTAAATCACGAATTACAAAATTTCTAGAATGGAATGGGAGCATGCTTTCAAGAAGGCGATATTGTGATAGTCCTTAGAGTCTATAGAGATTGAATCAATAGTCTACAAGAGCTTGGCTTGCATTACTGTATGCCACCATTTATACCGCCGAATCAAAGGCAATTAATGGCAAATGAAACCAATCAGGCACGTTGAATAACCACTACTAGATGGATTGTAGGAGGTAAAAATGGACATTTTAAATCAATTTTCAAATTCTTTCGTCAACCCATATCAGCAATGCATGCTACGAAGTTACGTGATTATTAGCTGATTCCTGGTACTCTTATAAATAAATTCCATCCATTGATAAATATGCCTGGAATGTTGGATACGGCCACACAAATGTTAGTTGATTCCGATGATGTCCACATTGTTCAGCATTAAAAATTCTGACAATGATATTCAGTTATCGAAACAATTGTCATTTTTTTAGAATTTCCAACATTTTTCATTATATTGTGGAATTACCTAGAAACGTTGAGTTTCATTTTTAACAATAGACATGAAAGTTAAAGTCAAAATATGGTCAAAAAGCTCTTTTCTCATCTAATTCCAGTAAAGAAACGTTTATACCCTCAATACAGACATGGTGAATTGTGAGAAGAGCAATGAGCAATCCAATAAAATTGATGAAGTATGAAACAGAACAATAGAAAATGTGCAGCGACCTCAAAGTCTTCAGTTTGTACAGGGAATGCAATATGATTACACTGGAGAGATGTGCTTCCTTGTTAGTATCAGAGTTTGACCTGAAAATATAATTATATGTGAAAATAATGATTCATTCAAAATGAACATATTACGGGAAAAGTGTGTGGATATCAAACGTGTGTTGTTGGTAGCTTCAGAAAAAAATTAGATATTACTTTTCCTCCCAACCTATCTATATGCGAAAAAATTATTGTTTTACCCCAAAAAAAAATGGAATTTAGAAATTTTTTTTTGAGTTATTTTTACGTTTTCCATCAACAACAACACGAAAAAACGGTTTTTAGAAAAAAATCCTGTGTGTATGTCGTCGTCGTCGTCGTCGTCGTTGTCGTCGGCCACTTTTCCTTACATGTCTTGTTAGCACGATACAGGCTCCGGAGTGCAATAAGTCAACAATTTTATGATTTAATATTGTTAAGGACATGTCACAGATGATCCCTATTGATTTTCAGCTCACCAGAGCCCGTACAAAGGGTGCTATGGTTCTTGAAGTACGATATTTTGTCATTTTTTGAGAAATATCAGTTTGTTAGCACGATACAGCCTCCGGTGTTCAACAAGTCACCAATTTTATGATTGAATAATATTCAGGGCATCTCACTGATGAACCCTATTGATTTTCAGCTGACCAGAACCAATACAACTTGTGTTACAGTACTTTAAGTACGATATTTTTGTCTTTTTTTGAAGAAGTTTCAGTTTGTTAGCACGATACAGCCTCCGGAGTATATACAAGTGACCAATTTTATGATTGGATATTATTAAGGGCGTCTTAAAGGTGAACTCTATTGATATTCAGCTCACTAAAGCCAGTACAACGGGTACTCTATGGTACTTGAAGTACCAAATTTTTGTCATTTTTGGAGAATTTTCAGTTTGTTAGCACGATACAGCCTCCAGAGAGTATACGATTGATCAATTTCATGATTGAATATTGTTCAAGGTGTCTCACAGATGTACCCTATTGATTTTCAGTTGACTGGAGCGAGTACAGCGTGTCCTATAAATCCAGATATACTGAATGTTTGGTTATTTTTGGAGAAATTTCGGCTTGTTAGCACGATACATCCCCCGAAGTGTATACAAGTAACAATTTTATGATAGAATATTGTTCAGAGCCACAGAAGCGGAAAAGTTAGTTTTAATCCTTAAAACCGTTTATTTTTTATATTAAATTGGAATTTATGAACAACTTTGCGAACGCATCAATCAAAAATTGTGATAGTTTTCAACATATACAAGAAATATAATAGGAGATATGATGGAAGAGGATATATTGTGGGCCCAAAAATCCGTGTAAAGTTATTATTTGGTTAACAAAAAGAGTAAAACTTCTATTTGATAGATTTTGATAAATAGAAGTGGGCATTCAATTGAAGATTCATGTATTGCGCGGGTATCCGAGTTTTTTCTGGAAAACATGAGAAATATAAGTAACTAGCAGGGAAAGTGATTCTTCTAGTAAACAATGTTTTTCGAAAAGCGACATGAAGGATTTGGAATGAAAAATTGCTAGATGTCGGTTTTGATTTTTTGGGTACATGTTAAATCATTTCAATTCAATACACGTATTGTATATTTAAATTTCAACTACTTATGTAGACCCAGTTAAGAAAATCTATGTTTTTAGACACCTGTTGAAACTTTTTTTGACGATAGCTTTGAGGATGGCCTATTGGCCGAAGGAGCTTAGCTGAATTACACACTCAGTATTCGCCGGTATATTCAATCAATTTATTTATAGTTTTTTCCATTTTTGTATAAATGAATATTCCTTGTCTACAATTCCAATGATTCAGAAATTTCAACTGGTGTATGGAAACTATTTTACTTTGCTATACCACAATTAATGATCATAAAATTCCTTATTATCCTATGATTCAGTTTTCAATGTACTCGTCATTTTTCAGATGGTTTCACCCTTTATACAATTCAGTTTAACGAATTCTTAATTGAATTATTATTTTCACGGTTAGGTAGTTATTTCGGCCATTTAAAGCCCTCATGTTTCTCAATCCAAATTTATGGACCATGGATTAGACATGAATGGAATGACTTATGACGGGGACATTTTGATGTTAATAGAACACCGGCAGACATCACACAGGGCGTGTCAGCAATATAGTTTTGTTCAATTAAACGCTATGTCACGCAGATCAAAGTCTAACAAACGTCATTGACCTATTAATATATTTTTTATTTTAGAGACAAGGTATAGTTTCAAATTTATGCAAGTACTCTTACAATGAACTAATAATAAAAACGGAAAATGATCCTACATTCGCTCAAAAATTTTAATCATCACGCTTTTTATATAATTCTTAAAATACGTGACATTTTTATAAATCCAATTAGCTTCATTATAATCGAAAATGGTTATAGATGAATATCAACAACTTAATTCGAAAAATTTTAACACACAAAGCTTTACAAATAAAGTAAAAGCAATAAAGTTTGATTGAAACGACCTTATACGTTTCCACCCTGAAGCTCTTCAGTCATTTAATATCTACAACAAGAGAATTACTCATAATCTGTGTTTCAAAAAAAGTTTTGAAAATGTGATCGAAGATTTAGTTAAAAGCCAATGCTCACCGATTATAAACTGAGAATGTTATATTCTAATGACAACTTTACTTCAAACTGTACTATTTGATTTTGATAAATGTGATTTTAATGCTAACAAATATATTCGACCAGAAACATTCAATTACAGAAAGTGATAAAAATAATTCCATCTGTCCCTTCGAATAACGCAGCTCTACAAAACACAGATCGAAGTTGTTCTTAACAAGCCAGAGATCGTTTTTTAAGTATGTTTTAACGCAAATCTGGCCGTGGAATTTCTTCATATAGTTCAGTTTTTTAGTTATGTAATCTCAACGCAGCAATATCTACCTTCTAAACACTCTCTCCATCAAATACCTACTACAAACTTTCTCCATCACGTAATGAAAAAAGGGAGCTCTATGAATTGAATTCCAATACAAAATAGAATCAAATAAAGAGAAGTTAGCAACTAGATCTCGTGCTTGTACAGGGTTTTTCATTATATACGGACCCTTCCATATCTCACTAATTATTTGTTACAATTAAAAATGTCTCTAAATAAGAGTTCAATGGTTATTAAAGTAGTTTTTAAAATCCAACAAAAATATTATACAGAATGTCCCAAAAAAGAGGGTCAGAGCCAAAGTGTTCTTTCTCAAATGGGACACCCTATATATTTTTTTATTTTTAAACTGTTCACTTCAATCCGAATTCAACAATATATAATTGTTATAGTCTAACCTTAACAGTTCAGAAAATATATACGGCACAGTAAGATGTATAGTAATCTATCGATTGGAATTCAGTAAATTTGTTTACAAAATAAAGTAATCTCAAACTAAGTAAGCCTAAATGAAACTATAAATATTCTTCAAAATGACCCCCCATATTGTCAATGCATAGTTGGTATCTTTGGCGTAAATTCTCTAAACATTTAGAAATAATATCAGCATGATCATTCAAGTTATTAATTTCGCCTTGAATCTTCTCCTGAATTATCTCAAGATTGTTATTTTCGCCAAAGTTAAATATATCTTTCAGCATCCCCCACAAAAAAAGAATCTAAGGAAGTTAGGTCGCGGTTATTAGGAAGCCATAAAATTGTCCCATTATTTCCGATCCACTATGGAAACTGATTGTTGAGATGTTCTCTCACCTCTAATACATTATGGGGTGATGCCCCATCCTGGTGCCAGGTCATAGTATTTAATTGGTCAGCTGTAAATTCATTTTCTAGTATTTCACTTATTTTGGGTATTATGCAGTTTAGGTAAGTTCTTCCTGTTAACTTATAATTGAAAAATATTGGCCCAACCACTTTATTCTGGAATATTCCACACCAAACTCCAATTGATTTCCGTCCAGATTTCTATATTTGTTGCACTTTCCGCTGTCTATGATTTTTATTTTCCCATGAACGTCTATTTTTTCTATTAAACATGCCAGCTGTAGAAAAACTGAATTCATCTGTCCATCAGGTTTTCTGAAGGATATCTGGAGTTTCATTCAAGCGACGAAGCATTTCCTGACAAAATATTAACCGTTTCCGTTTGTGCAATTCAGTAAAAGCCTGCACGGGAAGTACCTTATGTGGTTTATAATTGTGTCTTTTCAGAGTCCTAAAAATTTTCATAGGATGTTTTTGTAATATATTGGAGCTGATTACTAACAAGTCTTCAGAGTTTTCTGCAAAAAAGTAGTAGCGCAAAAATTATTCCTTCTTATTCAACTACCATAAAATCCAAAGAAATATATTTTTTTTACTTTCAAAATGCAGAAGTGTATCTAAATAATCCTCCTCATTAATTACACACGTTCGTTTTTTCCCAGAAAAGATCTTAGTTGTCATTACATGCTGGTATATTCTGTTGAACGTATTTTTGCAAGGCGCATGCCGATTTGGATATAGTTCCATAAATTCTCTCCTTGCATCTAATATGTTATTATTATTTTTTATAAATAGAGAAAATATTTCTATCTTTTCGTCATCTGCATACCGCATTTTCCAAACTATCAAATACAATGTTTTATAATGGTGTAAATAACTACTTGTCAAATATGACAATGCTTTCATTGCCCGTTGTTTATAGTTGGTTTAAATCCCGCAGAAAACGATTTTTAAATGAATATATTCTCTTAACTGTCAAGGTTAGACTATAACAATTATATATTGCTGAATTCGGATTGAAGTGAACAGTTTAAAAATATATAGGGTGTTCCATTTAAGAAAGAACACTTTGGCTCTGACCCTATTTTCTGGGACATCCTGTATAATACTTTTGTTGAATTTTAAAAACTACATTAATAACCCTTCAACTCTTATTTGAAACAGTGTTATCTACATCAAATAATAAGTGAGATATAGAACGGTCCATATATAATGAAAAACCCTGTACAAAGAAAGATTTTCAAAGCGAACTACCTGCTGGGGCTGCGTTTCTTAACGCATTTTGATATTTATGAAAGTTGTGTTTCTCAGCACAACTAAATGCTCTTAAAATGTTTTTAGGAATTTATCCTTATTTATGGAATGAACTGTGTTTTTTAACAGAAAAGATTATTTTTGCAGCCAACAAAGATAAGAATACAACTGTTAAAACTGTCAAGCGCGAAACGTGCGGTTTAAAATTATGCCAGGTACTGAACACAACAGACACTATAAAAAAAGTTAAATGGTAATATTTATTTTTTGTACCTGCGGAGGAACAGGAAGCACCGCAGAAGGACTAATCCAAACTCAATTCTCTCCTGGAGAGGACGAAGAGAAAATGGATCTCAAAAAGGAGACCCAGGAGCTGAAGAGAAAGCTCACCGAAGCTCAAGCGAGGCTCACCGAATCTGGACCTACGATCTGCTGACTGGAGACAACCGTCAACGCGCTGACGATTGACCTCGCCGAATCAAGGATGGAAAACCGCCAATTCCAAGAAAATTTGAGGGAGTCCCAAGCACAATTGGTGAACCAGATAACAAACCAACTGAGGGCGAAGGAACGAAGCAGAAGTCCAAGAAGGCCAAGGAGGAGGACATCCAACGGACCAGCCCAGATCAGCCAAGCACCAACAACAACGATGACAACGAAACAGCAGGAAGGAGAGGCGATGGAAACCGCTATTACCACTGGTATAACGTTCACAACTTGATTCAATACTTGGCAAAATACAATACCAGTTTTTAACAATTCAACGTATTAACACATGAAACTATTGACTAGTCAGACTCTGCCACAACTGATCTCTATTTATATATAAAAATAACTTTCCAGAAAGGACTAGAATATTCTATAATATACTAGTACGTTAATATCGAACACAATAGAAAAATATTGAAAATTCTAGACTGTCACTTTGACAGGGGACTGTGACTACCCCGCCTAATCAGCCCTATTCTTATTTTCAGTCCCAGCTGTCATTCTGACATTCATAGAACAGTTGTAACATTGCTTCCTCTCTTCAAGTTATTCGCCTTGAATAATAGCGAGCCAATCTCTCAATATGAACGACCTTAGGTTTACTTTTTGGTGTCAGACGAATGCGATAAATTAGGTCTTTGATTTTATTGACCACCATGTAGTTACTTCCCAATTTCGTTGAAAATTCGGAGTTAACCCTTTCTTTCTTCTGGGATGGTACATCCAAACTGCATCACCGGGCTTAAATATATTTTCTTTAAGGTTTTTATCCAACTGTCTCTTCATCTTTTCGCTGGCTAGTTGCAGTTGCGTCCTTGCAAACTCGTGAATCTTCTCTAACTTTTGTTGAAGGTCTTCAACATATTCAGGCAGGCTTCGGCCTTCTTCTCGGGACGAAGGAAGAGGTTTTCCAAAGAGGATATCGCTATGAAGCTTCATTTCTCGACCAGTGACCAACATTGAAGTGTATAGCCAGTGGATTCATGCTGTACACTCCGATAAGATAAGAGGAACAATGGAATCAGTTCATCCCAATATTACTGGTTTTGGGAGACAAATAACCATGGATATTGGAAAATTGTCCTGTTATGACGTTCCACTAAACCATTAGACTGTGCATTAGTGTAGTTCGAGTTTTCTTAATCTCGAAGATTTTCATTAATTCTCTCCACAATTCTGATTCAAAATTTCTTCCTTGATCGGAATGTACTTCCAATGGTACTCCATGTCTTGAGATGACATTATTCATGAATGCTTCAGCGACGGTTGCAGCCTCTTGGTTAGGAATTGGTACTACTTCTGGCCACCTGGAAAAATAATACATAGCTACAATTAAGTACTTGTTACCTTTTTCTGTTTTCGGTAGTGGCCCGATTATGTCTACACCTACTCTCTGAATTGGTTCACCGGACAGATGTTCACCCATTTTCCACGATTTCTAGTTTTTGGTCATTTCTTTCCGCTGCATAAGTCACGTTTCTCACACCATTCTGTAACGTCTTGGTGACAGTTGACCCAGTAGAATCGTTCACGAACTCTGACTAAGGCTTTCCCAATTCCGTAATGTCCTCCAGAACGACTGCTATGAAGTGCTTCCATCACTTTATGAACGAGTTATTTAGGCAAGACAAGTTGGTGGATCGTAGATAAACCACGTCCGATGGAGTACACCAACGCGAAGAGTGAGAAAATTTCATTGAGCCCAGTATGTTTTGATCATTGAACCATACTTGGACACTTCTTGCCAATTGGGTCTAACTCCATTTTGTAGCAATGTACGGAGAACTTTTTATTCTTCATCTTCCTTTTGAAATTTTCTTAGGTTTTCTACTGACCACATGTCTTCGTCCGAGTCGCTTCACATTGTTGTTGCATGCATGCAGCAATTCTATATTTTCATTTTTTTGTTTATTTGGTTCGTATTTCTTTCCTTTTCCTCAATTCTTTGGCAATATCTGCTTTATTATTGAGTGCATGGCTTTCTGGATAGGGTATCCGCATTTTCGTGATATCAAACTTTTCTATAAACTATTGGAAAATTGTACTGTTGAAATCTTTCTAACCATCTTGCAATTTGTCCTTCCGCATTTTTAAAATTAATCAGCCACTGTAGTGCTTTATGGTCGCTTCTGATGACGAATGTTCTGCCATAAACGTATGTGTGAAAGTGTTCAATAGCCTTCACAATTGCTAACAGTTCTTTTCTTGTAACGCAGTAATTTTTCTTCGCTTTTTCCAGGGTCTTACTGAAATAAGCAATTACTTTTTCTTCGCCATCTTGTTGCTGTGAAAGGATAGCTCCTATGCCATGTTGTGAAGCGTCGCAGTAAAGAATAATGTGACCTTCTTCTTTGGGGTACGCTAAAACCGGTGCAGTGAACAATCTCTTTTTCCATTCAGTAAAGGCATTTTGGCATTCTGGATCTCAATGGAATGATGTGTTGTTTTCAGTAAGTCTGTGTAACGGTTTGGCTATATTTCCAAAATTTTGAACAAATTTCCGGTAATATGTACAAAGATCCAAAAACTGACGAAACTCATGTTCGTCTCTTGGTTCTGACCAGTCTTGAATCGCTGAAATTTTTTTCGGATCAGTTTTTATTTCCTCTGCTGACACAACGTGACCCAAATATAAAACTTCACGTTGAAATAAAGAGCATTTCTTGGAATTCAAGTTCAAGTTTGCATTTTTCAGTCGGTCAAAAACGTCTTTTAGATTGTTTCCAGCACAGAATGCTGTTTTATCTCTATCATCGGAATGAACTTCAACTTGCCAGTATGCGCTCTTTAAGTCTAATGCGGTAAACCACTTAGAGCCGGATAGGGTGTCCAGTGAATCGTCTATACGTGGCAGAGGATGGCCGTCTTTTACAGTAACGATTTAATTTGCAATAGTCAACGCAGAATATTGTACTCCCATCTTTCTTATTTACTAAAACAACTGGAGAGCACCACGGCCCAGATGAATCTTCAATAATGTTCTCATCCAACATGTCTTGTATCATATTCGCAGCGGCAAATTAATGGGTGAATTTTGTTCATTGCAGCCTTCGCTCGTGTGATTTCATCAATATGTGCCTTAGGGTTCGTATTTGACGCTATTGTGTACCCTATGTATCTGATTTTGTCTTGTTTCTTGATCATTTGATTGTCAATGTTGAGGTCGGACTGCAATCTGCAGTTTCTACGGTATTTCGTTTTAAGAAATAAATATTGAGTTTTTGTCGGCAGTACGGTGTCTCTAACAGAATTCTCCAGTGTCAACAGCACAGTTTGTGACGACTTCGCGGTCGCTACAAAACATATGTCGTCCGCATACACTGCTGTAAGGATGTGTGGAGTACTAGGAAAGTCGTGGGTAAAGATGGAGTAAAGGAAGGGTGTAAGTACAGATCCTTGTGGTACTTCGGCATATATTTGATATGGACCTTCGGATGCCTCCTCTAGTTTTATGTAAAATGGTCTGTTACTAAAATATGAATGTAGAATGTGAATTAAATAATTTGTAAATTTTGCCGCGATCAATTTATAAATGAGTCCGTCGAGCCATATGTTGTCTTTACTATGAACCCATCTCTCACATTGTCGATAACTCGAATTATATGCGCTACTGTGTTATGTGCTTGGGAGGTTGGATTTTAAGTTTATGTTCAGCATCCTCCAGCCTGTTAAGAAATATTGTGTGAATTATTTTGGCTATATTATTTAGAAAGGATATTGGCTTGTAACTTTCAATACAATGCTGATGTTTGTTGGCTTTTAATATGGGGAATATGTGTGCGGTTTTGATTATACCTATCTGGATACTGCCCCGTTTCGATTATGTGGTTCACAATATAAAGTAGTTGGATTATAGATTTTCCTGGCACGTTTTTAATGTGAAAATTTGGGAAGCCGTCTATGCCTCGTGCTGTTTTCAGCTTAATGGCACATATAGTTTTGTAAATTTCCCTGTATGATGTGAGGTGTTTGGTGTCTGTCGTGTATGGTGTGTTTAGTGTGTTATTGACTGTGTTGGTGATGTGATGGTGAGTAGCGTTGTTGGGTGTTATGTTTATAAAAATGTTTTGGAAGTATTCCCCGAAACTTTTTGTGCTATTTTAGTTAGTGTTTTGTCATTTACTAATATTTTTGTTACCATGACTTGTTTTCGTCTCAGTTGTCGTGTTATTTGTAATTAATATTGTTTATTATAAATAATAGGAATAATCGTATTTTATTACTGTTTGACTAATTGTAATAACACCAATAAAGAAGTTCATATACACCGTTTTCCCATGGAAGATCCTTAGGTAAGTAATATTTTAGCATTGAAATATTCATTTCAAAATAGGTATATTGCATCGACATTCCCTGAAAAAATGTCTTTCTTCAGGTATGCAACCAAATTGAAAGATGTGGATAAAACAAGATTATACAGAAGATAAGTGGTTTGTGAGAAACATTTTTCATGTAGTGTGTATTTTGCTAAACAGCAAAAGAAGTACGTAAGTTAGAGTAGTTACAAAGTACAAAAATGAGATTTTGGTCACATAAAAATTTAACAAGCAACTATTGGTTGATAATCAAGAATATTCAGTGTACCAAAGGTTTGTTTCAATGAGTTGCTGAGTATATCAAATTTATTGGGATCACGTATTTGTTATATAATGAAAGATGATAAAAATTACTAGTAATATGATCTGCTAACATAGACTGCAATGAATTGTATTAACCACTTCAATATTTTCACCTAAAATTGATATTATACATATTATGTCTACATATTTAGAGGTCCTTTGAATCGATTTTTTTTGTTTCTCTAATTGTGAGTAAATCTTACGCCACTGTGCGTTGTAGTTTGGGAAACGAAGAGAAGTTTGAGAAAGTGTTTTGTCAAAAATTGTATTGGTCAGAAATGATTGTTAGGGCTACCTTTCTTTCCTCAGGTAGGTTGACAAGATTCTTATTAATCTCGTGCTGGGCAAAATCCGAACTGAATTCACTGAGGAATTTGGGTCCATTAAACTACTTGGGGTGGATTTCAGGCGTGCATTTTCCGCGTAACAGCATGTCAGCTGGATTATCACTTGATCGCACGTGCCACCACTGGAAATTTTGTGTTATCGTTTGTATTTTTGCTACTTTATTTAATACAAATACCGACTATCGACTTGGGTGGCTTTTGCACCAACAGGATGCAATTTGAGAGTCCACAAGTTAACAGAATTTATGTTGATTATGGTTTCCAAAACGTTTTTGATTCTTTGAGTCAGATTCGAGGATAACAGCATACCACAGGGTTCATGTCTGGGAGTTGTGATAGTTTTCAGTGGTGCAACACGCGATTTTGCTGATATCAGAATACATGAAACTATTTTATCGGTGTAAATGGTTCTGATGTAGTAACATGCGCCGTACGCTTCGGTACTCGCATCTGAAAAGGAGTGAAGTTCAATTTTGCTTATTTCTTTGTGGTTGAAGATAAGACGAGGAATTTTTAATTGCTTGATTTGCCAGATGGTGCTTAGGAATTGTTCCCATTTTGGTAAGATTTCCATATCGGTGATTTTATCTTCCCAGTTACACTTTAATTTCCAGATTATCTGCATTAGTATCTTTTCTTTAACGACCGCGGAGTTAACAAAACCCAAGGGGTCATAACATTGTGAAATATGAGACAGAATATTTCTCTTGGTGATATTGTCCTCACTGACGAGTTCAGTGGGTACGGATATTTGAAACTCATCACTTATGGGATTCCATTTCACGCCTTAAACTTTAGACGGAGATAGATCTAGATTAATGTCAAACTCAGTTATTTTTGTCTGCGATATCTTTTTTAGAAAAGTTTGAGAGTTAGAACCCCATTTATGCAAATGGAAACCAGCCGGTTCAAGCAATGATTTCAGTACGAAATAGAGTTTTTCGAGGGATTCGATTGAATCGCACCCCGTTAAAATATCGCCTGTGTGAAAACTACGTCAGAGACTAGAGGAAGATTTTTATTGGTACTTGCAATCTCGTTCAAAACTCTAGTTGAGAGGGATGGACTAAAATTCATACCATAAGTTATTGGTTGTAATTCAATACATTTTAGCGGTTCTTTAGGTGAGTCTCTCCACAAAATGTTTTGTGGTTAATTCGGATTTGTCTAAACATTTTCTTCAAATCAACAATTAACGTGTATTTGAAGGTTCTAAACCTCCACAAGATATCGTATAGGTCAGGCTGAATTTGATGACCTTTAAGACAAATGTCGTTTAATGAAAAACCGGAGTTGGTTTTACAAGAAGCATCAAATATGACTCGCAGCCTGATCGTAATTCGATCTTGTCAATAAACTGGCAAATGAAGGATAAAATATTTGTTTTCTGAACGTGAATTTTGCGACGATGGCGGTACATATTTCGCATGTTCTAGAGATATATATTCATGAATAAATTTCTTACATTCAGTATAGAGGTCGTGATTTTGTTGCAATCGTTTTTCCAAAGAGAAAAATATATTTTTAGCAACTGTGAGGGAGTCACCTAACTTTTTGTGTTGTGTGACAGACTTTAAGGGAATATCAACTTGGAAATGTCCTTTTTCGAGAATTTTAGTTGTGGTTTTGAAGATGAACTCTGCCAGTTCATCTTCGGATCAAAGAGATTTGAGTTTTGGGAGTTCTTCGATTTCCCAGAATTTAGATAGAGTGCTTTGTAATTCAGTGTCCGGATTGGAGTCTTCGGGTTCACTGGCTACATCATACGAGATACAGGGTATGTTTTTTGATTTTTGTTGGGAGTTTAGATTTACCAGGATAATGTAACCCAAGTGGATATTAAAAAGAGTAAGTAGGCAGTCCCCTAGTTTGATGAGGCCATAGGTTAACGATCATAATAAGCATCTGCTCCTATTAATAGATCGATCTTACCCTGTGTGGCAAAAGTTTTGTCTGCTAACTTGTTTACAATCCGCGAAGGTATTGTTACGTGATCTATATTTAACTTCACTTGGGGGATAGTTGTAGTAATTTTTTCAAGCACAGCGCAAGAGATTTCCAACTTCTTCGAGGGGTCAACATTAGAGTGTAGCATTATGTCCAATATTTCGTTAGACAGAGTATTAGTTTCAGATATGCTTGAAATGTTCAATATTTTCTTGTACGGGATATAGTTGAGATTTTGTACAAGTTGTTTGCTGGTAAAATAATTTTGACTTCCGTTATCCAGAAGAATTCTTACCTTAAGATTTTGTCGATTGTAAATTGTTGCTTGCGCAGTTGCTAACAACACTGAGTAATTTTTTGTTGAGAGAGCTGATAGACTGGACGAATTTGGAAGTGTTTGATTTTATTGGATGCTTTGAGATGTGGATGGTATGTCCTGAGTTTGATTGGCATTCTCTGAATGATTGTTGAAAGTTTGAGTGCTATGTTGGAAACTTGAATTTTGGGACCGAGAATTGTCAGAGGGACCACAATCTTAGGATTTGTAATGAACTAAATTAGTGGAGTGGACTGTTGAGTTTGTCGTTCACTACATCACCTCAGTACATGTGTAGTTTGTTTTTCTTCGATAAGGTTGTGGAGAGAAGGACCAGTCGTAATTTTAAGTAACGTTTAATAAAACACTTAAATGCAACAATTTTAAATACGTAAATCACTTAACAACAAAATAGTAACAAGATAGAGCAACAAGATTAGTAGTTGTAACAACAGGGATTCTGCGACACTACTTCAAAAATCTCCGCTTGGTGGCGCTGAGAGTGGCGGCGCGCGCGTTTTTAATTTTAGGCCGCCATTTTAAGTCCTAAAAATGGCGGTGGTAGACACGTGACTTATGACGTTTAACACGCGACGTTAAACACGTGGCGTTTGACGTCACACACGACGTTTGACATTACGGAAAAAGTCTAAAGCAACGTTTCGATGATCATCATCACGTCTAGACACGAGACGTTTGACACGTGACGTATGACAAGTAACGTGTGTCACGTGACGTATGACGTCTGACACGCGACGTTAAACACGTGACGTTTGACGTTACAAACGACGTTTGACACGTTACACGCGACGTTAGACGTGCCGTTAGACACGTGACGTATGACGTTTAACATGACACACGACGTTCGACACGTGACGTATGACGTTTGACATTACGGGAAAAATCTAAAGCTACGTTTCGATGATCATCATCACATCTAAACACGAGACGTTTGATACGTGACGTATGACGTTCAACACGCGACGTTAAACACGTGACGTTTGACGTATGACGTTTGACACGTTACACGCGACGTTAGACGTGGCGTTAGACACGTGACATTTGACGTTAAACGTGACGAGGTCTCTATAATATTAGTATTTGTTAAACTCTCATGTAATATACTGGTTGAGAATATACAAGGTGTTTTAATAAAAAAAAAATGCAAATCATTTCCTAAAACAATTTATTATTTAGACATTACAATGGTAATACAGTATTCAAAAACCAATGCCGGAGACGCTCTACATTTCTTTGGGCACAAGAGTATAGACCAGTAGCGTGACAAGGATTTGGATCTCGTTCAAAGTTTCCTGTAGCACATGGTGTTCCATCAAACTTGCAAACATCAATAATGTGGGGAAACACACCAAAAATGTGACATTTCTTTAGTAGAAATTCTGCTTTCTGATGTCCGCGTACGTATATAAAATCGGCAGCATACAATAGCGTGATTGCCAATATATCATTTAATTTGGAGTACTCAATGTCACCTGAAGAGTATCGAATACCATGCACATTCTTCTCCAAGTATGACACCGTCTTCTTATCCTGGTCGCTTAACGTAGAAATTGATTGGCATGGTAGGAATATGTAGTGACTTTGCTTAAAACCAACTTCAATGGTGAGTTCTTTGACAACAAAGAATCCATCTATAACGAAACCTTGAATGTCTACGAGTGCAACTCTCATGATGACGTCTGCTCGAATACTGACGTACTGCACTTCAATTTAGAGTCTTGACTATTTCTGTGAGGGGGAAATACTCCATTACGCAGTCGTGTATTATAACACAATATACTTTGGTGTTTTCGGGAAAACCAATGTTTGCTTCAATGTCAAGTTTTACATCGACTGTGGACGATTTCATACTTAACATGACACACGACGTTTGACACGTGACGTATGACGTTTGACATTACGGGAAAAATCTAAAGCTACGTTTCGATGATCATCATCACATCTAAACACGAGGCGTTTGATACGTGACGTATGACGTTAAACACGCGACGTTTAACACGTGACGTTTGACGTATGACGTTTGACACGTTACACGCGACGTTAGACGTGGCCTTAGACACGTGACATTTGACGTTAAACGTGACGAGGTCTCTATAATATTAGTATTTGTTAAACTCTCATGTAATATACTGGTTGAGAATATAGAAGGTGTTTTAATAAAAAAAAATGCAAATCATTTCCTAAAACCATTTATTATTTAGACATTACAATGGTAATACAGTATTCAAAAACCAATGCCGGAGACGCTCTACATTTCTTTGGGCACAAGAGTATAGACCAGTAGCGTGACAAGGATTTGGATCTCGTTCAAAGTTTCCTGTAGCACATGGTGTTCCATCAAACTTGCAAACATCAATCATGTGGGGAAACAAACCAAAAATGTGACATTTCTTCAGTAGAAATTCTGCTTTCTGATGTCCGCGTACGTATATAAAATCGGCAGCATACAATAGCTTAGTTGCCAATATATCATTTAATTTGGAGTACTCAATGTCACCTGAAGAGTATCGAATACCATGCACATTCTTCTCCAAGTATGACACCGTCTTCTTATCCTGGTCGCTTAACGTAGAAATTGATTGGCATGGTAGGAATATGTAGTGACTTTGCTTAAAACCAACTTCAATGGTGAGTTCTTTGACAACAAAGAATCCATCTATAACGAAACCTTGAATGTCTACGAGTGCAACTCTCATGATGACGTCTGCTCGAATACTGACGTACTGCACTTCAATTTAGAGTCTTGACTATTTCTGTGAGGGGGAAATACTCCATTACGCAGTCGTGTATTATAACACAATATACTTTGGTGTTTTCGGGAAAACCAATGTTTGCTTCAATGTCAAGTTTTACATCGACTGTGGACGATTTCATACTTAACATGACACACGACGTTTGACACGTGACGTATGACGTTTGACATTACGGGAAAAATCTAAAGCTACGTTTCGATGATCATCATCACATCTAAACACGAGACGTTTGATACGTGACGTATGACGTTAAACACGCGACGTTTAACACGTGACGTTTGACGTATGACGTTTGACACGTTACACGCGACGTTAGACGTGGCGTTAGAAACGTGACATTTGACGTTAAACGTGACGAGGTCTCTATAATATTAGTATTTGTTAAACTCTCATGTAATATACTGGTTGAGAATATACAAGGTGTTTTAATAAAAAAAAATGCAAATCATTTCCTAAAACCATTTATTATTTAGACATTACAATGGTAATACAGTATTCAAAAACCAATGCCGGAGACGCTCTACATTTCTTTGGGCACAAGAGTATAGACCAGTAGCGTGACAAGGATTTGGATCTCGTTCAAAGTTTCCTGTAGCACATGGTGTTCCATCAAACTTGCAAACATCAATAATGTGGGAGAAACAAACCAAAAATGTGACATTTCTTTAGTAGAAATTCTGCTTTCTGATGTCCGCGTACGTATATAAAATCGGCAGCATACAATAGCTTAGTTGCCAATATATCATTTAATTTGGAGTACTCAATGTCACCTGAAGAGTATCGAATACCATGCACATTCTTCTCCAAGTATGACACCGTCTTCTTATCCTGGTCGCTTAACGTAGAAATTGATTGGCATGGTAGGAATATGTAGTGACTTTGCTCAAAACCAACTTCAATGGTGAGTTCTTTGACAACAAAGAATCCATCTATAACGAAACCTTGAATGTCTACGAGTGCAACCCTCATGATGACGTCTGCTCGAATACTGACGTACTGCACTTCAATTTAAAGTCTTGACTATTTCTGTGAGGGGGAAATAGTCCATTACGCAGTCGTGTATTATAACACAATATACTTTGGTGTTTTCGGGAAAACCAATGTTTGCTTCAATGTCAAGTTTTACATCGATTGTGGACGATTTCATACTTTCTTCTTGTTTCGAGCAATCGATAACAAACAATGCACGCTTCTTGAAAGAGGGATAATCCAACAGAGGGCGCTTCTGTGCCGAATTCATATAGCTAGGATAAAATTCTGTATAGTTGAAATAGGCCTCATTGTAATCATTTTTAGTGAAATCCAACTGCATTCTTTCATTGGGATAATATTCCCCATTTAGCGATAGTCTGATACTTTGAATGTCGGCGTTGTCGAATAAAGTGGGGTCGGCTGTGCTGTTGTCACGTTTGTTGGTTTGAAAGAAAACAATAACATAACGAGGTCGTTCGACTGAAGTTGTAGTTTTAACAGCCCAAGCTTCACGTCTAGCATTTCTGGTAATTGCAGGCAGTTCGTGTATCTCCCACTTTCTAAATGGAATAACTATAGGCTGATCCTTTTGAATGGCCTTCATAAGTTCCAACTTAATATCATCATTAGGATAGATATGCCTGATTTTCAATTCGATGCTGGTAATGTTGATGTTAACGGTTGTAGTGGAAAGTGTACCAGAAACGTTTTTTTCTGTGATAAGCACACAATCGTTATCGTTTCGAGCTCGAACCAAACGTATTGTTTGTCGTCCACACGTAATCATAGGATAGTCGTTGAAAATGTTGAAAATATGCTTTAGAGGAATTTGAAGGTTAAATGATTTGTCGCTGGTATTCAGGAGGGGGTCTTTGGGATAATTCCACCCAGCTATAGCCATATGATTGGAATCTTCTTGATTGTAGCACGTCATGGCACGTACAGCGCTAACGATTCCAGGATCTCGAACAGTTTCCATCTCTCTTGCACTTTCACTATATGTACACGAATCGAAAAGGAAAGCACCAACATTATTTGCCAGCTTCACATCACCCCCTCCATGCACAGTGAGTGATCCTTTAATACACAACAAAGTTTCATTCATTGCAAAAAACGAATCAACTTGATTGATGCTGAATTCCACAATGTCACTGCAACTGAATGATTTGATGAATGGGGCATATGTTCTGTACTCGGCTTTGCGAATCGATTCATCGAAACTAGGCTTGCGATAGATATCGAACATTGAAGGCATATCGTTCATACGAGAACGTTTTACATACTCGGTCGTCATTGTCGTTGTTTTTTCAACAAAAAGCCCAAAGACTGCAAATACAATGTATTAGCAAATGTGAGCCGCTTCTGATGTTGCTTTGAAGAATGCCGCGTAACTAATGGCGTTGAATGTGCAGCAGAACGTCTTATATGATTAATTATCAATCCCATCTGTCGCTTCTCGCTCTAAGCTCCAAAGAATTTAAGCTATATACAGCAAACCAAAAATGTATTCGGTCGTATAACCATTCAGTATTCACTATAGATCAAACAAAAATTGGTCTAAGTCCTTTTGATGACAAACAATATTTAATACCGGGGACATTTAATACGCTTCCTTGGGGCCATTACAATATACCATAATATTTGTACACTCTCTGCACAAGATTTTATAAACGATAGCGAATATGATCATTTTATGGGTTACTACAAAAAATACTTAGTATGACTTTAAAAAAATTCTTACCCTCCTTCTTTTTATATAATAATTCTTATCCATATTATTTTTTCATAATTGTATTATTTTTATAATCACAAAATGTTAACTATTTAAATAATAATTCTTATCATCTCTCTCTTTATAATAATTCTTTTTCATAATTGCAGAAAAATGTATTGTTTTTCTAATAACTAATTTAAAATAATTATTCTCATACTCTTTCTTTTTTAATAATTGCAGAAATGTATTATATACAAAACAATTTAAATAAAAAATGTTTAAAATATTTCGATTTTTTATTTCAAATGGATTTTTTATTGGAATAGTAAAACACACACATGAAAAACATTTAATTTTTATTCTCCAAATCATTTACAACTCTTGTTTTATAAAAATAGATAAATTCTTTAAGAGCCGCATTTAACAAGTCATTTTGCACTATACAACAAAAAGAATACAATATTTGCAATGGACATAAGCAATCATTAGCATTATTCATACAAAAATCTATAACACTGTAATAATATTCACATAAATTTAAATTTCCTAAAAGAGATATTCGTTGAGATATTATATCATTGTTTAATTTCAAAATTTGATGAACTTCTTCTTCTACCATATAATAGCTTTCATCGTGTTTGTGTATGAAAATAACTTCACTACCTTGAAGAACGTCTTGTTTAATGGTACAGTATTCACCACATTGAAACGATATAGGATAGGTAGGTAGATCTTCGTGAAAAAAATCATCAATCTTTTGCGTGAGTGTGGCAATAAGGACTGACCACTCATAGACGTTAAATGATATTTTACCTGCTTTCAGGTGCTTTCTCAAAATCACTGCAGGTGAAAATGATCTAGCTGGACTGATCCCACAACTAATGTTATAACGGCAAACTTGGTACGTTGTTTCGAGTAAATAATATATTTCATTTTTCGCAGCCTCTTCATATGAGTTAACAACTCTATCTATGTTCGAATTGTACTCTTCAAGATATGGATTGTGGACATTGTCGTCGGTGGTATCAAGACTTGGCATGTCTAATTGGCGAGCCAAAAATTCATCCATCTCTCGATCGTAATCCTCGTCACTTGATGAACACTCAATACTGCTATACCCGCTATCTGACGACGACGACATGTTGCTGACAACTGAGAAGCGGATGAAAAAATTTATTCAATTTATAGCCATCCCCTCCTTTTCATCGTCTGTATCCATACGAAAAAGTTGTTACACTACATCAACGTTTTCTATCCAACTATTATGCTTCTTATCTATCCCAAGCCATTTGACATACATCTTGTTACCTTTCCTTCTAAGCACCCTTTCGATCAAGTAAATATCGTGGTTTGATGTTTTCTGCAGTTCTTCTTCATAGAAACCACCGCTGATTGGTACACCATACATGTCTTCGAGCAAATACGTGATGGGATTGGTTATTTTGACTTTAACGATTTTGAATAGTTCTGCCGTCCAATTGGGGGTGTATCCTTTTTCAAAGACATGTTTCGACTTGCTTATACGTACAATATCACCAACTTTAAATTTTCGTGGCCCAGCTATCTTTAGATGACTATAGGTTTTGTGTAAAATCATTTTTTCGTTGGATTTATTGACTTGGGAAGGTTTATACTTGGTAGTTGAATGCTTTGTATCATTGTATTTCTTAGTTATTTCGGGTAGAATGTCTATCCAATTATAGGTGCCATTTAAACTGAAATGTTTATATAGTTTTGATTTGATTGTTCGTATTACTCGTTCGGCCATAGAAGCTTTTTTCGTACTAAATACGCTATAGTGATTAATTGCATTTTTTTTAATTAATTTTTGAAACTTGTTGTTGTAAAATTCCGTTCCTTGGTCCGATTGAAGATTTTTGGGTGTTCGACCTGTGTGGGCGAGAATGTCCGAGAACGCACGAGTAAGCTCTTCGCCAGTCTTTGTCTTTAATGGTCGTGTCCACAAAAACTTTGAAAAACAATCGATAACGACTAGAATAATTTTATGGTTTTTATTTTGATGAGCGTAAGGTCGCATTTCTGCCAAATCCATTTGCCATAAATCATCTATGCCTTTGACAATTGTACGTCTGCGTGGATAATTTTTACGTATAGGTTTGTGGAGTTCGTTAACAAGCTGTATTTTGGACGACATGCTTCGTAAGCGCACACATTCTAAACTGATTATATCTTTTCAATACTATTTGATATATTTCTTCAAGTAATTTGTTCGTAATTCGTTTATGGATACTTCATGCTTATCGATTTTTCCTTGGAATTGTTGTTGTATATCTTTTAAAAATATTTCCCCAAAACCTTGAACAAAAGATTTGAATTCTTGTCTCATATTATCTTTGGTCACAACAATCACATCATCGACGTACTTTTTAGTTGCCATATCTCGAGCTGCGACTGGCGGATTTCTCGAAATAAATGAATTAATGTCGTTGATTTTGTTTTGAAGTACTCCAAGTTCATTATGATACACTTGCATTTGCTCATCGACATAAAGTTTATTGACAGCATCGCTATTTGTAGTCGGCGCCTTAACATTACAGATTCTCACATTTTCAGCATCAATATTACCGTCCGGAGTGTGTGCTACTTTCGGCATATAAGGTGTAATCCGTTCATTAGCATGACGACGGCGGTGTCCGAACTTATCGACAGGCATGATTGAAATGAGTAGACTTTTTTTGGTTATTCAATTATATTGGCTTCTTTTAGCTCATTTATGATGGCAACTATTTCGTTGTCGTTGGACGTATTACCTGCCTCTTTTGAAGCAATCAATAATTTCAAACGTTCCACCAATTCATTTGGATCATCCCAATAAATATATTGCATAGGTTTTTCGTTGTACGTTAAGCCAAGTCCTTTTCCCTTATTAAGTGGAATTGATTTCAGGCGAGTTCTAGTTGACATGGAGCCAGATCGTTGAGTTGGAGACATATTTTGTGATCTACTCGGTACTGAGTCTGATCGCGGTATTTTAAATAATGGTTTAATTATATATTTGTATTTGTCAGTACTTGAACCTTTAAGGCGATTGAGAGTATCAAGATGGACTTGTGTATTGTTTAACAGAATTTTGTAATGTTTTAAATCTTCCTCTTCATATTGCGGATCGTTGTAAAATAACAGCTCGTACAATCCTCGAGTTCCAGGCAAGTATCCCGCCTCTTTGTTACCATCCTGTAGCACGTTTAATTACCGTTTGTTTTATCAAAGGCAATTCGACGTTTACCCAACATCCACCCAAACATATCATCATAGATAGGACCGTAATTTTTGTCAATTTTATCATCTTTTTGAAAATAATCCTCAATGTATTTTAAACTGATGGCGGGGTATTGTTCCATATATTCTTGAAAAGCTTCATGCGAAACGTCAGGACGCATCTCCTCTGGAGATTCAGGGCGTATAATATCTCCCGCCTCATCTGTCTCAGCTACAGATTCCGATTCCAGAAAAGACGGTGCTACAAACACATCATCTAGCTTTTCTTCTTCTTTTCTTACCTCCTCCTCCTTTTTAATTGGATTCAAATTTGAAATGGTTTTCTGCAATGTCTTTGAGGACTCTACAATTTCCTTTAGCGGTGTAGATATCGGTTTAAATAGTTTATTAAGAGACTCATCGCGCTCTGATTTGCCCAATTTTAACGCTAAATATTTCTTGCGAATTGATCTCGCCAATTCATTAACTTTTTTCTTACGCAAAGCAATTGCAACCTTATCGTCGGACATGATGATGCAGACTAGTAGCATGTACACTTGACTTACACCTTTATATATTTATCGAAGCCAATACGATACCTACCGCTATTTAAAGCAAAATCCTTTACAATTACCAACGTTCCATATTTGTCGGTCGACCAACAGTCTGAGCAAATCTTTTTAAATTCTTCAAATGTCATATCTGGTGACACGTGCTCGTCAAATATATGTTTTAGATTAATTTCATCCTGCTTGAATAACACAACCATATTACAATTATCGCGTATGAGCTGTTTCGGTATTTTCGAATATGTTTGACATAAGTAGGCCGCATCAATGTCTTTATGACGACACATTGAATAATATTCACGAATTTTCTGTTGACCATCGCAGGCGACATCATCAAATATGAATATCGAGTTGGATCTTGCTTTGTCCGGACTAACAATTTCCTCATTATCTTTAAATGGAAAGTAACCGACACCTTTAACTTCTCCTAGTACTTCCTGCAGCAATTGATATTTCGGTTGAAATAACGACTTGGAATAGACGTAAACATTTTTAAATTTAGCGCCATTTGGGTTGAATAAAAGTGATAACATCACGTTTGTTTTTCCACATCCGCTAGGACCACAGATAATGGCACGAGAAGAATTTGGCAGTAGTTTACCATGTTTACCAACCGATGATGGATTAGAGGTAAAGTCCAAGTTCTCAATGGGTAGCGTCTGCTCTTGTTGAACGATCTTCATCTTGTGGTGGGTGCTACTAAAGTGACTACAATATATATACG
Organism: Galeruca laticollis; assembly: GCA_963921935.1. NCBI lineage: Eukaryota > Metazoa > Arthropoda > Insecta > Coleoptera > Chrysomelidae > Galeruca > Galeruca laticollis. Next base: position 72,622,050 of record OY998182.1, read on the forward strand.
GGATGTTATCGCCTCAGATCAGTCTTAATGTTGGTGTTTGAGGGAGAAGGTCTTTTAAATTCTCTAATCAATAAACTTCCATTCGAACTTCATTTACCCACCTATAATTATTGTGGGCGTAAGTGATGATATTGAATATAACTGGTTAAATAATTATACTCTCTCTCCATTTACAGCAGGAACAAAGTTAGAAAAGCAACTTGCACGTGGCGACGTGGGCATTAATCCTTTAGACGAGGCTTGTAAACAGCACGATATTGCTTATTCACAAAATAAATCTCTTGATGAACGTCACAAAGCAGATAAGGAGTTGGAAGATAAAGCTTGGGCTCGAGTCAAATCAAAAGACGCATCTTTTGGTGAAAAGAGTGCTGCATTACTTGTTACGGGCGGCATGAAGGTTAAACGAAAGTTGGGAATGGGAATGGGAAAACGTCGTTCCTTCCATCGAGATGTTGTGCTAAAGATAGGCATATCCATGAAGAGAGGAGCATCTTTGAAAGAAAGCGCCTTGTTTGCTTTACGAGCGGCCAAAGCACTCATCCGAAAATTTGGAGGGTCAAAGAAAATTAATGTTCCTCGCGTGATACCTGTTGTAAAATCTGGTGGTTTTCTACCGCTTATACCTCTGTTTGCGGGACTCTCAGCACTTGGAGCGTTATCGGGTGGAGCTGCTGGAGTTGCAAAGACCGTCATTGATGCCAATAATGCTCGGAAGAAATTGTAAGAAGATATACGTCATAATAAGGCTATGGAACATGTCGGAAATGGTTTATATCTGAAAAAGTATGGGGGAGGTAAAGGATTTGGATTGTATTTAAAAAAGTCAAAAAACTGTCGATAAAGCTACCCAATCGTCCACTGTACGACACCGATATTGCACGTTATGCAAAATTATATAAAATTAAACATTTTCGAGGTGTTTTCATGCGAGACACTGTACCTAAATCCGGTCCTCGACAACAAGAGTGTGCAGTGGTTAACTTGGATTCGTCCAAAAACAGTGGAACCCATTGGGTAGCATATATAAAGAAAAATAATGTCATCGAGTATTTCGATTCATTTGGTAATTTGAAACCGCCCAAAGAACTTGTGAAGTATCTAGGAGGAAGAAAAAATTTTTATAACAATAATCAGTATCAAAGCTACGATCAGTTCAATTGTGGACATTTGTGTTTAAAATTTCTACTTCAACATCCTTGGAACAATGGAGGACATTAAATTATTAACGCAACACCAAAAACCTCTGAGAAGCTTTACTGCTGAAGAACTAAAAGACGTTCCCATTCGATACCTGATAGAATGTGTTAGTCCGTCTGAATTGCTAGATATATGGCATAAACTTCCTAATGATTACAAAACAAGTTATGAACTACAAATTCGTCTGCCGTGCTTCGTTCACTACAACCGCCCCGATTGGACGACGCATTGGGACGGTCCTGCAAGTTCTCAAGCATCTTGTTTTCTATGTCAACGTGCATTAAGTAAACCTTGAAATGTATTTTGTGTGTCAAATAAATCTTGTAAAGTATTCTATGTATTATTTAAACTGCCTTCATACGTCGACTTACATCAGTCATCATGTCGCAGTTGTTGAGAGTAAACAGTTCAAATCACGTATTTACCTTCCAACCGCCTACACCTATTGTACTCCATCCGGAGAAAGACTACGAATTAGCGCTGCGTTCATTCCACTCATACCATAGCATACCAAACATTGAAGATTGCAAGTTTTACTACTATGATGACAACAACAAGCTACAAAGTTTCGATTTACCTACAGGATGTTACGAAATCGCCGATATTGAAACGTATATACTCGAGAGTTGAGTGGCAGCAATTCACTTAGACCGGAAACTATATTTGCACTAAAACCTAATAATAATACGTTACAGTGCATGATTTTCAGTAAATATAGAATTTAGTTTGAACAACCCAACAGTCTAGGAAAGATACTAGGATTTTCAACAGAGATACTCGAACCCAAACGATGGCACTCTTCAGATCTACCCGTCAAAATTATAAAAGTATACGTTTCGAATGTAACATTACCACGGGAGCCTTCGACGCAGACAGACCTGCTCATACTATTTACGAATTTATCATAAAAGTGGATCCTGGGTACGCCATTGACGAAACACCACATAATTTACTTTATTTACATGTTATACCACAACGTGAAATAACCAACATTACAGTGTTGGCTGTGGACCAAGACGGTCATCCTATAAACTTTCGTGGTGAAAAGAGCACTTTGGTGTTGGAGCTTAGAGCGAGAAGCAACAGATGGGATTGATAATTGATCATATAAGACGTTCTGCTGCACATTCAACGCCATTAGTTACGCGGCATTCTTCAAAGCAACATCAGAAGCGGCTCACGTTTGCTAATACATTGTATTTGCAGTCTTTGGGCTTTTTGTTGAAAAAACAACGACAATGACGACCGAGTATGAAAAACGTTCTCGTATGAACGATATTCCTTCAATGTTTGATATCTATCGCAAGCCTAGTTTCGATGAATCGATTCGCAAAGCCGAGTACAGAACATATGCCCCATTCATCAAATCATTCAGTTGCAGTGACATTGTGGAATTCAGCATCAATCAAGTTGATTCGTTTTTTGCAATGAATGAAACTTTGTTGTGTATTAAAGGATCACTCACTGTGCATGGAGGGGGTGATGTGAAGCTGGCAAATAATGTTGGTGCTTTCCTTTTCGATTCGTGTACATATAGTGAAAGTGCAAAAGAGATGGAAACTGTTCGAGATCCTGGAATCGTTAGCGCTGTACGTGCCATGACGTGCTACAATCAAGAAGATTCCAATCATATGGCTATAGCTGGGTGGAATTATCCCAAAGACCCCATCCTGAATACCAGCAGCGACAAATCATTTAACCTTCAAATTCCTCTAAAGCATATTTTCAACATTTTCAACGACTATCCTATGATTACGTGTGGACGACAAACAATACGTTTGGTTCGAGCTCGAAACGATAACGATTGTGTGCTTATCACAGAAAAAAACGTTTCTGGTACACTTTCCACTACAACCGTTAACATCAACATTACCAGCATCGAATTGAAAATCAGGCATATCTATCCTAATGATGATATTAAGTTGGAACTTATGAAGGCCATTCAAAAGGATCAGCCTATAGTTATTCCATTTAGAAAGTGGGAGATACACGAACTGCCTGCAATTACCAGAAATGCTAGACGTGAAGCTTGGGCTGTTAAAACTACAACTTCAGTCGAACGACCTCGTTATGTTATTGTTTTCTTTCAAACCAACAAACGTGACAACAGCACAGCCGACCCCACTTTATTCGACAACGCCGACATTCAAAGTATCAGACTATCGCTAAATGGGGAATATTATCCCAATGAAAGAATGCAGTTGGATTTCACTAAAAATGATTACAATGAGGCCTATTTCAACTATACAGAATTTTATCCTAGCTATATGAATTCGGCACAGAAGCGCCCTCTGTTGGATTATCCCTCTTTCAAGAAGCGTGCATTGTTTGTTATCGATTCCTCGAAACAAGAAGAAAGTATGAAATCGTCCACAGTCGATGTAAAACTTGACATTGAAGCAAACATTGGTTTTCCCGAAAACACCAAAGTATATTGTGTTATAATACACGACTGCGTAATGGAGTATTTCCCCCTCACAGAAATAGTCAAGACTCTAAATTGAAGTGCAGTACGTCAGTATTCGAGCAGACGTCATCATGAGAGTTGCACTCGTAGACATTCAAGGTTTCGTTATAGATGGATTCTTTGTTGTCAAAGAACTCACCATTGAAGTTGGTTTTAAGCAAAGTCAATACATATTCCTACCATGCCAATCAATTTCTACGTTAAGCTACCAGGATAAGAAGACGGTGTCATACTTGGAGAAGAATGTGCATGGTATTCGATACTCTTCAGGTGACATTGAGTACTCCAAATTAAATGATATATTGGCAACTAAGCTATTGTATGCTGCCGATTTTATATACGTACGCGGACATCAGAAAGCAGAATTTCTACTAAAGAAATGTCACAGTTTTGGTGTGTTTCCCCACATTATTGATGTTTGCAAGTTTGATGGAACACCATGTGCTACAGGAAACTTTGAACGAGATCCAAATCCTTGTCACGCTACTGGTCTATACTCTTGTGCCCAAAGAAATGTAGAGCGTCTCCGGCATTGGTTTTTGAATACTGTATTACCATTGTAATGTCTAAATAATAAATGGTTTTAGGAAATGATTTGCATTTTTTTTTATTAAAACACTTTGTATATTCTCAACCAGTATATTACATGAGAGTTTAACAAATACTAATATTATAGAGACCTCGTCACGTTTAACGTCAAATGTCACGTGTCTAACGCCACGTCTAACGTCGCGTGTAACGTGTCAAACGTCATACGTCAAACGTCACGTGTTAAACGTCGCGTGTTGAACGTCATACGTCACGTATCAAACGTCTCGTGTTTAGATGTGATGATGATCATCGAAACGTAGCTTTAGATTTTTCCCGTAATGTCAAACGTCATACGTCACGTGTCAAACGTCGTGTGTCATGTTAAGTATGAAATCGTCCACAGTCGATGTAAAACTTGACATTGAAGCAAACATTGGTTTTCCCGAAAACACCAAAGTATATTGTGTTATAATACACGACTGCGTAATGGAGTATTTCCCCCTCACAGAAATAGTCAAGACTCTAAATTGAAGTGCAGTACGTCAGTATTCGAGCAGACGTCATCATGAGAGTTGCACTCGTAGACATTCAAGGTTTCGTTATAGATGGATTCTTTGTTGTCAAAGAACTCACCATTGAAGTTGGTTTTAAGCAAAGTCACTACATATTCCTACCATGCCAATCAATTTCTACGTTAAGCGACCAGGATAAGAAGACGGTGTCATACTTGGAGAAGAATGTGCATGGTATTCGATACTCTTCAGGTGACATTGAGTACTCCAAATTAAATGATATATTGGTAACTAAGCTATTGTATGCTGCCGATTTTATATACGTACGCGGACATCAGAAAGCAGAATTTCTACTAAGGAAATGTCACATTTTTGGTGTGTTTCCCCACATTATTGATGTTTGCAAGTTTGATGGAACACCATGTGCTACAGGAAACTTTGAACGAGATCCAAATCCTTGTCACGCTACTGGTCTATACTCTTGTGCCCAAAGAAATGTAGAGCGTCTCCGGCATTGGTTTTTGAATACTGTATTACCATTGTAATGTCTAAATAATAAATTGTTTTAGGAAATGATTTGCATTTTTTTTATTTAAACACCTTGTATATTCTCAACCAGTATTTTACATGAGAGTTTAACAAATACTAATATTATAGAGACCTCGTCACGTTTAACGTCAAATGTCACGTGTCTAACGCCACGTCTAACGTCGCGGTTAACGTGTCAAACGTCATACGTCAAACGTCACGTGTTTAACGTCGCGTGTTGAACGTCATACGTCACGTATCAAACGTCTCGTGTTTAGATGTGATGATGATCATCGAAACGTAGCTTTAGATTTTTCCCGTAATGTCAAACGTCATACGTCACGTGTCAAACGTCGTGTGTCATGTTAAACGTCATACGTCACGTGTCTAACGGCACGTCTAACGTCGCGTGTAACGTGTCAAACGTCGTTTGTAACGTCAAACGTCACGTGTTTAACGTCGCGTGTTTAACGTCATACGTCACGTGACACACGTTACTTGTCATACGTCCCGTGTCAAACGTCTCGTGTCTAGACGTGATGATGATCATCGAAACGTTGCTTTAGACTTTTTCCGTAATGTCAAACGTCGTGTGTGACGTCAAAGGCCACGTGTTTAACGTCGCGTGTTAAACGTCATAAGTCACGTGTCTACCACCGCACATGACATCTTTTTGTTTTGCAAACCCTGTAAATGATGATATACATAATGGCGTTTATTCGACTTCAATCCGACCAATCAGAGATATACGTTAGTGCCCGCCACGTGTTTAACGTCGCGTGATAAACAAGAAACTAATCCCCAAACACATTATTAACAACATATATATTTTTTAAAAAACCTCCCAAAGATTCAACTGCTACGTGCCACGCATAAAATATTATATGTTACTTTCAAGCCACCCGGTACGAAATTCTTAGTAATATTTCAACATCAGTTACTTTTAAGCCCCCCGGTAGCGCGCCGCCTTATCATCCTAACGGATCTTTCTCGACTACGTCACATTTTACAGCAAGAAGCGTACGGTGCGCGCACATTGCATACCTTTCTTCGCTAATAATATGCATGAGAGCTTATGGCAGCATGTGTTGAATGCCTTGCTATAGACGCGAAGGTTGTGGGATCGAATCTCACTGAAGTTTTTTTCAGATTTTTAGGCCGCCATTTTTAGGACTAAAAATGGCGGCCTAAAATTAAAAACGCGCGCGCCGCCACTCTCAGCGCCACCAAGCGGAGATTTTTGAAGTAGTGTCGCAGAATCCCTGTTGTTACAACTACTAAGATTGTCCACAGCGAGTTGATCGTTGGTTACAGTTTTCTGCTAAATGCTCGTGTGGTAGATATGTATACTTTTCCGCTAATTCTCGAACGAAGTCACGGAAATTTGCACGTTTTTATATTGCGTCGTAACGCGAGAGATATCTTAACACTTCAGGTTGATCTAGATATAGTTTACGCACACTGTATGGATCGAACGCGAGGAATTGTCACACTTTTTTATGTCGACCGATCCAGAGTGGATTTAGTTCTGTACTGTCTGATGTTGAGAAACTGACTCTTTCAGACTATAGCTCTGTCAGTTGAATGGTGATATTTTTTGACATAAAGTTAGTTAACCACTTTACCGAGAAGCGATAAATAGTGTCCTGTTAGTTAATTTATGTCAATTCATAAAACATTCATTTCCATTACTTGATTCCATATTCATTTGTGAAAGTGTTTGAAATATTGTTCACAGTGCTAATTGAAGGATCGTAGATCACTCAAAGTTATTTGTAGTAACATTTTAATATTTTTGGAAAGTTCCATAATCTCTATTTTATAAAAAGATCATAAGGTTCATTTGAACCATGTAGAATTCAGTTCTTTGGTTTGGTTGAGCAGGCACTTTAAGCTAAACGTTCTTTTATTAACGAGCGTTTACGACCATTAAAGTGAATAATAAGGGTTTAACGTTACAATAGACATTCGAACTTGTCTGAGAATTCACAGTAATGTGAAATATCTTGCGATTGATTTGTCATCGTGATATATATATATATATATATATATATATATATATATATATATACAGCATGTCATCTCACAACAATATTCAAACAAAGCATCACTTCGCTTCTTTTTAACGAATTGTTATTTTGACACAAGATTAATCATAATGACATTTGACAACTCATGTGATATTCAATATATCAAAATAATATTAATGTTTTTATGAACATAACATCCTTATAAAAATTAGTAGTCAAAAAAACAAAATAAGCAAATAACAAAAAATACTATTTTCAGGTAAACATAATTTTGATGAAAATGATAGGTACTATTATAATACCTCTCTGCAAAAGTTCTGCATGGTAATGAATTTAGATCAAGTATATCTGTTACATGTTTCATGTACATGAAGGAAGTAATAGAGGCCGAAAACAAGAAAAAGAATAAGACAGGAAAAAAAAGTACAGGAAAGATCTCCAGAAGCAACACACTGGATGAACAATTAAGAGAAATTACGCGGACAGCAAAAAACTAAGAACCCAAACAGGAAATCGAGAGGAAAACTGTAAAAATAGCTATGGAAACGAATGTGACAATGGAAATGAATTAGAATGTATAAAAACTTATAAAAACAGATTAATGCTACTGAAAACAGATACAAAAGAAAAAACAAAGGAAAAGGTATTATGAATATAAATAAAGAAAACGAGAGGATGTGGAAGGTAGCTACATGGAATGTAAGAGGACTATTAGGAAAGGAAGACGAATTAATACAAGAATTTGAAAAGGAAAATTTGGATATATAAGGAATTACAGAGACCAAAAAGAAAGGTCAAGGCGAAATTGAATTAGAAAAGGGACATTTATTAATATATAATGGGGTAGACGCAAAAAGTAGAGCAAAAGAAGGAATTGGATGTATATAAAGAAAGAACATAAGAAATATATCAAAAACTGGACAGGAATTACAGAAAGAATACTCAAAATTGAATTGAATTTAAGAGAAAGCACAACGATAATTATAGTGTACGGACCAAATGAAGATGCACGAGTGAGCGAAAAAGAGGAATTCTGGGAAACATTAGGTGAAACAATAGAGGATGCTAAAGACAGACTAATAATAATAAGAGATTTTAATAGAAGAGTTGGAAAGAAAGACGAACAAAGCAATGACGTAATTGGCATATATGGAGAGAACGAGAGAAATAATAATGGAGTAAGGTTAATAAATTTTTGTATATTAAACCAACTAATAGTAACTAATACGTTTAATCAACATAAAGAGTCACATAAATACACGAGAGAGGTTAGCAGCAGAAATGGAAAGTACCTCATTGATTATGTTCTCATAAACAAAGGAAACAGAAAAGAGTTGAAAGATATCAAGGTCATGCAAAGTGCAGAAATATATAGCGATCATTATTTATTAAGAGCAAAATTGAAGATGGCAACTGAGAACCAGAAAGGAAGATCGAACAATGGGATACATGGACAAAAATTAAAAAAACAAATAAAATCATATAAGTTAAGAGAAATAGAGGTTTCTAAAAAATATTAGAAACAGCAACAGAAGTGTGTGGCATTACTAGAATCGGTAGCAACAAAAAACAAACGAGATGGTGGAATAAAGATATACAAGGACATACCAAACTAAAAAAGCAAAAATGAAAAGAATATCTACGAAATAAAACGACTGAAAACTACGAAAATTACAAAATTCATAGACAAAAAGTTAAAGACATGGTAATCACAGCTAAAAAAGATACGTGGGAAGAATTTGGCAAAAAGATGGAAGAAGACAGTGAAGGTAATCAGAAACTCTTCTTCAAGGTACTAAAAACACTAAGAAAGGGAAAGTCGAGCAATGTAAAACAGATAAAAAATAAAAATGGAGTTATGATACGACAAGATAAGGAAATTATAGAGAGATGGAGAGAATAGTTTGAGGAATTCCTTAATGTAGAGAAAGAAGAACAGATGGAACTACAAGACGAAAGACATCAGGAACTGGAAAATGAACCACTGATACAATTAGAAGAAGTGAAACAAGCAATAGAAAAGTTAAAAAGAGGTAAAGCAGCGGGTGACGACAGTATTACCGCAGAAATGTTACAAAGTTTAGGAGAAAGAGGGATACAAATGCTAACTAAAATGTTTCAAAGAATATGGAACGAAGAAAAAATTCCGAAAGATTGCCAATTTTCAAAAAGGAGACAAAACTAATTGCAACAATTATAGAGGTATAACATTGCTGAGCACGGCATTGAAAGTTTACGAAAGTATCTTGGAGACTCGACTTAGGAAAATAATAGAAAAACAATTGGAAGAGTCCCAAAGCGGCTATAGGAAAGGAAGAAGTAGCCAAGACCACGTATTTACATTGAAGCAAGTAATAGACAAAAAACAACAAATCAAAAAGTGTACCTCGGTTTTACAGATATTCAAAAAGCCTTTGACAGCGTTCCCAGAAATCAAATATGGAAAAGTCTACAACAAAGAGGAGTTGGATCAAAAGTAAGAAATAACATTAAAAGCATTTACGAAACAACCAGAAACCATGTAAAGAAAGATAATGAACAGTCCGATGATTTCATAACAAAAGAAGGATTAAGACAGGGAGGAGTACTGATCCCGGCATTATTCATAATGATAATGGATGATATTTTGAAGGAAGTAAAAACAAAAGTTAAACAAATTCAAATAGGTTATAGAAATATGGAAGTGGTTGGAATATCTGAATGTGTTTTTGCCGACGATTTAGTATTGTTCGCTAGAAACGAAAATGGGCTGAAACATAATTTGATAACATGGAAGCATATATTGAAAATACGAAACATGAATATCAATAGGGAAAAGACAAAAATAATGGTGGTGGGACAAGAAGAAGAGCACCTTAATATCAAAATTGATGAAATGCCGATAAAACAAGTGAAGAGTTTCAAATATCTGGGAGTAGATATACAAAACAATGGAAAACAGGAAGCAGAAGTGAACGAAAGAATAAGTGCAGCAGTCAAAGTATATTACTCATTAAATCGAAATTTCCTGGGAAGAAAAGAAATTACAACTAACACCAAATTGAACGTGTACAAGTCAGTCTTTCGACCAATGCTTGTGCATGGTAGTGAAAGCTGGGTACTTACAAACTCACTCAAAAGCAGAATACAAGCAACAGAGATGAAGTATTTACGCAGGTCAAAGGTGTCACCAGAAAAGATCGAATGCGGAATGAAATAATAAGGGAAAACCTAAACATAGAACCAATACTAAAAACCATCGAAAAACAGCAGCTTAGATGGTTTGGGCACCTTTGTAGAATGGAGAACAGTAGACCAGCAAAAAAGATTTAGCAAGCTAGAAAAGTAAGCAAGAGAAAAGAAGGTCGCCCAAAGAAAACATGGGATAACACAGTAGCCGAAATTTTGAAATAAAAAGGAATGGCGGAAGTTTGTCCACGAATAAGCGACACACCCGACACCCACAGCGGGTACAAACGGGTTTATGATTATATATATATATGTATATATATATATATATATATATATATATATATATATATATAACAACAAAGAGATTCATGGGTAATTCACGCAAAATAAGGGCTACTGAAATAGAGTGGTAACCGTGGACATGCATGTTTCTGGCTCATTTTGCCTCATCAGCACGGCATAACCAAATAAGGATGTGAAATTTGGGAGCAAAGATGTTGATCGAAACATGGGAAAACGCAAAATAACGGATTTCATCAGGGAAACCAAACGCTCATTTGTGTCTTCAATTGGAAGATCCCGAGTTTTCAGGACAACAACCAACATCGACACCGAGGCGCATATAGCCCCCCGCCTCCGTGTCGATGTTGGTTGTTGTCCTGAAAACTCGGGATCTTCCAATTGAAGACACAAATGAGCGTTTGGTTTCCCTGCTGAAATCCGTTATTTTGCGTTTTCCCATGTTTCGATCAACATCTTTGCACCCAAATTTCACATCCTTATTTGGTTATGCCGTGCTGATGAGGCAAAATGAGCCAGAAACATGCATGTCCACGGTTACCACTCTATTTCAGTAGCCCTTATTTTGCGTGAATTACCCATGAATCTCTTTGTTGTTGTTGGTAACATATCACGCGATATTCCTACATCTTCTTTATATATATATATATATATATATATATATATATATATATATATATATATCTGTTACATGTTCCACTTCAGAGAAGAGCTCCCTTCTTGAGACCTAAAAGTGTGAGACATTTTTTACTGAGATAATCTTAAACTGCTTATACGAGTACATGTTTCTATTTGAAAAATAAAAACATTATCTTTCTACCCATTTTATCAATGCAAAATAATTGTTGCAGATAATTCATCATTTGTTGCCACCATCGTTACATTTACGGACAGCAGTATGACTCCAGTAGCTAATTGTTCTGGGCTACATGTTAGCACTCTAAGAAAAAGAGAAGGTGAATTGATTATTAACAGTCAAGCAGCTCTTATCAGCTATGCCATGATATCAGTTGGCCACATGCATTTTCCTGCTTTTTGTATTGATCATGATAATGTTAACTGTGTATTTGTACTTAATGAAATGAAAACGGTTTCAACAGATGTATGTTTTTATTCAAGAAGCACCGTATATTATAGCAACATCTAGTTTATGTTTTTTTAGCGTTCTCAAAATAATTCGATGCTAAACGAACATCTATTAAATGTAGAATTTCTCTGAAAAGTTTAATTGAGTTGTATTTTTGTTTAAATGAATAAGACAATAAAACATTAAACCTTTCTTTCTACAAAAAAAGTTGCATTTGATCCTTCCACATTTAAGGCGCAAGTATTTCGTTTTGTAACGGATAATTCTGAGAACGCCAAAATTAGGTGAATAAAATACTATTAATGTGGGATTTCAAATGTTGGCGGTTGTCTTAGTTTCTCCTACAACTGCGCAGATGGCACTGATATCAGTAAAAAAAATTAACATTGAGTTAACTATATCTATCCGTATATAAAAGTTATCTGTGATGGCTACTAACAAATCCACATGTCGGCATGTCTATAGTACCTACTGTCACGCATTCCTTTCCGCCAACTACTGGTTTCTAGACCCGATACATTTAAAAATGGAAATTTACTATTGGTCACTGCATGAACTGCTGAATTACGTGATATTCCTGGACAATAATTTGAAAAACAAAGTTATCTTCGAAATTAGATAAATAATTGTATTCGTGAGTTCGGAAATAACAATAATTGATTTTTTCTACGCCTTATATTTAAGGTACCTTGTATTTCATCGGTTCGTAGCGCTTAAAGTGGTTGTTTATGGTTAGAGTGAAAAAAAGTAAAAAAGCGTTAAAAAAAGTGCCATAACGTTAACTTTATTTCACGCTTTCCATAAGATAACACAATGAAACTTGGCTGGGCATCGAGGATGGACTTCTAAGATACTTGGCTGGGCATCGAGGATGAACTTTCATGAAACTTGGAATACATATAATTGTAATTTACCAAAGGAGCTTAATTAAAATATCCCAAATTTCTATATGCATTTTATTTTTTTATATAGGGCTGTAGAAAAAATAATGTATGCAACATGCGCATAAAGTGTCTTTTTTTCAATCATGGATTTGCTCACTCGCCTGACGGCTCGTGCGGTCAACTTTTTCCATTCGTGAAAAAAAGTACCACTTTATGCACTTGTTGCAACAAGTGCATAAAGTGGTACAATTCCATGAGTGAAAAAAGACACGTTATGCACATGTTGCATACATTATTTTTTCTACAGCCCTATACAAAAAAATAAAATTTAATTAGAAATTTGGGATATTTTAATTAAGCTCCTTCGGTAAGTTATAATTATACTTATTCCAAGTTTCATGAAAGTCCATCCTCGATGCCCAGCCAAGATTCATTGTGTTAGCTTATGGGAAGCGTGAAGTAAAGTTAACGTTATGGCACTCTTTTTAACGCTTTTTTACTTTTTTTCACTCTAACCATAAACAACCACTTTAAGCGCTGCAAACCGATGAAATCCAAGGTACTTTAAAGATAGGGCGTAGAAAAATTACTTTTTAGATAGTTTTCTTTGTAAATGCAAATTAAATTTATTGCCCGGGAAACAACAGGAAAAACATGTATTATTCCAGATTTCACATCAAATATGTTTGGATGATAAAAAAAGAAATTCAGTATTTTTAGAAAATAGATAGTTTGATTATTTAATTCTTCTTATCAACAAATATGTATGATTTTTGTAGTAAATAACTTGAATTGATCACACTGTGGAAAAATCAACTCAGTATTTTGTCAATTTCAAATATCCGCATCAATTATTTTATAATAAAAATTATTAAATCTTAATACACGTATATCTTTCTCCCATCTCTCTCCCATATTAAAAATATTCAACGCTTTGTTACTCAGCCTGTGACTCATACATCTCATATATCTTCGAAATTCTCAACCTTTTTATTTTATAACCATAACAAATTATGGTTCTGTCTGAGAGATTAGTTCAAGGGTAAATGTATTCGGAGTAATGGATAAGCAACATCTGTCGAATAATTTAATTTATGCAGTGTCAAAATATTAATGAGACGCACAATGATCTGATGACTGTTAACCAAGGAATGTAAGTAATTTAATGAGACAATAATTGAAATAAAAATAATGAGTAACCATTGACATTGCACTCAAGCCTGGCGACAGAAATATTGCGGGCCCTAACCAGTGTTCCTCTTTTTGGCCTGCGAGTAGTTTATCACAATAGCCAATAATTAGTGAGTAATAACTTATCACTACACAGAAAGTGACAAAAAAAGTCGTCAACATTTTATAACAACTTCCAAGAATTTAATTGGAGCATGTATTTTTTACTCTGTCACCATTTCTAGCGAATCTTCAAATCACCCCAACATAGCAGCTCCCTCTCAATGTATTTGCATTTCTTTTTATAATATTTTCCAGGGTTTCAAGCCCTGCCCAATTATCTGAATAGCGATGTTACATTTCTTGAAGATTCAAAAGATGCGCTAATAGAGTTCAAGAACGGAAATATAATACTCACAATTCTTTGATATATAATAATAGACAGCAAATACCAAATGGATTGAAAACTACCGTCACAGTATTGAAGACTCAATAGTATTCCATATTATGTAGGTACGGGAAATAACTAGTGAGGACAGCTATAAAAATGTACGAAGGATTATTCATAGTAACCATATATAGAAATTCACGTGAAACACTAAAATTTATGAAAAGCATTCCATACGGAGGGTTGAGGGATATTGAAGTTATTAAAAAAATAAGAGTCCTAGATATCTAATAAAATTCTTTGCAGGAAATTGAATCATTTTGTAACACACCGAACTCTTATACACGAATCTGGCTACTCTTAACTCTAAATTTAATGAATTGTTATGTTTTAAGTACACAAATCTTGAAACCTAAAATTATTCTTTTCTCTGAAACTTGGTTAACAACCCAAGATCCTGATTCAATGTACGATATTACAGATTACTCTCTGTACTCTGTAAATATGTGATCGACATAATCATCGTGAAGGGAGTGTATATATTTACTTGTCTTCATATATAACAAAAATTTTTGCTGGTAATCCCCTTGATGTCTCTGTCAGTAATATGGAGCAATTAGATTTAAACATTTCTTCAAATTCGTTTGTACTCCGCATAGTTTGTGTTTATCAACCTAGACACTCTCAACTAGCTGATAACACTTTACTCATCGAAAAATTTCAGTTCTTATCTACTCTCGAAAATGTTGGCATCATCAGCGACTTTAATTTTCGAGAAATTTCTTGGCCAATTACTGTGGCACCTGGCGTAAATTCTAATAACCGGTTCATGGACTTCGTCCTAAATTCTAATCCTAATCAGCTTATAATTGAACCAACACGTTCCAGAATCGATAATATACCATCTACCCTAGATTTATTATTCACAAATGACGAATAACTACTGACTGAACCATTCAGTTGGCTGTTCCACTTTTTTGAGGATTCCCATTTTTTCCAGTTTATCCAATTCCTCTTTCATTTTGTCTTGCATGTTATATGGTATTTTTCGAGGTGCATTGCAAACAGGCTCTGCATTTTTCTTTGACTTAATTTTGTACTCCTCTCCAATTCCTACAAACAAACTTTTATGTTTCATAATTAAATTGTTTAGCGACAAGCTATTTAATTCAGCCTCGGATTTTACCATATCTATTTTTCTTAACAAATCAAACTTTTTGATCAATGGAAGGCCAATAATACATGGATCATTATAATTAACTACATGGAATTCTGCTTCATGAATTTTTACTTTAATTTGACATTTTGCCAGTGTATCACCCAAAACAGTGCTATTCAATACTTCGATCTTGATTCCGATTTAGTTTGTAATCGAAATCGAAAACAGATTGATGTTTGTTGAACGACCAAAAAAAATTGTCATTTTGAGTGACATAACCTCATCATTATTTTAGTTCATTTCATGTGTATTTCACAAGTTCATTTCGAAAATGTATTCTTGAACATGTTGTTTTTTAAATGACACGAAATAATTGTAATCGATTGTCGCGTTAGAGGCTTGACAATATCTCCAAACTTCCTGATAAATCTTCTATAATACGTGCAAAGTCCAAGGAAACTCCTAATTTGATGTTTGTCGGTTGGTTGCGGCCATTGCTGAATGGAAGCAATTTTCTCTGGATCCACCGCCACTCCTTCATTGCTCACGATTTGACCCAGATAGTTGACTCGGTTTTGGAACAGCTGACATTTCTTCGTGTTTAACATGAGCTGGGCAGCTTGGAGTCGTTTGAATACGTTTTCCAAATTCTTCAGGTGTTCGTCAAATATCTTCCCCAGTACTACGATGTCGTCCAAATAGACCAGGCATGTCTTCCAAGACAACCCTCTCAAGACATTTTCTATGAGTCTTTCAAATGTCGCAGGCGCATTACAGAGCCCGAATGACATGACGATGAATTGCCATAATCCAGATCCGGTGGTAAAAGCAGTCTTCTCTTTGTCTTCTGGGTCCATTTCCACTTGCCAATAACCAGACTTCAGGTGGAAAACAGATTGCTGCCGGCCAAAGTGTCTAGCGTATCGTCAATTCGAGGGAGAGGATAGCTGTCTTTCTTCCTCACGTTGTAAAGCTGGCGATAATCCACGCAGAATCTCGTAGTTCCATCCTTTTTCTTGACAAGCACTACTGGTGACACTCATGGACTAGTAGATGGTTCTATTACTTTTTCTTCTGCCATCTCTCGAATTATTCTTTCAGCTTCCCCTCTCTCCGCTCGTGGAAGTCTTCGAGCTGATTGTCTAATTGGCTTAGCATTACCAGTATCTATTTTGTGTTTGACGGCTAATGTTCTGCCAGTCTTTCCTCCTTTTGGTACGAATAAGTCTCGATACTGCAAGAGAAATTCTCTCATTCTCTTTTTTCCTCTCGATCCAAAGATTGACCAGCAACTGATAACATTTGTTCGAATCTGGTATTAGAATTGTCAGTGGTCGTTGTTTGGCGAACTATAGATGTCACTGGTACACAGGATCCAATCTTGGTTTCTTTCTTCATGGTAATTGGGTAATCATTCACGTTTATCACACGTACTGGGATATCTTTCGCCGACGTAACCAATCCTTTTCCAATTAGTACTCCCTTGCCAAACTCCATCATAACCGGTGTACCTTCCTCCATGATTCCCTGTAGCCGTGCTACTATCACGGTTTCGCTTCGTGCAGGTAGAACGGTATCTTCCTGTACAGCTTCCAACACCGCGTTGCCTTCATATGGATGAAGGAATACCTCCTCGAAACCCACTTTAATGATTCTGTTTCTAAAGTCCAATTGAAAACCATGTAAATTCATTATGGCCATTCCTAGAGTCGCGTCTTCTTCAATGTCAGCTACGATTACCGTATGCGTGAACTTTTCTGCGCCAATTCCCAATTGGATTTGTGTTTCTCCGTGAACGTTGGCACTCTCACCTGTGGCGGTCCGCAGTCTCGTTGGTAGTAGATTCTTCTTGGGGTTTATTATCTCTGGTCGTATAATGGTTCTAGTTGCTCCAGTGTCAACCAGCAGAGCGTATTTATTGCCATTCACCTCTCCATCCACATATACACTGTCGTTGCGACATCTGAACGAAGCTATCAGTATGAGAGGGTCTTTGGAACGATCATGGGTTGGTGCTGCCCCCTCGTAGCCGACCCGTTCTAGTTTTCCTGTGACTGGGGTTCTTGGGGCGCTTACACAAACTACGTACATGCCCTAGCTCGCCACAATTCCAGCATCTGATCATTCTCGGCTTCTTGTCCATCATAAACATACAGAAACTGACGAACTGGTCAAATCTATCTTCGTCACCTTCTTCTTGGATGGTCCTGATTTTGTTATATCCTGAAGCCTTCGTTGCTGCTTCATATTCAAGAGCAGCTATCAATGCGTTAACTAATGTTTTGAAATGGGCTAAACGAAGCGTCCTCTGCATATCGAGGTCACGTACGCCATCAATAAGGGCCTGGATGCCTAGACATTCCATCATGTTCTCTGGTGCTGACGGATAAGCAAACCGAACTAGTCGGGCAATGTCCACTTCATATTCTTGAAGGGATTCATCACGTTTCTGCCCTCGGTTTTTCAGCTGGGATTGGTACAAATGTTCTAGATGTTCGTGACCGCATCGCATGTCCAACTTCTTCTTCAGCAGCTCGAAGTCATCCGTTTCTTCAAGCGGTATCGTCTGAAGTACATCTAAGGCATCTCTCCGAAGCGCTATAGTTAGGTTCACTGCTTTCTCCTTATCGGACCAATTATTCACTCTAGCGAGTGATTCAAACTGTTTCACATAATTGGTTAACGATGTCTTTCCGTCGAACGTTGGGGTCTTGACTCATGCAAAACTGCCAAAGTCCTCTATTCTGGAGTTTATTTCTGGCTTGCAGGGTTTTATATGTTCAATCTTCTTTTGTTTTGCTGGCGTGTCTTGTGTTCTTAAATCTGCCATATTTCTCTCCAATTCCTTGATTTTCTCATCTATCGTTGTCATCTTGTTTCCAATGTCTGATTTTAGAAACGTAAAATTATTCTCGACGTCAGCAGCAATGTCACTTTTTAACGATAAGATATCGGCAGAAATGTCATTCTTGATAGTGGAAATCTTCTCGTCCATATTAGTAGAAATATCATTCTTTATAGCAGAAATATCTTTTTTCACATTCGTTGAAATCTTCTCTTCCATGGCAGAAATTGATGAGATTAAGGTGGAAGCCTCGTCATTAAATAAAACTGTTTCTGGATCAAAGCCGTCCTTTTCCAGTGCCACTTTAGGTCTTTCTACTAATTCACTTTTCTTACCGGACGTTTCAAACTCACGATCTTCTAATTCTGCTCTTAGCTCCGCCACTTTGAGGTCACATAGTCTCATGGCCCTTTTTACGTAGCAATTTATTTATATTATCCCACTTCTGACACCAATGTAATGTTTTTCTAATATATATTAAACAATAAACGGGTGGGATAAATCTTAAACACACGGAAGGTTCACATACTCAATTTATTTAAACACTAAACTAATTACTAACACTTAATTTATATATACTCAGTATATTCACTCAAACTAATTTATATAATCAATTAATTTATATTCACTAATTTATTGTTTATCCCACGATGTCAAATTATAAACTAAACTCCTCCGCTGATCGGTCCCTTATTTATATTAAAGCCTCTTTTTTTCTAGAGTATTCAGGATGGAAGAAATGCCTTTCGTGATATTTCTCGATTGCCGGCTCAATCGTTAAAATACCTTCCGAGAACATGTCCATGAAAACGGTCACAATAAATCCCAATAGACCTCAGAATTCGGCGCGCTCGCCATTTTTTAACTCCTTCAACATCAGGTTACTTAGTATCTGCTTCGGTGTGCGAGTTTGTAACATTATTATTAAAACAAGGATTTATTTTATAAACACTTTCATTTTCAAGTACAGCCTCAGTCTGTATCTATGATTACTGCCATTTAGATTTTCCGGGTATTAAAACGGAGAGCACCGAATATACAATGCTTTTGAGTTCAGGAGGTAGGAGTGGAAGGTACTGAAATATCACTATCAATATCAGACATTTTGCGTTTTGTTAAGAACTGTCAAAATATTTTGTATATATTGAAACATATCATTTTCATAGCACACGGTAACATTGTTAAATAAATTGAACTGCTGTTGATTTTAGAGCAAAAATATATTTTTTTTTAAACCGGCCAGAAATTTGTACTTTCTAGTTTATTTTTAGGTCAGAAAATCTCATTTTGTCGGACCGAGCCAGTAAATTATTGAGATAGCCCGGTAAAAGCTTTTACCCACGACCACCCCTGTAAGTAGTCAAAAACACACAGTCGTCAATCAATGTGGGACGTCTATTACGCACGGTAAAACAAAACGCACGGCTGTAAAGTAAATCGCACGGCTTCCATAGCAACCACTTAGCAACTGTCAATAGACGTAGCCATCTTATTCAAAATTTATTACTTAAATATTAGACGTTGAATGTTATTCTATATATAAATGGTAGATAACATTTATTAGATATGAGATTGCATTTAATACTAAGAGTTATTTGGAATTATATGATAATTGGTTCCGTCTCATTCAATCCGAATCTTTTAACTGTTTGAATGTATCTCATATTAGTAAACAATACTATATTATACACCAAGCGACTAAAGTGGCCCATTTAATCCCGCGGGTGGTGTTTGATTCCTGAAGGAAGTAATTCACCCTAATGTCACTTTAGTCGAGAGGTGTATACGCTATTTTATGCAATTCCGGTAATTCTACATACATTTTGTTACAGTCTCAAATGGTTGATACGTTCAGGTATACAAAATAAAATGTTTAGTTCAAATCGTACAAACCTTACTTGCGAATATAGTTAATTCTTGGGACATGTTCATCTCTTGTAAGGTTTACTTATAAGGGAGCATAATGTGATCTTTGCAATTTTCACCGTTAAATATTGTTATAATTCAGAGTACTTCTAACTATCGAAATTTTGTACCGATTGGCTAACAATTGTCTATGATTCATCTATGGTTCTTCTCACTCCCGATCAACGATTTTTCTATGACAGTAAGTCCTTTAGTTATAAACTCTATAGTTCATTCGATATAATCGATTATTCAGGTTGGATAATTAATTCTGCTTGTTTCTTTAACAGTAATTAAATCATACTGTCTTAAATTCAGTTCTTAATTGTAATTATCATCTAAAATATAATTCATGTTTAAAATAGTTGTAAGAGGGAAGTCAAGTCTTTAATCGATTATTCGATTATGGTTCGGAAGATTAGTTGACAGCGTCATACTGTCACTATATTATTTTTTGACAAAAAAAACAAATTAGGGAGATGATATAAATTCGCAGGCATTAGCTCGCCAGCTCTCTTTTCCTGACTTTTGGATTGTCGTACGAACTTGTGATACCTATAGTAAATTTTGGTTATCTACCAGGCAAGTGTAGGAATTAAATATAAAATCCAGTTGGTGATCGGATATTTCGTGTCTGGCAATAAGACCAGCCCCAAGTCGTATTATCCACCTTAGGAGTTAGTTTTGGTGGGATTAGACTGGGTTGGATTTCTCCCGAGGGGATTTTTCCTGTTGGACAGTAATCCACTGCCAAACTGTTGGACATTAATTCTGTTATAGAAGGTTTCACCTGGAAGATGTAACATACACCCAAATCCTATTCATCGAATTTCAACGTTCGAGCATATCAGATAAGTACTTCCTTACTGTAATATAAGAAAATAGGGTCCGGTGAACTATAGGGAGACACGAATTTTTGACTGATTTTGCGAAAAATCAATAGTACTCACCTATTTTGAAGATTATCCGTCGAAAAATTTGCGGGTTATACACAATTTACAGAGAAAAATCCAAAAAAAGATTTTTTTTCGTCACGTAAACCATCACTTTTGGATTGAATATTTTATACAAAAAAACAGTTTAAATGTATCGCACTGTACAGGAAAGTGATCAACAATACATATTCTCACAAATTATAATAAAATTTCAGTTAGTTTGCTGATAATATTATTTAAAGTACCACTTTTATAAATATATATAATTGTAAGACAACAAATTTGTATGTGAATAGTTTTAATGACAGAATTGACAGATACCTTTCCGTGAAACGTAATGCATAACCAAAACCATAAATCTAAATATGTATTCTCTAACATTTTCGTTTCATCATTCAATGCGAATGAGAACATTTTAAATTTGTTAGTTCATTATAAAAAATAAAATTGTTTGAACCATTTAATTTTAAATGTATATCACGTTTGGTTCTCTTCATTTTATACTTTATAATATACCATGAAACCAAAACTTGAACATTTATATCAGTAGGGGTGCGTTCACAAACCAACGTCTTGAGTGTAAGAGTTATACTTAGGTACAAAGTGACCGTTCATAAAACATTTAATATATATCTCACACTCTGTAACACAGCGCTCATAAACGCACCACGGGGATCGCCGAAAGTGTACTCTTAGTTACCCACTCGAGATCGAGGAAATTATTACCCTGACATGCGTAATTCGTATTACACAAATGTTCATGTTTATAGAGGTTAATGCGTTGAGGTTAGCTATAAGTTTCCATCAGCAGAATATTTTCAAATTCCATTGGTAATAATGTTAAAGGTTAAAACACTCGACAATTCCTGTTTTACGCAACCAACGTAAAATAATTTCAATGTCTAAATCAAATTTGGACAGTATCGACCTACAAATAGGTAGGGCGCGCTCTAATCGTTCAAGTTGGTTTCTGCCTAGGTTTCTACCCGGCGTTTGACTGACATGTTACCCTGTCAGAGTTCTTTCCTCACCCCGCCAATATATTATGAATGCACTCTAGCAGTCTAGCGTATATATACAGATATGCAACCAACAAAACAAAATACGATACTTTGTAGCATGGTTGCCAGCTGTAATCGACTACTTGAGAATCATGGTATTTTTTACATTATTATCAAGATGCGAAATCAAATATTTGATTAAAATATATCTTGATTGAATGAATTTAACCTAAACTCAAGAAAATAAATGAAATTATAAACACATTTATATATGATGATATATTTATATTGAGTATTTGAAGAAGGACAATGAAATATAATCATTGCATTCATCCTTCCCCTTCATGCAAAATATCCAATACTTTGTAACGCGCACATCAGGTTATTCAAGAAGGGGAAGGGAATATTATCATTGGATTCACCCTTCCCCTTCTTGAATAACCTAATAGGGGAAGGGTGAATCCAATGATTATATTCCCTTCCCCTTATTGAATAACCTGATGTGCGCGAAGGATGAATCCAATGATTATATTCCCTTCCCCTTCTTGAATGATATTTGATTTCGCATCTTAATAATAATGTAAAAAATACCATGATTCTCAAGTAGTCAATTACAGCTGGCAACCATGCTACAAAGTATCATATTCTGTTTTGTTGGTTGCATATCTGTATATATACGCTAGACTGCATTCATAATATATTGGCGAGGTGAGGAGAGAACTCTGACAGGGTAACATGTCAGTCAAACGCCGGGTAGAAACCTAGGGAGAAACCAACTTGAACGATTAGAGCGCGCGCCCTACCTATTTGTAGGTCGACACTGTCCAAATTTGATTTTGACATTGAAATTATTTTACGTTGGTTGCGGAAAACAGGGATTGTGGATTGTTTCAACCTTTAACATTATTACCAATGGAATTTGAAAATATTCTGCTGATGGAAACTTATAGCTAACCTCAACCCACATAATAACAATTACTGACGCATTAACCTCTATAAACAAGAACATTTGTGTAATACGAATTACGCGTGTCAGGGTAATAATTTCCTCGATCTTGAGCGGGTAACTACGAGTACACTTTCGGCGATTCCCGTGGTGCGTTTATGAACGCTGTATTACAGAGTGTGAGATATATGTTAAATGTTTAATGAACGGTCACTTTGTACCTAAGTATAACTCTTACACTCAAGACGTTGGTTTGTGAACGCACCCCTACTGATATAAATGTTCAAGTTTGGGTTTCATGGTATATTGGTATATTATAAAGTATAAAATAAAGAGAACCAAACGTGATATTAATTTATAATTAAATTGTTCAAACAATTTTATTTTTTATAATGACCTAACAAATTTAAAATGTTCTCATTCGCACTGAATGATGAAAAGAAAATGTTGGAGACTTCATATTTAGATTTATGGTTTTGGTTACGCATTACGTTTCACAAAAAGGTATCTGTCAATTCTGTCATTAAAATTATTCACATACAAATTTGTTGTCTTACAATTATATATATTTATAAAAGTGTTAATTTAAATTATACTATCAGCAAACTAACTGAAATTTTATTATAATTTGTGAGAATATATATTGTTGATCACTTTCCTGTACAGTGCGATACATTTAAACTGTTTTTTGTATAAAATATTCAATCCAAAAGTGATGGTTTACGTGACGAAAAAAAAATCTTTTTTTGGATTTTTCTCTGTAAATTGTGTATAACCCGCAAATTTTTCGACGGATAATCTTCAAAATAGGTGAGTACTATTGATTTTTCGCAAAATCAGTCAAAAATTCGTGTCTCCCTATAGTTCACCGGACCCAGAAAATATTTTAGGACGAGCCGTGAGGTTTTGATTTTTCTTTTCCTATGAGAGAGGATGTCGGCTTGCCAACATTCCGCAGCTAGTTTAATTGACCACGTGTTGAGGTCTAAGAAATTTTTGTGCTTATTGTAAATTCACTATTTCACTTTCTTCTTGTGCTAATAACTCACTTCCCACTGTATAGAATATACAGTGTAACCTGTATATATTTTCCTGGCTGAGTTATTTGTATATACTACTGTAGAACTTTATAGATTTATAACCATTAGTATTTATACTCAGATGCTTAATTAATATATTATATTGTTACTAACTCAATTCCCACTGTAGAACTTTATATATTTATAACCATTAGTATTTGTACTCAGATGCTTAATTAATATATTATATTGTTATTAACTCAATTCCCATTGTATAGAATATTCAGCGTAACATGTATATATTTTCTTTGTTGATTTATTTTGCATATACTGTTGTCGTATAGTGTTTAGCTGTACAACCTCATTAGAGTACTCAGTTGCTTAGGCCATATATTATTTTGCTAGTAATTCAATCCTCATTGCATGGTTCAATTCATTAGTATGTAAGGCGTATAGCCCATTTTAATTGGCAATAGATTGTTATTAACCGTTTATGGTAGTTTAATTCACCTAGGATCCTGGCACAAACTATGAGCCCTCGCTCATGGTGAGTGAGAATCTTTCGACCCTGAGTTACAGTCAATGGACTATATTCCGTCATGGAATTCCACTAACGGTTCTTAATTTTAGGGGCACTTCGAGTTTGGAATATACATTGTTACAATTTTTATTAAAAATAAATACTACTTAGGATGGACTTTTACGAAACTTGGCTGGGCATCGAGGGTGAACTTCTAAGATGCTTGGCTGGGCATCGAGGAGCGACTTTTATAAAACTTGGCTGGGCATCGAGGATGTACGTTTTCATTTGTAACGGAATTACGCACTCGCCGCTACGCGTCTTCGTGTGTAACTTTTACGTTCGTGCTTCTTACAACACACGTTACGTAATATACTATCACCGCACTAATTTTTATTTACTTCAAGGCCTACTTTTAATGAAAAAATAATAAAATAGTTAGTCTATAATAGCGGACAATTGGTTTCTATAGTAACCGAGTTTTGAATTATTTAAAACTATAAAATAACTTAACATATTTTGACGTTCAGTTGAAAACGTGATATTTGTTAAAAATGGATATTCAAAATGATGCATTTGATTGTGAATTAATGGAAGATGAAATTATACCAGATGAAATTATTAAGGCGGCCACCCAAGCAACGTTTGATTTATTACCGTCGAAGTCCCAGACACGATATGAACAAACATACCAAATTTTTGAAAAGTGGTGCCTGGAAAAGAAGGTAATAAGCATTTGTGAGAATGTTTTATTGGCATATTTGTCAGAAAAAACAGGAACGCTGAAATCTTCTTCGTTGTGGAGTTTATATTCGATGCTGAAGGCCATGCTACACGTACCAGAAGAAATATCGACATAAGCAAATATTTTAAATTAACAGCGTTTATGATAAAAAATCTGTAGGGTATGAAGAGGATATCGATAAGTTTTTAGAAGAAGCTTCAGACGAACAATATCTTATGACCAAAGTGTTGTTGATTATGGGTTATAGTGATGCATGTGGATGGGAAGAAATCACTAATATATCAATTGATGACATAGAAGACAAACAAACTATGCTTTTGTTTGAAATTTCAAACACCAAAACAAACAAATCAAGATCATTTATTATTAATGGGGAAAAATAGCTAAATTTGTATAGGAAGTGTATAGCGATACCCCCAACCAACGTTCCTCATCGACGTCTCTTTATTAATTACAATAATTATCGAAAAGAAACCAAATTTTGTATTTCGATAATTGTTTTTCTCTGGTACACTCAGCTAACTTCACTCATTTATTAATTACAATAGAGGAAAATGTAATAAACAACTTGTATGCATACATACTGTAGGTAATGCTCCCTCCAAAATAGCTACATTTTTGAGATTTCGAAACCCAATGAATACACAGGGCATTGCTTTAGGCGTAGTTCGGCGACTTTGCTAGCTAACGGTGGTGCTGACATCATAAACTTGAAACGACATGGTGGTTGGAGTTCATCTCAAGTTGCCGGAGGCTACATTGAAGATTTGGTTCAGAATAAGATTGATATAGCTAACAAAATTCAAAAAGCAGGTAACTCAAACACAGAAATTGTCTCAGAAACTCATTATAATGTAAGCAGTTCAAAAAATCTCACGTCAACGAATAATTTTGAAATACCGTGCTTACAGATAAGTAATGCTAATAATTGTACGTTTAGTATAACTATTCAAAAATAATGTTTATATTTGTAAACCAAAAATTAACGATTGTTAAAAAATTATTAAAATTAGTTAGTAACGAGTTCTTGTTATAAAAATGTAAACTGAATAATATGAAGTTTATGGTACAACAATGCCCGTTTTGGAAAAAATGTTGTACGTATTACGTCCCAAAAGAGTTTTTACTGGACTCGCAGGCTTGCAAGACTTGTCTGCGGCTCGCCCTGCAATTTGTACACTCGTCCAGTAAAATACCACTTTACAGGACTTGTTACGTAAACTACTATTTTGCGCGATCAATCTTTTTTGTTTATTTACAGCATCGGTTGTCAGGAAGGTAGGTTGTAGTTACTGGTTTCTAAGTCCAACACGTCGGTGAGTATATTACTTACCGACGTCTTAGCCCTACATACATTTAAGTGGTTCTAAATAGTATATTACTTCATTCATTACACGAAAGGAACAAAAAAAATAAGAATATTTATATTTTTGATCTGCTTTTTGGTAAACACTGCATCTTTCTTAGGTCTATGTCCAACATTTTTCCTCTTTAGATAGGCAATCAGAGTATGAAATTATGAAATATCGATAGCATCAAAAAAAAAATTGTGCTTTTCAAGATATAATATTCTGCCCAAAGACTACCAGGCGATTATTTCAATGTCTCATTTCGCCGAACAAAATATGCCAACAACACTCTTTCATTAATACTGGCACCATTTTTCTCCTCACACCAATTCTTAAACATTTTCTAGACTTTTTCATAGCGATTCCTGAATTTTTCTGGTAAATGCATTTGTTTGCTGATTAATAATATCTTGGAAACACTTAGCAACTGCGAGAGAGAGAGAGAGAGAGAGAGAAGTTCGTGAGTGATTTAAGATGGGTTGGAGTTTTCTTGGTTGGCTGGTCTTTCTTGTTGGTGCCCTGGTGTAGGATAGGTTTCCTCTTCAGGGCTGGGTGGGGGGGGGGTGTTGGGTGGTTTTGTGCGCGCTGACCGAGAAATTGGGTTGGGGTTTAGAAGTGTCTAGAAAATTTTTTTTTTTAAAAGTGACTAGGAAAAATTTGCTAAAAAGTGTATAGGATTGAGAGTTGTTGAGTGGGCTTTTCGCTAGAAAGTAACTGGAGGGTTGTGTTATCTTGGGGTGTTAGGGGTTGGTTGATTGGAAGCAGCGAAGCTCAAAAGTGAGGAGAGATGGCGTGACAAAAAGTGTCTAGGGTAGGGGTGTTAGATGTGGAAGACGAACCATGTATCGTTGCCGATACATAGTTGTGTGTTGACCTGGCTAGGTGTCAGAAATTGTTGAAGTTATTTGACGTAAAAGGGTGTTTTAACTCAATTTGAATGTCTCAAGTTTTAAGGAGGAATAGTAATGGAATATTGGTAATTGAAATTTTTATTGGTTTTGAGAATTTTTCGAAAGAAAAGTGTATAGGAGACATTTTATTTAAAAGTGTATAGAATATGATAAATTGTTGAGATTTAAGAAAAGTTGCGGGGACGTGCCTTCGGTGGTTCGGGGACTGTTTAAGGTGGTCGGCGACATAATAATAATTTTTAAATCCAAAAATGCGGGTGCGTCGATCGTTGGTCCATTTGGCTAGTGAATAAATTCACAGAGTGTACAGGAAAACCGCGAAAACCTGCAACACCGACGTAGGTGGTGTGGGGGCACATGAAAGTATAGGGTGAGTCCAAAGTGTTGAACAATTAATAGCTGGAGAGGAAGTTTAGAATTTGTAGGAGATGTTTATTTTAATGGATTTGGGCTTTGTTGAGTAATTGGTTGAAAATATTTGATTTGATTGAATTGGTGTGAGAAATATTGAATTTGTCGTTATCGGATGGATATAGGGGAGCTGTCGAGGTAGTCAATGTATTCGTCGGGGAGGTCGTCGTAGGCCGTGGCTAGTAAGCGTAACGGAGGAAATGGGAGCTTCCTCTTGGGAATTCTGCCGAGGTGTCGTATGTTGGCGACCCACGGTGTGAGTAGGGTGTTTTTGGAAATTTCGCTGCCCGATTCGATGGTACGATTGACATATCGGGCCTGTAAACTATTTAGGCGAGATGGGATGGGTTCGATGTCGATATTGACATAAACTGTGTTGGTGGGAGAGTATGGAGCTTTGTACTGGCAGTATCTCAGGATTGACTGCTCGCAGGTTCGTAGTCTTTTAACAAGATGGTTGGGAAGGGTGCAGTAGACGTTTGCTCTATAGTCGATTATTGGGCGGATATATGTTTTATACGTATGAAGCAAGGTGAGAGGGTGTGTGCGTCCGAATGTGCCGCCGAGCGCCTTGAGAAGATTGACTCTCTGTCGGACTTTATTTAAAGTGTCCGTTAGGTCGGGCGTCCAGTTGAGAGTGTAAGTGAATTTCACTCCCAAATAGACGACCTCCTTGCGGATTTCGAGTCGGTCTCCCCAGAGCACGAGGCGGAAGTTTCTTGGTAGAAGTCATTCGCTCTTGGTATCAGGGTGTTGGAAGACGATTGCTTGTGTTTTTTGAGGATTGAGAGTCACCCACCATTTCCTGCACCAATTAGAAAATTGGGTCAGTAGATTTTGGGATCGAGTGTTGAGAGAGCGAATATCTGTGGCAGAAATGATTAGTGCGGTATCATCCGCATATAGCTGGACGTTATCACGGGGATGTCGTGGGACTGGTGTATCACACGTATAAATAATGTATAGTAGAGGAGCGAGTATCGAGCCCTGCGGAACTCCGGTTTGGGGTGTAAAGGGGTCGGATATGCTATAACCAACTTTCACGCTGATCGATCGGTCGGTGAGGTAAGAATATATTAATTTGACAATTTGGTTTGGTAATCGGACGCTCAGTAGTTTTCCCACTAGTCCGGCATGCCAGACTTGATCGAAGGCCTTCTGAACGTCCATGAGGATGGCGGCAGAACAGCGTCGTTGATTTAGAGCTCGGGTGACGATTGTTTGAAGGTTGGTGGTGGCGTTCTGACAAGAGTGGCCCAGCCTGAATCCGAATTGAAATGCCGGAATTATATTATTTTCAGTGCAGAAGTCCCAGATTCGTTCTTTTAACAAGCGTTCAAAGACTTTACCTAGGACGCTGATTAATGGAATAGGGCGGTAAGATTCGGGCTTTGTGGGGTCTTTGCCGGGTTTGGGGATGAGAACCACGTTGGCAGATTTCCAACAACGAGGAAAATAAGAAAATGCAAGGCAGGCGTTCAGCAGGGCGCAGAGCGGAGGGAAGATCTCTTCTGGCAGGTTTTTAAGTGCCTGCCTCGAGATTCCGTCGTGCACTGGGGCACTGTTTCTCCCCGCTCGGCACGCCAGCTGAACTCCCTCGATGGTGAATGGTGAAAGAAGCGGAGAGTTCTCATCAGGTGGGATGTGTACATGTGGACTTCGAGTGATATTTCGAGTCATGAGGTCGGTTTCGACGGCAAAGTCCCTGAGAAATTGGGGGTTATCGAGTGGTGAAAAGACAGTTTGTAGGTTATTTTTGAAGGCGGTGGCTTTGTCTTCGGATGTGTGGATCTTCTGTCCTTGCACTTCGAGATGTGATTCAACCTTTCTCTTGAGGCCGACGAGGCGGTTGAATTTTTGCCAAAACACGCGCCCTTGTCTGAAGTCCAGTCCGGTTGTTTCGGCCTTCCATTTTCTCTGCTTTTCAGCATTGATTTCTTGTCGGACCTGGGCGTTGAGACGGTTCCATTGTGTTTTGACGGCGGGATCTCGAGTGCGGACGTATAACCTGTATAACTGTCTTTTCTGGCGTATCTTTTGCAAAATTCTTTGCGGAAGTGCATGAAAATTGGTGTGTACGGTGGTGAGCGGGACGGCGATGTCTTGCGCATCGATTAAGAGGGATTGGAATTCTTCTGCTTGATTATCTATGTCATCAGTATTCTGATGAATGACGGGTGGTGGTAAATTAGTAGAGACGTGATTAGCAAAGGAATTCCAATCGGCTTTTTTGAAATCGCGAAAGGTGAAATTTGTTGCTGGTGGTGGTATGGGGTTGTGTAGTGCGGTTTTGACCAGTAGTGGAACATGGTCGGAGGTGATAGGGTCGCCTATAAAGCATTCGTCGTCCACGAGAGTGATTAACCTGTCTCTGCAGATTATATGGTCGACTATGGAGGAGCCGAGGTGACTTAATAGGGTTGGATTGTTATTTCTAATCCGTAAGATGGGAAGTGAGACAAGATGGTCGGCGAGTAGTCTGCCGCTAAGGTTGGAGTGTGTATCTCCGAAAAGAGTATTGCGTGAGTTTAAGTCACCCATTATTATGGCTCGTGGAAGTGAGGATGCATATTCGAGGAGGTCGGTTGATAATGGTTGATTGGGGTGTTTGTAATAAGAAAAGAGTGTCGTCGTGGTGTGATCCCACGATATGTCGATGGCTATGCAGTCCAGGTTCTGTTGAGACAGATTAGCGGGGAGAGGGTGTGGTGACGCGGGGAGTCCGTTGCCGTGACAGTAGAAGTTACTGTCTAAGTGGAAAGTGGTATAGCCAGTGAAGCGAGGGGGGTTTTTTAACAAGGTGTCAGTGATTGAAAGAATTTGAATGTTTTGGGAATGCAAAAGGTGTTTAAGAAGATGTCGCTTCCTGGCTAGACCTTGGCAATTCACGGTCCCGATAACGAAGTCCATGACTTAATTTTGGCGTTTGGGGGTGAAAGCAAAGTGGACGCGGTTGCCCGCGCCGCTTGTTACGGTACAGTTGTAGCCGTAGAAAGAAGGAACGAGGTGTGAGAGTGTGTCAGCCGCTAGGCCTCGTGCTGTGGGGACGGCGTTCATGATTGTTGTTGCTAAAATTTCGATCAAAATTGTAGCGTCGGTCGTGAGGTCATAGGGGGTAGGTGGTTTTTCGAGCGTTACCGGGGCGGTTTCTTGTGGGGTTTTAGGAGTTTCAAGTCGCTTCGGACATTTGGGGTGGTAGGTGGCGTGCGGGCCGCCGCAATTTTTGCAGGTGGGTTCTTTTGCCTTTGGGCAATCGTTTGGTTTGTGGTCAGATGCACCACAGGAAGGACAGACCGGTTTGGCCTTGCATGACTCGGCAAGGTGGCCTGTGCTGGTGTATCTTACGCAGTATTTGGGAACTGCGGGAAGGGGGTTTGTTGGATTGGAGGCCTCGCACGGATGTGAGAGGCCGTGAAATCTTATGCCGTGAGAAAGGGCTCGGTGGTAGTCCATTTCGGAGTCGGTTAGGATCCGGAACATTGTGGTGGGACGGCCCCGACGGCGGGAGTGGATGCGCCAAGATCTGCTGTGGGGGAATTTATGGTCGGTGAGGATTTCCTCGAATTCTTCTTCGGAGACAGAGGTGTCTACATTTCTGCAGACAAGCGAGAAGGTTGGTTTGCGGTTACGTGATTGCGATCGAGTGCGGGGGGCTGGGCTGAGTGGGATGACGATGACGCGGTCGTCGCCGATGGTGTTTCGTAGCTTTTTTGCAAAGGCCTCGTGGGGGATGCTGGCGCGGATCTTGAGAAGGGCGGTGCAGTTGAGATTCGCCTTTAAGTAGGAGATTTCCCCTCTCAACAATTCGTTCGTGTTGAGGAGATTGAAAAGCTCCCGCTGAGAGACGTATCTTTGCGGTAGGTTGCGGATGTTGAGAGTCTGAAGCTGTACTTGTTGGTTTTGTTGGGTAGGGCGGGGTGGTTGTGTAGGGCGGAGTGGTTGTGTAGGGCGAGGCTGGGGGCTGTTGGGTTTGGGTGGCAGGTGGCGAGGGGAGAAGAATTCTTCGATCTCTCTTGGGTATCGCTCCCAAGAGAGTGAAGTCTCCTTCTTGTTCGCGGCGGTTGTTGGGTTGTTGGTTGGGTTTAGGAGTGGTGCGGATGGAGGCGTGGGATTGGTGGGATTGCGCGGAGTGGATGGAGCTGGACTTAGAGGAGCATCGAGAGTTGGTTTGGGCTTTTAGGTGGTTGTTCTCGGTTCTAAGTCGTTGGTTTTCGGCTTTGAGATCGGCGAGTTCTTTCGTTATTTGGTTGAGGACGGCTACAGCGTCGGTGGGTAGGGTGGTTGTTATGGGAGGGAACTCTTCGTGCGAAGCGAGCGATGGCACCGTTTGGGTTTGGCTCCGGGTTTTAATCGGAGAGCGGTTAGAGAAGGCCATTGTAGAATGTTGTGGGGCGGAAGAGGACGAAGCAGATAGTTGCTTCGTTGTTAGTATCGGGGATGCGGACAAAAGCCGGACAGCGGACTCACTGCCGGAGGGAGTTTCCTCCCCGGTTAGAGGTTTCCTGACCCTTTTGTCTGCAGGTTAGTGTTTATATTCACCTGATAATAATAATTTCGTCCTCCGTTAGTTGGATAATTGTATTTACTTCTGGTTGGTCTTGTTCTCTATTTCTTTTCTTCAAGCAACTTTCATAAATAAAATCGCTCTATAAAGAGCGGAATTTCATAAATAAAATTGCTCGATTCGAGCAGATTTTCGTAATAAGAGCGTCCTATAAAGGACGGGTTGAGATGAAAATCTCAATGTGTTTTGCCGAGTCCGGAGGCAAGCGCTGCTGGAAGTGCCTGGTTTGGATCAGTGACCAGGTTATTCGCTGGAGCTCCTACTTGCTGGTGTCCTTCCTCGGAGGATGTGTTCACTACGACGACGACGTAGCAACTGCCCAACGTTTATTAAATTATATTATTGGCAAGTTGGCAACCGCCTACTTTATACCAAAATGCAAATATATTTTAAACTGATCGAGAAGCATAAATGTCACTTTTCGTTCATTTCCAAGAAATTTAGATTATTTTATTTGAAATTTATTTCAATACGATCACGCAAAAAAATGGTATAAGCATGTCGAACGTTAAGGGTTTTACCGGTCTCTAGCAAAATTCGAGGCTTCGCTATTGCTGTCGACCGGTAAACAAGTATCTAGTTTAATAATTTTAACGATTGCACGAAAAATAGTGTGTAAGCCATGGCCGCGAAACTTTTTAACGGCCTCAAGGTTATCTTGCCTCGGCCGGAAGCGACCTCGACGATAACTGTTCTTTCGGTACGTTAAAAAAGTATTTTATATACATTTTAGACATACAGACAATAAATAGACGCAAACAACCGACTCACATCGAGAACATTTATTAAATAAATTATTACTCATCTGATACGATTATTATAATTATTTTTATATATTTATAGTTATGTTTCAGTTTGAACAATTACTAAACAACTTTGTAAATAAGTCGGAAAAGTGTAAGATCGTGACATTTTCGGATCGGGAGGTTGTCTTTTTTCTTGGCAATAATCCACGAAACGTTTGTAAGCGCATTTATATTTTTTACTTTGTCCTCCGAAAATATACTACTTTCACTACTAGATTCACAATGTACTATTTCCAGTTCACCAAAGAAAATTGAGTAAGACTGATTTTCCGTATGAATATCTATTACAAACAAATCAAATGTTAAAGCTGTTATACAGGGTGTTTCATAGTTAAACCACCATAGGTTAACTAAAAGTAGAGGACACTTTGGTGGTTCTAAATAGACTTGGTTAATTGGTCTAACATAATTATCAACAGAGATACAGGGTGTTTTATTCATTTAGTCCAATGCTTTTGAAGGCCATAACTTTAGATACATCCCATATATTTCTTTAATTTTTGGTAAGGATAATATTGCATTGATAACACAATAATATAGTGCAATAAAAATGATTATAATCCAGGTCTGGCTTAAGGAAAATTTGCAAAATTCGATAATCTCCAAAACAACACCCTGTATATCAGAATTTTTAAAATCGAATACATTATTCGAAGAGAACAGAAAAAATAGAGTGGCACCAAAATATTTTTCGAAGTGCACATCCCGTTTTACTGCTTAACTTTTAATGTCAAAGTTATTTAAATGTATGATTGACATTTTTGTACGCAATAACTTCATAGCCACCCTATAGATTTCTTTCATTTTTGGTAGGTGTAAGTTACGTAAGCATCAAAATCTTATCATGTAACAAAAACAGTTATAATCCAGGTTCGGGTTAAGAAAGCAAAATATTTTATCAAGATTTTTATAACTCAATAGTTTATTCCAAAAAAACAGAAAAAATTACACAGTTACACGGAATGTCAATTTATTTATAATAATTGTTCGAAATGTCCACAATTTTGTTCTATGCATTTCCGAGCTCTTTTTAAGATGTTTTGTGTTGCTCGTCTTATCAATAATGGATTTGCCCTGATTTCCTCGCAAGCATCATCAATTCTTTGAATAAGATCTTCTAAGCTGTTTATCTCAGTAGAGTATACTTTGGCTTTCAGATATCCCCAAATATGATATTCCACTGGGTTAAAATCCGGCGACCGGCAAGGCCAATTATTGGGCCCGCCCCTCCCTATTCACATGTTTCTAAAATTCTCGTCTAGAAAATTTCGCACAATAACCCTAAAGTAAGGCGATGCACCATCGTGCTGGAAAAACATTCCTCCAATTTCCTCATTTTCCAATAGCACTGGTAACATATTTTGCAAATAAGCAAAATAGTCGTCCCCTGTTAATGTACGGGGTAGGACATATGGTCCAATAAGGTGATTATGTAAAACTCCACACCAAACATTAACCGAATACCTATACTGCGAATGTGTTTGTCTTGTCGCAAAAGGATTTTCATAATCCCAAACATGGGAATTTCGTAGATTGTAAACCACATCCATTGTAAATGTGGCCTCATCAGTGAATAGGCACCTGCTAACTACTCTTCTCCTTCTAAGTATCCACCGACTAAAGTCTAATCTCGGTTTCATATCACGTGGTTCTAGTCTTTGAACCTGTTGAACATGATAAGGGTAGAAGTTAAATTTTTTTATTCTCCTCCAAGCAGTAGTATGGGGTACATTTAATGCGTGGCCAATCCTTCTAGTACTGATTGTTGGGTTGTTGTCAACCATATCTGGAACAAAATTGAATTATGGCACTGTAGGAGACTAATTTAGTATCACATAATAATGTAATGAACAAAAGTGAAATTTCTAATCGACTAAGTCTTAATATCTATTAAATAAAATTTAATATCTTCACTTTACCTAGTATATCATCTTCAACATTCAAGTGTTGTCTTTCACCATAATCATTGGTTGTCGCTGTAGGAAATCTACCATATTGCCGACTGTAATCAAATACTCTCGTAAATGTCTGGTAATGAGAAATGCGACGATTAGGAAAGCGTCTTTCATATTCACTTACTGCTTCTCTACCATTTCCGTTACAAAAGCCATACACAAATAGTATGTCTGCATATTCTACATTTGTAAATTTATTAGGCATAATTAAATATTATTCAAAATGATCTAAATTATTTCGTGCGAAATTTAATATAACAACAAACGATTAACTACCAATAACAAAACGAACTGTCAAAGTTTTCCGTACTTCAACAGTCTACGCCTATTTGATAATTTTTCTGTTCCTTCAGAATATTAGACCTACTTGATAATTGTTAATGATTTTGACTCGAATATTTTAGTAAGTGTGCACTTCGAAAAACATTTTCGTGTAACTCAATTTTTTCTGTTCTTTTGGAATAAACTATTGATGCTTATGTTACTTACACCTACCAAAAATGAAAGAAATCTATATGGTGTTTCTATAGTTATTACGTACGAAAATGTCAATGATACATTTAAATAACTTTGACAATAAAAGTTGAGCAGTAAAACGGGATGTGCACGTTGAAAAATATTTTGGAGCCGCTCTATTTTTTCTGTTCACTTCGAATTATCTATTGGATTTTAAAAATTATGATATACAGGGTATTGTTTTGGAGGCTATCAAATTTTGCAAATTTTCCTTAAACCAGACCTGGATTATAATGATTTTCATTACACTATCTTATTGTGTTGTCAATGCAATATTATCCTTACCAAAACTGAAAGAAATATATAGGGTGGTTCTAAAGGAAAGCATTGGACTAAATGAAAAAAACACCCTGTATCTCCGTTAATAATTATGTTAGACCAATTAACCAAGTCTATTTGGAACCATCAAACTGCCGTCCTAAGAAAACACGCAGTAAGTGCAAAAAAGTCGAAAATCAGTTTTTTATCTACACCTATGTAATCGAACGCGCTGAATTCGAATATGCAATAAAAAATGCAGTATATACAATGATTGCTGAGATATCATCGTGAAAATGATCACAGTAAGTGCAGGAATCGTTCCTTTTGTACCTCAAAATATAGTATCTGCATCTGAGTAAGCAAGAAAGCAGTATCTGAAAGTAGACACTGTGTTTTAACTTACAATTCGTAGATACTACGTTTTAACTTACAGTCTTAAGTGTACGGACAAGAATCAACAAGTAGATTATTTCAACTCACTGAGCTCAGCTTAGTTGTCTCCGTTGATTCCAGAGAAATGTTTGGAAGTAGATCAACAAAAATAATGGCGATGGTGCGCGATAAAGAATTACAGAAAGTGTTACAGCAGCAAAAGCAGAGGCATTACCAGAAGTAGAAATGGCTAATCAGGAAAAAGATTGTTTGCAGAGAACTGAAAATATCGAAAGTGGGAATGTTCTTATTCCTAAAACAAGTGCAGGACGGAGTGAACTGGTAATAATACCAGTTGTTATTCAAGAACTTGTTCAATTAGATGCCTATGAAAGTATTCTCATTATGCCAGAACTAGCGATTGAAAGTCACAAAGAAATAGATGACATACCAATTCGTATATTCTCGATACAAATACGAATAAATATCAGTTAAATAGTAAAAATGTCCAACTCAATATTTTATATATACCAAAAATAAGTTAGGGACTTATCTTGGGAAGACTCGGGACGTACAACTCGCAGCAGTATTCGAGGGGTCTTCAGCCGTGGTAGTCTGGACTGCAGAACGAGGTGGTCCGTTGAATGGATCTTGTAGACGGTCCTTAAAGTAGTCCTGAAGGTACAGGCTGCAGAGCTGTAGGGAAAGAAATAAAAAAAACAGGAGAAACAGTAGAAAATTGAAAATTGAAAAGGAGGAATAAAATGAACAGGTAGGAGCTTATACTCCAATACATACAAAAATTTGAATTTAATTTTCAAAATAAAACCACAGAAAACTGTTCATTCTTAT
This sequence comes from Galeruca laticollis, assembly GCA_963921935.1. Classification (NCBI taxonomy): domain Eukaryota; kingdom Metazoa; phylum Arthropoda; class Insecta; order Coleoptera; family Chrysomelidae; genus Galeruca; species Galeruca laticollis. Next base: position 72,659,390 of record OY998182.1, read on the forward strand.
CCGTCCTGTTCCCAAAATAATCAGAAAAAGCAAATTTAAATCGGTGGAAAATAGCCATATGAAGAATCTGTTATAAATTCGCTTCATAAAATAACTTAGGGCGCCACCAGATTTTTTTTAAAGAAAGATAATACCGGCGAAGAAAAAAAGGAAAACGCCATAACAAAAACATTAGTTTTTTTAAAAACGAAATAATGTAACTAAATAGAAAAATTGAAATAGAATCATTTGTAAGCACACAATTACAATTTGAAATATATAGATAACTTACCAGCAAAGAAAATTACAAATCACACACAAAATGATATCTAAAAAGGAGATTACTGAATAAGTTTTCAGCGAAGAAATGAACAAGCCGATTCCTTGAATCGTAGTTTTAAATAGATATTTAATGATAGTAAAAAGCTATCAGCGATACGTTCCAAATATCCGAAATAAAAGGATTTGGAATTAGAGGTGGGAGTAGCCGACGAATAAGTAAAGCTCCAAAATAATTGATGAAAATAGTAACATGTCTCAGCGACATGTTACAAAGAGAAGAACTAATCCAGATATCACAAGCAGAAATACAAGAAACAACTGTACAGTCAAATGAAAGAGGTTAGTATAAGTTGCAATATTCAGAGTATTGATTAGCTCATACTATAATAATGTTTCAGAGTATACAAAGAAAGGAACAGTGAGAAAAAGAAAAATCAAACGGCCCAAAATTGAAAAATTACAGGAAAACGGTTGAAATTGCAAGAAAATCATAGAGTTTTTAAAGGATGTAATGTCGATAAGTGTAAATTGAAATGTGGTGACAAGTTTGATGATGAGCAAAGGTATAAAATCAATAGAGAGTACTGGAAGTTAAACTAGGAACAACAGAAATCTTTCATTTTACATCAGTGTTCGAGAAATACTGTTAAACGCAGAACGCTCAAAACAGAATCATCTCAACGAAATGTAACTATACAATTTCATCTCCATAGTAAAGAAGGTACAAAGCGGCACGTTTGTGAACTATTTTTTTTGACGACTCTCGGTTACAAACCCAAGAACGACGGCATTGTTTTCCGTGCTTTATCAACAGTTGCGAGGTCTACAAGCACCCCTGCACCCGATCGGCGTGGACATCATCCCAATAAAGCTAAAATTGACAGAGATTAAATACATTTGCACATTGAGTCCTTCCATCCGGAAACCTCTCATTATAGAAGGGAACACGCTTCCAACGTTAGATACCTACCGGATGACGTCACAATCAACTTCATGTTCAGCGATTTTTGTAGTAAGTACCCGAATACAAAAATTTCATATGAACTATACCGAAAAGTAGTAGGCGAAATGAACATTCATTTCACGAAACTTGGTCACGAACAGTGTAAATATTGTGAGATGTTTCGTTTACACAATTCAGAACATACCAAAAACAATTTAGACACAAAATGTGAAATATGCAGTAAATGGCCGGCACATAATTCCAAAGTTGTAGAAAGTAGGAAACGTTACAACAAACATGGAGATACGATATTCGATGAGAACACCCTGTGCATATCAGCTGACTTACAGAAGATAATTATGTTACCTCGTATGGATATGTTCAAGGCAGTTATTTTTATCAGACGCCTCACATCTTACAACGAAAGTTTCGTACCGGTGGGAAGAGTAGAGAAATCTCGCATACGCAGTTTTGTGGCACGAAGCAATAACTTCTCGAAAAAAGGAGGATATTATAAGCACCTTTTACCAATTCTTCTTGCATAATAGGGATACCAAGAATATAATCATTTGGCTAGATAATTGTTTCGCTCAGGACAAAAACTGGTGTATACTCAGTTTTTTTGTGCATATCGTGAATTCTAGCATGGTGTCACTTGAAAGTTTGGAAGTTAATTATTTCGAACCAGGACACACTTTCATGAGTGCCGACAGCTTTTCACCACCAAGTCGAATTAAGTTTGAAAAAGAAAAATAAAACATATGATGACCTGGACTTTGTAGATTCAGTTTCAAAGTCAAATTCAGGAAAAGTTGATGTAAAATCCATGCAGATCAACAATTTTTTCCAATGGAAAGACCATCATTCCGTGGCAAAGACTAATAATACAAAACTCAATAATCCTAAGCCATATTTGAGTGATATTGTACAGATCCGCGCAGAGCGACGAACGTTCACATTGAGGTATAAAACAGATTTCAGTACCGAAACAGAACTTGAGCTGAATTTCATCAAAAACGCTTCAATGAAAACGATTGGTACTGAACCCACTGCTCTCAGTGTGGAAGACGGCATCGAGAAAACCACAAAGGAGGCTTTATTGAAAGTAGTGGGACCATTGATGGACAAAACTCGTTTACTGTTCTGGAAAAACCTCCCAGTCAAAAAAGAAAATTAATTCTACTTAAAATACTCATTTATTTGTTCTTACAGTTGATATTTCGTATCCATTATTATTGCATATGTTACCTATTGATAATTCGTTTCGTTTGTTTTTATTTACCAATGCGGCACTGCAGTTGTGATCTCAGTTTGTGAATAGTAAGAAAAGTTGAATAAAATATTATTAAAAACACATACTGTTTCATGATTATCAAGATATGAATTTTTTTCTTCAATTAAAATACAGTAAGTAGTTACTTACTACGTTTTATTTTATGGAAACGGCTCAACCTCGTGTTCATAATCACAGTAATTGATATATTTTTCGAAATATTCTTCGAATTGTTTCAAAATTCATAAAACATGAAACTGGAACAGTAATACTCAGTTGAACTGAATTTCATGAATATATCTTGAATTGAACGACCTCAAATGGTCTTTTAATTTGTGTATGTGTTTAACTGCCATTTTACTTTTTTCGACTTACTGCGTTTTTCCTTGGCACGGCAGCTAAGTGTCCTCTACTTACAGTTTACCTATGGTGGTTTAACTATGAAACACCCTGTATAAAAATGGAGATGTTCTAATTAGTATGCTTATATCAGGTGTATAGCTGTTTCAAACAAGAATAGGAGTGATAAAACATATTTCTCATCAGCATAAATCAATTATTGAAAATTTGTATAAGTATAAATATGATGTATTTCCGAATGTACCAAATGTAATTGTTTATATCATCTGGCATGCATCCAAACGAAACGTTTTTATTTTACGACGCTATTTAAAAGAAATATACAAGATACTGTCGTTCTTTGAAGACTTGTGGGGAAACTTGCGTAAATAGGTCAGTATCATTTATCGTACAAGTAAAAAAATAAACTATTCTTTTATCGGTATCATTTGAAATGAAATCGAAATATTTTCAAATAAACTGTTTTGTTAACCTCAATAGTTTCAAAATATGAGCAGTACCCAAAACAGTTAGTCTTTTCTTGGAAATTCCGTAATTGTGTGCAATGAGTCCATTACGAATCTGAAGAAAATGTAGGGGTGGAGGGGGCACAGAGCACCATCGAAGGCCAGTATTTTGTAAAGGAAGCAGGGTCCTTGATGCTGACTTTGAAGCGGACATGTAAATGTATCAACAATAGTAGTAGTAGAATATTCAGTCTACTCAAGCAAGTATCTCTAGTATCCCGAATATGCTGTTTCCAGCGGCTCTACACTATGCGTATTCAGCAGATGCGTATTTCGGCTGCGTATTTTTGGCAAAATGACAACACATTGTTTTAAATTGGAACGTTCACATATATGCGTAGAATACACAACCACGCAGTGTACCGCTGAAAATACGTACCTCCGCATGCTGGTACCTAGCGTAATTAAGGTAGGTTTTTCTAGCAGTAGGTTTTTTGCGCCGCGACGTGTTAAGCTGAGCGTTTAACATCATGCACTCATTCCCACGAATTTAAATAGAAGTGTTTTCCTTGAGGGCGCATTACGCCAGCGCGGAACGCTACGTAATTTGACCAAGTTGTTTCGAAAATTGTTAAAAAATGTCCCAAAGTACTTCGAAATTGCCAGCAGTTAGGTTTTCGTCCGACGAGGACGACCTTCTGATTGAGTTTGTGCAAAAACATGTAAGTTTCTATGACTTAAAACACTCAGAATTTAAGAACACTATGAAAAAAGACCTGTTATGGAATGAAATTGGTAGAGAGCTGAACAAGGATGATGAGTTTTTATTAAAACATTCTATTTAATGTTTAGAGCATTAATTATTGTGAAAGTTATGTTTGAGGAATAAATAAATAATATCAAGCCTATTAACACCATTTATTGGCACATGGAAGGGCTTGGCGCGTACTAAAATAGTCAGTCAAACGTCTTCTCACTTGAAATCCTTCAGATTGGGAGAAACCACTGGTGCGTGCTAGATTAATTAGGTTTTGGGTTGAAAAATCGTCGAAGTTTGGGAATCTTCCTGAGTTCAAAGGATTCTTGGATAAAAACTCATCTCTAAACATGTTTTGTAAACAACAGCAGACAATGATAACTAAGTCAATAGTTTCAGGTTTTAAATGTATAGGAGTGAAAAAAATTCTGAAAATTGCGCTCATAATGCCAAAAGCATTTTAGGACGTTTTTCTAGCTTTGTCTGCATCTTGCAACATTTGTGTCTTAGAGTATGGCCTCATCATATGTGTTCACTTAAACAGAAAGCTTCGTCGCCAACTATAACGTGAGGCAGCAAGATATCAATATGTGGAAGATTCTTTGGAGGCGGAAATATTATTTCATTTTTCACCAACGTTCCCATTTTTGACTTCCTGAAAATTCCTGCATCACATTCCTTTCCATATGATCCCACATCAACAATGAGAAACTTGCAATTTGCATCGACCATTGCAAGAAGCACCACAGAAAAATATCCTTTATAGTTGAAGTAAAGACTTCCGGATTTTCCAGGTGCCACAATTCTTACATGCTTGCCATCAATTGTAGCTATACAGTTGGGAAAACTCAAACATTTCCAAAACTCCTCGGCTTTCTGTTTCCAGTCTATTTTATCGAGAGAAGGTGAAAAAAGTGGCACTAGCTTTTCCTACAGTGCAGCCAACACCTCGGGCATAATCATGCTTATAGCGGAGGGAGAGATGCGATAACCAAAGGCCAGTGATCTGTACGATTCCCCTGTAGCCAGAAACCTGTGAAAAATATTTTATTATTATTATTATTAATATTATCATTATTATTAATATCATTATTATTATTATTATTATTCAATTCGGCTATCGCAAAAATAAATCATGCATACGTGCTCTTCTTCGACTCTTAGAGTAAGTTGTACAGAAACTAGAGGAAGGCGTCAACTCTGTTGCCACGTTTTGCGACTTAACGAAGGCTTTTGATTGTGTTCCAGCGGATTTACTCCTAAATAAACTGTAATTTTATGGTATTAGAGGAAATGCACACAAATTACTGACATCTTATTTAAGTAATAGGAAACAGTATGTAGTTTGTGGAAACAACCAGTCTGATTTACGTAATATAGACAACGGCATTCCTTAGGGCTCGATTTTGGGTCCAATACTTTTTATAATATTTGTTAACGATTTATCAGAGGCTATTGACACTTTTTGTATTTTATTCGCTGATGATACTACAACTTTATCTGATGGCACACAAGCTGGTGATAATATTTTGTTGAATCAGTGGTTCCTGGCAAATAAGCTGAAACTCAACGACACTAAAACGAAAGACATTCTTTTCAGTTTAGATAAATGGGCTATAAAATCAGAGCCAGTTAAATTACTGGGCATTCATTTGGATACAAACTTAAGTTGGTCACCTCATGTTGACTACCTTTGTTCAAAATTAGCGAGCCAAGTTTTTGTAATTCGTCAATTAAAATCATGTATACCAACTCATTTGTTAAAGTCTGTATATTATTCACTTTTTCGTAGCAATTTAACATATGGTATTATGCTATGGGGCAGCAGCACATCAGTGCACAAAGTATTTGTGCTACAGAAAACTGTAGTTAGAATAATTTACAACGCACCAAGAAACACCAATTGTAAAAAAATATTCAAAAAACTTGAAATATTGCCGCTTCCGTGCTTGTATATTTTCGAAGTGTTAATTGAAACACATAAAAATCGATATGTTCTGACTAAACATGCAGATGTTCATAATTATGATACTAGAAATAGTAAAGACATTGTCATTCTCAAATCTAGACTGAAAACAACAAAAAACAATAAGTTGGATGTTACATTGTACAATTCATTTGTAAAATATTTTGAACATATAAATATAAGTGATATGACGAGAGTTCAATTTAAACATTTTGCTAAGTCTTTTCTTTTAAATTATTGTTTTTATACAGTTGATGAGTTTTTGGAGGAATTGAATACTTGGGCTTAATGCTTATATGTTTGTTTGTTTTGTTTAATTTAATTTTCACTTTCTATTATTTTTTAACTTATTTTATATTTTAAAATTGTCATATTTTCATCAATATTTTTAGTTGGTAAAATGTATTCATATGTACTACTTTCACTGACTTCTAATGTACTATGTATATGAATGGGGTCAATAAACCATCTATCTATCATCTATCTATCTATCTATCTATTATTACTATTATTATTATTATTATTATTATTATTATGCGAATGCGAATGGTTCAGTGAAAGACTGCGTGAAATGAAAACTGAGGTATTCAGACTTAAGGGGATAAGTAGAAGATCAAATGCTTTTAACGACTGGTGCAATTATCGTACCGCTCGCATAAAATATAAAAAAGCCATAAAAACACAAAAACGGGAATTCTACTCTAGTAAAATACAACAATCGGATGAGAAGAGTAAAAATATTTGGAGTATAATGAATTCCGAAAGGAATACAAAAACTAAAACTAGTGGTGCTCTTGTCGCCGAACTGACTTCGGATGATCTGAATAATTTTTTCGTATCAATTGCAGATAAAATAACTGCCACTATTTGCAACAATGCCATACATCCGATTGAATATCTCCATAAAATCCCTAAGACCTCGAGCTCTTTTTTAATTGGTCCCATTGTGAGAGCTGACATTAGGCAAGCAATATTGAGTCTAAAAAACTTATCTTGTCTGGATTTCTACGGCCTAAATAGCTTAATGATGAAGGCGTCACTTGGGACTCTTATTGAACCATTGGATATTTTATTCAACAAATGTATCCTAGAAGGGTGCTGGCCTGATGCACTAAAAATCACTAAAGTGAGACCCATTCACAAAAAACGTGAATTCAGTAACCCTGACAACTATAGATCCATCGGGATTGTACCAGTGATTGGCAAGATCTTTGAGATGCTAATTGAGGAAAAACCCATTTTATACTTCGAGCACAAAAAATTACTGTCGCCTTCTCAATTTGGTTTTCGTAGAAACATGTCCATAGTTAAGGCCGTGGTAGATATTGTGGAAAGTGTAGTCGATGGCTTTGATGAGCTATATGACACATTTGCTACTATGTGTGATCTTACCAAGGCTTTTGACTGCGTTAACAATGAATATCTTCTAGATAAATTGTCTTATTATGGTCTGAGGGGTAACGAATTGGGGTTATTCAGATCATATTTGTCTAATAGGAACCAGTATGTAAGTTTTGGATGTGCGGAATCGCGGTTGGCTCCAATAACTAAAGGGATTCCGCAGGGATCTATACTAGGACCAATTTTGTTCATAATTTATATTAATGATCTACCGACTGCGCTGGAGGGAGCACGTTGTATTCTCTTTGCAGATGATACGACCACTTTGGTTAGGGGTGAGGAGACTTTGAACAATTCTAGCATGAGGATACTAAAATCATGGTTTAACAGCAATCATTTAAAGCTGAATGAAGAAAAAACACAGAGCATCTGTTTCACATCTAGTAAGCTCAAAACAATTTCGGAGCCTGTCAGCTTACTTGGGATAACTCTCGACTCGCGATTGGATTGGGCTGGCTCACATAGAGGGCTTATGTTCAAGGCTCGCTTCCCAAATATTTGCCTTGAAGCAAATGAGGAACTGTCTTAGTCAACAGGTTTTAAGAACAGTATATTTCGCCTTTGTACATAGTCACCTTAACTACGGTGTTGTACTGTGGGGCAGTGCCACTAATGTTGCGAGAGTCTTCTCACTCCAGAAAATGGCTGTACGTGTAATCGTAAACGCCGAATATGGTGATCCTTGCCAAAAACATTTTAAAAAATTACAAATACTTCCGCTTCCTTGTGTATATATCTACGAGTGTCTGAGGAGTATTCATAGTAATATCGATCTGTTATTACTTCACTCGGACGTACATGGATATGACACTAGGAAGGCGACATTCATTGTGCCTCAGAGATCAAGAATTTGTTTATCTCAGAACAACATGCTGAATTATAATTTATATAATGCATTGCAAAAATACTATAAGGGCACTGACATAAAAAGTTTAAATAAAATTGGTTTTTCGAAATTAATCAAGAAATTGTTATTGGCACACTGTTTTTATAGTGTGGATGACTTTATTGCGTTCTGCAGTAACCCTTGACTTACATATCGGTTCCCAAACGGATGATTTTTAATTGTATATATATTCATATATTTTTTTAATTATTGATTTTTTAATGTAATATTTGACTGATATCTGTGACTCTTTGACTATTTATGTATTTGGACTGTGTTAAACTAATTATCATCTGCATTCATATTTATTTTTGTTTTTACGTTTTATATATTTATGTTATTTATTGCTATTGTGTTATTATATGCTCATATTTTAGTGGACTATGAAATTTATATATTTATATAAGTGTTTTTAATTATTATATCAAAATCTAAGGAACTTCATAATTTGTGACGATATGTACTATTTGTATACTAAATGTCAATAAACTATACTATACTATATTATTATTATTATTATTATTATTATTCTTATCATTATTATTATTATTATTATTATTATTATAGGGGTTCTGTGATCTCAGTAAATTGGTACTGGTTCTTCTCTGGTTCCACTGGAGAGGCAATTCAGCCTAACCCAATGGGGTAAAAAACTTTCTGACAATATGTGTTGTTTGTAGTATGACCGTTCTTGAAATACCGGTGATAACGTTTGAGGGGATTTCAAGTTTCTGGAGATATTTTACAAAGCTTCTTGATACCATTCCTTCGGCAGAGATAACAACTGGAACTATGTCAATCTTTTCAGTCTTCCAAATATGTTTTATTTCCAGCGCTAGATTCTCATATTTACTCCTCTTTTCATTTTCTGTTTTCAAAACATTGTGGGACAATGGGATTGCTATGTCTATTATTGTGGCCTCTCTTTTTCTTTTATGAATGATTACTACATCTGGTCTATTGTAGTCTACTGTCCTGTCTGTTATCATAGGCGTATCCCAGTAGAGGAGTACATTTTCATCTTCGAGTATACTACTTGGGTTGTATTTATAGTGGGGTATTCTTTTCTTTAGTAGTCCTGTCTTCAATCCTATTTCCTGATGGATTATTTTTGCAACTTGATTGTGTCTGTTTAAGTAGGCTGTTTATGCAAGGTGGGAACATCCTGCTATTATATGTTCGATCGATTCACCTGGTTGATTACATTTGCGACACTTGTCTTCTATATTTTGCTTCAGGATATGTTTTTCGTAATTTTTAGTTTTGATGACCTTATCTTGTATGGCGAAGATGAAACCTTCTGTTTCTGGATATAAGGCGCCATTCTGTAGCCAGTTGAGGGACTTATTTATATCAATCTCAGGTTTCGTAAGTTGGTTCGGGTATTTTCCATGTAGTGTTTTTGTTTTCCACTGGGTTTCTAAGTCTGCTTTGGATCTTGGTTGGCAATCCTGGTCCTTAAGCCGGAGTGGGGTGTAATTATCATCTGCTTTTGTGATAGCTTTTAGTATCTCATTATTTGATTTATTAAAGTAATATCTCATGTTCTTCTCTTGGTTCTTACAAAGGTTAAAGATATTGATCAACCCTCTGCCCCCTTTTTTCCTGGCCATGTACAGCCGCTCTACTGCCGAGTTAGGGTGTAAGCATCTGAATTTGTTTAGAAGTGTTCGTGTCATTCTATCCAGGTTTTCTAGGTCGGTGTTGGACCATTGAATTACACCAAAAGAGTACGTTAATATTGGAATGGCCCACATGTTTATTGCTGTTATAAGGTTTTTTCCGGACAATTTGGTATTAAGCAGTTTGGTGACTCTTTTTCTATAAGCATCGTTCAGATCTTTCTTGATTGCTGTGTGATTGATTTTGCTGTTTTCCATGACCCCGAGGTACTTGTATAATTCTTCTGGTTCGAGGACCTCAATCTCTTGTGGGTCTTTCGTGCTAATTTTGTTGATCACTCTTCCTTTTTTTATGCAGATTTTCGCACATTTGTCGAGGCCAAACTGCATATGGATACTACTGCTGAACTGGGCCGTGACGTCGACCAAATGCGTTAACTGATTTAGTGTTTCCGCGAAAAGTTTGAGGTCATCCATGTATAAGAGGTGTGAGATGCGAGTGTTGGAGTCTTGGATGCTGAGTCTATATCCGCAGTCAGATCCTTTTAAGAGGCGAGATTATTATTATTATTATTATTATTATTATTATTATGTTGTATATGCTCGTCTCATAACGGTGTTTCAGAGAGGAACGGTACGAGTACAAGTTCCATCATAACTATTTTAAGTTGAGGTGTTTTCTTACTATTGCTGCTGTTTCCAGAATAACAGCTTTCTGAAGCTGTATGTATATGAGCGGTGGTAGGTTAAGTATTTGTAGGCTGGTGTGGAGGCTTTTTGGGATTATTCCAGTTGTGTAAATAGTAAGAGGAACCACGTTAACCTACTTTGTGGTTCAAATATTATTATTATCATTATTATTATTTTTTTTTCTTGGAGCTTCGACTACTTTGGCCATTAGCTCTTTTGAATCCTTTCTTTCACTCTTTTTAATTAATTATATTTTTCTAAATATGTCGATTGCTTGTAGGAAAGTAAGTATTTTCTTTAAAGTATCGTTGTTTTCCATCGCTTTTAAGTCTAAGTCGGCGTCCAATCCATCAAATACTCTCTGAAGTCTATATTTATTACATTTCAATAGGTGTTCTACAGATAAGAGTGTCTTACATGTTTCGCATTGTGGTCTGGATTTGCCAATCAATAGATAGTGATGTGTGATATAAGTGTGACCTATTCGAATTCTGCACATAACAACTTGTTCCCTCCTTGTTGCCTTTGGGTAGATCCATTTATTTATACTAGGCTTGATCATTGACAGCTGGCCTCCAAAGTTAGTCCATCTTTGTTGCCAAAGAGAGCGTATTTTTGTTTTTACTGCCTTTTTCAAATCTTCCAGAGGGATAGGGCATCCAACGTCACTTAGGTTCTGTGTTGCTGCTTTGGCTGCTTGATCGGCAAGTTCATTATCAGGAATATTGCAGTGGCCCGGGATCCATTTGATAGTGCAAGCTTTCCCTAAAGAGGCGAGGTGAGTGTTTAATTCTAGAATATTCTTACAATAGGGCTCATTTGGAAAAAATTTGCCAATGGCTTGGATAACACTAAGGGAATCGGTGCATATTAGGCAGGAGAGAAGATTTGTGAAGGAAAAAATAGGAGTGCTTGCCAGACTGCATAGATTTCCGCTGTAAAAATTGAACTCATAGGATCTAGGCACCAGAAGTGTGTTTCGTTTTCTGTGACAAAGGCTGCCCCTACCCCGTTTTGAGTCTTGAAGCCGTCGGTATAAATTGTAAGGTTATTGGAGTAAGATTTGAGTATTTCTTCAAATTTTTCTCCGCAAACTGTTGGTGGCGTTTCCTCTTTTTTTAAGCTAGCTAGTGTAGTATCAGTATGTGGGGTAACAAGAGTCCAACGGGGAGTCATTGAAGTATTTTCTTGCATTCCTTCCAGATTGATTGATAACATGTTGCATAGCTCTTTATTACGATAGAATTATTATTATTATCATTATTATTAATATATTTTTTTTTTTTTTTTTTTTATTCACGTTAACCGGATGTTTAGCGTGAGAACCGGCAAGGTTAGTTGCAAGGTTTCCAGCATTTCCTATGTATTTTTGTTCAACACTTTTCTGATTATATTGCACGTGCTCAAAATTACCGCTTTTTGTAGCTCGTAGAAAAGATTTTTCTGGAGTCCTAGGCTATCCAGGTTCCTTTTCAGGTCTTTCGATATTTCTCCAGTTGCTCCAATAATAATTGGGATGGTTTTAACCGTTTTCGCCTGCCATGTCTCTTTCAGGTCCTCGCACAATGGTAAGTATTTTTCTATTTTTTCCATGCCCTTTTTTTGTATGTTAGCAGCCGCTGGAACCGAAACATCCACCAAGAGTATTTCTTTTTCAGTTTTATTGAAAACCAGTATGTCGGGTCTGTTGTGTTGTACAATCCTGTCTGTTTGGATATCTCTGTCCCAGTATAGCAAAAACTTGTCGCTTTCTAACACATGTTGGGGTGTGTACTTGTAGTATGGCGTTTTTGCCTCAGTTAAATCTAGTTTGCGGGCAAGTTCTGTATGTATGATTTTAGCGACGTTATTATGTCGAGTAGTGTATTCTCTAGGAGCAAGTGTTTTGCAACCGCTAAGGAGGTGTTCAACATTTTCATGTTTGTCTCCACACATTCTGCACTGTGTTGATATAATGCTTTGGTCTTTGACTATATATTTAAGATATGAACGAGTAGGGATGACCTGGTCTTGGATGGCGCACATGAATCCTTCTGTCTCTGGGAAAAGATTACCACTATTGAGCCAAGCTATGGAAGCAGCTTTGTCTAAGGAAGTATTATTTAGTGTATTTGGATATCGTCCATGCAGCTCTTTTTCTTTCCATTGTGATTCCAGTGCTAAGACGGAGTGCTGCGGGTCGCATGCGTATTCTGTATCAGTTAGGTTTAGCGGGGTTATATTTTTATCGACATTTATGATTGCATGGTGGAGGGGGGAATCTATTGCTCGGTTGTAAAAGTCGTTGCGCATGAGTTCTATTTGTTTTTTGTGCATAATGCGCATGTCAGCTATACCTCTGCCTCCTTTATTCCGAGGTAGGTGGAACCTCTCCTTGCATGCTTTGGGGTGATGTTTCCGATGTTTAGTAAAGCATACTCTAGTTGCTCTATTTAGGTCTTCGAGTTCCGTAATAGTCCAGTTTATGACACCAAAGCTATATGTTACTACAGGAATAGCATAAGCATTTATTGCCGTCGTGATGTTTTGTGCGGATAATTGTGTTTTGAGAATGTCTTTGGTTCGCTCTTTCAATTTATTTTTAAGCTGATTTTTTACTTCCCGCTCTTGGATGCCTAGCGATTGAGCAAATCCCAGATATTTGTAAGTATCACTTTTTTCCATGCGAGAGATGATTCCACCACCTGATGCCAGTGTGAGCGTGTAATCCTCTGTTTCGTGCCATTTTCCTTTCCGAATACTGTTGATCTTGCACTTCTCTAATCCAAATTTCATTCGTATATCATTCGAAAAGTTCTCAATGGATCGAAGCTCTTTTTGTAATCCATTTTGAGTTGCCGAGAATACTTTGATGTCATCCATGTACATTAAGTGTGAGAGTTGAACATGTTCATTTATCTCATATCCATTTTTTAGATCATTAAGAGCAGTAGAGAGTGGGTTGATGGCTAGGCAGAACCAGAGCGCACTTAGGGCGTCACCTTGAAAGATTCCACGCATGATTTTTATATTGATTTCATCGCTGTCTGCGGCTCCATCAATTAGTCTGGTTTCCCATTGTGCCATCATCACTTTCATTATATTATTAATATTATTATTATTATTATTATTATTATTATTATTATTATTATTATTATTATTATTATTATTATTATTATTATTAGATTATTACTGTCCAGAAAACAGAAATCGTACTCCTCACCACAAAGCACATACATAGAGGCATAACCATGTACGTTGGAGACCAGCCCATTGAAGCGACAGAGGCAGTGAGGTACCTGGGAGTTATGCTAGATGGCAAACTCACTTTTTGGAACCACATCTGCGGAGCAGCGGATAGAGCAGCGGAAGTGGTGGCAAACTTGAGCAGACTTATGGCTAATATTAGGGGCCCAAGCGCGGCAAAAAGGAGACTGCTCATGCGAACAGCAGATGCCATTATGCTGTATGGAGCCGAGGTTTGGGCAAAATCACTACGATTCCAAAAATACAGGGCAAGGATGGACGCGGTACAAAGGCGAGGGTGCCTAATGATTTGCAGTGCGTATAGGACGGTGTCGGGTGCTGCTGCTCAGGTGATTATAGGAGCCATCCCGATCGATATATTGGCAGACGAGCGTCAACGAATATACCTTCACAGGAGGGAGAATTCACCGCACACCATCAAAAGAGAAGAACGGGATCGAACTCTACAGGTCTGGCAGAGAAGATGCACTCAGGAAACAGAGGTAGATGGACTGCCACCCTGATTGCTAACGTCCGACAATGGATGGAGAGGAAACACGGCGAGGTTGGCTATTACCTGACACAATTTCTGACAGGACACGGCTACTACCGTTCATACTTGAAGAGGATAGTGAAGGTAAATGAGGCTACATGCATTTATTGCCACACGGAGGAAGAGGACGCAAGGCATACCTTCTTTGCATGTCCAAAATGGGAGCACCTCAGACAAGAGGTTACGAAGAAGACCGGAGAGCTGAGCCCAGAGACAGCCGTTGCCAAGATGCTTCAAACGGGGGAGAACTGGAGTGCCGTCACCACGTACATCACTCAAGTTCTCAAACAAAAGGAGATAAACCGAGAATGGGAAAATGAATGTACCAAATTAGGCGATAAACAGGTGCACAATGAGGAAGAAGGCCTTAAAAGGCAAGAAAAGGTCTGTTCCGAAGTAATACCAAAAGGAAGTTCCGGGACAGAACCAAAACAAGAAGAGAGGAAGGGTGTTCTACTCGGTAAGAGTCCGACACGAAGGGCAGTCACTGACTCGCTGTCAGTCCATGAAGGATTTCACCTACCTATATTTAAAAAAATTAGATTATTACTATTATGTTTGCATACGCAATGAAATTTTTTATATAGTAATTTTATTGTTCTCTTTGTTACAGAAAGCGAGTGTAAAAAACGTTGGAAAAGTATGAGGGATCACGACAAAAGGGAAAAAAGAAGAAAAAGGTACTACAAGAAAATCTGCTAAGACGAAAAGAGTTATATACTGGGAACGGTTGCAGTTTTTGGATACTATAGCAGACGAGAGGACAAGGTTTACTAACGTTTTTAGTCCATCCGACACTAAGCATCAACTTTACATGAGGGAAGAGACATTAACGAACTAGTAGAACATCATGAGGAGGATCAACCTAAACGAACGTCTCCGCATTCATCTTGCCAAGGATCATATCAGCTCACAAAAATTGGAACTTCCACACCATCCGCAAATGGTCAAAGATCAGACAGTGCCGTATCTCGACCCCTTTCTAAAACAAGGAAATAAAGTGTTTCTCTCCAGAAATATTTGACAGAGGGGCAGCAAGACAGGGGACATTTTAAAAGGTGCATCGAAGATCTCATGGCACGCCCAGAACTCAAAAAAGATGATGGCATTGACTTAATTTTCAAAACAATGGTAGCGACGGTGAGAAAAGTGCGACCAAATCTTGTCACCTAGACAAAAGCGGGCGTTTTCAAAATAGTCACGGAAATGGAAATACGGAACCAGCAATCAATCGTCTCACATAACACAGGATTTACGAATATTGACTACAATGAAAACCAGTCGTTCTATTCCCCCTTATAAACATCATCACCATGGACCACTCCACATTCATCTCACACAGAAGCTTCCTCTGACATTGTTTCACAAGCTTTTGTACAAGCCTTACAAAGTAATAATTTGGAATAACACTGCTTTTATGTACCTTTGTAGGATTCAGGAGGATACCAATGATTATTCTGGATCAAGAAATAAAAAACAATTTCGGAATTTAGAGTACTTGCTTGCTCACCTTAGCGTTAGAGCCAATTTTTCAGCGGCGTTTATAGGTTCTTTCACTCGGTTGTAGGAAGAGATTGTCAACTCGTCTTCAACAAGGTTTAAAATGAAGGAGAAGCTTTCATGAGTCAATCTAAAATACCTTTGGAACTTCTCTTCCTCATCAAGAAGATGAGTATTGATCAAACTGTTGGAAGTTCTTTAATTTCTCCGACTTTTGAACACATCACTCACTTGTTTTCTGGTTTTCGCATACTCCGTCAGCAAGACCTCTTCTTCCTGGTCATCTTCTATAATTTCTTTTAATAAAAACGCAATAATTAACTTCATTTTCCTGCACATAGTCGCCATTTTACTTTGTTCGCGTCTTTCCTAGGACAACTAAACCACGCC
Organism: Galeruca laticollis; assembly: GCA_963921935.1. Lineage (NCBI taxonomy): Eukaryota > Metazoa > Arthropoda > Insecta > Coleoptera > Chrysomelidae > Galeruca > Galeruca laticollis. Next base: position 72,675,663 of record OY998182.1, read on the forward strand.
GCTAGGAAAACACTTTTACGCCGCGTAAAAAAAGTTGCGCTCCTATCGACGGTTTTCTACAAATTCAGTTAACTGCTGCGCCAAAAACCTGCCGCTAGGAAAACATAGCTTTACCGGTTCGTTGATACAAAACACGTGCAGTCAGGGGTGAACGTCCACAGTGTGCGGATCGGTTGTTGTGTATTTGTAGGCGCTCGGAGGGCGAAATTTGTGAAAATCTTCGATACGTACAAGTTTATTGCATTAGTACATGATCAACCATCATTATGGGACAAAGCCTGATTATTCAAATCGAGTGCAGCGGGACAAGAGTTGGGTAGCAGTGGCTACTGAAATGTTTACGGATTGGAATGACGTAGATATGAAGGAGAAAGATATCAGAAGTAAATTTTATTGTTTCTACAATAATTTTGTGAATACCCATCTGTGAAATTAGCCCCTTATACAGGGCGATTCACGGTGGATGACCTGTTAAAAATATGTGAAGAACGTATCCAATCATTTTAATTTTAGGTATGTGGCCATAGGACTCCCTAAACTACATCAACCCTGGATCACCCTGTATAATAAACACATAATCTTGTGTAGAGAAAACCTAATTTCTCCGTACTGTATACTTGCTACAGTAACTGTTTCCACTAGACCATATAAATTTTTTCCGGAACGAAACAGCTCCTTTGTCTAAAAAGTAGTCTGCAATATAATCACGTACTTATATCTAATCCTTTTTCACGAGGACCATTTTCTCCATTGACAACATCAGGAAAAGGGTGCATTTCCATATCTTCATAGTTTGTTCCATCTCTGCTGCGTATGAAATTGTGCAAAATGCAACAGGTTTTGACAATTTTATCAATGAACTCTGTATCAACTACAATAGTGGTATAAAAACCTCTCCACTTGTTCGCCAATACACCAAAAGCACACTTAACTGCTCGCCTGCACTTGGAATGTCGATAGTTATAAACCCTCCTTCTTGCTGTTGGACCTCGTGATGTGAATGGTGTCATTAACTTGGTTGATAGTTTAAATGCTTCATCAGCAACAAAAACAAAAGGCATGGGATTACCACTTGTATTAGGAAATGGAGCTGATGTAAGGAGGTAGCTGATATAGAGAGGTTTAAAAATCCGGAGTACAGTTTATGACTATCCTTGAAGTATACTGTAGAGTGTCCGTCTTGACCACAAGCACCAACGTATATCGCCACAAACTCTAAATTTTCATCCACCAATGCCATTAATACTACTGAAAAAAAAATTTTGTAATTGAAAAAGTTTGACCCTCCTACCGTTGGATTGATGCATCTGATATGTTCACCGTCAAAGATTCCTACAGAATTTGTATAGTTAGTTTTGTTGTAAAAAAGATCAGCCACATGTCTTCTGTTGGCTCATGCATTTCCATGTCATTGAGATGAATCCAAATATTTTGACACGTATCTCGTACAACTGCTACAATGCTTGACTTTCCCCTATAAAACTCGTGTTGCACACCGGCGAATGTCATTCTTGTAGACAAATACCTGAAAATAAAAATCTCTATTACTTTACACTGACAATTAAGTTAATTCAATTCAGGGTTGGGCAAAATTGAATTAAAAAAAAATTACGATATTTTGTAAAATCGTTGATTTCTTTCAGAAAAATCACTTGCTTTCAATCACGATATAAATCATGCCAAACCTTATTTAATTTAAGTATTGCAATTGTAATTGGTACATTTAGTATTTTTTCTTCAAGGGAAAGAATTAAGAAGGAAATGGCGGTACATAAGAGACGAATTTTTTAGGCAAATGAACAAGAGTTTTTTATTTAAATGCACAGATTGAACAACTAAGAACGGCAGTAGGCCATATATCATAGAAAAGAATTATGGTGCAACTTAAAAAAAAATACCTTCAGGTAAGTGATCCTGAAAAATCGCTGGGAAATATTCTGCAGTCTCTAAAATATCCGCTAGGGTTGGAATGAATACTCGAAAACATAATAATACTGTGATTATCTCCAAAAAAACATATTAGAGGTTTCCTAAAAATACAATTTTTGAAATTTTAATGAGATTATGAAAAAATTTAATTAATGAGATTTTTTGCCATTATTCTCCAAATAATGGGTGGATGAAGGTTCAAACTTATGAACAAATGTACAACTTTAAAATAGAGCATTTTTTTAATTTTTCAATCTGATATCGTAAATCTTATATCTTGGAATATTATTAAGATTGCGACTTGCGGTTTTCACTAAATTCCTATTTCTTTAACCCCTTTTCATCAGAATTAACAAAATGCCCCATTACATTCGAAATTTCCGAGGGAAATGGAAATATTTTCGACTTTTTGACACAGCGTTGTCGAAATTGCTGAATTTTGTTATTTTTGTTATCGATATCTTATTAGAGAGGAAAAGCTCTTTTAAATGACGCTAGAAACATTGATATCGGATTAAAAACAAAAAAGTGATGGCATTTGTTTTTGACAAGTTTGGACCTTCTCCCACCTCTTACTTGAAGAAAAAGGACAAAAAGTCCCTAACTAAATTTTTTCATAATCTCATCAATATATCAAAAATTGTATTTTTAGGATACCTTTAGTATGTCTTTTTTGGAGATAATCACAGTATTATGTTTTTAAGAGTTCATTCCACCCCCTACCAGATATTTTAGGAACTTGAAAATATTTTTCAGGGTCATTTTCCTGAAGGTATTTTTTTAAAGTTGTACAATGACTATTTTTTGAAATATGGCAGCCGGCGTTCTTGAATGTTCACCCTGTATTTGCTCATTAGGCACATAAACATCTATAGGATATCATCTAGAATGTTTGAGGAATATTGTTTAAAGGTTTAACTAATGTCTATACAACATCTAAGTGAATACACTCTATTGTTTTTGAATTGTTGCAATTAGATCATTGGTAAGATGGTATTTTTTAGACATTGCATTAACATCTACAAAATGTTAAAAGGCATTTCAGAATGTAACAGAAATGTTGTTTTTAGTTCGTTATGAAGACATCCTTTTGAGGAAGTTCTAGTAACATCACAGTAATGTAAAATGGCAACGCTTTAACATCGCTGAGAAGTTAAGTTGAAACATCACTAAAGTTAACAGCCACAAGCTGGGCATAAGCGGTTGTATAGATGAAAATAAGAGGAACAGGGAGAAGAACATAATCTCAATGTGATGTTGAATTAACATAACTGTAACATTTATTTGCATAGTGGGTAGGCCCGCCTTTGGATATTGGAAAATCCAATAATTTCCCTATTTTATCCCATATTAAGTTTTCCATTTGATAGTCTTTACCTTAGGAAACCAATTATCGTGAAGGAAGGGTTCTGTGCATTATTTTCCTAAATATATCACTAATTTCAGAATATACCTGTTATTCCAGTTGATCGACGTAATTTTTTCATATATTTAGATATAAATTTCAGAATTTCCATACTCTACGTTTACAGATATTCAACTGAATCTAATCATCGTGCTATTAAGGTTGAAATGTTGGATTTTCTCATATCAATTGATTTATACACAAGTAACTGCAACCGACAATTGGTTTATTAAGACAATATCAAATGATAAATATCATGAAACAGTAAGCGGTAGTTTTATTCTGATGCTACTAGTGAATATTTTATAACTACTTTCAAGTTTCTCAAATTACATACAAATCCAATCAAACAAAAAATTATGTGCTTTCCATGCTGGTTTTTAATTGAAGTTGGATAATAAATCTGCTAGACATAAATCAATAAAATAATTATAAATTATATACTGAAAAACTCAACCCACTGACCTTGCGTGTGAATAACCTCGCTTGCGTTCTCTATAAATTTCCATCTGGTTGTGATAGTCTGAAAAGTTGTCTTGATAGTATGATACCATATAAGTTGTGAAAAGTTATTCGAATTTACATTGAAGTAACTGCACATGAATCGTCGGTTCCAAATGCTTTTAATCAATGAGATGCTGTTGTAGAATACTGAAAATGGGGTTTATTATATTTTCACCATTAAAGTTTTATTGAGTCGTAATCACTATGTTTGAACAATCATTCCAATATTAAACATTATCATTTGACATATCGAAAGGCAAATAGGGTAAACCATCCAGTAATTGGCCATTCCTTATTTGATTAGCAGTGATTGGCCTGTAAGTTAAAAACTCAATTATTAACAATTCCCTCGCAAAATCACAATTTATATCAGTAGGGTACAATATGGCACATATCTCTTGTTTGAGCCTCGACCCCACACTTTTTCAATAATTCAGTCTCAGATCTAGGCAGACAGACGTGTATGTACTAAGAAGATGTGCATATTAAGTATTACTTCTCTTCTTCCTTACATTCGCTTGAGTTACCTTTTTATCACTTTATTTCAATAGGATAATAACATTTCACGTATTTTTAACCATTTTCAAGCAAAGTTTTGAGAGGCCAATGACTAGTTATTTTGCATATTGATCAAAATCACATTTTTTCGTTTAGAGTTACATCCTTATATGTTGTTAGACACTTTTGTTCAAGTATATTAAAAGCCATTGTGCTTTAACCAATAGTTGGCCGGGGCCAATTAATAAATCGTCGGTTTAGAGGTAAAACTCATTAAGTACATTTTTTATGAAATTGAGTAAAAAATACGCGAGTGGTCATTTTTTTCCATTCTTTCGTATCAAAAACTCAGTAAGTACTTATTGTAGGTCTAACAGTAACTTTTTCACAAGTAAATTTCACTTAGTACATTGCAAATACCTTGCCCATAATAGTAAAATTCATTGAGTAATTTACTGAAATTTTTGCTGAATTCACATGCACTTGTGAGTTTTTAAAACACGTACGCTGCCTGGGACGATCGGTAAATTCAGAAAAGAAATAGTTGGAGAAGCAGTCAAGAAATATCTTTTGAGGTGATAACATTTTGTGACCGATCTCCTATTTAAGGTGGAGTAGCACCTACTATCCAGACTTATTTCGTTACTCGTGAGTCATTTTATATAATATTTTAATGTCGTGATGTCGTCAAGAACTGACCAGATTTTGGAATTATGTAAAAATTCAAGGGTAAGTCTGTTTTCTAATGGAATTTTGTTATGATATTGATTTGCAACAGTTATTATCCTTCATTCATTGCATACTGGTCTTGATTATTTAAGTATTCAGCACCAGATACAATCAAATTGAATTTTTGTTTATTCAATATGAAGCGAGCGGTAATATCCAACACTCTTTGCAGGACGTTCAAGATGTCAACAGAGATTCAAATAAGTTGAATGTTTATTTGCCTTCTACCAATTTTGAAGACTTTCCTTCAACATTTTCTGCTAATGTTGAAGAACTGTTTACATTATCTGAGCAAATCAGTAACCGAGGTGATTTAATTTCTGACTCCGATTCTTCTTCAAACCGAAACAGCCCTGGAGTGATTGTCAAGTCACTAGTAAGTTACGAATCAACTTCTGATAAATACTATAGCGATGCTGATCCCGAATATACACCATCTGATAGTAAATCAATTGAAAGTGGAGCAAATGAAAATATTACTGAGAGTACAGTGAAACATCGTTGGAGAAAAGTTAATACTCATAACTGGAAAGCTAATACAATTAAAAAAATACGATCTAAATGTTAACCGTATGTAACAAAAACAGGGTTGAAAGCTGCTAAGGCCCCGAAAGCAATCGACTGTAGTAAATGTCGATTTAAATGTGCAATTAACTTTTCGATTGATGACCGTATTGAACTTTGCAAAGCCTATTGGCCTTAAGGACTACAAGCCTCAAAAATATTACATAATTCAATACGTAAGGACACAAATACCCAAACGACGTCGGTTGGGAGCCAAGAAACAACGAATAATGGCAAAGCACTATTTAAAAAGTTCCAATGGAATCTTTCGTGTTTGCTCCAATTTTTTTGAAAAAACTCTGTATATATCCAATGGACCAATAAATACCGCTTTGGCAAAAAGCAACGAATTTGGTAGTTTCTCGGGCTCAGTCAACAGGGGACAAAAAACTCCAGGAAATGCTATATAATATTAAGGAAAATACAGATCTTGTCAAACAACACATTGAAAGTTTTCCTTGTATAGTACCTCATTATGTGAGAAAAACTAGTAGCAGGCAGTATTTAGATCCGAAATTAAGTACTCTCAAAATATATTCTTTATATTTTCGCAAGACTAAAATATTGTGCATGGTAAAAGTAATATTTACATAAAAATTTTTGGTACACAGTACAATCTCTCCTTTCTCAGCCCTTAAAATGATCAGTGCAGTATATGCAAAAAATATTATTCTGCAAAGGATAAGGAAGGTGAACATCTTAAGAATATGTACGAGGAGCATGTGGCTAGAAAAGAACAGTGCTATCAAGCAAAACAAGAAGATAAAAGAAAAACGAACGATGATGAAAGTTTTCAGACCATTACATTTGACCTCCAGAGTGTACTACAGCTACCGTCATCAGATGTAGGACAGTTATATTATAGCAGAAAATTGTGCGTGTATAATTTAACAATTTATGAAGGGGGGAAAGAAAATAAAGGTTTTGGTTTTTGTTGGAACGAATTGAATGGAAAGAGGGGATCCGATGAAATCGCAACTATTCTAAGTACATAGATAGGCTCTCCAACAATATAACACATTTATCTATGTTTTATAATACTTGCGGGAGTCAGAATCGAAACCAGAACGTAGCAGAAGCAATGCTATATTGTGTTCAAAATCATGCGACAATGGAAACGATTGAGCATAAATTTCCGGAAGCTGGCCATTCGTATATGGAGTGCGACTCCATGCACTCTGCTATTGAGAAGGAAAAAAAGAATAAATCAGTTTTTGTTATGAACGATTGGAAGGAAATATTTAGAAGTGCACGAACAAAAAACGAATCAAATAAAAACCCCTATGAAGTCATCGAAGTGAAGTACACAGAGTTTTTTGATTTTGACGACCTTGCATCGAATATGATTAAGAATAGAAACATGGATGAGGATCAAAATAAAGTCGAATGGCTAAAGATAAAATGTCTCAAATACGAAAAAGGTAGTGCAGATCACATTTATTATAAACATAGTCACTTTTCTGGCTTCAAACGAATCAACATTAAAGGAAAGGGCAAGAGTCGCCAAAAGCCGCATGCTATCAAATCCGCTTACTCTCATCAACTTACAATTACTGATAAGGAGAAGAAAGATCTCATCAAACTCTGCGATTCGCCTATAATACCTGAAGAATTGCATGCTTGGTATAGGTAGTTGCCTACTAAATTATATGAACATGAAGAAGAACTAGCACTTGAACCGGCAGTTGATGAATCGGATGATGAGGAAATGTGACTTCTTTGTTATATTAACTTCACTCAGGAGTGTTTTAGTGCATATTCATGTATATTTTGTTATAAATAAAGACCCCCATTTCACTGATTAACTGCTTAATTTCGTCACTATGTGTTACACGTTTCATAATATAGTAGAAGTAAAATTCATTAGGTAGGAAAATCGTATGGTTTTTTTAGGATTTTTATAAATTTTCACTTAATACATAGGCATGGTTAGTGATAACAACTAGTTCTGTCATATTACGTTAAATGTTGATACATCACACAGTTTCCCAATTTTTGGCAACAACTTACGTTATAATGCGCAATATTTCATAATTCGAAAAATGCGACTTGTTAACTTTTACCTCTAAACCTAAACGAAATTTGAGTGTGACCAATGATTGATTTATTTTTTAAATTTCATGTCATTGCGATACCAAAAAACTTCTGGGGGAGAAGTACAGCAAAAAATATGATGAAAACCAAATTCGAGAAGCTCTCCAAGCAATTAAAAATGGGCTGCCAATACGAGAAGCGGCAAGGCGTTTTAAAATACCAAGGGTAACACTTCAATTTATAAAAAGTAAAAAAATTGTTAAAAACAGTTTGGGTCCCAATCCTGTACTTACCCAAGATGAAGAAAAATTGCTGGTGGACCGGATTGTTGAAAATCAGAAACGTGGATTTTCTTTACGAAAGGAAGATATTCAAGAATCGGTAAGAGAATTTCTGGATAAATATCCGAGAAAAAACCCATTTATAAACAACCGCCCTGGCGAAGTTTGGTATGAAGCTTTTATGAGCAGAAATAGAGAAATTTGTGAAAGAACAGGTGAGGCAGTAACTGTTGCCAGTGCGAACGTTTCAGAAAGACATATAAAAAATGGTTTGAGGGTATTGAAAAATATCTTGAGTGAAAAGGGCGGTTATCTATTCTTGAAAATCCAGATCATATCCTTAATGCTGACGAAACATGTTTTAATCTGTGTCCAATAAATACTAAGTCTTGGCAACGAAAGGAGCAAAGAATGTTTATGAAATTGACTGTGCTTCTTCTAAAATAACTTCTACGGCGATGTTTACTATTTTAGAGTCAGGTAGAGGGACATCACCTATGGTTGTTTATCCATATAAAAGATTGCCCTTGATATATTCCAAAGGGTTGGGGTGTAGGTTTTTTGGACACAGGTTGGATAAAACCAGAAGTAATGCTTGATTATGTTAAAAATGTATTACATTCAAGTTGGCAGAAAAGGGGCATCACTTTTCCGGTTATTCTATCCCTAGACGGACATAGCACCTACGTTACTTATGAGCTTAGCTGTTTGTATGTACCACTGTAAATTATTTCACTATGCTTGTTACCAAATGCCACAAGAATAATACAACCAGCTAACGTTGCAGTTTTAATGCCTATAAAGAATGGGTGGAAAAGGGCAGTGGTAGATTGGCGGCGAAATCATATCTTGGAAACGTTAACAGAAGAAAACTTTGCACTTATCTTGAAAGGTGCAGTAGACCAAACTGCCAAAGCTGAAACAATTAAAAATGGGTTCAGAGCAACTGGACTTTATCCATGGTAAACAAACGCAATAAACTTTTCCAATTGTTTAGATGGCAGAAAATAAAACTTTATTTAAAAAGATATTTCATCTCCTAAACAAGATACCTTTTTAAGTTATAGTGACTCTGTAAACACCGTAGGAAGTTATCGCCGAGTTTGAGTTTTGATTTATAGATGATTACCACGATTCAATTTTTTTTTATAAAGCCATGAAGTTTGTCTTTTGCTGTAATGACATTTTCATCACGCCCTTGAAGACTTTTATTTTAGTTATTTAAATGTTCAAACAATTTAGAAAGAAAAGCCAATTTTGGAAGGAATTCCGGTTCAGAAATGAATTCAGAGTAATGTGACTTAGCTTGCTGTAAATATACTAATAGTTCAGCGCGAAGTTCTATAACTCTGGTCAGTACTTTGCCTTTTGATAACCACCTACCCTCTGTATGGTAAAGCAACTTGCGGTGTTGTGTCCCTATATCTTCACAAATTATTCGAAGCAATCGAGTCTGCAACGCCTTTCCTTTAATAGAATTTACAATGTTAATAAGAATATTAAGAACTTGACTGTATTCTTGCGGTAAGGATTTGGTTGCAAGAGCTTGGCGATGGAGAAAGGAATGCATCCAACAAGCTTTTGGCATCTATTCTTTCAGTCTAGCAATAAATCCACTCTTCGCACCAGTCATTGCTTTTGCTCCGCCAGTACAAATAGCAATGCATTTTTGTGCCCAATCGATATTCATATATTGCGTAGCTTCAAGGAACATGTCATGCAAGCATTGACCTGTAGTATTTTTGGGAAGTGCCTTGCAAAATAGTATTTCCTCCATTATTTTTTCATTGGATTCAAAACGCACAAAAGATACAAATTGCGCACAACCCGCAATATCCGTTGATCAAACTGCAAGGATACAACAGAACTTTTCTTTATTTTTTCTATGACTTGATCACGAACATCGGTCGCCATATTGCTTATCCTGCGTTGAATGGTATTGTCAGAGAGACGTATACTTTAGAGTTTTTCGACCTTTGCTTGCCAAACATAATCTCTGCTATATCTAAGCCGCTGGTGAAATCCCTGCTTTAGCGACATGAAAAGCTTGTCTATAACTAGCGAGCAAACTTTTTTATTCAGGCTGGACATTTGTCCTATAGCAGTTTTTTGATGTTCAAGAGCTTTTAATTTTCGCTCAAAAAATTCCACGGGTTTATTTTTTCATTAGGATGTTTTGTGTTTAGATGGCTTACCAACTTCGATGGCTTTATGCTTTCTCCCGACAAAATTTCAACGCAAATTACGCACTGCGGTTTGCTGTCAATCACAGTAAACCCAAATTTTTAATAATTGTCGTCATAAAGACGTTTTTTCTTTATTCCACTACTCCCGCTAGATGTTGATGGTTCTGATGATCTCCTCAGGAACTTATCCATTTTCAATTATAACAACTCAAATAAATACGTACCGTAAAACAAGTGGTTCGCGCTCTTCAAACAACTAAACAACCGATATGACCATGCGTGACACACAAATCTATAATTACTTCAACTCCAAGGCACCTCACAGTCCACATAACACCGAATATACACTTCTGAATCGTTTCCACTTATCGGGATTGCTTTTGATTCCACTTGCTTCGCTGTCTTGCATCAAACTGCCATGGCCGCGCGAGAGAGAGAGAGATAGAGAGAGAGAGAGAGAAGTTCGAGAGAAATTTTGGTTGGGTTTGTTGGTTTTTGCGTTTGATATGTGGGGATATAGTCGCGTCAACGGTCGCGGAAATGGATATCAATCTATCAATTTGGTGCCACAGGTCGGATCGGGATGCGGTTTTCTGCATTCTCTTCTAAAACGATTATCTCGGAATGTGTCTGGGTAGATTTTCCCCGGAGATCGAAAATTGCATCGCTGCAGGCCAAATTGCGCGCGAAAAATGCATTATCTGGGAGGCCTTTTGGAGGATTTTCAAATCTGATAAATAAGGGTCAGAACTCGCCCGGATCGGGTACTCGGGGGTTTTCGAGGCCGCTGATCACGAATATAATGTTCAAATTGACCCGAACACCTGGTGCACCAGAACCTGTCCCTAAACGTCATCTCCGGGAGTTTTCCTGACACAATCAGAGAAGGTCAATCAAGAATCATTCTGGGGGGTTTTTTGGGCCGCTGAATCCAAATCTGGCATCGGCGAGCACCCCACTGGCACCTGGTGCACCGAAACCCGGGCTAGAACGTCGTCTCCGAGAGTTTTCTTGAGAAGACTGCCAAAACCTACCCGAAAATCATAAGAGGGCAGTTCTGTGGGGCGGTGGTCCCGAATTTCACGCCAAAACAACTCCCCGAATACCTGGTGCACCAGAACCTGACCCTAAACGTCATCTCCGGGAGTTTTCCTGACACAATCAAAGAAGGTCAATCAAGAATCATTCTGTGGTTTTTTTTGGCCCGCTGAATCCAAATCTGGCATCGGCGAGCACCCCACTGGCACCTGGCCTCACAGAACTGCCCTCTTATGATTTTCAGGTAGGTTTTGGCAGTCTTCTCAAGAAAACTCTCGGAGACGACGTTCTAGCCCGGGTTTCGGTGCACCAGGTGCCAGTGGGGTGCTCGCCGATGCCAGATTTGGATTCAGCGGGCCAAAAAACCCCCAGAATGATTATTGATTGACCTTCTCTGATTGTGTCAGGAAAACTCCCGGAGATGACGTTTAGGGTCAGGTTCTGGTGCACTAGGTGTTCGGGTCAATTTGAACATTATATTCGTGATCAGCGGCCTCGAAAACCCCCGAGTACCCGATCCGGGCGAGTTCTGACCCTTATTTATCAGATTTGAAAATCCTCCAAAAGGCCTCCCAGATAATGCATTTTTCGCGCGCAATTTGGCCTGCAGCGATGCAATTTTCGACCTCCGGGGAAAATCTACCCAGACACATTCCGAGATTATCGTTTTGGAAGAGAATGCAGAAAACCGCATCCCGATCCGACCTGTGGCACCAAATTGATATGTGTTCGCAGGCGTTGACGCGACTAATATTCGAGATAAGGCCCTGCTATAGGATGCGGTTTCTCTGCAGGGCGGGGTTGGAGATCTTTGACGGGGTTTGTGTGCGCGTTCGGTGGGGGTTGGCGGGTTGTGTTTGTGTTGATGTTGAGAAAGTGGATGGTTGGTTGAAGAATTCGAGGGGAGGTGGTAATTAATCATTTGTGTTCGAATTGATTTGAGTAAATGGCTGGTATAATAATAATAATCGTAAATCTAAAAATTTCGTCGATACGTCGGCCCATTTGGCTAGTGATTGAATTCACCATGCTACAGGAAAAACGTGAAAAACCTGCAGCACCGTCGGGGGGGTTGGGGCTCGCGGATTCAAGTGGAAGTACTTCCACTCCTGATGGGAGTGAAAGCCAAGTGGGCACGCCTGTCTATGTTTGTGATAGAGCAGTGGTGTAGATATATGGACGGAATTAGGTGACGAAGAGTGTCGGCTATGATGTCCCTCGAGTTGGGAATGGCGTTCATTAGGGTGACAGGATACCGCTATATTAGCGATGTCTCCTGAGGACCTTCAACAAACTGTTGACAGAATTAACCAAATAGGAAAATAATTTGGCCTGACGATCAACAAAAAGAAAACAAAAGTTATGGTAATAGCTCGACACCACAGTAACATCACAATTAGGATTGACGGCCAAAAACTGGATGTGGTGTCAAAATTTGTATATCTGGGCGCCACCATCAACCAGAAATGGGATTGCGACGAGGAAGTGAAAATACGAATAGGACGTGCAAAAGACACATTTCATAAACTTAAGAACTTCTTTCTTGCCCGAACATTGCCCCTGGCACTTAGGATTCGAGTAGTTAAATGCTACGTCTGGCCTATATTGCTCTATAGGGCAGAAACATGGTCTCTAAAAATCAAAACTCTGAATCGGATAGAGGCATTACAAATGTGGACAATTCGTAGACTCCTACGCATCCCATGTTTTACTTACTTAATACTTAATTATATGTTTATATCAGATTACAAATAACGCAAACGCCTAAAATATTTGTAAGTATTACATAATTTTTACATACATGGAAAAAAGGGTTGGGGGGTCGTGAAATATTTTCTGATCCAGGGGGGCCGTGTCATGAGAAAGGTTGAAAAACACTGATTTAGATCTCTGAAAACATGAATGATTGTTAGCAATATCTACATATAGTTAATAATATAAGTCTGTATTTATCTCTAAGTCGCGGAAGATGTGAACAATTTTACAAGCACAATATACTATTACGAATTCGCACACTGGTGCAATCCTCGAAGCCGGCCCTGTCTGATCCAACATTATCGAATGTTCAAATTTTGGCGAAGTAGCAAGGATTTCCAAGCAGGACGGGCGCTTCTAAGAAAGAAGTTTTTTTGTGATTGTTTTTATCGGGGCTGTTCCAAGAAGGACGGTCGTTTTTTATTTGGAACCGATATCTAGAAATTCTAGAAACGATTTTTGTGGAACGGATTTTCAACATATAAAGCGAGTGTCTAGCGGTAAGTCAGTTCTATGTTTAGTTTAGTAGTGCGCAGATGGTGAAAATAATTCTGTGAATAGTATATAATATAAATTAGTAGTTAGGTATGTTAAAAAATTAAGTATAAGTGAATTTACAGTGTATAAATAAATAAGGAGTAAGTTAATATACCGTGTGTATAAATTTATCACACCCAGCAGGATAGACTGTTTCAAATAAATAAGAAAAACATTACAATACATTTTTTTGTAGCACAAAATGGCTAAATATTAAACTGGTATTGTGAACATTCTGTAGACTTTCAAAAGAATGACGTTGCTTAGATTGGAATGACTTTCACAAATTATTCCTGTTTCAAGTGGTAAAGCTTTTCAAAAACGAGACCTCTTATTTCTTTTCTTTTGGATAATTTTAATGTAATGCTATATCAAGCTTTTAGCTGTATCTATCAAGTATCATTTTGAATATGGTCACATAACATTGTTTATCTTGTGATACTCTTATAACCCAGATTAAACAAGTTCTGATGTGAATTAGTTGAACGCCTGATGAATCGTATTTAATAAAGTATCTTTCATGTTATCTCGAAAAATAAGTTGTCAATCTCGTTATGTGTGCTCACCATCAACCGGTCTATTTTTCAGGAATGACAGGATGATTCTTAATAGAAACACTTCAAGTCGATAAATGAAACATGAAATTTTATAAAACTTGTTCGCCATACCGAGAAACTTGGCTTAATCAATTCAAAACTCATACCCTCCCTCTCGAGAATATTTTTACAAGAAATATGTGATACAGTTCATGAATAAACTGAGGCGCTTAATCAGTGTTTTTCTTTTGTTATCATACTTTACAATATGCAGCGAGGGAATAGGTAGATTGGTACTTTAGTTAGCTATTCTTTGCGTAAGTAGGTTAAGATAAATAAAGCTCCATTCTCTTGCGATTTCTACACAGGCCAAGTTACAGAGACTTTTTTATGTGAAAAGTATTAGGTGAAAACCAGCTGCACCATTGTTTGGAGAATAGTTTCATATTATGTAGAGAGATGTTTTTCACTCGACTGTATTATTCATAACATTGGTATGAAATTATAGAGAATAAAAACTAGAAGAAAATGAGAGGTGGAAAAACTGGAACGGTTCGTAAGCTTAGGAGAAAATCAGGAAAATCCGGCTAAAGTGCTGTTTTTTGAAAAATGGATAAATCGGTTATTTTTTCAATTTTACCGTAGATCCACTCATAAATTTTATATATGCAAAAAGAAGGCACTGCCCGAAGCTAGTTTTAGATCTGTGGCCATTTGAATTTTTTACTATGCTTTTTTGTAGCAGGCTTGAGTGCGACTGGTGTGATCCGATTTCAATTCACAAAAATGATTGCGAAAGTAGAATTTACATACTTCAAAACGTTCATCGTAGTTTTGAATTAAACGCTGAGAAATATGTTAAAAATTCAGCTTAACATCATGAGAAACGGCCGAACGCTCGTGAGTAGTTGAAAATGGGGGGAGAGCATCAGGTAAGGAGAAGCATGTATACAGTCTTGGGAACATTACTAGGGAACATAAGTTTTACCGTATGATGTGTTAGAAAGAGACAAAATACATATAAATTCAGTGTATCATTCTTTTTCGCTAACAGGATATCATAAAGTGGAAAACGTGCAGTGAAAGAAGTTAATGGTAGTTAATGTTAGAAATACAGATGTGTAATGTGAACAGTTTAGTTTATTAATTGAGAAACAATAAGATTGTACTATACTGATAGCTTAATCCAATGAACAATAAAAAATCAACATTACTTTCGTTTATCCCTTCATGATTAATTTACAAAGAAATAATTCAGTAGTAATAAACTAATTCACTATATTAGTTCAGTTAGTATTGGAATAAATAACCGTGACATGCAAAATAAAATTTGTATTAATAATAAGTGTTTCCAAATATCTTGATTCTCATTTTTCGCTAACAGGATCTCACAAAGTGAAAAATGCATGCCCAGTTTATTAATTGAGAAACAATAAGATTGTACTATACTAATAGCTTAATGCAATGAACAATAAAATGTGGAAAACGTGCACTTACTGTATTTCTAATGGGGTGTCTGGCAGGCACCGCCTTCCTTCGAGAAGACTAGCGTCTAGTGAGTTGTAGGTTGTAGGGCCACGGATGATCCTAACCAATGGAAATTAACAAGAATCACATTGTCGACGATTGAAGCAGCATTGCCAAATCGAAATCATTACGTGATGGAATATTATTTTAAGGAGACAGAAAATAATTTTTACAATAATAAAAAAGTTATTGTCAATTTTAAAACTTTTCTAACTATACTCGATTCTTTAATTTATTTATTTTATACTTTTTCAAATATCTCCGAATATTTTGATTTGTAAAAATTTTGCTATTCTGAGGTACTTCAAGTTTTAGTATACTGGCATTGGCAACGATGGTATCGGACTTTTAAATAATTTCGTAAGGTTTTGCGGAATGTAGAATAGAAATGTTTATCATTGTGCAAGATTATATGTAAATTTTATTTACGTTCCTTGATTATTGTGTACTATTTTATTCAGTTTTTGTTGCCAAACTATTTTCTCTATTGATTATAAATTCTGAATGCAAGAAGTGCAAGGAATCTCTACCTCTCCAATTATAAATCTTAAGACAATTCAAAATTGTGACATTTTCCCATACAGAGATTCAACTCAAAAAATTATAAATAGTCACAAATTGACTAAAAATTGATTAGGAAATCTTGCAGCTGACGAAAAAGATGTAAAGGTTCAATTACACCACAGAAAAAAATATCTACGCCGCTTATTGGAACTTTTCTGCATAGTGCAATCAAATCTACGTATTTTTCCTTTTTTCATAGTTTTTATGACTTCTCATGTTATTTTTTTAGATGACGAAAATAGTCTTCATATGCACGTAGTCCAAGTAAATTTCATTGAAGAGGACTGCATTCTCAAAGAATTATGTAAAAAGAATAGTTCAAATTATTTGAATTTGGAAAGAAACAAAATGGAATTAAAATGAAGTTTTTGTAGATTCTTGAGGCTACAACTTCATTGGAGGAACTTGAGATTGTAGATAAATATATTGCCCCCATACGACCAATTGCAGCACTAGTGTCTAAACAGCACCTTGTTAATTCTGCTTCTTCGCAAAATATTAATATTGCACACAATAAAAAAATAGGTTGTTCAGTACGACAAAAAAGAAAACAATATCATAAAGTGGTGTTTGTAAGCCCAGTCATGAAGAAGTCGAAAAAATAGCTTTAAATTTGGCATCCAAGAATGTATAAATAAACTATAATTTATAAGACAATCTCAATAACCTTGGTAGTTTTTTTGTCCTGTGAAATATTCATATTTCCTTATGACAACAGATATAGGTCAAAATAAAACAGTATTTTTCTAGTTTCAACTTTGATCAAAGTAAGAATTAGAATTTTCTTAACCATTCCATTATTTTCAAATCTTAGTTAATCTGCAGAATTCGATCACTAAGTCATAACGACATATGCTGTTAAAAGATTTTTTGTTGTTACTATATCAACGATTATTGCTTAAATTGCTATAATAGCAAATGGATCGATACAATGAGAAAATAGAAAACTTGAATTATTTTGGCTCTCCTACTAAACGATTCATATTTTAATTTGAAAAATGAAATACCTATATAAGTTTAAGTTTTTTTATTGATAACTTAAACATAAATGAGTAAATTAACATTCCTAAAAAGCACGTTTAACCGTTAACCTTTTTTTTATTCAAATTTAACAGATTTTCTTAAGTTGAAATAACTGGATTGTACTATACTGATAGCTTAATGCAATGAACAATAGAAAAACCAACATTACTTTCGTTTATCCCTTCATGATTAATTTACAAAGAAATAATTCAGTAGTAATAAACTAATTCACTATATCAGTTCGGGTAGCACACGCTTATATTGTTTGAACAATAAATTAAAACCTACCTACTAGGTATTTGAAATAAGTACAACTAAAAAATCACTAGAAGATGGCTAAAAAAATTACATTAGTCGTTATTGAGGGTACAGTTAATGAATATAAGCATAATAATTTTCATTAACATCATAACGAATAATCTATGGCAACAATACAGATTCCAAAAGCGACAATATGTTGTAATAAAACAAGTGTTTTCAGTGTATGACCATTCTCTTTAACAGGGTATCATAACATAAATAAGTCGTATGCTAATAGTTATTTACTGTCTTGTATGTACAAAAATATCTCAATATAAACCGCCTGTTTCCTACGCTCCTGATAAAACGATTTCTCTTACAGGTCTAATTCTTCTACTTTTATCTGTCCCCCCTCTTCATTTTCAATCCACGCATTAGATTGTAGAGTGCCTTCAAAAAGTTCCTTCTTATTTGTGAGAGAAATCAGTCACATTTAATTTCAACGTAAAACGATATACTCTCACGGCCAAAGGAAAATTATTATGATCACATGGCGTTACCAGTGTGTTGGAGAAGGATAATTATGAGACAGAGAATTAAAAGCCAGTGTAGATTATTATACCAGACGAATACGAATCGCGCGTGCGCCTGTTGAATATGTTCAACTGTACAATCTGGGTACTTCACTAAACGTTTGTTTGCGAATGAGTTTTACAAATCTTATTAAAATGAGTATGCAAGTACACCATAAAGTGCAAATTGTAAAATGGTACTATCAGGGTCATTCATATTGAGAAATAGCAGAAAATTTGTTTATTGTGGCATTTGAAAATGCCCAACCAATTAGCAAAAAACAAGTGAGAACGGTTATAAAAAAAATTTGAAGAGCATGGACCGCGTACACAAAATCGTCAAATCCAACCCGAAGAAGAAGAAAGAGATATTTAAATTTGTGCCAGTGTGGAAAATAATCCCCTATAATCGTCCACTCATTTAGCAAAGAATTTTGATGTTGATCCGAAAACGATTCGGACTGTAATAAAAAAAACGGTTATCGTAGTTTCAAACGGAAAAAGAGCCATGAAATTTTTCCAGACGATCAATTTCGTAGAATAGAATTTCGTGAAATAGTTATGGAAAGAATACAATTGAATGCAAACTTTTCGAAAAATATTTTGTTCACAGATGAATCGACTTTTCCCATACACGGTGCACATAATTCATCCGTTATTCGATATTTGTCAAGGACAACTTTACACAAACATTACGATAATAGGACTCAATATTCCCAAAAGTTACATGTTTGGGCTGGAATATTAGGTGAACATTCAATTGGACCATTTTTTATTGACGGCAATTTAACCGGACAGAAATATTTGGACATGCTGGAAAATCAAATTACTCCTGCCCTTATACAATTAGGTGTCAACTTCAATGATATCTGGTACCAACATGACGGTTGTGCATCACATAATTATCGACTAGCAATAAATTTTCTAAATACACAATTTCCCAATCGGATAATCTCCACGAATGGTAACATAAGATGGCCTGCGAGATATCCAGATCTGGCTCCCAACGAGTTCTTTTTCTGGGGTTATATAAAATCGAGAATTTATGGGTTTCAAGAAAACAGAGCCTCTTCTCTAAATGAACTAAGGGAACACATTTTGAAATTTCTATGCAAATAACACCTGAAATGCTCATACGTGTTCGTCAAGAATTTTATAACCGGCTCTGTTACTGCTTAGCTCAAAACGAAGATTTATTCGAACATTTGATTCAAGCTCATTGAAGAATTGAGTTTTATTTTTCAATTTATTACATATAATATTACTTTTATTTAAAAATTGTAGGCATTAGAATTCGATTTTATTCTTATTTTCCTTTTTTTGTTAATTTGTACCGTGTGTGTGTTTACAGAGAGAATTCGTTCTCATTTGCATACAAACGATAAAGATACCAAATCTTTTTACTCACATTCGAAACACAACAGATGTTTCGAGACCAATTTCACGTTGCCAAATCTGAAAAAAAGTAAAGGTTTTAACCGCTTTCAAAATGAAAACTAGAACAATTTCCAGCATTACAATAAAATATTCAACGAATAGATGGAATTAATCATATCTTGATCTGTTACAACCTCTTGAATTATCATAATTAAAATCTTCTTATAACTTGTTCTCGTGTTAGAACAATGCATTTTACAATTAATATAAATATACAATGAAAATTGGCAATACTGTTAGTAGCTACAAATAATTTGTAAAACGCTGGCGTTCTGGGCATGCATTTTTCACTTTGTGAGATCCTGTTAGCGAAAAATGAAAATTAAGATATTTGGAAACACTTATTATCAATACAAATTGTATTTTGCATATCACGGTTATTTATTCCAATACTAACCGAACTAATATAGTGAATTAGTTTATTACTACTGAATTATTTCTTTGTAAATTAATCATGAAGGGATAAACGAAAGTAATGTTGATTTTTTTATTGTTCATTGGATTAAGCTATCAGTATAGTACAATCTTATTGTTTCTCAATTAATAAACTAAACTGTTCACATTACACATCTGTATTTCTAACATTAACTACCATTAACTTCTTTCATTGCACGTTTTCCACTTTATGATATCCTGTTAGCGAAAAAGAATGATACACTGAATGTATATGTATTTTGTCTCTTTCTAACACATCATACGGTAAAACTTATGTTCCCTCGTAATGTTCCCAACACTGTATACATGCTTCTCCTTACCTGATGCTCTCCCCCCATCTTCAACTACTCACGAGCGTTCGGCCGTTTCTCATGATGTTAAGCTGAATTTTTAACATATTTCTCAGCGTGTTATTGCAAAACTACGATGAATGATTTGAAGTATGGAAATTCTACTTTCGCAATCATTTTTGTAAATTGAAATCGGATCACACCAGTCGCATTCAAGCCTGCTACAAAAAAGCATAGTAAAAAATTCAAATGGCCACAGATCGAAAACTAGCTTCGGGCAGTGCCTTCTTTTTGCATATATAAAATTTATGAGTGGATCTACGGTAAAATTGAAAAAATAACCGATTTATCCATTTTTCAAAAAACAGCACTTTAGCCGGATTTTCCTGATTTTCTCCTAATCTAACGAACCGTTCCAGTTTTTCCACCTCTCATTTTCTTCTAGTTTTTATTCTCTATAATTTCATACCAACGTTATGAATAATACAGTCGAGTGAAAAACATCTCTGTATAGTAATACTGTTGCGTCGCGCGTATTTCATGATCTTTTCATTTGAATATCTCAGCAACAAAAGAGAATGTCGGAACTCATTTATTTTTACATGCATAGCACTATGTGAAATAAATATAACGAATTTTTCATACATCCTATCCATATTAATTCTTCTCTCATATAGTTTCATTAAGATTGGCAACATTGTGTTGTAAGAATAAAGACGTGTTTGATTTCTCACCTACATCAAACGGTAAGAAGGCAATTAAAAACAAAATACGCAAAGTAAGTGCGAAAATATAAGCAATAAACAGCTCCGGACACCAAAAAAAAACAGAGGTAAATAATAGTGGTTTCATTAGAGGCTAGCTGATAAACAGTATACGGTGTTGCCAAGCCGCCAATAAATAGCACAATTACAAGACAATCAC
Source organism: Galeruca laticollis (assembly GCA_963921935.1). Taxonomy (NCBI): domain Eukaryota; kingdom Metazoa; phylum Arthropoda; class Insecta; order Coleoptera; family Chrysomelidae; genus Galeruca; species Galeruca laticollis. The sequence goes on from OY998182.1 coordinate 72,696,671, forward strand.
AGGGTACTCCAAGAGGTGAGTTACTTCCAAGAGTGTTTTTAAATGAAACTCAAGGTCTCTAGTTAATTCCACAATATAATACAAGTTATTGAAAATTCTAAAAAATTGACAATTGTTTCGATAAATCAATATCATCGTCAGAATGACAGAAGTTACATTTCATTTTATGCCTACCTGATGTTTAGTAGTTATATTTGGCTAGACCAAGAAGTAACCTAACTTGTGATTGGCTTAATATATGTTTATAGAAAAAAAGAAGATGTGATATTACAAATATTGCAGCTTAGATATTATTAGCCCTATGGTGATATCCTGGATATCATTTTTCCAATTAAGATCAGTATAACTGTGCAATGATATAGAAAACCAGGAAAACTATATCTGTTGATCTTTACAATTATCACTTAAGAAGACAGTTTATTAGTGGAGAATTCCCTAGATTTAACTGTTCATTGACAACTTCATATTGTGGGTTTCTTAAATGTCTTCTAATTTCCAGTTCTTCAAGGAAATCCAGTTCTTGTTTCTTTTCACAAATATGCAGTACTTCTAGTTTTGTGTTAGGTGTCAATGAATGATTGGTGTCAAGTAGATGTTTTGCGTAGTGGGATTTATCTGGTTGTTTTAGTCTGTATGCTCGTAAGTGCTCACTGTATCGTATTTCAAAATTCCTAAGGGTCTGACCCAAATAGACAGCATTACATTCTGGACATTTGAGTTTATATATACCTGACTTCTTTATTAGTGGTATTTTTGTTTTTACATTTAACAATTTTGTACTAACGTTACTTTCTGTTTTAAAAGAAATTGTTGTATTAAAACAACCAGATAAATCCCACTACGCAAAACATCTACTTGACACCAATCATTCATTGACACCTAACACAAAACTAGAAGTACTGCATATTTGTGAAAAGAAACAAGAACTGGATTTCCTTGAAGAACTGGAAATTAGAAGACATTTAAGAAACCCACAATATGAAGTTGTCAATGAACAGTTAAATCTAGGGAATTCTCCACTAATAAACTGTCTTCTTAAGTGATAATTGTAAAGATCAGCAGATATAGTTTTCCTGGTTTTCTATATCATTGCACAGTTATACTGATCTTAATTGGAAAAATGATACCAGGATATCACCATAGGGCTAATAATATCTAAGCTTCAATATTTGTAATATCACATCTTCTTCTTTTTTCTATAAACATATATTAAGCCAATCACAAGTTAGGTTACTTCTTGGTCTAGCCAAATATAACTACTAAACATCAGGTAGGCATAAAATGAAAAGTAACTTCTGTCATTCTGACGATGATATTGATTTATCGAAACAATTGTCAATTTTTTAGAATTTTCAATAACTTGTATCATATTGTGGAATTAACTAGAGACCTTGAGTTTCATTTAAAAACACTAATATGAGCATATTCCACGAAGTAAGGGTCGAGACAGTCAATTTTTTTACTTCCAAGAGGTTGACCCGAGTTACTCATTTAACGTGGGGATCTGAGAAAAAAAATACAATGGATAGCGATAATTGCTGATGATGGGAAAGAGGTGAAGATGAATATATATCATTTAAAACATCCAATAAAACATTTAGAACACCAAATAAAGAGTAAAACAGAAATGAGGACATGATGGAAATGATGATAAACCTCACAAGAAATATAGAGGACATTATTTAAGATCAAAAAAAGAATAGAGAAAACATGGAGCTATTACAAAAAGAAATTAAGGAACTGCGAAAAGAACAGATAGAACAGATAGAAGAACTAAAAAATACAAAACACATAAACAAAAATGCGACGGAAGAAATAGATAACCTCAAAAAAAATAAAGAGAGCAAATGAAAAAATTGGAAGATGACTTAAGAAGGAAGTATATAGTAATACAAGGATTACACCTAGATGTACAGGAAAGGAATCTTATAAAACAAGGAGTTAACAACTTTATTAAGGATAATATGGGAGTAGAGGTGAAAATTAATAATACCATACAATTGGCAGATACAACCTATTTAGTAGAATTGAATACATTGGATGATAAATTAAAAGTAATGAAAAATAAATACAAGCTCAGAAATAACACAAGGGAAAAAGTATTTGTTAACAACGATATGAATGAAGAGGAACGAGAAATACAGTGAGATAAAAAAAATTACAAAAGAAGAATTGAACAGAGGAAAGGAAATTAAAGTGGGACATCAAAAAGTAATAATAGACAAAGAAGTGGGGAAATGGAACAAGGAAGCATAGGCTTTAGGAATACAAAAGTAAAAAAACTAGGTATGTCACGGTATGACTTGGAAACGACACTAGCAATGGAAAATAATTACTAGAAAGAAAATGAAATTGAAAATTGAAGAGTAAATAAAGAAAAATCAGGGAATACACTAAAAGGGAATTTAAGGATAGGAACATGGAACGTCAGGGGAACATATGAAGAGGGAGCTATGCAACAAGTAACGGGAGAAATGAAGAAGTATGGCTACGATCTCATAGCATTACAAGAGACAAAACAGAAAGGAAAAGAGGTCATTGAAATAGACGACTACATATTCTTTAGGAGTGGGGGAGATAACAGAAGGTTGGGTACTGGGTTTCTAGTAAGTAAGAAAATTGAACATGCCATAGTTGAATTCAAACCGGTTTCTGAAAGACTATGCTGGATTACATTAAAAGGAAAATATCAAAAGATATCATTGATAATTATACACGTCCCAACGGAAGAAACGGATATAGAAGGTGAAGAAAGTTACTACGATGAACTAGATAATATATTTCAAAGAATCCCGAGATATGACCTGAAAATAATCCTAGGAGATGCGAATGCAAAAGTAAAGAAAGAAGAGATATAAAAACTCACAATAGATATATTTAGTAAACATGAACACACAAATGAAAATGGCCAGCTGTTGATCCATTTCGCAAAAGAAAAGGGTATGCGAATACAAAGTATATATTTTAAAAAGAAAGAAATATATAAAGGCACCTGGAGATCACCTGACGGATCGTACACCAATCAAATAGATAATGTATAATAGACGAAGACGAAGACTAAGAAAAGTGTATAACAGATATCAGAAGTTATGGAGGGCCAGATGCAGACACTGACCAATTTTTGGTAGGAATAAAGCTTAAACAAGAAATATCACAGCAAAGAAATCGAGAATAGAATGAGACGAAACAAAACACAAGGAGAAGATTGACAAAACAAGAAGAAAGAAAGCTGTATACAGAAATGATAAATAATTATGCTATACGGACAGGTCACGATACAAATGACATAGATAGTATCTGGACAAACATAGAAAAATGCACAGATGTAGCAATTGGACACATCCACGAAAAAACTCCATCAGGCAGGAGAAAGTGGTTCGATGATGAAGAATGCTAAAAAAATAAAGATACGAAAAGCCAGATGACTAGAAATAACAAAGAAAGAAAAACAAGAATCAAAACAAACATACACAGAACAGAGGGAACACTGTAAAAATTAATATGGTGTGAGAAAAGAGAGTATAAAGAAAAACTTCTGACAGAAATAGAGAGTTACAATTATGAATAAATCTAAAGTCCGTACTAGGGAATCAAAAGAGAAAGAAAAGGTTACCAACAGAGACCGGTGTATTACAAAAATAAAGAGGGGAAATTAATAGGAAACGAGCAAGAGATTATAGAAATGTGGAAGAAATATTTTAAAGAACCCTTAAGTCGTGCGAGGAACGTGGAATATGAGATAGAATGGGAAGATCTAGGAAAAGAAGATACCCAATATATAGAAGACCTGCCAACTTTAACCGAAACTGTGGAAATAATAAATAAGCTAAGAAACAACAAAATCCAGGGAATGACCAGATAACAGCAGAAATGCTTAAATATGAAGGCGAAGCCATAAGCAGGTGGATACACCAGCTGGTTGAAAAAATTTGGGAGCAAGAAAGATTTCCCAAAGACTGGAATGAAGCGGTACTAATTCCAGTTTATAAAAAAGGAGAAGAAATGGATTGTACAAACTACAGACGTATCGCTCTGTTAAATGTTGCATACAAAATCTTAGCCACGCATCTCAAAAATAAACTTTCTAGGAAATTGGAGCAGAAAATAGGAGAAAACCAGTATGGATTCCGAAAAGAAAGATCAGTTATAGATCAGATATTTACCTTAAGAGAGCTACAGGCAAAAAGCTACCAACATAATAAAGAAACATATGTGCTAGTCATATACTTTAAGTAAGCATATGACAGAATAAAGAGAGAACAAATATATATAGCCTTAAACGAACTAGGAATAAAATGTAACTAGTAAAACTAACATTACTTAAAAGAAACGGATAATATGGTGAGGGTAGGAACAAGAACATCAGACAATCAAGAAGGTCTAAGGCAGGGAGATCCCCTGTCGTCGATATTGTTCAGCTGTGCACTAGCATATGTCATTAGGAAAGCCCAAATTAACATCAATGTCTAGCTTTTGCAGATGGTTTAGTAATCGTAACCAGAGGGAAAAAAGAACTACACAAAGTAATTCATGAAGATTTGGCGTATAATATGATGAAAAACGATGGCACAGATAAGGGAGGTGTAGTGAAAATTATTTGGAACCTCGCCTTTTTGGTGCAACAAAAATATTTTAAAGTGTATAATCGAATCATAGATTCATTTAAAGTTAATTTTTCAAACCGCGGTACTCGCGAACATTTCAAAACGTAGACAGGGCTCCAGGCTATGCCAACAAAACTAAAAAATAGTGCTGTGGCATTGAAAACTGAAGAAATTCAGAAAATAATAGACACGTTAGATGAAAACACACCCAACGGATTACAGCGTAAATTTTATCACATCGCAGCGGTGGAACTCGCTGGTCGTGGAAATGAAGCTGTTTTATGTCTTTTTGACTATTTTGAAGATGACATAGACAACTATGGTATAAAACCAGGACGAATCTAACCAAACACCGCCCAAGGAGCAAACCAAGGTACTACTGACAGTAAATAGTTGACTCCAAATACAAAAAATTCCAATCATTGTCCGGTTAAATTATTAAGAAAGATGATATCGAAGTGGAGCAAAAACGTAGCAACTAGACGCTTATTCCTAACTGGAAATACGAATTGGAACAAATATTCATATAAATTCAATATAAAAATGTGCCAGTTGGTATAAATGAAATAAGTAAATGGACGAAATTAGGTACAGAGACCATAGGGTTAGACACGAAAAAAGTCAAAATTACCAATTACTCTAATAGATCAACCTGTGTGAGGCAATTATCAAATGCAGGTACCAGTGTACAAGAAATGATCAAAATTACGGGCCGTACCTCAGGAAATTCGATCCAGTCTCCAAATATGTGAAAAACATCACGGCAATATCATATCAACTTTAAGAAACTAGAAAAAATTTGAAGATCCCTTGCCTTCTTCATCTACTCTAAATACGACCGTAACACACAATGCATAAATTACCTCAACGCATCCTGATGACAACGCAGTGTAAACGCCAAGTCAGCAGAGTGCGGAACCGAGGACATAAAAACAGTTGTAAAGAGTTTTTTGTTGTTGTTGTTAATTTGAATTTAAAGTAAACGTAATAATTGTCAGAGAATATATTTGTAACTTGAAAATAAAGTTTTTAAAAATAGAATTTAATGCTTGAAGCAGTTAATTGGCGCAGTCAGTAGGATATCGTGGGATTGATTTGTATCGAACAAACCAATTTCGTGTCGACGATTAGCCCGATATCGAACCGTATAAACTGTCAGTAGTGGTGACGCCGACGGATACGTTAAAAAGTGAACTTTAAGTGAAGAAGTTTGAGAATTGGAATCATATCGTTCACTTCTGCGAGGGACCAGTGTTTCGGAGAAGACAAGATTGCTGAACCGGACCTCTACCTCATAATTGGAATGCTGAGAGTCATTTATTTACTGTAAGTGCAATTTATGTCTGATATACTTGAAATTTTAACAAATAGTTTACAAAATTTGTCTATTGAGAACTCTTTAATTGACTCTTCGGTGACGAATACAAACTCAAATACTACTTATATTGACAACAACCAAAGTAATAATATAATGGCAGAAAATTTTAAATCTGAATATTTGAAATGTATTCCACAATTCGATGGAAATCCGAATGACTTAAATCAATTTTTATCAGTTTGTGATAGTCTTATTACCAATTTTTATGATAGGGTAAACCGAAATAATTTTCATAATGTATACTTGCTGCAGTCTATAATAAGTAAATTAGTAGGTAGTGCAAGAACTGTAGTTAATATTCAAAATGTCGATACTTGGGATCAGTTGAAATCTGTCTTAAGACGAAATTTTGCAGATCAACGGGATGAGACTTGTTTGAATAGAGACTTGGTAGTAATGAGGCAAATGCCTAATGAAAAAGCCCAAAATTTCTATGATAGAATTTTAAATATATTAAATTTATTATGCAGTTATGTAGAAATTCACGAAAATATACAAGCTTCAAGGGATTTAAAGAAAAAATTATACAATGATCTAGCACTCAAAACATTTCTTTGTGGACTAAGGGAACCTTTAGGCACTACAATTCGATGTATGCATCCTGAAAATTTGGCTGTAGCATTACAATTTGTGACTGAGGAAGAAAATACTCACTATTTTCAAAATTCAACAAATAAAAATCAATTTAAACCAAATAACTCAACAAACAGATCATTTCAACAAAATGTTCCAAATCGTAATTTCAATAACCCTCAGTATTTATCACAAAATAGAAATTTCTTTTCAAATCAGAATTTTAATAGAAACAATAATCAATTCCCAACAGGTCCAATTCAATTTAGACAAAATGTTCCGAGCCAAAATGTTTCCTCTAATGCACGAACTTTCCGAAATACATCAGTAGAAAATGTTTTCAAACCAAATCCAAATAGAACATTTCCAAAACCGACACCAATGTCATCATCAACAAGGCATACTGGAAGAATAAATAATAATTATAATAATAACAATCAATCTTTTAATAATCAAAATAGAAATAATCATTTTGCACAGCCTAACCATTCTAACTATAGACCGCAACAAAACTATATAGCCGAAGAATTATATAATACTGAAATAGAAAATACTAATAGAAAATTTTGCGAGGAAAGTGAAATTAATGAAAGAACTCATGAAGAAAATCTTGAAACAATTGAAAATTTTCATATCACCTCCGATCCAATGCCGGAGATTTGACACCTCTTACTATTTCGTTAAATAACGTAGATTGTAGTGAATTAGCATATATAACTTTTCCGGAATATAACATTAAACTTCTTGTCGATTCTGGGTCGACAAAATCATTTTTAGATCCAGTTATTGCTAGGAAATTATTTCCAAAATTAATTAAATATGACCCATTTATTGTATCCACTGTATTCCAAAAATCATCCCATAAACATAGTGTAGAAATGCCAGCGTCAGAAATTTTTCGCTTGACAAATAAACACTTATAAAAATTTTATTTATTTAAGTTTCATAATATTTTTGATGGTTTGATAGGATTAGATAATCTCAAATTACTGGAAGCTTCAATAGATTTTAATAATGCATGTCTAATTACACCTTATGCAAAAATAAAGCTTAAATTTCAAAAAATTAGTAACACGAATAATACACATGTAATTAATATAGAACCTCGTACAGAGAAAGTAATTCAAATAAAAACTACAATAAAAAACGGAGAGATTTTAATTCCTTATCAAAAGATAAAAAACTGCGAAATTCCAGAATGCCTGACGGTTGCTCGTAATGGCCTTGCTATTACAACAATAATAAACAACACTACAAGCCCCTTAACACTTGATTTCTCGGAACCGTTGACAGTAGAAAAATTTGATGTCGACAATATCTCAGAGTTCAACATGCATAATTTTGATGACTCGGATAAATGCGAATTGGATTTATCTCAGATTCGGACCGACCATCTGAATAAAGAAGAAAAGGATGCAATTTTAAATTTATGTTATAAATATTCAGATATTTTTTATAGAGAGAATGAGCCTTTAAGTTTTACAAGTAAAATTAAACATTGTATTAAAACTACGGACGAGGTGCCAATTTATTCAAAATCATATCGTTATCCATTTATCTATAGACAAGAAGTAAAAAATCAAATTCAGAGTATGCTCAATCAAAATATAATTAAACCGAGCAGTAGCCCATGGTCGAGTAATATCTGGGTGGTACCGAAGCGAAAGGATGCATCAGGCAAACAAAAATTCCGCGTTGTGATCGACTATCGTAAGTTAAACGAAAAGACGATAGACGATAAATACCCTCTCCCAAATATAACTGATTTATTAGATAAACTCGGCAAATGCCAGTATTTTACTACTCTCGATTTGGCCAGCGGATATCACCAAATTGAAATGAATGAAGCTGACATAGAAAAGACGGCGTTTAGTACAGAACAAGGACATTGGGAATTCCTGAGACTTCCCTTCGGTCTAAAAAACGGTCCATCAAGGTTTCAACGCGTCATGGATAACATACTAAGGGGCATCCAAAATGAGAAATGTCTAGTCTACCTTGATGACATTATAATTTTTTCCACGTCACTTCAAGAACATCTAGAAAGACTTAAGGCCGTATTTGAAAGATTAAGAGAAGCCAACTTTAAAATACAACTAAACAAATCTGAATTTTTGAGTAAGGAAGTGGCCTATCTTGGACACGTCGTAACTCCGGAAGGTGTTCGACCTAACCCGGACAAAATTAAGGCAATAAAAGAATACCCGTTACCAAAAACTACAAAACAAATAAAAGGATTTCTTGGTTTAGTGGGTTATTATAGACGATTTATAAATAATTTCGCAAAAATAACTAAACCATTGACTCAGTGTCTAAAAAAGGGTGCAAAAATTGAGCATAATGCAGAATTTTTAAATAGTTTTGAAACTTGTAAACAGTTACTGACGAACGAGCCTATATTACAATACCCTGACTTCTCAAAACCGTTCAATCTAACAACCGACGCCAGTAATGTAGCATTGGGAGCTGTCCTATCACAGGGACAAATCGGTAAAGACTTACCGGTCGCATATGCATCGAGAACGTTAAATGATTCTGAAAGGTACTCTACGATTGAAAGAGAATTGTTGTGTATTGTTTGGGCTACTAAATATTTCAGGCCATATTTATATGGACGTAAATTTTTCATAATAACTGACCACAAACCATTACAATGGTTGTTTTCGTTAAAAGATCCCAATTCAAAACTCTTAAGGTGGAGAATTAAACTTGAAGAATACGACTACACTATAATTTATCGGAAGGGATCATTAATAGCTCATGCCGACAATCTGAGCCGAATTGAAATTCACGCAAAAGAAACACAAAGCGACATTTGGGACGAAATAGATATTATCACAGAAGAAGTTGAAAATAACAGAGGAGAATTAATCACACCGGATATTGAAGATATTTTTAAACCGATAACTGTTACCACGTCAAAATCTCCTAGTCTGGACCTGGACAATATTTCACTCATAGTTCACCCAGAGTCTGACATAGAACAAGAAAACGAAGGACAAACTATTCACTCAAATGCGGAGGAAAATCCCGTAGTTGGCATTCCTATCAGCGAAACACCTGTTAATCATGGTCAAAACCAAATAATTATACAATCTGTTTATCACTCACCATCAAAACCAATAATTACGAAATTATTTGAAAATAAGCAGAGAATAATATTACAAATTTCAGACAATAATTTCGAAAACGATATAATTAATTTCATAAAAGAATATATTGCCCCCGGAGTATCATATTACTTGTATTTTGTAAAAACTGAAATGTTTGAACCGTTCTGCGAAGTTGTAAGAAAAAATTTTAAGTGGCCGTCATTAAAATTTCGTAGATGTACAGAAAGGTTAATAGATGTAACTAGTAAAGCCGAAATAATACAAACCTATCACGAATCAAAAAGCAACCATAGGGGAATCGACGAAACACTTAATAGAATCAAAAAGATTTATTATTGGCCGAATTTAAAACAATCTATTCAAACTTATATAAATAATTGTGAAATTTGCCAACAATGCAAATATGAAAGGAACCCTATTAAAATGCAAATGAATATTACACCCACAGCAAATAAACCATTCGAGATAATTCATATGGATACATATACAATAGAAAAAGCTAAATTTCTCACTATAATCGACACATTTTCTAAGTATGCTCAAGCTTATCATCTAAATTCAGTAAATTCAACAGACATAACGAATCACCTGGTGACCTTCTTCTCTCATCATGGTGTCCCTAAACAGATAACTACGGATAACGGTACAGAATTCAAAAACTCGGTAATCTCTGAATTGTTAGCTCTACATAAGATAAAAATCCATTTTTGTTCCCCAAATCACCCCCAATCTAATTCGCCTGTAGAAAGAGTTCATTCCACACTTCAAGATATAGAGACTTCTTTAACCTTTGCAAAAATAAAAGTAATGCATTCCAGTATAATTAAATCTACATATTTGTATACAGAACTAAAAGCGATAGGAAAACAAATACCAAGTTCACAGCTACCATTTGATGTTTCTTTGGAAAACATTTCACGATATGAAAGTATCATGAAAATTCAGTGTTACATTTATAATAATAAAATAGTTTATATCCTTCATTTACCAATAATGTACATAGATAGTTTTGAAATATACCGTTTGTATTCGACTCCGATTCCATACAAGAGTCAGTTCAAGGTTATAATTACCGAAAATAATTACTTGATAAAAAATAAATTGCACTACATCCTTCGTAATGACCTATGCACCGAAGTTTTGCCTCAATACTACTTATGTGAGAATCAGACGCCCAAGGAAATACAATCGCATCCACCTTGTGAAGTGAAGATTTTCAACGCAGCAGACGCGTCAGAATGCAAACAATTCCTCATCACCCTCACAGAATCAAGGTTCCACCATCTAGGAGACACAAATAATTGGTTAGCTATAATCCCAGGAAAAAAGAGTATTACGTTTGACTGTCAAGATCAGCATGAAGTAAAACAACTCAAGGGTACTTATATTATGGAAGTTCCCCTGGGATGTAAAATCAAAACTGATATAGAAACCATAATAAACAAAGAAAGTGTTATTCAAGGACAACCAACATTATTCCCAGAAATAAGTTTGGAGAATGATACGTTACCAACATTAACATCAGAAATAAAGTTAGAAGATATAAGCCTTGAACACTACTCAGAAGCTATACGTCATCTGTCACTAGAACAAACTCAGTTCAACAACGAAATTTCCTATACTCCTAGTGTTTGGACAATATTATTGTATACCCTGATAATTGGAGTAATAGCCACTATAATCTACAAGAAATTCCGCCCAAGGGATAATCCAGATTCCAGTTCAAGTACACAAGTTCCAGTAGTCCAACTCCCTCGTCTACCCTCATGAGTTGGAGCTTCGGGGGGAGGAATTACCTCAACGCATCCTGATGACAACGCAGTGTAAACGCCAAGTCAGCAGAGTGCGGAACCGAGGACATAAAAACAGTTGTAAAGAGTTTTTTGTTGTTGTTGTTAATTTGAATTTAAAGTAAACGTAATAATTGTCAGAGAATATATTTGTAACTTGAAAATAAAGTTTTTAAAAATAGAATTTAATGCTTGAAGCAGTTAATTCATACAATAATTCTACATTTAATATAAGTAATAATTGAACTTGTTCAATAAATTTCCTGTTTACATTTTAATTCAATTTTTATTCATGATATAGTCAACCTGAATACAACTCGACAATTGAAAATTCTCAACATATGCGATGAGTTTCCAGGCAACATGTCTCGTATAATCGGGAATTTTCAATCGTCTTGTTGTATAATATATGTATATATTTTAAAAATAATACTTAAGAGAATTATATCGATATCAAATAAGTTGCCAATAAACTTCATAATTGAATTATAAACAACTCAAACTGACCTCCCAGACAGCACAAGTACGTACATGATACGTATTTAATACGTACTCATGAGACGTAAGGTACGTATTATGTACGTACTTTCCTGTACGTAGTACATACATGGTATGTATTGCATACGCACATTTTCCAATAAAATGTACGTACCAAATACGTACTGCTTTTACGTACTTGGTACGTACCATCTGTACGTACTTGGTACCATTTTGTACGTACTTGGTACGTACCATCTGTACGTACTTGGTACGTACCATTTTGTACGTACTTGGTACGTACATGATACGTACCGTTTGTACGTACTTGGTACGTATCGTTTGTACGTACTTGGTATGTACATGGTTTGTATCGATAATACGTACTTTGTAAACAGACTACAGAGCTGAAAGCTCACAATTTAGTTCCAAGAAGCTTTATTATTGAAATTTTGAAGGTAATTTGAGTTTACCTGTCACAATGTAATTAATGTTGCTAGAATAAAGTTCCTTATCACTTAATTGTGGGTTCAACTGTATGGTCTTATAAATTAAAGTACACGTCAGAAAGCCCACACTAGATTATATTAAAATATTAAACTTTAAAAACAACTTGAAAGTAAATTTAATTAAAGTTACTTTTGACTATTAACTAGTTAGGAAAATATAATATAATAAAGAGTAGGTATTTATTATTTATTTATAACGAGACTCCTCCTATTCACAATACCTACCTCCTGTGCTCGTTTAGATGTCAGATTTCCCTGTAGAACAATCTGTGCTCGCCAGTCGACTAGCTTCAAGTCGAAGAAGTGGTGGATTTTTCAATATTTATTTAGAATTCAAAATAAGGCACCAGAGAAATTTAGGTAAGCACCCAAGACTCCTTTGAACTCACACCCAACTCCTCAGAGGGTTAATACACTTTTTCCACACTTAAAAAGATTTTTTAGGTAAGTTTTAAAATGAAGAACTGCAAATATCCCATGTCTGTGGTTTATTGTTGGACCTTGAGTCCCTTTTCCAATAACTTCAAATTACAGATTTATAAGTTTCAACAAAAAAAAGAACTAAATTTGACGGCTGGACCTAGCTGAAGGCTCACATTCTTTAATACCCAAAACTGCCTCTTGGCATTGTTCCACGTGGCTCATTCCGGGCTCTGCAGTATCTAAAATATTAACACAGTGATCATGTACCTCAATTTTGAATCTACAATTTTTTACACAAAAGTACTATTTTTCAATGGTGGATATTAAATAATAGTTTTATTTGAAAAAATCATAAAACAAAGAAATATTACTGGGGAAGGTCAAAATCATTATTTTTATATCAATTTACTATTATGATTGTGCGAGCTGCTTTTAGTGGTGATGACAGTCTAGACCCCTTCTTTTGCCTTACAAATTATTTTACCTCACTGTCGGACTTTGAAGAAGAATGGAACCTCGTTTTAAATTCGCTTATTTTTGGACGTGATTCGTCCACATTAATGGTATTGAGGTCTCCACCTCCGCCTTTCTGCACTTCAGACGAGCAGTTTCATATGAATCTAGAAATGAATATTAATATTTAGTTTGCAATTTATACAGAATTTGTAGATATTACCGTAAGTCCTATCCCTAAACAACTTCACCTTAATTGAAGGCCAGCACGAATTTAATTGATGTGACCTTATATCAGCGATCAGTTTCTCTGGTGGCCATAAACAATTGCCCACATTAATCCATCTTGTGGATGGGCACCACTGCTACCGACGTGTCTTTGATAAACTGCATTTATATCAAAGTCTTTTTAGAAAACAAACGAATATTATTATTCTCCATATTTTCTGAAAAGTTGAATCCAAAAAAAATATAAATACATGATTTTTTTAATAGAGTAGTTAATTTTCAATATATTTACAGCGACTTAAAAACTTGTTTAGAAAGTCTATCACTAAAAAATGGGTTAATATATTGAACATCTCTCAAAGCAAGTTGTTCGATATATTCAGCACACAGCCAACTCTTAATATATTGTTAGCTTATGTATGATAAATACCAACAAGTTGTCTCAAAAACTATGTGACAACGGAATGGTAACAAATTTGTTAGTGAATGTTAACATGACATGACATTTAAATGAAACATTTTATATTTTCCATGCTTTTCATTCACTAGTCATTTTCCAATATAAAATATATTTAATATTGATGACTCGCATGGACTAAGGTAAAACATTTCTTTTTCTCTATATTCTATCCTAAAATTAGGATTTGCCCGTTATCTTCCACTATAAAATTACTGATTGCTATTATTTCTCGATCGGATAAACAACAACTATCAGGATCTTTAGGCAAGAAATCAAAGTTCTTGCAATTCACTTGTTTAAATTGATCTGTTATTGGATAATTTTTTAACACAGATCCATTGTAGTGAGGTTTGTGGAGTATCGGAAAATTTTGAGAATATTCACTTTTTTCAATACGTTCAATATGTTCACTTTGTTTAGCATTATCTAGTTCTGTTTTTCTATTAATCATTGTTGTAGAGGGTTCTCTTGTTTTCTAAGCAACTTCTTCATTGTTTGCATATACTTTTCGAAATCAAAAGCACTATAACTATTAAGATGTCCAAATATTCTAACATCTTCAGCTAAATGTAGTATATTATGTATATTATCTGAGGTATAATTTTCACCATGAATTAAAATAAACATTTCTACAAAATATGTTAAAAGTTTTTTAGTATAATAAGTGTATTTTAAAAACTGTGGGTACGATAATATTGTTATTGCATACTTAATACAAAACAATGACATGTTCAAAATTTTCCTTTGATAATAATTAACTACAACAACTGGCCCTGTATAGTGCAGAAATTGCCTGAATTATGCTGCTTTACACCTTTTTTACTTTCACTGACACTACGGGGTTTTCGATTGGATTCTGTTGGAATGTTACAAGACTGTTCAATTAAACAGTTTGATAATTTTTCTATTTTACTATATGGAATTTCTGCTGAAGGCTTTCCAGTTAACCACAAACATACTAGTAACTGTTTTACAACCCCTAAACAACCAAGATGCATGTAATCAAGAGGGAAAGATTTGACCATATCTAGACTTGAAGTAAGTACCTGGATGGTGATGTTTTGGAGTCTTTGCTCTGCAATCAATATCAGTATGTAAATGAAGGTTTGACGTATCAGGAAAATAAACTCAATTATCATAAGATCCCTTTGCATGACACTTAGAGCGTGACATATAAACTAAATAACCTTTAGCATACGTAATATAAGCTTTTGCTGGAGTATCACACACAAGTATTTCTATTTTAACAGCATAGAATTGGAGCCTTTGCACTGAATCCGATTATTTATAATATTAGTGGCATCTTCAGTAATACTTTTTTCTTAAGTACCATATGAAATCCTTATACTGTTGCGGGTTCTGATGAGGGTAAAATGATAACGGGAGGTACTTTACCCAAACTAAATATATATTGCACTATTTTAACAAAATAAAAGTAATAATATGTTAATTTTCGCAATGTGTATATTTATTTATTTATTAAAAACCTAACAGGTTTTACAACCTAATTATAAGGACATTAGCTATATAATACAAAATATGAAATACACAATACCGAATCCAAAATACGAAATACAAAGTACAAAATAGAAAATACAAAACTGACAGAACCAAACCGAATATCTTACACTCCGGTAATTTTTAAATATTTATATATTTCATTCCTAAATTGCGACAACGGGATTAAAAAATTCATTTCCGACAATTAATATACATTGTTCACTAGTTTCAACAAGGAATTCAGAGGTGAGGAGGAGATGGAAGATTCTAATATTCCAAAAGGAATTTTGCATCTTGTTACCTTTTGGGGTACTTTGAAGGGTATTAAAGAGAGTATAGCACTAGAATTTGTGATACTGTTTACCAATTTATACAAGAAGGTCATTGCTAATAACTGACGTCTAGACTGTAGAGAAATAACATTAAATTCTATACGTAATCTTGTTGATCTCACTGTTACATAGTCCGGCCATGTTCGGTATTTCTTGGAATAAAGATATCTCAGGAATCTATTTTGTACTCTCTCAACAGCTTCCAAATGTACTTTTGCTTGCTCGCCCCAAATGAGAGATGCAAAGTCTAACTTAAGTCTAACCAAAGTGTTATACAAGACAGATATTGTATTAATATCTGAGAAAAAGGACGTTTGCCTCCAAATAAAGCCTAACATACGATTTGCACTAGCAACAGATTTACTAATATGTGAAGCATATGATAGTTTATTATCATATGTTACACCCAAATCTTTAATTTCTTGTAATCTACATAAAGTATCCTTTTCAATTTGGTAATCAAAAATAATACACTCTTTTTTACGAGACACGGACATTCGTTATCAATACTCCATTTATGAATATTATTTATATCTCTCTGTAATAAAACGCAGTCTCGAACTGTTTGAATTTTTCTAAACATCTTGAAATCATCAGCAAACAATAAAAAGTCAGAAAAACTAACACATTGTGACAAGTCATTCACAAGCAAAACAAACAGTAATGGTCCTAAGTTAGAACCCTGAGGAACTCCCGAATTAGCGTGATATTTTCCAGAAGTATTCCCTATATATTTCACAATAAAGTACCTATCTTGTACATAACTTTTAAGTAATCGTAATAAATTCGAAGACAATCCGTAGTTACTAAGTTTTTTTAACAATATGTCGTGGTTTACTTTATTAAACGCTTTCTGGAAGTCCGTGTAAATGACATCTAACCATCTAACCGCTGCTGTTCTTTAAAAACCTGATTGGCAACTTCTGTAAATAGTAACAGATTAGTATTAATAGATCGACCTACCTAAATCCGTGTTGTTGGTCAACTATAGTATGTTTTACATGATTATAAATATAGAAATGCAATATTTGTTCGCAAAGTTTAGCAGGAACACACATTAACGAAACTCCCCTATAATTCTCAATGTCACTCTTACTACCCGATTTGTGGATAAGTGTGCAAGTAGCGAGTTTCCAAATAGACGCATAAGTAGAGGTAATGTTGATTCTATTAAAAATATGTAACAAAGACACCCTCATCCACTCATGACAACCCTTGAGTATATACGGGGGCATTCCATCAACACCCGCAACTTTTTGGTTTTAACTTTTTTATAGCCATATTATATAGTCTTCCGCCGTGATATTAAATATTTGCAAGATGTCATGCATGCTAAACGTACAGGAACTCTCATCTTCATTGTAATTAGACTTTACATCTGCATACACGCTTGCGAAATATTCCGCAAATTTCTCAGCAGTTTCTCCTTCAGGAATTTTGTTACCATTATAATTAAGTTATGTTACTTGAACCCCGCTACATTTATTTTTATTAACATGTGACCAAAAAGTATGAATATCTCCCTTAATTTTTTCTTGAATTTCATATAAGAATTTCCTATGTTGAGTATCAATAAGAGATTTTAGTTTCCTTCGACACTCCAAAAATTTTTCATAATAATATTTAGAAGTATCTTTTAGCTTACGAATGTAATGTATTATATTTTGGGACAACTACTTTGAAAATTTTATTAATTATTTCATAAAAAATTCTAAGTGCGATGTTGACATCACTTTCTTTAATAACTTCATCCCAGCATGCGTCCCTTATCATTTCAGACATTAAAAGAAAATTTGCTTTTTTAAAATTATATTCATATTCTGTCAATTTATTCATTGCTTTAGAGTTGGATTCAGTAAGAACTAAACTTATTTGTAGAGATGGATGATATCTGTCTTCATTCACTAAAGGTAACTGTTCTTTAATAACTTTGCATTTTTCAGCATGTTGCCTTGAGGCAATTACTAAGTCCAGAGTTTTTCCTTGGACATTTTTTATAGTATTAAACAGACCAAAATCATTATTAAAATCTAAAAATTCAATTATTCTTTTCAATTTAGAACTCGAACTAGAAATATTCAAATTTTCATATTCAATTTCTGGGAGATTGAAATCTCCGAAAATATAAATATTATTAGTACTACTGACATGTCTTTGCAACAATTCCAAACAGCTTTTATAATCATTCAAGTTACATGTAGGCGGTATATAAACTCCTTTAACATGAACTTTGTGACTATTAAATAATTTTATTTCAGCAACAAATTATTTCAAAAAAAAGCAAAGTATTGGGAAAAATGCACAACTTTGTGCTGTTTTTTTATGACCAACATCACTCCTCCACCTCTTGACTTACCCGTAATATTCCTGTTTCTATCAGATCGTAATACATTAAATTAGCTATTTTCAACGAGTTCACAATCGGCAACACCGTCATGTAACCATGTCTCTACTGCCACTATAATATAATTACAATTTCTGTAGGATTCTATCAGTTTTGTATTCAATCCTCTACAATTTTGAAAATTTATATAGATCTCGTTCATTCAAAAAAAAAGGGAGAAAAAAAAACAATCTCTTCATAAAAAATAGAACAGTAGACAAAATAAACAAATCAAAACAAAATATGTGCGCTAGCCGAAACCTAACCAATACTCCCCTGATGTTGAGCTGTACTTGAGCACAATGAAACAACTCAAATCTAGCTTAATTGTGATTAACAGGTTTTTCATAAATACAGAACATATGGAAATACCCAATAAGACCCATAAGAATATTTATGTTAAATGCAAATGAATTACCTTCTGCTGTATTTCAGTAGTTAATAAAAACAAATAAAATGCAACTACCAACATAAAAACATCCGAAGGATAATAAAGTTATAACATAAAGAAAAGAAATATTACAAAATTAAATCAAGCAATTTTCAAGTAAATTAACAATACATAAGTGAAATTGACTGTCTCGACCCTTACTTCGTGGAATATGCTCATATTAGTGTTTTTAAATGAAACTCAAGGTCTCTAGTTAATTCCACAATATAATAGAAGTTATTGAAAATTCTAAGAAATTGACAATTGTTTCGATAAATCAATATCATCGTCAGAATGACAGAAGTTACATTTCATTTTATGCCTACCTGATGTTTAGTAGTTATATTTATTTTTTTGGCTAGACCAAGAAGTAACCTAACTTGTGATTGGCTTAATATATGTTTATAGGAAAAAGAAGAAGATGTGATATTACAAATATTGAAGCTTAGATATTATTAGCCCTATGGTGATATCCTGGATATCATTTTTCCAATTAAGATCAGCTAAACAAGCTGATGAAATTAAAACTTATAAAACCATCGCATATGCAGGAAATATTTCTAATAATATTTCAAAGATAATATCTTCAGCAACGAATGCAACAATTTCTTTTAAAACAGAAAGTAACGTTAGTACAAAATTGTTAAATGTAAAAACAAAAATACCACTATTAAAGAAGTCCGGTATATATAAACTCAAATGTCCAGAATGTAATGCTGTCTATTTGGGTCAGACCCTTAGGAATTTTGAAATACGATACAGTGAGCACTTACGAGCTTACAGATTAAAACAACCAGATAAATCTCACTACGCAAAACATTTACTTGACACCAATCATTCATTGACACCTAACACAGAACTAGAAGTGCTGCATATCTGTGAAAAGAAACAAGAACTGGATTTCCTTGAAGAACTGGAAATTAGAAGACATTTAAGAAACCCACAATATGAAGTTGTCAATGAACAGTTAAATCTAGGGAATTCTCCACTAATAAACTGTCTTCTTAAGTGATAATTGTAAAGATCAGCAGATATAGTTTTCCTGGTTTTCTATATCATTGCACAGTTATACTGATCTTAATTGGAAAAATGATATCCAGGATATCACCATAGGGCTAATAATATCTAAGCTTCAATATTTGTAATATCACATCTTCTTCTTTTTTCTATAAACATATATTAAGCCAATCACAAGTTAGGTTACTTCTTGGTCTAGCCAAAAAAATAAATATAACTACTAAACATCAGGTAGGCATAAAATGAAATGTAACTTCTGTCATTCTGACGATGATATTGATTTATCGAAACAATTGTCAATTTCTTAGAATTTTCAATAACTTCTATTATATTGTGGAATTAACTAGAGACCTTGAGTTTCATTTAAAAACACTAATACATAAGTGTTTAACAAATTATTCCCAGATCATTTACGTCACCACAGCCACTAAAAGCAAATATTGTTCCACCTCTAATTAAATTTTACCTGAATACCTATAGCAATTCTAAATACAAACATTATTTCTTATCAGGTACAACAAAAACAAAGAATGCAAAAGATAAAAATAGCATACATTATAACCAAAAGGAGTCCACACACTAATAAATAATTCCCGAATTATTGTAGTTCAGATTCTGATACAATTTTCTTGATCTTATCATCAATCTTCACAAATATCTTTCCCGAGTAGTTCCACGCTTCCTTCTTACCATATACATTCTTCGCCTTCATAAGTAAGGAATATTGGCTTTTAATTAAATGTTCATTAACAAATATTTTTGCGTCTTCTAAATCTCGTCTTGCTTTCAATACCTCATCTTTTTTCCAACTAGAAATAAATTCAACCACAATTGATCGGGGTGTCCTGATTGTTATATCTGGCTTTCCTTGCCTATACACATTAATCAGATCTGCCGATAAACATTTCACTTTTATGCTAATATTTATTGTATTCACTATAATCGATAGTAGATTTCCATTTTTGTTCTCATTTATGCCATCAAATCTCAGTATATTCCGCCTCTGATATGCCCCCAGTCGGTTAATTATATCTGGAATGATTTTAATCTCATATGTATGCATGTCCACATTATTGCTTACTCTCAACAAACTATCAGATACTTGGGCAATATTTTACCTAACAAGTCATTAAGTTTAGATTCCAAACATTCAAATTTACTGTCAAACTTTTCTTCTACTTCATTAAAAACCTTAGTAATAAGGGTTTCCAGTAAATTTTCATCCAGTATGGTATTTGTTTGACTATTATTTCTATTTCGCTGACTCATATTTTTCTACGTGTATGGTATCCTATAACCGAATGGCTGAACTTTACTGGATTTGGTAATATTGTTTGTTCTTAATTGAAAGTAAGTTCAAACTTGATTTCACTTACAGTGGATACACACTTTATATTTAATTCAATCGTGTCCCTCGCAATCAATTAATAACTTCTTGCAACTGAGTTACAAGTGTAAGTTTCAGGAGCGCACACACATACGTCTACCTTCTACGAACGATCATCACATACATATATATCGTTCTATCGTGCTGTCAGCCGTCACCCTTCACTCCCAGAGGTTGGTGGTCTCATTAGTGAGAATTACCATCCAACAGTGGCTGATGGTGGGCTGGTCCCAGGCGCAGGCGTTACAATCTCCCCCTTTGCTACACGAACCGTCCCGGGAGTAGGAGTAAAATGTCTATAGGCAACAAGAGCACTTCGGTAGGGTTAAGCGTCGACGTTGTTGAACTTCTCTAGTCTGGTTGGAAGGTGTAGGATCCTCGTCATCAGAAAAAGTTGTTGGGTCCTTGGGGTCGTAGGACGGATCTGCGGTTACTTTCGAAACAGAGTCGTCTGGGAGATGGGCTAACTCAGATGTGCTAGATGTTGGTTTTCGTAGCGATAGTACTGGGACAGAATGGTCAGTGGTTTCTGCTTCTTGAAAGGGTGTCAAGGCCGAGACGTGGTATTTCCCTAGTGGCACTTCGGGTTTCTGTGGGGATGACACTTCGTAGGTAGTCGGGGTGACGACCTTGGTAACTATGTATGGCCCGTCTTTTCTCGGAGCGAACTTTGAAAAGAAGGAATTTCCGGATTTACTTAAGGCATGCACATCTACGAGAACGTTATCATTGACCTGAACACTTATGTCGCGTCGCATTTTATCAGCAGATGCCTTATGTCGGTCTTGCTGCGATTCACTACTTTCGCGGGCCGCGTGCAGGGTGTCACTTAGAGTTTTTGAATAGGGGGTTATCTCCGGCATGAAATTGTCAATCTTAAGGATTGCGCGGGAATCTCGTTGTACATCATTCGGGGTGCGCAACTCGCGACCGAATGTGAGGTAGGCGGCACTATACCCGGTCGACTGTGATCGGGCAGAGTTCATAGCAAATCTAACGGCGGGGATACGATCTTTCAATCCACTTGTAACCGTCGGTTGATTCAGGAAGGGGTCGAAATAAGTCAATAAAGAGAGTTTCAAAGCGTTGAGCTTGAACTGGGGTTTGGAGTAGTTCAGCTGGTTTTAGATTAGTAGCCTTGTAACGCTGGCAGTCAATGCATTTTGCGACGTAATCTGTCACTGTTTTCCGCATACCTGCCAGTAGTAGCGATTAGCTATTCTAATGTGTATTCTATGTAATGAGTCGGTATAATCCATTACAATATATACAGTGTAATGAATATTTGGTCACCACTGTAATAACCGCTGTGGTCGTTTAGAGTTCACAGCCCTCCGTTACCAGTGTATGACAACCTTTGGATCTCTATTTCCTTGAATTTTGCAGCGTGCTGTCACCAGTGCCGTATGGCACAATTAGAGCCAGGAATCCCCTTGTGGGTAACCTCGGTGGAAGTGGTTTCCTGGCACGAGCGGACAAGGTCTCCGTGGGGCCTCTTGGGCTTATACAATGTGCCAAACCTGAGTTCTAAGGTAGGTCGCGTCAACCCGTTCAATCCTGCTGGTCCGAGGGTAGGGGTTGTTTATAAAGGAAACAGACTGGGTGGATAATATGTACATATATATTACAAACACAAAATGATTAAGTACAGTAATTTAACCCTGGTTGGGACAAAATAAAAGTTACTCGGAGGAGAATGTCCCGGTACAAAACATTAGCAATTAATTAGGAAAAAAATGTCTTTCATAATCTGGAAGTAGTTTCTCCTTATTATGAAAAAAGTAAATGATGTCTTGCATATGACTATCCCTGTATAAGGTATGAGAAAAAATTAATATGACTCGGACAAAACGTCTTCCATAATCTGAAAGTAGTCTTTCCTGATTATGACATAGATAGAAGATATCTGCCGTATGAATATCCCTGTATAATATAAGAAAGTAACTATCAGGACTAGTGCAAAAAGTCTTTCGAAATCTGAAGGTAATCTGACCTGGTTATGATATAAATAAGATATTTCTTACATATGAATATCCCTGTATAATATAAGAAAGTAACTATTAGGACTAGTAAAATAAGTCTTTCGTAACCTGAAGGTAATCTGACCTGGTTATGATATAAATAAGATATTTCTCACATATGAATATCCCTGTATAATATAAGAAAGTAACTATCAGGACCAGTAAAATAAGTCTTTCGGAACCTGAAGGTAATCTGACCTGGTTATGATATAAATAAGATATTTCTTACATATGAATATCCCTGTATAATCTTTAAACTCCCTTGACTGAAATTAAGGGGTTCCCCTGGATCATTAAATCGATTGCAAATCGTACTATTTCCTAAATATGTTAGGTGAGGGGCTCAAATGTCAATAGTGCACTTAATATGACCAGGAAATGTATCTTTGGACACCCAGTCAAATCAAATAAATGTCAATACGATATTTGTTCAAAAAAATAAATATAATGACAGAGAAAAAACTTACGTTTTGAAATATCACAAATCACAACAAAACAATATCACTGTTCATGTACGGGCCGTCGAAGATGGGGGAGTGTCAGGCCATACGGTACCTGATCACTCTATGAGGGTTAGTTCCTCACTGCCTCTGTTACCTTATTTTCTGTTATTTATTTCAGAAGATTTGGGACGAGGATTGTTATTAAAAACATCAACTGTAGTTGTGTTATTTAATTTCCTTCGTGTTGCCCTTGTCTCATATTATTTATTTTCGTAATTGAAAGTTAATTTTCAATTAATTTCTTTATACTAAGTTGCAAGATTTGTCTATATTTTTGATAAACAAACCATCGTGTGTTTTGTTATCGACCTTGTCGGTTGTGTAAATTGTTTGTTTAAATTCTTTTCTGTCTAGGTCAACTTTTGTTTTTATATTAAGTTGAATTCGAGTTATTTTATAATAAAGAAAATTATATCTATATAAGGTGTCCCTAAATTTTCCTTTGCCATATTTCGTGTTTATTACAATAGGTCTTATCTACACCATAGTGTCCGGCTAAGGCAGAGTTATGGTATTCTGCTAAGATATTAGCTACTTGCGTTTTAGGTACTACTTGTTGGGCTTCCTAGCCATCCGAATCTGGATGATATTTCAATAGAACTCCTCTGATCATCAGGTATCCGCGCTCGGACCAGCGTTTGTAATCCACATTGTCCCGGTCGGGGTTTTCGAATGAATCTATGATTTTCTTAAGATCAGGATCATCTAAGTTTTCCTGTCTTGTTTCATTGAGGGGTACTCCTGGTAGACGTGACAACAGCGCGCTAGCTTGGCTAATAAAGATATCAGTTTTTTCATTGCCCTGTTCACGCGAAAATAGTTCTCTATAAATCTGATACGCGGGCTGAGGATAACCGTATGCATGCCTTAAGGATTCCAAAGCTTCGTCGAAAGTTGTGATCGATGCTTTGATTCCCTGCCACGTAGTAGCTACAGCATCATTGAGTAGCATGCTGAGGCCTTTCACTGCATGTTCATCTGATATATAAAGACATTCTTTATATACTGAGATTTCATCAATGAATGCTTCGATATCTTCATTCGCATTTCCGCAAAATCTATGTTTGCATGCTGAGTAATTAGAATTTGTACTTACAGTTATTCCACTTGGTTGACTTTGAGGTATACCTACTGTTTGTATACTAGTAATAAGGTTTTGTAGCATCTCAGTGGTCATTACCACTTGTTGAATTTGATTTACTGCTGGATCTATGTCTGGCATTATTGTATATATATATATATATATATATATATATATATATATATATATATATATATATATATATATAAAACTAGTGAATATTGGGGATTGCAGCAAAAAATTGGAAAAGATATACTCTTAGCGGAAAATGTCCAAGCTTTCGAGGATGTTTGTCCTCATCATCAGGGAAACTAGAATGAAAAAACAACAGTTAAATACTGTGGTCAAAGAGAATAATTAAAAATGAAATTCACAACCACGTGTGTACTTACCTCCGAAGTGAGGTTAGATTCCATAAAGATGTAAAATCGTAAACTACAAGTCGTAAATTGTGGAATATTTAAGTAGGAATTGAACCAACGGCCTAATCAATCGTGTCATAGCAACAATTGTAATTGTCGCAGCATTTTATAAAATAAAACCATTTATTTCATCTTCGTGTGTCACCACACCAAACGCCGGCGAGGAAATCATATATTTTGCCTCCAAAAGGGAAGTGGCAAGAGACAAACAGTGTTACCAACGTCAACAATGAGCTGTGGGACAATGCCACTATTTTCGTAATGGTAGCTGTAGGGCTAACAATTGGTGTAATGAGAAGATGTAATATTGTTGAAAAGAGGAAGAGAGAAAGAAAATGTGAGACAGAGCCAGGAGAACGCTCTCATTTTTATTATGTTTAGAGTGCGTAGAGAACATCACTTCGTTTGGACTAACACAAAGGAAGAAAAGAGAAGACAACAGAAAAGAATATTAATATGTAATAATAAATATAGTAATTAAGTAATTTAATAGTTCTCCAATCTGAATGTATCTGCCAACACCAATACACTCAAAATTAGGTTTAATTAATTATTTGTTTACTTGAATGTATCTACCAACACCAATACATTCAAAGTAAGTTTATTATTATTATTATTGAATTAAAGTAATAAGGGTGGTGTTGTCAGGAGCAACATAGTTATTTCCCACCACTTGATGTGCAAAATTAGTATCTAAGGACAACAAAAATGAGTAGATCTCACTTAAGTGATCAATATCAGTTTTCCTGTTAATTACATTATTGTTTTGTGAAATAAAAGCCATTTCCAAGAATGATCTTTTCGTTTTGTTAGACTCAGTCGCTAACACCTTCACAGCCTCATAATTCATCTGATGATCAAGAGAATTTACATGAAAAGCTAACGCGCACCTCTCTGGGTGTAATCTAGCATCACTCTTATGTGAAACTATACGGCTAGATAGAGATCTTAAAGTCTGTCCGATATATTGTTTATCACAATCTCTGCAAGGAATACTGTACACCACATTAGTAAGTGAAGTCAAGGGGTCTTTATCTTTAACTCTAGAGTAAATCGATCTGATTGAAAGAACAGTTTTATTAGCAATTTTAAAATCACCACATGAACGGAGCAATCTGGCAAGTCTCGGAGTTATGTCCCTCATATATGGCAAAGTAGCGAAAACCGGTCGAGAAGGGGACACATCAGTTCCAACATCCGTCTGGGCTAAGTTAGGATGGCTATCTTCATGCAACAAATCCACAGCATTAGATGTGCTGAATAATATCTTATTCAATAAAGGTCTTGGATAAGAGTTATCCAAGAAAAGGTTAAGTAAAATATTAAGATTTTTATTATGAAAAACATTATTTGAAATTCTGAGTACTCTCTGCTTCATTTGTTTAACCAAATTCACTTTCATGGAATGTTTGTGGTAGGAGTGATAATTAAGATATCTACCAGAGCTGCATGGCTTCCTGTACCAATCTATAATAATTATATTGTTGTTACGAATAAATTTTGTATCTAAGAAAGGTACGGAATTCTCGAAGTCTTCCATTTCGATTGTGAATTGGATATTAGGATCAAAGCTATTAAATCGAGAAGGCCTTGATGAACTTCTGGATACATTTAATAGCTTTGATCCTAATATCCAATTCACAATCGAAATGGAAGACTTCGAGAATTCCGTACCTTTCTTAGATACAAAATTTATTCGTAACAACAATATAATTATTATAGATTGGTACAGGAAGCCATGCAGCTCTGGTAGATATCTTAATTATCACTCCTACCACAAACATTCCATGAAAGTGAATTTGGTTAAACAAATGAAGCAGAGAGTACTCAGAATTTCAAATAATGTTTTTCATAATAAAAATCTTAATATTTTACTTAACCTTTTCTTGGATAACTCTTATCCAAGACCTTTATTGAATAAGATATTATTCAGCACATCTAATGCTGTGGATTTGTTGCATGAAGATAGCCATCCTAACTTAGCCCAGACGGATGTTGGAACTGATGTGTCCCCTTCTCGACCGGTTTTCGCTACTTTGCCATATATGAGGGACATAACTCCGAGACTTGCCAGATTGCTCCGTTCATGTGGTGATTTTAAAATTGCTAATAAAACTGTTCTTTCAATCAGATCGATTTACTCTAGAGTTAAAGATAAAGACCCCTTGACTTCACTTACTAATGTGGTGTACAGTATTCCTTGCAGAGATTGTGATAAACAATATATCGGACAGACTTTAAGATCTCTATCTAGCCGTATAGTTTCACATAAGAGTGATGCTAGATTACACCCAGAGAGGTGCGCGTTAGCTTTTCATGTAAATTCTCTTGATCATCAGATGAATTATGAGGCTGTGAAGGTGTTAGCGACTGAGTCTAACAAAACGAAAAGATCATTCTTGGAAATGGCTTTTATTTCACAAAACAATAATGTAATTAACAGGAAAACTGATATTGATCACTTAAGTGAGATCTACTCATTTTTGTTGTCCTTAGATACTAATTTTGCACATCAAGTGGTGGGAAATAACTATGTTGCTCCTGACAACACCACCCTTATCACTTTAATTCAATAATAATAATAATAAACTTACTTTGAATGTATTGGTGTTGGTAGATACATTCAAGTAAACAAATAATTAATTAAACCTAATTTTGAGTGTATTGGTGTTGGTAGATACATTCAGATTGGAGAACTATTAAATTACTTAATTACTATATTTATTATTACATATTAATATTCTTTTCTGTTGTCTTCTCTTTTCTTCCTTTGTGTTAGTCCAAACGAAGTGATGTTCTCTACGCACTCTAAACATAATAAAAATGAGAGCGTTCTCCTGGCTCTGTCTCACATTTTCTTTCTCTCTTCCTCTTTTCAACAATATTACATCTTCTCATTACACCAATTGTTAGCCCTACAGCTACCATTACGAAAATAGTGGCATTGTCCCACAGCTCATTGTTGACGTTGGTAACACTGTTTGTCTCTTGCCACTTCCCTTTTGGAGGCAAAATATATGATTTCCTCGCCGGCGTTTGGTGTGGTGACACACGAAGATGAAATAAATGGTTTTATTTTATAAAATGCTGCGACAATTACAATTGTTGCTATGACACGATTGATTAGGCCGTTGGTTCAATTCCTACTTAAATATTCCACAATTTACGACTTGTAGTTTACGATTTTACATCTTTATGGAATCTAACCTCACTTCGGAGGTAAGTACACACGTGGTTGTGAATTTCATTTTTAATTATTCTCTTTGACCACAGTATTTAACTGTTGTTTTTTCATTCTAGTTTCCCTGATGATGAGGACAAACATCCTCGAAAGCTTGGACATTTTCCGCTAAGAGTATATCTTTTCCAATTTTTTGCTGCAATCCCCAATATTCACTAGTTTTATTCCTAACTAGTCAGCAAAGACTATCTTTCTTCTATATATATATATATATATATATATATATATATATATATATATATATATATATATATATATATATATATATATATTGGCACTAATAGGTACTGAAGTGATTCTTCTAGATCGCATAAACATGCGAGTAACTTCCAATTTAATTCACCGTCGAGGAACTGAGGTAATCCAGTGTCCACCAGGTGTATGGTTTTTCTGCGCACTAACTATCTTCTACTTTAAAGCAGCACGTTGGGAGCCATTTGTTGCGGGTTCTGATGAGGGTAAAATAATAACGGGACGTACTTTACCCAAACTAAATATATATTGTCCTATTTTAACAAAGTAAAAGTAATATATTAATTCTCGAAGTGTGTATATATCGTTCTACCGCACTGTCAGCCGTCACCCTTCACTCCCAGATGTAGGTAGTCTCATTAGTGAGAATTACCATCCAACAGTGGCTGATGGTGTCCTGGTCCTAGGCGCAGGCGTTACAATATAATAATTCAGAGTAAAACAATAAATAAATGATAGGTATTGTGCTGTGACCACGAATTAACAATTTTAACATCGACGACCGAAATCACCGAAGCAAGGTACCGCACTAACACAATAGTAGCTAAAGCTAAAGTCACTCGCCGCTTCTGTGTACCTGAGTTTGATGCGTGTTAGTGTGAGTAGAAGGAATTAGTCATCTCAAGGTATTGGCAACCTATTTAGGAACGTGGATAGTTTTTTATCAAACAAATATACCTGATAGGTTCACACTAACGCTATTCGACCAGCACTTTGATTGAATTATTTTTTTTAGACAAACGTCAAGGTTTTTGTTTATATTTCTAGCTGAACTTCGTCGACTGGCGTAGATATTCAACTAGATAAATAGTCTTAATTCGACAAAATTAATGTCGAAATTAATTATTTATTATGTACAAATTTTTAAGAATGGTACAAAGTTATGATGTTGAACTTCGGTGGGTTCAGATCGGAAGATTTGATGAATATTCACTTGGCTCGTATAGAAACTAAGTAACGAAGTGCTAGACTAAGTATCTCTGATTGTTTAACTTTGAGTGAAGTTACTTCGATATGTAACGACGACTCGATGAACTCGATTGAGTGTTGAACTGATTTCGTTTTTAAGTTGTAAGCTCGCTTCGATGAGTATAAGAACTAACTTTGTTATCGAGAGTCGAACTCGCTTCGATGAGTGTAAAAAATTTGTTATTGGGCGTTGAGCTCAATTCGATGAGTGTAAAATTCGCGTCAATGAGTAGTAGAACTTTGTTATTGAGCGTTGAGCTCGATTCGATGAGTGTAAAACTCGCGTCGATGAGTAGTAATACTAACTCTGTTATTGAGCGTTGAGCTCGATTCGATGAGTGTGTAAAACTCGCGTCGATGAGTAGTAGAACTGATGAGTGTAAAAAACTGATTTCTTCACGCTGTGAGACGTGTTAAATAGATATCTGCAAGGGACGGGTTTACACGTGGATTGGGTTGACCAAACGAAAATAAATATTTCCTATTTGCCAGTATCATTGGACTCGTCGGGTTCATCGACAAGAATCAACAATGGATGCCTGCAATAGATATTTCAATTTCTATTGAATAGTCCAGTAGCAATTGTAATTTTTTACTCAGAAAGGTTATTCAAACATTTCTCACAAATCTGACGATCGTCGACCATAAAAATTCACGAACGAGTGACAATAAATTTAGGGTTTTTACAATACAATAGATAATCGTGTGAAACGTGACATTTTCCTAACTTCTTAACTATAGGATTTCAATGCGACAATATGTCGACTTTCAAAAATGTGCTATTTCTATGCTCAAACAAAACTATTTACAATTATTATTGCAAAACGTAATATTTTAAAGGTATTTAACAAAAGCTGGGAATAAAGTGTAACTACACTTTGAATTTACAACAATAGAAAAGATCTTATCAATTATTTAACACCTTTTTACATCGTTAGCAACTGAAATTAATTTACGCTTTAAATATATACAATGACGAAAGAAGTAACATACATATATCTTACATATTTCTAAAAGCATCGTAAACAATAAAGTTCAAGATTTTATAATCCTGAACCGTCAACTTGTAATTTTCTAACATACTCACTTCTATATGTCTCCCGGCCTATTAGTCCAGAATCTCCTACTTTTTACATTCCTCATATCTGTTCTTATACCTATAATACATTTCATTTTCAACATTCAGGTAATTATTATTTGATCCACCTTGAAGAGTCCCAACAATAAACCATTTTAATATAATTTCATAGCCCTTCTATATCAAAAGCACGAGCTGAGATCCATCCCTGCCCTACAATAACATGTTTCTTGCCTCTCTAGGGGCAATAAATTCTTCGTCGTACGCGATCTAACGACATGAAACTTCTCTTACTTTACCGGATTTATCGGCCCTACAATCATTTACGGTTGTCGGAGACTTTTCGGCATTTTTTACCAATGTGACGATTGATTTGATGATCTGACATCTGGCAATAATGTGTATCGCTCGGGTTAAAAAAAATTAATTTGATGACTGAAATTGACGGCGTATTAGGTGAACAAAACTTCACTCCAAATTTTTTATGCGTGGTTGTATACGGAAACATTTATTACATAGTACAATCAGTAAAATTGAACTCAAAATAAACATGAACCATTGTTCGATAAAGAACCCCGCCCTTTTCTAATGGCGTTCCGTCAAATGTAATAAATTTTGAATATGATGTTGTACTCGACTTGTTGACCAAAAGTGTCCACGGGACCAATTCAATCCTATGACTAGTTTTCAAAATACAGGGTGTTAAAGTCGTGGAAATCCATATTTTTTGAAACTACGTAACTTGATTAAAAAGAAAAAAATAACCATTTTTAGTTCATTGTAGCATTTATATGTCCTTGTCTAACGCAAACGTACACATAAATAGTTACATCAGGGGGAGTTTTTGAAATTCTGGGAGAATGTGATATGGAATGAAAACATGATCTAAAATAAAAACTTACATAATGTTTACTGTTCTGATATTATATAAACTCATTTTACATTATGTGTATACAGGGTGATTGTTAATTCATCCACACAAAGGCGTTTCTTTAAAAATAAAAAATTACACTCTGTATATTAGGGAATTTGTTGATTATATTGATTATGCATTTAATAACTAGAAAACAATAGTTCTCATGGAATACAGGGTGATAGAGACATCTAATTCGTTTTTGATGCAGCAATAATTAAAGAAATATTCCATTTTCAGAATCATCCTATAATTTTCTATTCGATCCGTCAAAATGTATTATCTATTCATTTTTGTAATTAGTTTTAAGCAATTGATAACTTCATATAATTTCATAATTTTAGTATGATGCGTTTTTGAGATTCCAATATATGTATATAGTGAACCATATTAAATATCGGCCATGGAGCTAGAATCTATCGGTTAAATAGGAAGAAACAAAAATGCAAGGGGATAAAAATATTTATTTAATATTTTTAATGTGCACAGTAGTTTGTTATGGATTTGGTATCTTCTAAAGGCATTATTTTAGTAAATGGTAAATATTTTTTCATGAAATATCTGGAACCTTTTCAATATTTTCAGGTAGAATTCTGTCATGTGCATCATCAATATAAGTTAATAGTTTGATTGAT
Source organism: Galeruca laticollis (assembly GCA_963921935.1). Taxonomy (NCBI): domain Eukaryota; kingdom Metazoa; phylum Arthropoda; class Insecta; order Coleoptera; family Chrysomelidae; genus Galeruca; species Galeruca laticollis. Next base: position 72,728,843 of record OY998182.1, read on the forward strand.
GGAAACTTAACATGTTCTTGATGCCTGGCAAAACCAAGGAACCATATAACACTTGCTACATGAGCACGTGTTCCTAGGGTTCTAGACCTGACCTGCAAGTACAGAAATATCCCAAGATTAATTGCTCTTCATCGTCATCATTAGGATCTCTATAAACTACTCACAGCATATGTTCAGTATTATTTCTAAATCTAGAATATAGCGGGAATCTTAAAAAGTTCGGTTCTTCTACGTGTTCATCGATCTGTAAAATATAATCTTCCTTTCCTTGTAATTTATCCTGGATATAAGAACTGGCAAAATGAACATGATACGGACCTGTTAAATTTTTTAAATATTCTTGTGATAAATGTGGAAATATTGGTACATGCCTGTGATTTAATCGAGTCCATTGACCATGTCGTCCTCCAAGATTTTCTTGTTCTACTCGCGCCTGAACAATATTTACATCTTCAGAATTAGTTAACATTTGATTTGCTAACTCCACTGTTCCAGGTATTGCTATTAAAGGATGGAATTATTGAGTAAGGCGCCAGTAATAGAATAAAACTTCCGTAGTTTTGCTGCGTGAATTACGCTAATTCGTCCAGAAAAAAAAATTAAAAATGGATTCTAAATGTCCATTTCTGGCCTCTACTATCCAGCCGTATTCGCTTCGAACGTTGTTAGTTGAGGTCGATTTCTGGGTAAAAATGGTGGCATATGATAGTGTAGACCTAGTTCTACTATCAACGGAATAGAGTCTCTGTATCCCCTATCTAATATCACCACGTCACCTTCAGAAAACCAATAATAACTAAAATATATCCGTCAGTAGCACATATAATTTCAGGTTTCAGTAAATGTTTACTTTTGTGAAAACAATAAGACTGTCGCAGTGTCGGGAAATTGCTGCTTTTTCCTATTTCATTATAGGTGCAATCTATATATGCTATAGCTTTAGGAATATCAGGAGTAGGATTGTACAATTGATTAATAGATGGAGATACATGGTTGTTGATATAATCCTCCCTTGCAATTGAATCGCACCCTATGTGGTTTGGTACAAATCTATGTTGCAAGGAAGTTTTTACAATAGAAATTATTGTTCTAGTTGTTTGCCTGGAACCGTAGTTGAAAAGTATGTTCAAAAAATTAGGAACGTCAATAAATCTTTTTTATATATATTTCTCATATTTCCACCATGCTCAATCGAGTCACAAAATTCATACAATTACAAAAAATTATTTCTGGAAAGCGATGTTAGGGATTTGAACTCCTCGTCACTAAAACTGTTTATATCTTCCCAGTTTCTGACTTGGCGATTTTCATGGGCCATATCTCTTAAACCTTGAAGAAACATATTTGTCATTGTGTAAGGTTTATTTATAAAATTCAAACCCTCTTGTAATTGGGGCAATAAAAAACCACGATCATCCAAATGGTGACTACAAATTCTTAAAAAATCGGGTATATATATATGTTACACGCAACAAAAACGTCAACTCTATCCTTTAAAGTTACTCGTTGAAGGTTTACTCTTGTTTCACATATTATGCAGGAGTGGCTTGTAGCAGGTGATAAAACATTTAACCGTAGGTAATTATTATTATTTTCTATATGCAAAAGCCATATTATAATATCTCTACATAACAATTAATGTTAAAGTGACAATGACAATGAGGATGACATTTCTAACGCACTTCATTTGTTTTCACAGCACACTTGTTTAGAATATATAGAAAATAATTAAGAGATTCTGGTATGGAATGAAAAATGGTCAAAAATAAAGTTACATAGAGTTTACTGTTTTGACATATAAACTCATTTCACATTATATGTATACAGAGTGATTGCTAATTCATCCATAGAAAGGCGTTTCTTAAAAAAAATTACACCCTGTATATTAAGGAATTTGTTAATAATATTGATTATGGAGTAATAAATAAATACCTAGATAACCATACTTTATATGAAATACAAGCTAATACTCACGTCTAATTCGTTTTAGATGCAGCAACAATTAAAGAAATATTTATTTTTCAGATTCACCCTATATTTTTCAATTCGATCCGTCAAACTGTACGATCTATTTATTTTTGTCATTAGCTGTAAGCAATTAATACCTTCGTATAATTTTAGTATGATCCTTTTTTGAGATTCCAATATACAGGGTGATTCATAACTATTGGGACATAGACTAAGGGTAGATTGTTTGGACCAAAATATGGCGATAGCACCGAATAACCGCAATAAAATATTTTTGTGGAAAAAGATAAACGGCGTTGAAGTTGAATTTTTTTTCGTTTTTTGCTAATAATTTCACTGTATATTTATCGATTGTTATCAAAATCGGCACAGATGCATAATTTTATACTGGCAATAATATTACTTTTCCGCCCAACCTTTCTATATGTGAGAAAAGTATTGATTTACCCCAAAAAAAGTTGGAATTTAGAATTTTTTTTAGTTATTTTTACGTTTTCCATCAACAACAACACGAAAAAACGGTTTTTAGAAAAAAAATCCTGTGTGTATGTCGTCGTCGTCGTCGTTGTAGTCGGCCACTTTTCCTTACATGTCTTGTTAGCAAAATACAGCCTAGGACTGCAATAAGTCAGCAATTTCATAATTGGGTATTGTTAAGAACATGTCACAGATGATCCCTATTGATTTTCAGTTCACCAGAGCCAGTACAACGGGTGCTATGGTACTTGAAGTACGACATTTTGTAATTTTTTGAGAAATTTCAGTTTGTTAGCACGATTCAGCCTCCGCAGTTCAACAAGTCACCAATTTTATGATTGAATATTATTCAGGGCATCTCACTTATGAACCCTATTGATTTTCAGCTCACCGGGGCCAATACAGCAGGTGCTACAGTACTTTAAGTACGATATTTTTGTCATTTTTGGAGAAGTTTCAGTTTGTTAGCACGATACAGCCTCCAGAGAGTATACGATTGATCAATTTTATGATTGAATATTGTTCAAGGTGTCTCACAGATGCACTCTATTGATTTTCAGTTGACTAGGGCGAGTATAGCAGGTCCTATAAATCCAGATATACTGAATTTTTGGTTATTTTTGGAGAAATTTCGGTTTGTTAGCACGATACATCCCCCGAAGTGTATACAAGTAACAGTTTTATGATAGAATATTATTCAGGGCCACGGATGCGGAAAAGTTAGTTTTAATCCTTAAAACCGTTTATTTTATGTATTATTTGATAATTTGTTACAGGGGGAGCCTCATGAAGAATTTCTGATGATGAAAATGACTGGTAACTTTTTTTGACGAAACTTTTTAGTGATTTTTATTAGCAAAAATCACCAAATAACATCATTTCTACGTAATATTGGTACTCTTGTTCAAACACGATATTCTCATTCGTTTTCGAGAGAAACGTAATTGAACAGTTCAGAGTATCGGAAGGGGATTTCAAATATTATAACTCACAAATGGTTATTATACTCGTACATGAATGGATATGTCTGATATTACTTTTCCGCCCAACCTATCTTATTAATATGCGAGAAAAGTATTGGTTTACCCCAAAAAAAGTTGGAATTTTGAAAAAAATTTTTGAGTTATTTTTACGTTTTCCATCAACAACAACACGAAAAAATGGTTTTTAGAAAAAAAATCCTGTGTGTATGTCGTCGTCGTCGTTGTCGTCGGCCACTTTTTCTTACATGTCTTGTTAGCACGATACAGCCTCCGGAGTGTAATAAGTCACCAATTTTATGATTGAATATTGTTAAGGACATGTCACAGATGAACCCTATTGATTTTCAGCTTACCAGATCCAGTACAACGGGTGCGATGGTACTTGAAGTACGAAATTTTGTCATTTTTTGAGAAAATTCAGTTTGTTAGCACGATACAGCCTCCGGAGTTCAACAAGTCACCAATTTCATGATTTAATATTACTCAGGACATCTCACAGATAAACCCTATCGAATTTGAGCTCACCCGAGCCAATACAACAGGTGCTACAGTACTTTAAGTACGATATTTTTGTCATTTTTGTAGAAGTTTCAGTTTGTTAGCACGATACAGCTTCCGGAGTATATACAAGTGACCAATTTTATGATTGGATATTATTCAGAGCATCTCAAAGATGTACCCTATTTATATTCAGCTCACTAAAGCCAGTACAACGGGTGCTATGGTACTTGAAGTACCAAATTTTTGTCATTTTGGAGAATTTTCAGTTTGTTAGCACGATACAGCCTCTTGAGAGTATATGATTGATCAATTTTGATTGAATATTGTTCACGGTGTCTCACAGATGTATCCTATTGATTTTCAGTTGACTACAGCGAGTACAGCGGGTCCTATAAATCCAGATATATTACATTTTTGGTTATTTTTGGAGAAATTTCGGTTTGTTAGCACAATACATTCCCCGAAGTGTATACAAGTAACAATTTTATGAAAGAATATTATTCAGGGCCACAGATGCGGGAAAGTTAGTTTTAATCTGTAAAACCGTTTATTTAATGTGGTTCACTATATACATATATTGGAATCTCAAAAACGCATCATACTAAAATCATGAAATTATATGAAGTTATCAATTGCCTAAAACTAATTACAAAAATAAATAGATCGTACATTTTGACGGATCGAATTGACAAATAGAGGGTGATTCTGAAAAGGGAATATTTTTTTAATTATTGCTGCATCTAAAACGAATTAGATGTCTCTATCACCCTGTATTCCATATATGTAACTGAGAACCACCATGTATATGTTTACATTTTGAACTATTTATGTGTACGTTTGCGTTAGACTAGGACATATTATTGCTACAATCAACTAAAAATGCTTATTTTTTTCGTTTTAATCTAGTTACGTAGTTTCAAAAAATATGGATTTCTTGAATTTAACACTATTTTAAAAACTAGTCATAGGAGTGGATTGGTCCCATGGACTCAACAAGTCGAGTACCACATCATATTAAAAATTTATTACTTTTGATGGAACTCCACTTTGTCATTAGAAAAGGGCGTGGTCTTTTCTCAAATATAGATTTAACAAAAACCTTAATTTCATACTCCCGTATATCATATTATCGGGTTACAGGAAAAGGTTACGTCAAATAGCAAATAAATAGGACCTATGACAATAAAATCCATAATTGCTATTTGTGAGTAGTCCGCCAATATGTTTTCATAAATATAATACCAGAAGAGGAATAATTTTGTCGGCAAAATTTTCCAAAGGTATAAAAGTTTGTTGCTTGGCAATTTCGCTAATGAGATTCTGGACAAAATTACGAGCCGTGAGGCGACTGATTTTATCAAAAATATCATGAGCGAAATTGCCGAAAGACAACAAACTTGAATAAGACCTTGAGAAAAAGTTTGACTATAGAATTTTTTCTCATGTGGTCTTCGACATGACTATTTTACGAGAAAGGACAAAAAACAATAAAATTAGACAATGGAGTCGAATCCTTATAGGAAATAATGCACTCTGCAGTTCATTGCTCCGTTGCCTCTCCAAGCAAGTTCAAAAGAGAATAAGTGAAATAATTTTTTCTGAAGGCTGTCTGGGGTGTATTCGTCACTTTTATCATTCCCAATATCTCTTGTGGTGTAAGGGCTTTCGAACTTTATTTTTTGTTCTCTTGGTTACCTTGAAGATGTTTTCGTTTTAAGCCCCTTTTCTTCTTTTTTTGCGTCCATTGCTCGAGAAAGGTGATACAGCAGAATTTGTCACTGAAACAAACCAATTCACAATCGGTTTCACCGGCAACGTGGACGCCGCCTACGAAGAAGCCCAACCAACCCACATGTTCTGTCGAACTTATCAGTTCACCAGTATTAACACTGGGAAGTATATTACATCTTTTTCTATCGAAACAAATATTATTTATGAAAATAAATTAACTCTAATTTTAGATTCCAAATCGACCGAAGCCACACCCACTAGACGACGGAAGGAAATTTAGCACTTGGGTAAATATAAAATTTCCTGAAAGCTAATAAGTCAGGAAACCTTTAGCTAGCGGGGCAACTCCCTCCTGAAGTGAGTCGGCTGTCGGTGTTAGCTTTCACCCCCATATCCTAACACTACACACACAAACTAGCAAAATGTCCTCTAGACAAATACGCGGTAGTGAAACTGCCAAACCCTCTTCAAGCCACTCCAAATTCACTATCTCTCGAGCAATACTCGACCAAATCAACCCCGTCCACGCCAATTTCAATCCAGAAGCCGCCAAAGCCCACAACGAATCCTTCAACACCCCGCTAGCCGCTTACCCTCACAACACACCTCCAATAAAACTAACACTTACTCAATACCCTCTACTCAAACATCCTCAAAACAAACACCAAAACGGACTTCCTTCATATCCCTACCAGATTTCATGCTTCCTCCGTACGATCCCTATCTCCCACCCCTTCAATCTTTCGACAACCCTCCATTTCCGACGAGGAAATCACCCCCGTAGGAAAAACCAAACCCCGACCTACTCCAACCCCTACCCCTTTCAACAATCCTACATCAACCCAAACCCTACACCTTAGAAACGTTCCTCTTCCATATTCCTTCCAAAAATCCCTTTTCAACCTCTTAAACACCTACGAACTCCTAAACATTTCTCAGCAAAAACCATAATTCTACTGGTGATACCAACATCACCATCAACATTATCCATTCCACTGAACGTCCACCTCGTCACACCCACATTTTCATTCGTCTGCAGCAATGCAGACGCATTGATCCCTCTCGATGAATTTGAAAAAATCTTTCACGATCAAAAATTCCCGTTGAAATCTGGCGAATCATCGTTAAAACCACTAACAAGCCAACTTCTATGTTCCGAATTATAACAGACTCCGAATCTTCATACCACCACGCCCTCTCCTCAGGCTTCACACTTCAGAGCCTCCCACATCAGTGCGAGCCATCTAATGCCAACCCACTACCCTAAGTCCCCAAATATTGCAACCGTTGCACTCAAACCGGACAGTCTTCCGAAGCTTGTCCGTTTAAACCGATCTGTCCATCTTGCGGTCAAACCGGCCACCGCCCTGAAAAATGCCCGAAGTCTGAAACCCTAACCTGCACATATTGCGGTAGTCCTCACCCCGCCTTCCACCTTCGCTGACCCCACAGACTAGCCACCCCGAAAAACCCACAAGAGACCACTCCAGTGACACTGGGAAAGCCACAAGTTCTTTATGACCTTTCAACAGACACGGAAATCATAATCCAAATCCTCACTATCACACTAATGAACGCCATCCCCAATTCCAGAGACATGATAGCTGATACTCTTCGTCACCTAATTCCGTCCTTTTATCGACACAACTGCTCTATAACACACATATGCAGGCATGCTCACTTCGGTTTCACTCCCTTCAGTAGTGAAAGTGACTCCACTTGAATCATCGACCCCCCTCCCCCCGTCAGTATAACAGGTTTTCTGTGGTTCCACTGTAGCTTGGTGAATTCATTCTCTAGCCAAATGGACCGATATAGGCAATAATACAGCCGCAGCTGTACCTGTTTCTATTTACTTGACGATGATTATCGCTTCGTAACCACCTCACCTAGTATAATATATTCAACTCACGCAAACTACTCTCCTCGAATTCGAAAAGTCAGCCACCATAGCCCGATAAGTTTCTATACACCTTTCTAGGGGCTTCCTAGTCACTTTTAAAATAAAAATTCAGAATCCTGAATTCCACGCACAAAATTCTTACCAATAACTCTCAAAACATCGGAGTCACCCAAACCCCCTAATCCAACGTCTAGTTTCAAAATTTTCAATACCCACCTCATCTACTCACTATCTATCCGCCTGCCAAATCCAATCAATTCTAGACACCTTTTTATAGCCCAATTCTAATCATTTTTAAAACCACGTTTGTCCCCCAACAATAATTCTCATTGTTAACCGAGTCTGCCTTTCTCTCCGGGAATTTTCTACTGAAAAACCATGCCCGCTCTCAACTCAACACAAATTCTCAGCAAGAATCTATCGTAGACACTTTTCTTTCTCCGCCCGTTCTAGACACTTTTTTCCACTTGACTGAACCTTCAGTCACCACTCAAAATTCAAGTCAAACTCAATACTCGACGCACAAACTCCACCCAACTCCAGCCCTGCGGAGGAGCTGTACCTTATATCAGGGCGCAATGTCTCTAATGATACTACCCTTATAAATCAAAACGAACCCAAAAAACAAAAGCTTCGAACATCTCTCCATTTCTTCGTTTTGGAGACCTTTGCCAAATGGGCTGATTTAAAAACAATGTGGGTAAATAGGTATATCTTTATACTATATTCTTAGTACTTTTCTTGTAGCATCTGAGCCGTGGTGTTCCACATGCTTTTGATACTTGACTCTTTGTAGTCCTCTCCAGTTTTTTTTCATATTGTAAGCATAATCTTTCACAATTTTTGCTAACTCTCCTGCTGGAGTATGTTTTCCTAGCCAATCATCTCTTATCAATAAAAACTGCGAAAATTGTCGCCAGCAGGAAGCTTTGTAGGCATACGTATTTGGAGATATATTTTCCGACACCGCCTTTTTAATTTCTGCAGTGCGTTGTGTTCCAAATCTGTTTTTTTTTACTTCTGAAACACTATCGTTTCCTAACAAGAAATAACACGATAACATTTTTAATAAATAACAGAACCATGGTAACAAAATTTGCTCTGATCAACACACCTTGAAAAAATTTAAAATGTCCCTCGCAGTAAAAATCAATCACATGTGAATTTTGTCAAAGTAATTGCAGGTTACTTTTTTATGGGGGGTAAATACATAATACATAAGAGATCATTTTTTTATCGAGAAATACATGTTTAATTGTATGAAAGTTTTATTGTCATGGCAATAATCGAGAATCAAGAGTGTGAACAAATCACGAGAGCTTACTCGAGTTATTTTTTCTACATCTCTTGATTCAAGACCCGTACAATCCTGTCTACCCTCTATTTACATCAATTTCTAACAACCCACATAACCCCTCAACCATACCAATAATAAAACCGATCTCATTGATTTTATCGCAGCTACTAGACGGCGTCATCCTTTCACGAACAAGTCCTCTTCCTATCCCCTCTACTCTTCCATAGACTATTAACCTATCTAGATTCAACACATCCATTATGAGATACGACAAACACACAACATATAAATAATTATTAAAAAAATGCTTTTGATGAAATAATAACTAAGTGTGACTATGACTTAGTATTATACACCGATGCATCCAAAAATGAAACTGGAGTGAGTTGCGCTGTTACAACATGACGAACTTCTATCAAATCTTCCCTAATCCCATCAATCTGTAGCACCCACACTGGCGATCTATTCAGCATACTCTTCGCCATCAAATCCATCTCTCCACCTTATAAGCTCGTTGCCATATGCACAAATTCACTCGCTTTAATTTCATCCATCCAAAATATATTTAGCGAACATCCTATTTTTCAATCTATCTATGACTCCTACCAACTTATCACATTACTAAATATAGCAGTTACTATAATTTGGTTACCTTCCCACATTGGCATCGTAGGCAACGAATTTGCAGACCAACAGACAAAAACTGCTTCTAACTTTACCGTTACCGACAATCTCACAATTTGTAAGGATTTAAAATCACATTGTAAAACAAAAGCCAAAGTAACGTGGCAGGAGAATTGGGACTCTGCCGGCACATCCTCACGCCAAGTATAGTACTCGTTAGGTCATCCTCAACCATGTTGTTTTGCTGGTCTCCCAAGGCAAGATTTAGCTGTGGTGAGAAGAGTTAGAATAGGCCATTCAAAACTTACCCATGGATACCTAATGTCTAATACATCCAGACCCGTTTGCTTCAGCTGCAACTCCAACCTAACCATGAAACATATCTTGACGGAGTGTCAGGAATATCCCACCCAAAAACAACAGTTTCAGCTTAGCCAGAACCACAAAGATGTCCCAAACAACTCGGTACAAATTGCCTACCTCCTTCAGTTTCTCAAAGGTGTGCAACCTTTCCATAAACTATAGAACAATTGTGTAATTGTGTACATATATATCGAATGAATGAACCTTATACAAATTCTTTTTTCAATCTTGTAATCGCACCTGTCCAAGTGGCCACAGTAACCGAGCACGTGAATTATGAATAAAAAAAATGTTAAAAGTATTTCAGATCTTCGTTTACTCAGGCTCCACTGCTGATCTGTAATTTTGGATTCTCCTCCGATTTTTCACATAGCTATAAAATAAAAGTGATAATCCAGAAATAATCAACATAATGGGGATTATTAATCCTGAATTGATATCGTGGGGTTGCATGAGACCCCAGAAAATTTTTTTGTGATACAAACGAAAATATTTTTAATTTTTCCTTTCTGTTTTAGGTAATTTTTGGAAACGAAGTATGGATTGAGTGGACGGAAGTGGATGGTTTTTCTGTTAACTTCTTAAGCTTGTGTTAGAGACAGGGGGGTATCGAGTCACCCTACGACACCACTTACGTGACACTAAATTACAGTGACTGAGCTCAACCTGCGCAAAAACTTACACAAAAAGAAATGGAATATTATGCGGAATATTCAATTGAACTGAGTAGTAGCGATGAGCAAATCTATCAGGAACTACATGCTGAAGAATATGATGATTTAAGTGATGCAGCGAGTACACATAGTGAACACTCCGCTAAATCTATATTTGAAGCTTTGGAAAGTGACGAGGAAGCAGAAACAGTTAGTGAAATAATAGCTCAGCTTACTACTTCTATGGCTAATAGAATTAAATGGTCAAAAACAGTACCGCTTCATTTCGTACCTGTAAGCACAATCTAGTCACACACTTACCGGGACCAAATGGTAATACAGCAATATATAAGCCTAGGACACCTTATGAAGCGTGGTCTTTACTGTTTAGCGATGATATTTTTGAAACATACCAACGCTAAGATGGAGTGCCAATTATGGTAATAACGCTACTTTTGTTGACAACATAAAATTGAACAAAGCATTTCTGGATCTTTTGTTGTTATCGGGAGTTTTCAAGTCAGGTCATGAGGATGCTGCGGCACTATTTGCAGTGAACGGGACGGGGAGGGATATATTCCGAGCCACAATGAGTCGTAAAACATTTCTCTTTTTATTATTAGCGATTCGTTTTGATGGTCATGACATGGGAACATCGTATAAACAACGGCGATAAGTTGTTCCAGTATCTTTATAGATAATAGTAGAGACAATCACACATGCAATGAATATGCTACAGTAGATGAGATGGTAGTTGGCTTTCGTGGTAAAAGTTCTTTTAGACAATATCTCAAGAGAAAACCTCGAAAATGCGGCATCAAAATTATGTGCCTCTGAGACGACAAAAACCATTAATTGCTAAATGATTTCGTTGACATGGGAAAAAAACCTCTTCGTCACAATCCAGAGAAGTTATCTGTACCTACATGTTGCGTTATTCGATTGACTGAACCCTTATTGAAAACAAATCGAAATATTACAGGAGACAACTGGCTCACGTCTATCGAACTAGTTAACAAATTGATCAAAAATGGTTTGACTTATGTTGGCACGGTTAGAAAAAATAAGAGTGAGATTCCAAAAGAGTTTTTACCGAATAAAACAAGGAAAGAAAGATGATCAGAATTTGTATTTACAAGAGACAAAGCTTTGGTATCATTTGTACCTAAAAAAAATAGAAGTGTTGTTTTGGTCTCTTCCATGCATCACGATAGAATTATTGGCGATAGCGGTAATCCTGAAATAATTGAAATGTATAATTTGACTAAATCAGGAGTGGACTCTCTTGACTAGAAATGCACTACTTATTCTTGTCAGCGTAGAACTCGTATAGGGCCCCTTGCAGTGTTCTATCCAATTCTCGACATCTCAAAGGTAAACGCCTATGTTTTGTTGAAAAGTGGTAATGTTAATCAAATAATATCTCGAACAAGTTATATTACTAGGTAGAGAACTTATAAAGCAGCATTCGAAGGGAAGAAAAATGCTAACAACACTTTCCCCGCAGCTAGAAACATCAATTCAAAAGTTACTTGGTAAAATGTATAGGGAAAATACTTCTTCAAGGAATACAGATATGGCAGGACCTGCACCAAAACAGAGGAGGTATCCTTTGTCCAAGGGAAAGGGATAGAAAAGTAAAAACTTGTTGTCCAGAATGATGCCAAAAAGCAATTTTTGTAGGGATCATTCGGTTACCAAATGTGTTTACCAGGAGTGCTATGAAAGGTAAGTTAGTGCGAAACCCATAAAAAATACAACAAAAAATCTTGCTTGCCAAAATTTCCACCATGACACTAATACATGTTTTCTTTGTTAAAGTTTCTGTTACAGAAAATAACGAAGAGCCCTAATAACGGGGATCTCAAACACGAAAGTTCCACAATAATATTTTTCTACAACTTAATTTTTTTGGCATTAGAATTAATTTTGAAACAAAGATAATAATATTTAGTTTTTCCTATAAAAATTGTATTATAACCAAATTTAGGCATATTTTAGATAAATTATATTATTTTTATATGGAGGTGTCCAAACACCACAGGATACGAGTTACGTGACTGTCAAACAACGATACCAGTTGAGGGTTGAAATAAATGGAGAGAATGGATTTTATTCATGAATTGAATTCAAATACTTCTATTGAATACATCAGAAACGAAATCAATCTCTGAATCCACTAAATCATGACATTGCATGTCATCCGTATAAAAGAAAGCAAAAAATACAATTCGAGAGTATTGATTTCCTGCTATAATATCACAGGATTTCAAATCTGATGGCTTTATTAAGCAACTAATACTGACAGACAGCCATATATCACTTTTAAAACACTAACCCTCCATTTAAAGTATACACATGTATTTTTCCAGCCAGTTTTCGTTATTTTTACGGAACTGATATGTATAAATCCGTTTCAACGTTCTTGGCAGTCACTTTATGACAAAATAAAATGACTGGAATTTTCTGTGTCATCAGTGGCGTGGTTCTATAATGCAACCACATTTTCTAAATTTGCGATTATTTATTGCGTTTATAATAAATTATTGATGATATAGGAGTGCCCCACAAGTTGTTATAGTAGTAAATAGTTTCACGCATTCTTACCGAAATTTAGAACTCTCTAATGCATAGTATTGAATTGGTTCCGTATAACAACGGGTATTATGTAAAAACGTCCAATAAAGCGCCAGCAGCGTGCTAAGATGTTGTATGTACCTGATTCGATTTCAGCCAAGTGACTAAAATACTACTGAAGTGTTTGTCACTCCACAATTTTCCTAAATTCATTAATATAGGATTAAGCCGCGAAGACAACATATTTCTGCGATCAGTCTAGTCACAAGTTGAGAAAGGGAAACAATAGAGAAAAAACTTGAAAAAATACGTACAATAGCTCATTCGATAAGGAATGTTGTCTCTTTAAAATCATAATTGACAGTCTTCTATGAAGTAACGAAAAAAATGCTTTATTAAACCTAAGTCACTCGCGAGTATTAACCCTTCAAGTACTAGCGTTGCAATATGGCAACGCAAAATATCTAGTTCTATAACAGCTTAAAATTGCATTTAAATGTTTTGGAACGAGATGGTGCTAGAAGTATGTCTTAAAAACATTGTTTCAACACGTGGCTTGATTTCTTGGTTTAGATTACTTTCTAAAACCGTTGTAGGTGGAAATGAAAGTAGAGCGAATGTTTTTCCAGCCAATTATGGATATTCCGTTTACGTAAGTACTCTTTTTTCATAGACTCATTTTTCTGAAAATGGCATAAATTGATAGTAATATTTTTATAATATTAGATAGGGCAGTAATTAAAAAAAAATTGGTTTTGAGAACAAGAGTAGTTTGTTTTTCGTACTTGAAGTTGGTCGTTGCCATATGGCAACGCTAGTACCTTCACTGCATGTAACGACTAAACATTTTATTTGGTTTCAGGGGTGGTCTTACGCTACAAGAGGCTCTAGAAATACCCTTTTCTGAAGCTGTTTTCAATGTTACAGACATTTATATAACACCACCCGATTCACATGTCTTAACTGACGAGGACTCCGGGGATGAAATCGAATTGGATCCAATTAATTTTACTGGAAAGCAGCTACACGCTAACGCCGAAATCAAATTACAACGATCCGACAACACAGACCTCAGCGATTCCATCTTGGATATCGCAGATGATATACAGGATGCAGGTGATGTCACCAAAACAACTTGACCGCAGCTAACATATAATGTTTCAAACGTTCAAGAGATGCAGTGGATTCAAGGTGACCTAGTTGAACAAACACGATATTTACCAGCTAGTGAGTATCGGCCCTATAAAGACAAGATGAAGTGTGAATTTTTCGAACTGTTTTTAGATAAAAGTGTTAAAAATTTGCTTCTCGAAGAAAGCCGACGTTATGCATTATTTAAAAACTCCCCGTATCCGAATATCACGGTTGAAGAGCTAAAATTTTTCTTGGGGATAGTTATAGTATCTGGATATAATGCACTTCCAGGAAAGAAATTTTACTAGAACTCAGGTGACGATATGAAAAATATAGCGATCTCTAATGCAACGCGTCGTGGTCGCTTTATACAAGTATTGCGTTTTCTTTACTGTAACTACAATTAAATATAAGTACTGTGGATAAATCGTGGAAGCTTCGACCACTAATCAAAAAAATACAGCAAAATTTTACTAATAATTTTGTACCACAGCCGCACATTGATTACGATAATCTATCATAAAATACTTTGGCCACCACGGATGTAAACAATTCATCCATGGTAAACCTATCCGCTTTGGATATGAAGTATGGAGTATGAATACCAAGGAAGGTAATCTTATAAATTTGGAGATATATCAAGGAAAGAGTGTAGCTGTAAATCTTGCACATGATCGTCACTTTGGAAAAGCCACTGCACCATTTGTAAGAATGGTGGAAAACCTACCGAAAAAGGAATTGCCTTACCAATTGATACTGTAATAAACACAATATATGACACAAATTCTAAAAACACCCTATATAGATAATTTCTTTTTTAATTCAAAATAGTTATCAAATTATCGACCTCAACTAAAGTAAAATACATAAACAAAACAAGGCTAACACAATATAATTTTTTTTTTTTTTTTTTTATTCAATTTAACGTGCTTGAGACAACTATGGCCATTAGCACAAGGTACAGTAATTTACAATACATTATAAATACATTATTTGGAAATAATTACAAATAATAATGAACAGTCTTTAAATTTTACACAGTAGGTTCTCTTCTTTTAGAAACTGAATAGCTATGATGATTTGGTGTGAACTAGTAAGGATATCCTTAATGTTTGTTTTCATTCCAAGCTGCTGACGTCTATCGGTGTAGTAGAGGCAGTCCACGAGAATGTGTTGAATGTCAAGTAGAGCTTGGCAGTGTTGACAGTTTGGCTGAGGGGAAGAGGTCATAAGGTGGCCATGGGTAAGTCGGGTGTGACCAATACGCAGTCTTCTTGCTACAACCTTCTCGTTTCTCGGCAGATGGGGGATATCAAACTGTTCAATATTCGGATGAATTTTCCTTAGGAATGTTGTAGAATGGTTCCAGTCGTTTAGCCATTTCTTCTGTATGAGTTTTTTCATAGCAAATTTTAGGTCTCTAGAAATTTGCAGAGTTATAGGTGTAATGGTGGATTGGACAGCTTCTTTAGCAAGGCGATCGGCGTTTTCATTACCAGTTATGCCAATATGTGAGGGGATCCATATAATAGTGATAGTTACATCGTGAGGAATAAGGGTTTGATATGTGTCGTGGATGCGTTGAACGAGGGGGTGATTTGTGAATAAATTGTTGATGGATTGGATAGAGGAGAGGGAGTCTGTACAAATAGCAACTTTTTGATGGGGAATTACGCAGAGATTGAAGGCTTGTAAGATGGCGAATAGTTCACCAGTGTGAACGCTACAAGTAGCTGGGATCCGGTAGGACTCCACGGCTGTCTGCGTAGTGGTAACAGCACATCCGACACCAGTCTCGTTTTTTGATGCGTCGGTGAAGAGGATCCGGTCGAATTTCTTCGAGATTAGGATTTCTAAGAAGGATTTCTTTATGAGTTCGTAACTGGTTTCTTCCTTGCTGAACTTGGTGAGTGAGGTGTTACATCTTGGTAGTGTTTTGGTCCAGGGTGAGTTATGTGGGATGAGGATAGGGCTGGTTAGGGATAATTGAGTGTCGGGTATTAATTTTTGAAGAAGGAGGGGAATGGTATGTATGCGCGGGTTGGGTGGAGGAGGGCTGAGAATGTGAGGTATTCTGGTTATTAAAGAGGAAACTGGATTAGAGGGGTTAGATGAAGTCGTGGCTGCATAAGAAAGGAGGAGATATTGACGTCTGAGCGAGAGTGGAGGTTCATTGGCTTCAAGGCCCAGACTCTCAGCTGGACTAGAGCGAAATGCGCCTAAACAAAGCCGGATGGCAGTATTGTGTACAGAGTTTAGTGTTTTCAGGACGTTTTTGGACGCTGACATATATGCTATACTGCCATAATCTAGTTTGGATCGAATGAGAGCTCGGTATACTTTCAGGAGGGTAAATTCGCTAGCTCCCCACTGATAGTGGGAGAGTGTTTTGAGGATATTCAAGAGTTTTAGGCAGTATCCTCTGGTTTCTTGGATGTGGTGTTTCCAAGTAAGTCGGGAGTCGAACGTTACTCCCAGAATTTTGCAATGCTCGACGACTGGGAGAGGGCGGTTGGTCACTAAAATTTCAGGGGGAGGGGATGGGGCTTTTCTGCCAAATCTTATGAGCTTTGATTTTGTAGCGGAGAGGGAAAGGCCAAGTGAAGATATTCTACTATGTAATAGGTTCACAGCAGATTGGAGGAGTTTGCATGTAGTAGGAGTCGACGCGCCGTGACAGAAGATAACAAGGTCGTCTGCGTACGTAGCATATTTAACAGGGGCGGGTAGATTGTTACATAAATGACTAATAGATAGAATGAATAATGTAGTGCTGAGAATAGATCCCTGGGGCACACCGTCTTGTTGGACGTGAGTTAATGAAAGGCAGCCATTTACAGAGACCCTAAAAGATCTATTACTAAGAAAGTGTTTGATAAATGAGAAAATGTTACCATTGAGGCCATAAAATGAAAGTTTATCAATGATTGTCTGCCTTGGTAAGGTGTCAAATGCAGCTTCTATGTCAAAAACAGAGGCTAACACCTCTTGTTTACGATTTATAGCATCGGCAATGTGGGTTTGTAAGATTGCGAGGTTATCTCTTGTGGAACGGTGACGCCGGAAACCGGATTGTTCTTTTGGTAAGATTTGGTGTTTTTCGATAAACCACATGAGTCGTCTGTTTATCATCTTTTCCATTAATTTGCATGTAGTACATGTAAGAGAAATCGGTCTATAGGACTGTGGTAATGTAGATGGTTGTGACGGTTTTAGGACGGGAATGATAATGGATGTGTTCCATTGCGTATGGTATAATTGAGAAGACCAAATGGTGTTATAAATGTTTAATAATTTAGTAAGACTATAGGTGGATAAATTTTTAAGAAAAATGTAAGGGATATCGTCGGGACCAGCGGCAGAGTTCTTACATGAATATAAGGCAATTGTTAATTCAGTGAATGAAAAAGGTAAATTAATATCGTCAATATCTTGTAGGTGAGGTAAAGTGAGTTTGGTGTAGGCAGATTCATGAGAAGTTGTTGTTAAGAGGGGCTTGAGTTTGTTTTGAAATTTCTCATCAAATTTATCAGCAAAGATGTTAGAAATAGTTTGGCTATTGCTGGAGGAACTGCCATTATAAAAAAGATGAGGAATTTTGGTGTTAGTTTTGTGGCCTTGGACCTGTCGAATTTTTTTCCATGTTTGGGAGGGGTTTGAATTATTATCCAAGGTTGTTACATAATTATGCCAGGAGTTTTTCTTGCTCTGTTTGATTACATATTTGGCTTTTGCTTTGAGTCTTTTAAATTTAACTAGGTTTTCGGGACTTTTGTGTTTGCGGTAAAAGTTGAGGGCTGTTTTGGATTGTCGCACTGCTTGTTCGCATTGAGGGTTCCACCAAGGAACAATTTTGTGACTGGGGGTATGGGTGGTTTTGCCAATGTGAGTAAATGCTGCTGTGATGATGGCATCCGAGAAGAGCTTAATAGAATCATCAATATCATTGGTGGCAGGTAATTGACTCAGGAGAGATTCAGCCTCCCGGGAGAACCCCGGCCACCTCGCTCTCCCGAGGCGCCAATAACTTTTCACGGGAGCCTGTTCATTTAGGTTGTCAGTTATAATTATGGGGTAATGATTGCTATCGAATAAATCTTCAGCAGTTTGCCAGGTTAAGTTAGGGGCAGTTTTGGGATCGCAGATGCTTAAATCAATGGCAGAAAAGGTACCAGAAGCGATATTTAAGTGGGTACACGATCCTGTATTGAGGAGGCATGAATTAGTACAATTTAGTATAGTCTCAATAACTTTACCTCGTCCAAATGTGCGTGAGGAACCCCACATACTGTTGTGGGCGTTGAAGTCACCCACAAGTACAAAGGGCTGGGGGAGATCGTAAACCAAGTCAAGTAGCTCTTCTTCATTTAGTTTGTGGTCGGGGGGAATGTATATGGAGCAAATGGTTCATTTTTGGGGACAATAGGCTGTTATGGCAATGGCTTCAAGATTAGTAGTAAGGGGCAGATGAGTTAAGTAAAGATCTTTGGATACAAATATGGATACTCCACCACTGGCTCTGGAGCAGTTAGTTCGGATGTAATGATATCCTTCGAAGTCCTTTGGTGTAGGGATATTGGAAGACGTAAAATTAGTTTCCTGAAGACATAGGAAATCAGGGTGGTAGAGAGAAATAAGTTGTTGAAGACGTTCAAGGCGAGGATAGTATCCGTCGCAATTCCACTGAATTATCGTGAATTTTTAGTAATATCAAAAGAGGTCGGTATCATCGCAATTAGAGTCACTATCATTAGAGCTAAAAGATTTGAGGCTAGTAGATTCGATTGCATCGTTGGGATTCATGGTACATTGTATTTTCTTTGTTATTCGGGTAATGCGAATTTTGAGTGACCTATCGGAGATGGCATGATATATTTGACGAAGATCTGCAAGGAGGGATTTAATGTTTGAAGTAAATTGGTGAGCTTCAGCTAATGGATCGTTGCTTCCGAATGAATTTTCCAGAAATGCTATCAACTGTTCAGAAGTAATTGAGAAGGATGTAGGGTCTTTTTTTGTTAAATCTTCAATGATTGAGCGTGCAGAGGGGCTGATAGTTGTTGTTAGAGTCTTAGACTCTTTTTTCTTTTTGGACGCAGGCTTGGGGGTACGAAAGGTGTTGTCAGATAGTGAATCTGTTTTGTGTTGGCTGAGTGTGAGGGGAATAGACGTGATAATTACAGGGGGTGATTCGGAACTAGAGTCAGTAGAATGAAGTCGTTTAAGACCAGAAATACCAGGAGTAGGCTGGTCTGAAGGAGGGAGTGTGTTGGCAGAGTGATTGTCGGAGGAGGATATAGGGGCAGGGGTAGTAGTGAAAGTGGGATCAGTGGAGGTAGGATCATTAGAATTATTATCGGTAGAATCATTCTGGATAGTGGTAATTTTGGAGGGGGAGGGAGTGACAAGAGGATTTTGGCAGGTATCAGCAGTATGTCCAGATTGTTTGCACAGGAAACACTCCAATTTATCTGAGGAAACGAAGATCCGGAATGTAGTATTTTCGAAGTGAATTAAAACAGAAGTTTCTATTTCAAAGTTTTCTTTGTCTGGTATGACATAGATGGACCGACGAAAGCTTAGAATATGGGAATAATCTTCTTCAGGTGAGCCAGTACGAATATAGGTGATGGGTGATGTAAGTTGAAGTCCGAGATCGTTTTTTAGTGCTTGTTCGATGAGAAGATTAGGAATTGAGGGACATACGTTAGATGATAGTAATCTTTTAGAGGGGCTGATAAGTCTGCGTATGGGGACGATTTCTTCTTTAATGGTAACATAGGAGTGGTTTTTAAGGAGGTTATCAACGACTGAAGTAGAAGCGAGGAATATGCAAATACGTTGATTAGATATACGGGAAGCATGAGTGATTCCTTTCGGTGTCACAATTTCACCTATTGCTTTGATATAATCGAAGAGAACTGTATCCGGAAGCGCATTTATTACGATAGCTTGATTTCTACTAGGATATGTTGTAGGTGTCAAAGTTGATTTTCTTGAATATGATTTAGTAACAGCAGCAAAGCTTCGTGCAGTGGGTTGAGTTGACATGTTAAAATATTTTGGATGCCAAAATATTTAATAAACTATATAGACCAAGCAACTGGCCTATAGAAAAATTGATTTTAAGTATCAAACAGTGTAATTAGTGTAAGTAAACACATACCAATATGGGCCAGCAAATATTTGACACAAAAAAACTAATCACTTGTGTTGATAACGTTAATGAGCACTCGAACGAAAAATAATACCTTCACGTTCGGAGGCCACACGTGGAATATAATTTCTTTTTTAATTCAAAATAGTTATTAAATTAGCGACCTCAACTAAAGTAAAATACATAAACAAAACAAGGTTAACACAATATAATAGATTACGAACAGGTCAGGTTCTGTTGACCACGAAATAAACAAATATGAATAATTAACCTTCATTGAAGGTGAACTCGGGAAATAAATATCAAAAAATATTGGGCACATAAGTCAGTCGGTGAGAGATAGGTATTATCTCTCCCCTGGTGAGGCAAGTCTGAGTCTTGACGGACCCTCACCCTCAAAAAGTAATAGTGTGAATATTTATGTGACCAGTGGGATTTTCAAAACGTAAGTTTTTAAAAGTACAAATTCATTTATTATATTGAATATTGGATTGTGTTATTATATTTTTCTTTGATTAAATCGGGTATCCCAAGATAGTTAAGGGACCCTACAGGGTGTTTCAGTCATATCGAGTGTTCCTTATACATCAGTGCCCCTCATCTACTGTTAAGGCCTAAAATTGTAGAGGCATCTTATTTAGTTATATTCAGGGATCCTTTTTTTTTAGAAGGTGCATATTATTTCTTTTTCATCTGATTAGTTTATCCAAACTACGTAGATATAATTACGTTTGGCTTGATATTGTACCTAATTCTATATTAGAGATTTTTCCGTTTTGCTCGAGATTGTATGTAATCCTATTTCAGAGCTATTTACGTTATACTAGGGATTATAGTTAAACCTAGGTTAACATATTGATATTCTACGTAGAGAGATCTACATTGCACTTGAGATTCATAAATTAATCCTATTCCAGAGATATTTATATTGTACACTTGAGAGATAGTTACCTTCTACTAGAGAGTTTTAGTTAATCCTAGATTAAAGAATTTGATAGACATTTATACTATAATAGGGGTCATAGTCAGTTACAGCTAAATCTATTTTACTTTCGGAGTTTATTTGACACAGTTTTTTTTTTGTAATATATTGTTATTATATGTTCTAACCTTTCAATTTATCTCCATAACCTCAATCCTCACCACCCCATACCCGTCAAATAGGACGGACCAGCTAACCCTGCACTACGAACTCGGGCTTGGCACACTGTATAAGCCCAAGGGGCCCCACGACGTCTTCGACCGCTCGAGCCTGCAACAACCCCCCTTCCTCGAGGTAATCCCGCAGGGAGAATTCAGGGTTCTACAATTTTTTCTTGTGCCATAAGGCACTGGTGACAGCACGTTGCAAGGAATAAAAAAAAAGGAAGAATAATTCATTACATCGGTAGACAGAGACATTACACTAGTGACATCATAGGAAGGTAAGTAATATGGATAATACCGATACTAATCAGTTATTACACTGGTGACAGCCTATAAAGTTATTAGAGTGGTGACAGCGACTGCGCAGAGAAAAAAAAACCAGCAGTTATTACAATACATTCGTAGCCGGATAATCATTATCGCACCCTTGATTACTGTTATTGATATTAATTATTAATATTTTTCTTGACTATCAATTTCATTATTTATTTCAACAAAAAGTTATACGCACAACATAAAGTAGTTCTCGGTCAGGTTTTGTTGTTGTTTCATTAGTACCACGCAAAAAGTTGTCGTACCAAGTACTTCAGTTTTGACTTTCAAAATCGACAATTTTTCATTTTAATAGAGGTCATTCACCTTTATTTATTTACATTCAATTAAAAACGCGTTTTATTCCTTTATACATAATTGATATCAATTTTCTGCTTCATTATTATAGCACCAGTAGAACGGGCTCAGGTTAAATACCATTTTTAATCAACATTATAAATTAAAAAAATATTTGAATTTCTTGATAAAACGTCTACAGATAAACTACGTAAATACACCAATTACAGATTGGGAGAAATTCGTCGTTTGAATGAAGTTTTGCAGATTGCTAAACGCGCTCTTGAGGATGTGAACTTTGTCACTAGTCTGAGAGTGAATTATGAGGATGTCAATTCAATTAAGGACGAGTTCTTTAGAAACCATAATGCAATTATTGGTTTATTAGGTGAAGGGCAAGAAGCTTTTGATTCAGAAGATTCAATTAGAAAACCATTTGAGGCTAATTTGTTACAAATTCGAAAAATTTACTATAAATTGATCACTCCTACGGCATTGCCGGTAAACACAACGCCTGTCCCTATTAATAGTCATGGTAATGTTGCCTTGCCAAACATAAATTTACCTACCTTTAATGGTGATATTTCTGAGTTTCCGTCATTTATTGACATGTTCGACGCATTGATTCACAGCAATAGCAAGCACAGTAAACGGTTTAATAATACTAGAAAAATTGCCATAACGCATTGGACGGTTTTGGGTAACTACATAAAACTCATTTCGGGTAATCCTACAGAGTTACGACGCTTGTTGTCAACCTTTGATGACCATTTGGAAGCTTTAAAAACCTTCGATTTCCCTTTCGATAAATGGGGTTTAATTCTTGTTCACATTATTTTGAAGCGATTACCACTTTTTTTAGTTTCACAATTTGAGCTAAATCATACTTCTACTCAATCAGACGACGAATTCCCTAATTATTAAGATTTATCCAATTTTTTAACGCGCCAGGTGGAGGCATTGGAATATGTTAATTATAATAAGCCTTCAATTCACAAACCAAAAGTTAAACCTACTTCCAAACTGCCTCAGCACACCGCTACTTCATTTTTTGTTGCAAATGAATCTAGTGGCAAATATAATTTGAAATGTTATCTTTGCAAGGCTAATCACGCTTTGTATAGATGTACAAAGTTTTCGAAAAATGAGCCAAAAGAAAGATATCAATTTGTTAAACAAAATAAACGTTGTGTTAATTGTTTGAGTCCTGCAAATAGCTTTAGACAATGTAGATCTCAAAATTCTTGTCATAAGTGCGAACAGAGTCATCATACTTTTTTGCATTTTTGAAAATCACCTGATGATGAAATCAATAATGCAAACTTTCGTACCGCAGTGAATAATACTACTAATTATATTATTTCAATTACAACTGATATAAGTGATGACATCGTAACTCAATCTAGTCCCGCATTGCAATTAGTACCCGCACTTCACGCTTCTGCTTTGTCCCGCCCCTCTAGCGTTCTATTGTCCACGGCAATGGTGGAGGTTTTGGATAATTTTGGAGATTATCAGGCTGTGCGTTGTCTCCTCGATTCAGGAAGTATGATGTCATTCATAAAGTCAGAAGCAGTGAATCGCTTAGGTTTGAGTTCAAACAAATTCTCAATACAATTAAATGGCTTGGATTCGATGAAAACTGTTACTACAGCTGGTGGAGTTGCTCTTTCCCTTGGTCCAATTCATCAAAACCATCCAGTTTTTACCATTGATGCTATAGTCTTACCAATTATTTGCACAAACTTACCACTTAAACATATATCTCATGAAACTTGGTCACATATTTCGAACAATCAATTAGCGGATCCGCAATTTTCTAACCCAGGTGCTATAGATATTCTAGGAGCTGATATTTTTCTCAAATATTGCAGAATTGTCGTATCGCCGGAAGTGCTGATCAACCGGATGCCATCAATACCGTATTTGGATATGTTCTATCTAGAAAGATTGATCAGAATATTTAAACTAATTATACTTCTCTCTTCTGCCAAATTGATGATACTTCAAGTCTTAAGGAGTTAAAGATTTTAGGATATAGAAAGTGGTCTAGATGTCGTTATCCGTTCTCCCGATGACGTTTACTGTGAGAGAAAGTTTGTAGAGACATGTCAAAGAGATTCCGCAGGAAGATTCATTGTTTCACTTCCCTTTAGAAATGGTGATCCCTCCTTTTTTGACACTCGATCTTCGGCTGTCAATCGATTTCACTCAATGGAAAGACGTATTTTGAGGAATCCTCTTGTGTATGAACACTACTCTTCTTTTATGAAAGAATATGTTGAGTTGGGTCACATGGAGCCTGTCGACGTGTTGACGGCTTCATCCCAAACATATCACATTCCTCATCACTGCGTTCTTACTCCCGAGAATGTCAGCGCAAAACTTAGAGTGGTCTTCAACGCATCGGCCAGATGCCCCAATCAGTTATCATTAAATATCATCTTCTCCCTGGTCTTAAGTTACAAAGAGATTTTGCTACAATCCTGTTACATTTTCGTCTTCATAGATTTGCAATTATTGCAGATATAAAGATAAAGTTTCGTCAAATACTAGTGAATGCTGCCCATCAGGACTATCAGCGAATTGTGTGGAAATTTTCTCCTTCCGAACCTCTCCAAGACTTTCGACTGAAAACTGTTACTTATGGAACTACTTCTGCTCCTTATTTAGCCTTCCGCATCCTTTTACAGTTGGCGGAGGCAGAAGGTTCTACTTATCCTTTGGCTTCACAGTCTCTTCGTTTCGATACATATGTGGATGATATTGTTACAGGTAGGTCATCATTTGAATCGGCCAAGTTACTTCAGCAACAACTCGTGGATCTTCTTGAAAAGAAAGGATTTGAATTACGTAAATGGTATAGTAACGAGCCTTCTTTGATCTATCATTTACCGCCATCACATTTGTATACTAACTCGTTGTCCTTTGACGAAGATACGACACTTAAAATACTTGGTTTACGCTGGAGCACAACTTCAGATAGTTTCTTCTTCTCCGTACAACCTTTTGATGGTAATTGTACAAAACGAAGCCTATTATCTCATTTAGCTACAATTTTTGACCCACTTGGGTTTCTTTCTCCGGTCACTTTCCTTTTAAAACACTTGATTCAGCGTATTTGGACTTATAAGTTAGATTGGGATCAACCCCCGCCAGAAGAGATTATTCGTCTGTGGAAATTTCACTCCACAGATTTCGCAACTCTTTCGTCCCTGAGTCTTCCCCGCACCTTTTGTCATGGGAATATACGGAGTTTTGAATTACATGGTTTTTGAAACCCAAGGGAGAAGGGGTACTGCGCCGTAGCGTATATTCTTGCTAATACTCGCACGGAAGAATGTTCCACACATTTTGTTGCATCCAAACTCAAAGTGGCTCCAATGAAAAAGATCACTTTGCCCAGGTTAGAGCTTTGTGCGTCTGTATTAGTGGCTCGCCTAGTTTCCTTTCTTCGCAACACCTTTGAAACTCACATTTATTTTGATAAAGTTGTTGGATGGTCTGACTCGCAGGTTGTATTATCTTGGATTCAGTCCTCACCGCATCGCTGGAAGACTTTTGTTGGTAACAGAGTGTCTTTCATCCAGGATAAACTTCACTCTTCTTCTTGATTCTATTTCAGATCAGAGAACAACCCCGCAGATGTAGGTTCTCGCGGCTTATTACCCTCAGAGTTGCTCACTTGCACCTTATGGTGGGCGGGACCATATTTTCTTAAATGTACCTGTCCACCTTGGAATGAGCTTCCCCAACCTAATTTTAACACATCTTCTAGTGTTTCTGAAGATGAGCGTCAATTAACATTTCACGTGGTACCCACAGTGAGTCTTCTTGACTCGTTAATTTCGCAACATTCCTCCTTGTTTAAGCTTACTCTAATTTTAGGTTATGTTCTTCGCTACATTTATAATTCTCGCAAACCAAATAACAAACGAACAGGTGGGCTAAATTCATATGAGCTGCATCTGGCGTTGTTCGTTCTAGTAAAACATACTACAGAAATTAAGATGCTTCGAGACAATAAGAGTATACCCAACGTCCTTCGTAAATTATCTCCATTTATTGATGATCAAGGCATCTAACAAGTTGGAGGGAGACTAGTTAATGTTTCTCTCTCATTTGAGAGAAAACATCCTGCTCTTTTACCTAAACATGGCCGTTTTACTGATTTACTCATCGAAGCATATCATCTTAAATATCTTCATGCACGAGTTCAATCTGTTCAGTTTCTTCTGTCCCAACAATTCTGGATATTATCATCTAAATGTTCAATTCGTCGTGTTTTGGGTAAGTGCCTTCAATGCTGGAAGACCAATCCTAAATTTGTTCAACCTATAATGGGCGCCTTGCCATCAGCTCGCGTTACTCGAGTAAAACCTTTTCTTCATGTTGGTGTGGATTATGCAGGCCCATTTAACGTTACTTTGAGTAAGGTCCGTGGGGCCAAAGTCCTGAAGGCTCATCTTTGTTTATTTGTGTACTTCACTACTGAAGCCCTTCATTTAGAACTGGTATCTGATCTCGCAGCAGATGCATTTTTGGCAGCTTTACGGCGATTTCTATCACGACGAGGACGCTGTAGTGATATTTACAGTGATTGTGGGAGTAATTTCGTATGTGCTGCTCGACAAATTGACGTATTCCTCAAATCCGCTGACGAGCAGGAATCTATCGCGTGACATTTTAACCTACCCTCGTCTCCTCACTTTGGTGGTTTATGGGAGAGTGGTGCCAAATCCGTTAAATCTCACTTACTGCGAATTGTTGGTGACCAAGTTTTAACTTATGAAGAGCTTTCTCCACTGTTCTCATACAAATAGAGCTTAATTCTAGACCTCTTACTGCTTGTAGCAATGATCCTAATGATCTGACCGCTTTATGCCCCGCTATGTTCCTTACCCTCGAACCATTGGCTTCATGTCCAGAACCTGATGTTTCCTCTCTTCCTTTAAATCGTCTGTCGCGATAGCAGTTATTGTCTCGCATTTATCAGACGTTTTGGCATAGATGGTCGAAAGAGTATCTTCACACACTTCACCAGAGGCATAAGTGGTTCGATATTACGTCTTCTCTTTCTCCTGGTGTCCTCATTTTAATATAGGATGATAACCTTCCTCCTTTGCGGTGGACGATGGGGAGAGTGATGGAGGTTTTTCCGGGTTCTGATGGGATAGTGCGAGTTGCAATGGTAAAGACAACTAGAGGTCTTTTGAAAAGACCAGCTGTGAAGCTTTGCCCGCTTCCTCTAAATCCTTAAAATATTTCCAATATTTTGGTGGGCGGTATGTCGCGTCCTCGCTACTTTGTGTTGTGTATATAATTGTCTTTCTTTTTTTTCTATTATTATTGTTTTATTTCTTTTTTATTAATTGTCTTTTAATGTAATTTGCTTCTTCGTAACTTCTGGGCCCTTGTCGTGCGAAAAACGCGCTGTCTGCTGAAGTCGACGAGAAGCAGGAACGATAGATAGGATTGTTAAGCTGAAGTCGAATCGAGAGGTTATAACGAGACTTTGTATTGTGTATGTGGTGTCTCCAATCTACCTGGAAGAAGGGGGCCCCAGACTTCTGCATCCACCTAGAAGACCGCAGATCAGGCACGCAAGGTAAGACAAGGGCTTAGTTACTATTCTCATAAAGATTATTCATTCGCGTGATACAATCCATTTT
Organism: Galeruca laticollis; assembly: GCA_963921935.1. NCBI lineage: Eukaryota > Metazoa > Arthropoda > Insecta > Coleoptera > Chrysomelidae > Galeruca > Galeruca laticollis. The sequence goes on from OY998182.1 coordinate 72,756,638, forward strand.
CTCTCAACCAGCTATCGGTAGGTCTAAGGGCGATCACAGCCCTAGTTATTTTACAGCCGCTTCTATTAACAATGCGTGAATTTTACACAGGAAAGCCACGAGTATGCAGAATGATCAGCTTTCTTTCCGTAGGGAGCTAGCAGAGACATATTTAAGAAGTTATGGGGTATTTCCAAAAATAGGCGGGAGGCCATCTACCTCAAAAAATAGTGTGTCTTGCAATAGGGTCAGTGATACTTTGTGTCATAATGGCGTAAACCCATTTGCTAACCTATACACCCGACAAAAAACGCCGTCGTTGTGCGGGGGAAGGATGTTCCACCATGTGTATGAAGTGTGAAATTGGAATGTGTATTAACTGTAATGTTATATTTCACACATCCACCAGATAAATCACCAATATTTTGTTATGTTTCAACCCAAATACATAGTCGTTAGTTTAGGGCTAAGGCCTAGCGTTGCCATATGGCAACGGCATATTTTTCTGTTTGTATTCAAAAATATTAATAAGACCGTATATTTTATTATGAAAGTTGTTATTTTATAGCGAGTAAACATAGTATTTACTCCACATTTAAAAAATAAATAACTCCGTCCTTAAAGGGTTAAATCACATCGATACTCGCAGGTGAGCCAAGTATGCTAGTAGACAATAGTATTTGCAATGATGGATGTACGCGCTCTGTATAAACTGTTACACTGTACTCGTTATTGCTTTTCTCCCATTCAAGTGCATATTGCATAACTCCAGACTCTGCAATTTACGTGGTAGTCCCCATATCTAGATCATGAGGCCGTAACGACAAGAAAACCAACCAGAAGGATAAGGGTAAGTGTTATCTGCTTCATCTTCTTTTATTGTTCTCGGTACGTATTGAATTGATCAGCTACGTTTTGAATTGATAATAAAAACAAGAAAATCCACTCCTCTAAGTTCCCGCCCAAACCTGCAGCTTTCACCTGGAGTGTAACAAGACTAGCATATTTATTCAAACTTTTCAAATATATTTCTTATTGGAGCAAGTTTGTTGAATTTCCTTCTTTGAGCTCTTTGTAGATATCGTCATAACGTAACCAATGCAGTAATAAGTTCAAACAATTTTGAGACCAGCCTAAAGAATTCCGGAGCAGTTGCATCAGTAAACCATAGGTCATTCAGATTGGTATGCCTTGATTTTAAAATAGTTGCCACATATGAGAGACAGAAAACAGCTTCAATTTCTTCAGCATCTGTATTAATAGTATCCCTAGTACGGAAAAAAATTCGCAGATAAATAATCGTTTGCTCATCGCACAATTTTTTCAATACTGTCTTCCGTTATAAATAAATTACAAATTTCAAACATTTTTTGCTTCGGGTTATACTCCTCGCAAATGAATAATTATAATTGTGTGCCTATATAATTTTGGCCATTTTCATACCAACGCGAAGAAGCCACAGAATCATCAGTATCTTCCGCGAATAACTTCAGACTCTGTATTAAAGTCCATATAATTTTCGACATTGTCTTCGTCACTCTCTATATCCTCTAACTTCTTTTCTGGAACTACATGTACATTACCAAGTATCTCTTCTTGCTTCAGCTCTTCAAATATTTTTAAAAATCTTGGTTCTGCTTTGGGATCCATTTTTAATTCGCGAAAAAAAATATAGAGCAGGTTTTGTAGAATTTATTTCTCATTTAACACAACATTACCAAAAAAATACATTTCTAATTTACACTTACCAACCGGGTTCACATCAGTAGGTATATACGTGGTTCGTCGTTGTTCGTCGGGATATTTATTGATGTAGAGGGGGTAAAGTACCAACACGGCGCGTCTCCAGGTAGCACGATACAACCTCGGGAGTGTATATAATTGACCAATTTTATAATTGGATATTAATCAGGGCGTCTCAAAGATGAACCCTACTGATGCTAAGTTAACTAAAGCCAGTACAACGGGTGCCATGGTACATCGAGTGACTCCGATTCAGATAGCTTCACAAATGAATGATAGTCAATACGAATCTCGCAATTTGGGACGAAAACGTTTTTGTGGGGAGCCCGTAGATACATAATAAAAGAAATATGAGCATTCGCAAAAAATAAAAGGAACAATGATAGACAGTTACGTACGCCTCAAGTACATGAAGTTGTAATTCTTGAGGCTCTACAACTCCGCCAAATACAATTGAGCCAGCTATAGAAAGCGAAGGCACTGGAACCGTTTTTCTGCTGAAGTTCTTGTGCAACAAGGGTAAAACAAGGAGTGCCGACCCGTGTCTCTGACAAGTGATTGGAAACCTGAGTTCTATCCAGAAAATGAAAATTTATCCGCTCTTAAGAGGCTGGAAAAAGTGGATCAGATTAAACAAATAAATAACTGGGATGACGCCACCACAGTATACCAAATGCAATCAATATTATCTGGAATGGCACGAAACTAGTACCACAGTCTTACCGATTATCTGTCTTCCTGAAACCAATGGAAGGTCGTTATTTCCAAAACATTTCCCGACCATGTCGATTACGCAATGGCACTAGGTAGAATGTTAAACAAAATGAAGGTACGTAATAAAGCAATGACAACTTACTATTTTAAGAAAATGGAACTAGTCAGAACGTGTCAGATATCTGGCCAAAACGCAGTGTCGTACCTTATGGATGGTATACCAAATGTTACGATACAAAACGGCGCACGGGCTGGTCGTTACGTTTCACCGGAGGCCCTCTACGAGGAATATCTTTCATCTTCACGAGATGATCATTTATATGAGACTAGTACTAGTACACCTCAAACCACTAAAAGCTCTGAAAGTCCTGAATCGCGTCACCGACCTGATAATCGAGGGAAGCAAAGAAAAAGTACTTTAAAGATGGATCCTAAACAAGTGCAGTGTTTCAATTGCAAACTGCTAGAGAACTACCAAAACCATTGATGAATCCCAAACAATTTTGGCAAACGAACCTGAAATAATTAGATCGCTAGAGACAGTTTTAGACTTCTCTGAGTGCAAGAACATAATCAATATGGACTGGAGCGACGAGGCATACAGTACCACAGAAGTGATTCTTGGTGATCCCCTGGAGGCAAAGACGATGATAACCAAGGTGGTAATAGTAGAACCCAGTGATCCGAATATGACCATAGGAATACAAAACCAGTAGAAATATAGGTTGGTTTCCAGGAATTATTGACACCAATGAAAAATATACGGTGATTCAGCAAGTCACAAAACTCAGGACTGACCATGGGTAAGAGACAATCACTCAGAAAATCCTAAAACTGTCACAAATTTTGAGTGAAGAAGACCTATGGAATTCCCTAAGGGCTGTCAGAGATAACACAATAGAATATGGTCAGGTTGCACTGCACCATGTTGACAATATGACCCTGGGGAAGTTTAGAAAACTCGTTGAGTGTGTCTTTCATGGTTCGGGTATAGAGGTCTTCATCTATACCACTAAGGAACAGGAAACGGAAAGTGTTCAGTCAGTGACAAGCAGACGACAACCAACATCATACGCCCTTATTGCCAACAAGCATAATAATACTTACCTAAAAGCTCTAAAGACTATAAAGGAAGCTGTTAAAAATACAAAAGATGCTGAAAGCTTAAGACAAATTAGAGAAACCAAAGACGGAAAGGTTCTAATAACCATTGGCAAGGATCAAGAAGCGATGAATTCCTTAGTAGCAGCCACCAATATGAAAGTGAGCACGAGGAGTACCCATTGGCTTAAAAAGAAAACTTTCCACATTCGTGGGATTGACGCAACAGCCACAGTTGAAAATGTGGCTGATGCAATAAAGCGATAGGTCGGGGAGCAGATTAAGGAAAACTGCTCCATTGGAAATCTCAGGCCTACTGCTGGCAACACTTTGGCAGTCACAATATCTGTATCGGAAGGCATGGTACGCGAATTAACCCAGAACCCATATATTCGTATTGAGCTATCGAATTGCAGGATCAGAGTGAGCGTCGATCGATGCAAAAGATGATGGTTATACATTATACAACCACCAGACTGAAGAGTGTAAGGGTCCAGATCGCAGAAATTGCTGCTATAACTGTGGAAAGGAAGGAAATATGTCAAAAGAATGCTCAGTTTGCAAAGAGACTGAGTACGACTAAAATAATGTAAAGTCAAAAACTTTACTCCAGTAATGAAAATATTACAAATTAACGCCAATCGTAGTGTCCCAGTCCATGACATTGCTGCACTTACTGCTGCTAACAAGAAATGTGCTGTTATTTGCATCAGCTAGCCCAATATCAAAAAGTATCAAACTGGGAATAGAAATATAAACCCTACCAAAGACGCCCTAATTGTTAATGTAAATAGCTCCATGCCTGTTTTAAATGTGCTCAGTGGGAACTATTTTGTGTGTGTCCAGTATACGAACCTGTTGTAATGTCAGTGTATATCTCCCCAAACATCCCTTTTCAAAGCTTCCAAAACTGCTAAGGCGAGCAGCAGGATGTAGTTCTACGCCTTCGGCATGGGAACAAAAACACAATATTTATGATCACTGGAGATTTTAACTCAAAAAACGGAGTATGGGAGCAGAGTAACAAACCGTAGGGACAGGGAATTCTTGTCATGGTGCAATGCTATGAACTTAAATGTCATTAACACGTTGAGTGCCATCGTCCAGTGTACTGGACATGTGAGTTCTTTACATATAGCCCGCGTCCAGTTAACTGGACGAGCTTAAACAGCGGGTTTATATACTTCGATTTGTTGTAGGGCTACGGGAATGAATACGTCTAGTGCGGGTTATAGTCAAAGAATCCAACATGGATTTGGCGATGTTGAGAGCAATATTGAAGACAAAATGGCAACATGTAGCTCAATCGACAACTAATTTCGTTCCGGTCGCGCTTCTTGTCTTACGCATTAGTGGCGTGCATGACATGAAAACACGTGTGTAAATTTGATTTTTGTGTTTGTTTTGAAGCTGTGGAAGTTTATTGTTGATTTTTCAAGATGTCTATGAGTTATAATGATGAGACTCCAGGGTAAGGCCTATCTATTATTTTTAGTTATTTCTTTTTTTTCTGCAAATTGAATCACGGTTTGGGTACTTGTCGTGTAGTCGCTAAATAAAGTCTATCATTCATTTTATGGCCGAGTAACGATACTTTGAAATGCGACGTTGCCAGATTCCCTTTATTTTCAAAAATAATTTTATATTTCTCTTTAGTTGCAGTGGTCTGCGGAAACGAAAGAGAAATTTTGAGATGATCAGACCTCTAACCCAAAGTGAATTAGAAACGTATGCGAATGCCTCAGACGAAAGTGATTTTAATTTCTCGAGCGACGATGTTACCAAAGATCTTACGTTCAATCCTGATAAGGAAACAAGTAGTTCTAGTTCTGTCTCTACAGATGATGTAGAACATAATAGCTCAATTGACGATCTTCTAAATTACGATCCACATAATGATGCCAACCAGGCTGAACTAGCAGAAGTTGAGAATGGTGAAGAATGGACGGATATAGAAGAGCCAACAGTTTTTCCGTTTACTGGCGTAAAAGAAATAAATGTTAGTGACCTGCCGCCTAATCCATGTCCCATAGATTACTTTATGCTTCTATTTGATATGGATATTATAGAACAAATTACAAAAGAAATCAATAGAAGGGGAAATACAGTATTGGCCTCCAAAAAAACAAGGTCTAGTAGAGAAAAAAAGTGGCAAGATATTTCGACCAACGAAATGTGAAAATTTATCGGTTTGTGTTGCCTTTCTGGTACCGTTAAATTTCCTCTTTTAGCCAAACAGTGGAGTCGCCACCCTATGTACTTATCTCAAGATAAAATAAGACTTATGAAGAGAAAGCGAAGCATTGCGCTTAGAGCCTGTTCTGCTCACTGCACCGTTTTAGGTGCATCTGCAATGATTATTGCTGGTCTCATTCCGCTGCACCTTTTGGCGGAAGAGAGGAGGACATTATTCCACATAGCTGGTGCAACTTCTGCTGCCCAAAAACAGATGGAGAGGAAGAGCAATGACAGGAGGAGTGGCAGAGCGGCTCAGAAACTTGGACCAGATGCCTTATCCGGAATATCCGACCTTGGCACAATAGGATATGGGGAACAGTATCCTACCATCTTACTCAGTTCCTCTCAGGCCACGGCACTTTCGGCACTTTCACTTTTAAAATTAATAAAAAGATGAATGAAAGTTGCATATGCTGCGGGGCGGCTGTAGATGACCCAAATCATACTGTCTTCGAATGCCCACAATGGGGAGATAAGTGCCAAGAACTCTGCTCAGATTTAGGGAAGATAAGTACAAAGAACGTCATTGACAAGATGCTTAAATGAGAAAATGGGTGGAATAAGGTAACAGCTTCTATTACTTATGTTATAAACACAAAAGAAAAAGTTGAGTTACGAGCCCAGGCAAATGCAGAAGATTACGCAATATTCCTTTCCTTCTTGAGGAGATGTCCTAACGGCGGGTCCAAGAAGGAAAGTGGAAGTTCTTAAAAGAGGAAAGGGTTTTAGTGGGTCGGGGGTCACCCCATCCCCACACTCTCCCAAGCGCCGAAATACCAATGCCTGGGGGGTCTGCTAGCAGATTTCCAAAACCTAAAAAAGGACGGCTGTATCCAATACAAAAACAGTTGCACATCGATCATTTGGGTCAATTTGTTATGAGTGTAAAAAGAAACGCCTACTTAATAGTAGTGGTCGACGGTTTTACGAAATTTTTATTCATGAAACACCAAAACTCCGTCTGTTATAAGATATCTGGAAGAAATTATGGAGACGTTTGGTGTACCTTGTCAACTAATATGCAATTGGGGATTGGCTGGAACGGTTCCATTCCATCATCTTTAACAGCTTCAACGGAAGATGAGACTCGGTGGGACGGTGAGTAAAGTTAAGAGGGGAATTAACTCAACGGTTAATTCTACTACTGTTAAGATACCTTACAAGGTATTCTTTGGGTATCGCCACAGACGTGTGAACGATGCATTTATTACGTCCGAGTTCGTAAGCAGTGAACGGCTGGACCTCGAGTCATTGAGAGATAACGTATCTAAAGTCACGGAAAAACAACACCGCCGGCAAAAGCATTAATACGATAAACGACATGCTCCTTTAAAGCAGTTTACGGTTGGCCTACACGTACTGGTACAAGCAAATAGAGGCTCTAATGACGGACAGAGCAGAAAGCTCGAACCAAAATATAAAGGATTCTTCGTAGTTGGTGAGGTGTTAGATAAGGACTTTTACGTGATTACAGAACTACCAGGGTCAAAACGAAACCTGTTGTTACGAAGATTTCAGATAGTGAAACTAGCAAAGATGTGAATGAATAAAAAAATCGTTCTTATATAATTTTTAGTATGTTATAGTCTAATGTGGATGTGTAATGTTGCCTTCACGGGGGCGTGAAGAGAAATCAGGTTAGCCGACTACAACACGGTCAACATTGAGGCATACCCTAGATTTATAATCGATACTCGAAATTACTTTTTTAAAAACTTTATTTATACAACTAACTACTTTTATTAGATATTTTCAAGTTTACAAGTTAGAGATTAACAAAGAACTGAGCTACAAATTATATATTTCGAATAAAGTAAAAAATGCAGAAATAACAGTTTGCATGAATATGATGATATGAGAATCTGCTGACGTTGAAGGTTCCATAAGAAACGGTTCGTTAATTAAAAGGTTTTTACAGTTGTCAAAACATTTTACAAACTCATGATCGTGTACAATTTTAGCTCCCTTCTTTAGACATTTTGTTAGTAGTTTGGTGATTTTTGCAAAATTCGGTATAAACCTACGATAATAGCCTAAAAGTCCTAGGAATCCTTTAATTTGTTTAGTATTGCAAGGTATAGGGTACTCTTTAATTGCTTTAATTTTATCCGGGTTCGGCCTTACGCCTTCCGGAGTGACAACGTGTCCTAGATAAGCCACTTCCTTTCTAAGAAATTCAGACTTGACTAGCTGGATTTTAAAATTTGATTCTCTTAGTCGTTGAAAAACATTTTTAAGGCGTTCAATGTGTTCTTGTAAAGAAGTTGAAAATACGATAATATCATCTAAGTATACAAGACATTGTTCGTTTTGTATACCTCGAAGAATATTATCCATTACCCTTTGAACGGTAGCGGGTGCTCCTTTCAGTCCAAATGGCATTCTTAAGAATTCCCAATGACCGTTTTCGGTGGTAAACGCGGTTTTTTCGGTGTCCTTTTCATCCATCTCGATTTGATGGAAGCCACTGGCTAAATCAAGAGTGGTGAAATATTGACACCTACCTAGTTTATCCAATAGGTCAGTAATATTGGGGAGAGGGTATTTGTCGTCAATGGTTTTAGAGTTTAATTGTCTATAGTCTATTACAACTCTCCATTTTTGTTTTCCTGAAGCGTCTAATTTTTTTGGGATAACCCATATAGGAGATGACATGGTGAGTTGCTAGGCCTAATAATTTTTGAGTCTAACATTTTTTTTATTTGTTTCTGTACTTCGTTCTTATAAATAAAGGGATATCTATATGGTCTAGAGTAAACAGGGATTTCGTCTGTGGTTTTAATTTGATGTTTTATTCTGTTTGTAAAAGTCAAAGGTAAATCTTCTTGATAAAATATATCTGAATATTCTTTTATTAAATTGGATATTACAAGTTTTTCTTCAGAATTTAAGTGGTCAGTTCTGAATTTTGATAAGTCTATGCATTGGTTTGGTATTTCGTCAAAATTATTTAACTCAAATTGTTGTATGAATTGTTTGTCAAAATTTTCTACAGCGATAGGTTCGGAAAAGTCAAGAGTAATTGGGTCCATTGAATTATTAAGAATTGTTGTTAGAGCTTCACCGTCTTTTGCTATTGTCAATGATTCGGGTATTTCACAATTGTGAATTTTTTGATGAGGAATTATTATTTCACCATTGGGTATAGAGGTTCTAACTTTAATTACTTGTTCGTATAGAGGAGATACTTTTATCAAATTTAATTCGTTTTGAGTTGGGTGATAAAGCAATCGAATTTTTGTATAAGGTGTCGATAGAAAACCTTCTTTAAAATTTAAACTAGCTTGTAATAATTTTAGGTTATCGAGGCCTATTAGTCCATGGAATATATTGTGAAATTTGAATAAATAAAACTTGATATTTGTTGGTTTTGGTAGTTCAAAAATTTTTGAAGCTGTCACAGTGGCACTGTGTTTGTGGGCTGATTTTTGAAATACGGTTGAAACTATAAATGGATCATTATTTATATGTTTTGGGTAAAATTTATAAGCTACGTTGGGGTCTAAAAAAGATTTAGTTGAGCCTGTATCAATTAAAAATTTTAGATTATGCTCAGGAAAAATTATATAAGGTAATTCACTGGAATTTGTGTTATTAAATGATATAATTTGTGGTATTATGTCGGATTTCTCCGGCGAGGCTTGTTTTGAAAATTTACATTTGTTTCGTTTAAATCAATTAGGTCATAACTTTCATTATCAAGTGTTTCATTTTCATTTATATTATAATCTTCGTTACAAACATTGTTACTGGAAAAATTTGGATTAAAATTTTGAAAAGAGGGACCAGGTTCTTGGCATTCTGTGTTAAATAGTTCTTCCGACACAAAATTTCGTGTTTGTTGGTTTTGGTTAAATGGGTGAGAGAAATTTTGATTATTTCGCGTCGAAATATTCGCTCCTCTATTAAATGTATTACGCGTAGAGATACTCATAGGGGTGGCCCTTGGCAAATTTTGGTTTTGTTGTTGGTTCGGCTTAAAAACGTTAACATTCCTATTCTGATTAAAAACTGAATTAGTTGGAAAATTTTGATTTCTTATTGGTTGACTTTGAATTGGTATAGGCCCTGTCGGAAATGAGTTTCTTGTTATAAAAGTATTATTCGGTGTGTGTGAATTAAAATTGCTCCGATTATACGTATTGTTAGGATTATTAAAATAAGACTGATTGTTAAAATTTGGTTTAAATTGTTGTCTTGACTGAGGCATTGGTTGTCTAGGTAAATTTCTATTTTGTGATTTTGAAAGTAGTGCATATTATCTTCTTCTAGAACGTATTGTAATGCCTCACTCAAGGTTTTGGGTTTCATGCAGCGGATTGTGGTTCCTAAAGGTTCCTTAAGACCCGACAAAAATGTTTTCAAAGCTAGGTTGTTGTATAAATCCCTTTTAAGTATCTTATTTTCTAATGTTTGTTCGTGCAGATCTACATAACTACAAACAAGGTTTAAAATATTTAACACTCTGTCATAAAACTGCTGGGGTCTCTCACCGTTTCCTTGTCTCATCATAACAAGGTCACGATTAAGACATGATTCATCTCTTTGGTCCGCAAAATTTCGAGAAAGTGTATCTTTGAGATATGTCCAGGAAGTCACATTTTGTATGTTAACTACAAGTTTAGCATTTCCTCGTAGTTTGGAAATTAGTGAATTAATTAAATATACGTTTTGGAAATGGTTGGGTTGGTCTCTAATATAAAAAGTATTAATAATTGAGTCGCAGACAGATAAATAGCGGTAAAGTTCGTTGGGGTTTCCATCGAACTCTGGTACGCAATTTAAGTATTCTGCTTTGAATTCGGTCATTTTTACGTTATTTTTTTGTGTTGATTGATTAGAAACTTGAAGGTCAACTAAAGTATTAATTTTTAAATTTTCTAAATCGTTAATTAAAGAATCTACTGACATGTATTATTAATTGAACCTTTATAGGCTAGGTATCTACTGCATGAACAAATTAATTAATTGTATATTATTGATTACTCACAGGATAAATAAGGCAAACTTGAGCATTCCCTTGGCTGTAACTATAAGGACGAAACACTTTCTCTGTTGAGATTCCGTAGTCCTTGCAAAGTTGAACGATGCTTGTTTCAACTTTCGTCGTCTTCCATCTTGAAGGGCTTCGATGGTCTTCAATAGATGGGTTTCTCGATTTTTAGAGAGCCTCTCCACTTCCGACACCTCCAATCACAGATTACAACGGTTCGATATATAGTTAATCGTTGAAACGAAAATTAGACACGTTCGATACGCGACAATTCTAGATATCCTACTGACTGCGCCAGATTTATAATCGATACTCGAAATTACTTTTTTAAAAACTTTATTTATACAACTAACTACTTTCATTAGATATTTTCAAGTTTACAAGTTAAAGATGAACAAAGAACTGAGCTACAAATTATATATTTCGAATAAAGTAAAAAATGCAGAAATAACAGTTTGCATGAATATGATGATATGAGAATCTGCTGACGTTGAAGGTTCTATAAGAAACGGTGACATAATTCCCAATATATAAAGATTTCTAATAATGAAATATGTTCATTTATAATATACTGTGTCGTGTGATTCATGGCATTTAATTCCAACAGAGGGATGTTGAAATACTTTTTTTTCATACGAAACTCTTTTGTTGTTAATTTTCGTTTCATTTATTATTTATAGATTACAATTAGTAGAATAATTGTTTGTTCCATTGATTTTCCTATTTCTCAATGATATTAAATTATCAATCAGCAAAAAGTTTTCATTTCGCGTCCACGCTCTGTGATAAATTCCACATGTAAAGGAATTTGAAGTGTTGTGAAACGGTTGGGTATTTTTTCTTTTTCCTAGTCGATAAATTTTCATTCATTTTCCATTGATTACATTACATTTGGGTAGCCATATATCATTATACTCTTGTTTAAGTGAGTTTTCCCATCATTTAGCGAAGCCGGTGTAATATACGAAGAGCGCTTTTTGCTGCAGCGTCTGTAAGTTCGTTTCCCAGGACAACCGCATGACTTAAAACCCATATAACTGTCATTTTGTTTTAGATAGGTTACTAGTTCAAGAATGTTAATAACCAATTCATTTAATAAAAATCGTTCGTTCACTGTTTCGCGCTGACTGAGTAGTTCAGTAAATAAATGGAAAAAGTTAACATGAATGACGCCCTATTTTCATCTTCCGGTTGGAAGTAGCGTTTAATATCTCATTAAACATGAGACAAAGTTTTGCATGCAAACGGGTGCGAGGGCGGAGAAAATGGCCCCAAAATACCAGAAAAATAGGTTTTCAGCCAATATCTCCTAAAATATGGCAGTTAGAGATTTTCGGTACAGATAAAAATTGAAGTTCAGTTAATTTTCTACAAAAATGGTCCCTATGATTTTTCTCGAAAATTTGACCGGTTTCGAGAAAAACGGCACCAAGCGCACCTCGAATAATTAGTTTCTGTGCTGTATGCCGGAGAGCACAGTGTATTTACACATCAGCGGGTGGACAAATTATTCAATAACTTTGTGAAAAATGCATATTTTCTCATAATTCAAAGTTCATGTGAAAGAGGAATTCTGCTGCTATCATACCCTGTGAATTCAGTCACGCTTGACTCTTTTGGCCATATCGGAACACGGGTCAAACTTTTTGCTCCCGGGCAATTTTGACCTCGCCAGGAATTTGTTCCTATTTTTTGTATTGCACTAATTTACTCAAAATTTTCTTGATTATGGGTCCTCATAAGGTCATTTGTCATCCCTGAAATTGTATACCCTAATTTTTATCAATTTTCATTTAATCGTTGTTTATTGAATCCCAAATTTTTGCTGTTTTTGGAGCGCGGGGAAATTTTGTGAACAACCATCAATTAAAAATTTATACGAGTACATGATTCGATTGGTCTATATGATACATCATTTGGAACCTAAGAAGGTCTACTTTTCGATTGTGCAATTACTTTTTTCAACGAAGTCGTCCATTTTTCAATAAAATTAGAAAACGCGGGCTCAAAGCAAAGAAAATACGCACTTTTTTTGGTGGCTTTTTTCTCCCTGCTCTTTATTTCTAACATTTTAACACCTTAACTAGTGTAATGGGGGAATTCCCACCTTTTCATCGATGTATATAAGTCATACCTTTGATACCCCGGGAAAAAACCAGTATATCTAAATGTACACGCTATAATTTATTACTTTCGTTCTTCCGTCGTTCGTCGCGTGTGTGCTCTACGTGGCGCTCGTGTCGTCTGCTACAACCCATGCGGCCACGCTTGGAGGCATAAGTGTGTTTGTTTTCTGTCATTATTTCGATAAATAATATTGTCAGTTATAGAAAGAAAAGTCATAAAAGTGAAGAATATTGAACAAATATTGACGTTTTTCGTTAAAATTAACTTTTATCAACAACCCAAAACATAGAAAGTGAAGATTCAAATCTTGTAAAATTTGAGCAAAAGGTGAGAATTTGTTCATGTAGTTTTTATTGAAGAACATTTGTTTACAAGCAACTATTCTAAGTGAAATCTAGGTCTGCTCTTTCTTGTTATAGAAAAATGGAGGTCAGCTCTGCTACAGCAGTGTGTTTCCTTCGTAAGTAACCCGTTTCTGCGGATGCTGTCACCGTAACTCGGGGCTTAGAAAATTTGATTGATGTTAGCAAGGAAAGAAAGGATAAACATCATATTTTTTTGGAAAAACAAACGTCTTTACAAATGCACAAATACACACAAACAACCAACCCGTGAATCTCTTGTACTTTTGTTAAAAATATTCTATGTAATATTTAAGTCTATAAAGTATTATTCTTGTATCATTATATTGGGTTCTCCCGTTGATAAATAAATAAATAAAAATATATTTTTTTTTAATAAATTAAACATGAAGAACGTTTATAACTCTTTATTCCAAAAACCTCAATCAGTCAGGTTGCAAAAAAATTTGCGGATAATCTGCAAGAAATTGTTGCTGAGTATTAAGGGTAAATATCCTTCACTCTTGAGGCATTTTCAGTTTTCCTCACCAAAAACCTAATGAACTTCAGTATTTTACCACATGTGCAAAGCTGATTGTTGCTAGATTCAGGTCAACTGGTGAGGTCCATCTTGCTGTAATTAATCTTATAGCCTGTTTTCCTAATAAGTATATCTTGAGGCCTCATCTGTGAGGAAAACAAGACCCTCGGAAACATGAATATCCATCAAAAGTGTCTGGTTACAGGGTTTCTCATTTATGGCACCGAGGATTTTCCCAATCTGTAATATGTGGTGGCGCCATCTACAATTTGTTTCCACAATCCAAAACATTGAAAATAATGGATTTCCAACACCCCCCAGCTCAAATTTTGTACAAAACTTGCATATTTCGCAAGACTCAAAATTTCCGGTTTTTCAACCCGATTTTTTTGCAGAAAATATTAATGTTGCGAATAAAAGTCATGAAGACCATTTTCGTAGAAAAATAACTGAACTTCAATTTTTATCTGAACCGAAAATCTCTAACTGCCATATTTTAGGAGATATTGGCTGAAAACCTATTTTTCTGGTCTTTTGGGGCCATTTTCTCCGCCCTCGCACGCGTTTTCATGCAAAACTTTGTCTCATGTTTAATGAGGTACCAAATGCTACTTCCAACCGAAAGATGAAAATAGGGCGTCATTAATGTTAACTTCGCCTTTTTTTCCTCCTTCATTTACTGGACTAGAGTCAGAGATATGTAGGCAGCTTTCCATTAATTGATATATAATGCAGAATCAGTCTGCCTTATTGCGTATGATTCTGCTATAAATATAAAACAGTGGCTTTTCAATGTTCAATAATTGCTCAAAGATATAATTTAAGAAAAATGTAAATTCAGAAAGACAATATTGCCATCTAATATTACTGACAAACTAGTTAGAGATATTGAAAATATTATAAAAGTGATTTCAAAAACACTTAATTTTTAACTAGGAACTTAATAACATTTCAACGTGAAAGAATTTATAGAAAGTACGCATTAAAATCTGACGTTAATTCATTCACACAAAATCTATTTAGAGACGAGGCAGCAATACTTATCGATAAAAGTATGAATACATTTAGCCCACCCATTGCTTCGTATTATTTTGAAAATCTCAAATTGGATTGTTTTCCAATGTCAGGTGCATTCAGCGCCACGATAAATGGTTGTTTTTCTGTTTTTGTACAGTAAACATCCAGATAAAACCCCTATTAATCATTATTTAATATTGAATTACATTAGTTATTATACGGAATAATATTATAATCCGATTATTTTATTACCTACAGCTTGTTTTTCTGTTTCAACAAATATAACTCGGTATCGAAAACCTGGAGGACATTATCAAGGCGGATTATTATTGAACATTGTACAAGAATGTTTTTCAAGTTTGGAAAATTAAAATTAAATACTAACAGGGTGTCAGTTAATCTGACAGTAAGTTTTTAAACTAACACAACGAAATCTCTAATTATCAGTTGTCGAGGAAAAATACTGCTTTTTATGTATAAATGAGTAGGGTAAAGACGCCTAAGAGAACGCGGATATGTTGCTGTAATTTTTTTGTGTACCTAGTAACTCATATTGTAAATTATTTTCGTTCTATCTACAGGGTGTTTTCAAATGACACTTACAACGTTTGCATTTAGATACCTTTCGTAAAATTGGACACGATGATATTGGGATTGAGGGGTCCAACCCATCTACTTTTCGAAATACAGGGTGTTAAAGTTATGAAAAATATAATGTTTTAATTCGATAACTTTAAAATAGATGAATATATTGATCTGACATTTGGCAGGTGGTTTTTAAATGTAAAAGGGCATATTTTGATGGAAAAACATGTTTCAATTCTTGATCCAGTGGTGTACATTTGGAAGAATATGTCACCTTTCCCCTCCCATTTTTGACGCCACTGGCATTTGAAGCTATTTTTATTTGATTTTGTATTCCTCAACAGTTTTCACGTGAAAAACGCATAACCTTTACATATCAAAAAATTTGTAGTTTCCAAGATATTCAATGTTTTTATGAAGCCTGCAAGATCACTTTTTAATAAAAAAATATTTTTCTTCATTGTTTTTTAATAACTACCAAACTACTAATAGCTAGAATATGTAACAGGAACTAATTTGTGAAGCAGCAATGCATATAGAACATTGAGAGAGGATTGTTGATAATAATTTTCCAAACTTGTGATTTTATTAACAAAAGAATTGATGGCAATAAAAAATAAGATAATTACAAAGTTAAATAATATCCCATTCAAACATAATTTTTAATTAAGCAGCCAACAAATTACAAAAGATGTTCAAAATTTTATCCATTTACATTTACACATAATCTGCAACGTTTTCTCATTGAAAATCGCATACCTTGGAAATACTAGCGATCGCCGGAAATTATTTCTGTAGCTGCATGGCTTCTTGCTATCAGTTCCTCCTCCGTTTCTACTATTGTATAGTAGACTAGGGACTTCATGTAACCCCACAGAAAGAAATCGATTGGATTTAAATCCGGTGACCTCGCTGGCCACATATTGGGTCCACCTCGGCCTATCCAGTTGTTTCCGTATTGTTGGGTTATAAGTTGTCTGGCCACTAGAGAATAAAGTACAGATGCCCCATCGAGCTGAAACCATACATTATCCCTATTCACCCTAATATTTAATGGTACAACGTCGTTTAATAAATCAGACAGGGTTTCTCTCAAAATATTACAATAATTATTACCATTGAGTTTATTAGGTAATAAATATGGACCCACTATACAATTTCCAAGAATGCCTGCCCACACGTTAAGCGAGAATTTTTCCAGAAATCCACGTTGTTGAATAACATATGGAATTTCGTCATCCCACACGTGGCTATTCCTTGAATTAAAAAATCCTTGTCATGGTTTTTTGAAGACTTGAAAATGTGTATAGAAAAGTATGGACTCTCAGCAAAATCCATATATAATATGGATGAAACAGGAATATTCACCGTTCCGAATAAAACTCCAAAAGTTATTAAAATAAAGGAATAGAGAAAGTGGTATCAGCGGAAAGAGGAAAACTTATAACAGTTGTTTGCTCTGTTAGTGCTTCTGGGCATTATATACTACCAGCACTTATTTATCCCACAAAAAAGAGAAAAGAAGAAGTTGCTTTTTGGAACCATAGGCTGACAACATTATGCTCCTTTCAGATATTAGCTATATTAACACAGATTTATTTATGAAGTGGTTGCAACATTTAAGAACACATACAAAACCAAATGAACCAGAACCTATACTCCTCATTTTGGATAATCATGTCTCCATTTTGTCGTGAAAACGAAATTCGTCTTTTAAGCTCGCCACTTCACACACACCATAAGTTGCAACCATTGGATGTTGCTTTCTTTGGGCCATTGAAAATAGCTTACTCTCAAGAAGCTGACAAATGGATGGTAACAAACCCAGGAAAAGTTATAGGTCAGCCTGAAGATGCGCTATTGTTCAGAAGAGCTTATTCAAAACTTGTATCAATTCGCAAGGCTGAAAAGATATTTTCTCCTACGGGTATTTGGCCTTACGATTCAGATATATTTCCAGAAGAAGACTTTGCACCATCTGGCATCAATGATACACATGCTCCAGAAAACGAACACGCTGTCAATAACGATACTGGTTTGGGAAATATTGAGATTGAAATAAATGAACCCGAATTTTCATAGCTCATAAATATTGCTTCCATGGCAGATGTCAAACAAAAGTCAACATCCTATTCGTCCATACCTGGATGTTCCTCTAATCAAGACAAACAGACCTTTCGCCGAAGGCGGAGACTCCTGCATATTTCAGTGAGATCTGAGATGAGAGTTTTAGTTTGCATTCTCATCTTTCGAATTTTACAGGTAATATTGTTCTTCGTAGTTGAATTCTTCTCGTCCATATTAGCAGATATATCGTTCTTAATGGTAGAAATATCGTTATTCAAAGTTGAAATAAGTTATTCTCTTCAACTTCTAATGTAAATTTAATTTTTGGGTGTAAATTATTGATTTGATTGAATAACTGTCGTCCACTATCTATAAAACAAGCCAATATGTCATCCACATATCTATACCAAAATAACATTTTTTGAGATATTACATTCAAAGATTTTTCTTTCTAAACTGTTCATAAAAATGTTTGCCAAAATTGGTAATATAGTGCTATCCATTAGTAAATCTTCATTATGAATATATATCTTATTGTCGAAAGTGAATTATTTCTGATTAATACATACATCAAATAGATTAAAAATAGTTGATTTTCTTACGAGTGTTAGACATTCCTTAGGAGGAACTTTAGTGATCATATGGTAACATAAAATGAAATGAGTTTAGAGCCATATTGCAAGTTGAATGCTTTCAATTTTTTGATTAGTTCTATTGAATTTCTAATTGAGTATTTAGATGTATATCCGTAACTATTAAGTATATTGTCAAGTTTCTTTGCTAATATACTATTAGGAGTATTAACATAAGTAACAACAGGTCTAATTGATTTCGTTATTTTATGTAATATAACGGTTCCATTTTTTTGGGAAATTTAGAAAAAAAAAGAAAAATCTTTGAAAGTAATATTGCGAAAAATGTTTTATTTTTGTATAAATATGTAGAGGACCTATTGACAATTACATATATTTTTAAACCATATTAATAATTTACAACCAAAAATTAAATTAACATTAGAAGTTGAAGAAAATAACTCAATCAATTTTCTTGATCTAAAAATTCAAAGAGTTAATAATGTACTTGATTATTCAATTTACAGAAATCCAACAGACACTGATGTGATTATTCCATATAGTTCCAATCATTCCATATCACATAAATTGGCGGAATATAATTTAATGATACATAGAGCATTTTCAGTACCCATGAACAAATGTAAGTTTGATAAAGAAATTAATACAATTAAACAAATAGTAACATCCAATGGTTATCCATGACATATGATAAATAAACTATATAATAAAAAAAAAAGTGGCATTACAACTAATATTTCCTAAACAAACTAAAGAAATAAAAAGGTATAAAACCATCACATATACAGGAAATATTTCTAATAATATTTCAAAGATAATATATTTAGCAACAATTACAGCAATTTCTTTTAAAACAGAAAGTAACGTGAGTATTAAATTGTTAAATGTAAAAACAAAATTATCCTCATTAAAGAAGTCTGGTATATAGACTTAAATGTCCAGAATTTAATGCTCTATATTTGGGTCAAATCCTTTGAAAATATGAAATCCGATAGAGTGAACAGTTACGAGCATACAGATTAAAACAACCAGATAAATCCCACTATGCAAAACATCTGTTTGACACACATTCATTGACACCTAACACAGAAGTAGAAGTACTACATATAAGAAACAAGAATTGGATTTCCTCGAAGAATTAGAAATTAGAAGACCCTTAAGAAACCCACAATATCAAGCTGTCAATAAACATATAAATCTAGGGAGTTTTCTACTTTTAAACTGCCTTCTTAAGTGATAATTGTAAATATTAGCAGAAAGTTTTCCTGGTTTCCTATATCATTGGATATTTATACTGATCTTAATTGGAAGAAATATACCCAGGTTATCCCCATAGGGCTAATATTATCTAAGCTTTAATATTTATAATATCACACCTTCTTCTTTTTTCTATTAACATTAAGTTAATCACTATGTAGGTGTTATAACTTTTACTATTATATTGAATGTTTTTATTAATTTTTTCATATTTGTGTACAACGTGGCAACCTCCTATTTATAGCGAGGTCGTCTCGAACAGTTAGTGTAATATAAGCTTTTAAGTTGGAAGCACGTGATTGTTTTCCATCCAAATAATTTTAACCTAATAATCATATTACAGTCTATCCATTTTATGAATAATGTTAACTACCAAAGTTAACAAGAAAACCAATTATAATACCAACAGTAGGTCACTTCTTGGTCTAGCCAAAAATAATTATTAAACATCATGTAGGCATCAACTGAAATGTAACTTCTGTCATTATCGAAGCAATTGTCAAATTTCCTATAATTTCTTACTTTCTATTCAATATATTGTGGACTTATTTAGAAACAGTAAGTTTCATTTAAAAACAGTAATATGTGTAGATTCCACCAAGTTAACGTAATGTTATTGATTTGAATTTGCAAGTTATGAAATTTTTCTTATTTCTTATTCTACAATTATGTTTGATGATTGAAAGACATTACTGTTATTTTGTAGTCTGATGTTTTCACGTCTGTTGCAGTCTCCATGAATGTCTATTGTTTTTCTTCAAAATTTTTAATGAAGGTTTGAGGTCTTTTGTATCCACGAGGCTTTGGGCTGCAGTACAAAAAGCCGTAGTTTGGAGGGACTTATTTTGTTGGCGACATTATAAATTTGTATGAAAAATACATATTTTTTGTTTCATTGGCCTATTCCCAGTGCAAAATGCAGGAAAGAGTCAAAGAACTGACAGAAATAGGAAAAAACTGAGATAATAATACAGCTTATGGTATTTTGGCTTGAGATCAAGTAAATAAATGAAATTGTTAACTTCAATAAATTGAACACTCCTTGTAGACACTCACACACTTGTTACATTATGCTTTTTCCACAGTTACATTCAATGATATTGTGATAATTGCAATTATAACGCTTGAAGAAATTATAACGGGGGTTTTATATCTCTAATTTACCGCAGCTGTGGTGGAATACAGGGAAAAGTTAGACAATATCGGACAGTATCCAAGATGGAAAACATTTATTTTTAGACATGACGTGGGTGGTGGCGCCTTCTTGTTCTTGTGCATAAATGATCTCGTTATAGCTGTAATTAAAATTATGAATTATCTGTAACACAGGTGGTAGAACAGCGTTATCTTCCAAAACGTATATGACAGGAAATGAGATATATCTTGTTATATTGTGTTGTTGTCTGATTATCGGTTTTTTAGATGGCGGGTTAACATATCAGTCGAAGAATTTTTTTGTATATCCAGAATGTGTTGGAAATATGGAAATACGTTTGTACTTAATTTCTACTTTAGATGATGTCCAAGATACATTCAAAAAATTATTCAAATGTATTAAAAGAATTCTTGAAATATTAACATTCAATTCATCATAGTCCGGTCAAGTTAGACGGAAAAAAAGTGGTCATCTTGCAAAGACTCCCACAAAGTTGAATTTTAGTAGAGACCTGGGGTATGCCATTACATATACAATAACAAAAATCCCCATCCATCGTCGGTTAAAAAAGTCATTACATTTCTTCTTCTTCTTGCTGAAGATTGATAAAATGCTCAAATAACTATGAGTCCGCTATCTCTTCACTGACATCCCTTGAATCCTCTTCTCTTTAATTTAATTCAACATTCAAGCAAGACTGTCCTGAACAACAACTAGAACACACTGATAAAAAGAGTAACCTCACTTTTCTTACGTCCACATTTAACATTACAACATTTTTTGAAATTGCCAAGAATAGTGTTTTCCGGAACAGGTAGCAGTAAAGTTTGAATAGGTTCCAAAGTACTATCTGTTAATTTCCAACCCCAGCCTTCTGCTTTCAGTTAATTGCCTAGTCATACCTGAAGTAGACTCAAAGCAAGTGTTGATGAGTAGAAGCAGATGTTGGAAAAAGAAAAGAAAGTTTTACTTGTTTATTTTAACGTGTATTCTTAGCAAAACTTAAATATCTATAATTGTCTATACAATCAATTTTTTCGAGCTCCATAAACGACAAGGATAAAATAAATTCATTTTGTCATTATCGTTTGAGGAGTTAAATTTTTTGAGCAATAAATAAAAACAATTTAAATACTGAGTTTACCCCTTCTGAAAATTGCCGTAGTATCAATCAAATCTAACATTAAAATATGTAATTGGAATTTTGGATAAGCAGATAAAATATTTGAGCCTTTCCAGATTTTAAAAAGTAAATAATCTGATCAATTGGAGTTTTTGCAGTGAGTAGTATTATTAAATCTTGATCTTCACCAACCACATTTTGTGAGTATGGTATTGTATTGTTTTATATGTATTAAAGGAACAAATAAGTATTTTTACTACCAATTATATATTATATAGAATGTAACTGGGGATTGTTATAAAAAAAAGTGAATACTTTATGTAGATAATTTTAGTATATACAATTTTTGTCAGATTTATATTTTTTATTGAATTGAAAAACGAAAATTATGATCTATATTTCTTATATTTTCATGGGTTTCGGTCAGAAATAAAATCACTTGCTTATAATGGTAACGTTTCGGTCTATTTTATTTAAACCATTTTCAAACCCTTCTAAAAATTTTGAAAACACAATATATTTATTTTAATACATATAGTTAAAATATAATTCTTTAAAACTTACTTATTGATTTTGCCTCCGTAGAGGCTTGTCTACTACTGTACAGTAGTATTTCTTAAATTAAAAAAAGACAATTATTACACATAAAAACAAACAATATAAACAATGAACTATTTTAAAGATAGTTGACATGTATATTACAGAGTGTCCTAATTAAATTAACATTAGAACTAGAGACCTATTTTTTAATTTTTAATAACTAGGTAAGGTGTAGATATTCATTTATAATAATAAGTTCGTATATATACAACTTAAGTTGTCTATGTCAGTTCTGAAATTGACTGAGTCAGGATTCTTGTTAATATTTATCATTTCTTTTATCAATCTTTTACTATTATTTTTTTCTGTAGTTATTATTTCTACGTTGTTGAAATTAAAAGAGTGATTTTTATCAAGTGAATGTTTTGATAATGCAGTACATTCATTGTTATTTCGAACTGATTGCTGGTGTTGTTGAATTCTTTTACGTAAATATTGGCTAGATTGACCAATGTAAGTACCATTGCAATCAGAACAATTTATTTTATATATTGAGTTTATTGTGTTCTTATTATCTGGTTTGAGTTTAGAAAAAAGTTTATTTCCTGTAATGTTATTTGGTTTATCTGCAATTTTAATATTAAATGGTGTTAGGCATTTTTGTAATAGTTTATTTATATCGGGAATGTACAGAAGTGAAATATATTTTAATGGATTACTTTGGCTACTAAATTTTAATTTGTTGTGATAGTTGTTAATTCTTTGTTTAATAATGGGCTCATAAAAATGTTTGGGATAATTATTTAAATCCAAGGTATTTTTGATTTTTTTAATATTATTAGACCTGTGTTTTGGACGTGATAATTGTACCGCTCTATCAGTGAGGCCAGTGACAACATTCTTCTTGTATTTTATGGGATCGTATGAATTATAGTTTAAATATCGTGGAGACCATACATTTTTTGTGAACCAATTTGTAAATATTCGACCATTGTTGTCATATTCTATATTCATATCTAAAAAATTAATTGAACGATTTTTGTCCATTTCTATGGTGAATTGTAATTTTTTATTGAAGCTGTTAAAACGTTTTAGAATATTTTCAGTCTGGTCAATGGGTACACAAAGGATACAGTCGTCGACGTATCTTTTGAAAAAGATTGGTTTTTCTGGTAACTCTGCTAAAACATTGGATTCTAAATATTCAAGTACTAAGTTTGCAATCGGAGCAGAAATTGGAGATCCCATTGCTGTTCCAAAAATTTGTTTGTAGAAATCGTCACCAAATTGAAAATAGGTGGAATTCAAACACAAATCAAAAATATATATGTGAAAATTATGATCTGTAACCTCAAATATTTTTTTTGCAGACATGGAATCGTTGGTGACTTTTGGTATTTTATGTGTAATGATGTACCCAATGTTTTTGTCAAAATTCAGCCCTGTGGTAATTTTTTCAAACTGAAAAGTGTACTATTAAAGTTGACAAACTGATAGTATCTTTATTTCATACAAATCACACTGAATTCTTTTTTGACATGCGTTTTCAACCGGAGCTCTGTTCAAAACACTTTTGATTTGATTGATTATTATCTATATAGATATTGATATTTTTTCTTTTTAATCAGACGTTATTATTGTATTGTGAATATTGGCTTTACTTAAACGAGTATATGGTTAGTTGTCCTATAATTCCTTCTTTTGTTACATGTATTCACAGAATATATAAGTTTATTGATATATTGTTGAAATAAATTCATTTATTTGTTGATGAAACCATGTTGTTATGACAAGAAAAGGCATTTTGCAGAAGCAGAGCTCAAAATAGGAAATGGACAGATATTACAAAACAATAGGAGATATAATTTAAATTCTAGATAATCAAAACATCGGTTATTTAGTGAGCGATATTTGTATTTTTTGTTCAATAAGTAGTAAGTTTTCGTTTATTCAATCGCTTTGTTAGTTAATTCCGAATCCCTAGGTATCCAAATGTTGTTACAATTTCCTTTACACTTTATTTCTTGATAGTTTCTGTTACCTTGTTTTTCATTTACGATAACTACTCTGGTTATAGCTATGTTTACAACCATTCCCATGTTTTGTATTTCTTTAGTCCAATTATTCATTTATTTTTGCATTTTACTTTTCGAATTTGCCATCCCTACAAAACCTATCGTTTTTTGAACTTCAATATTAGGCCACAAGAAATTCTCCGCATTGAATTACTGGTTGCCAACATTATAAAACCTTAGTTATGACACTTGTCAAGTAAACGATCTATAAACGATTCATTTTAGTGGGATTTTTAGAAGCTAACAAGTGCGTTTTTGTGATCGATATTCGAAAAATGGACATCTAATGGGGGTAAGTAGGATTTTTTCCCAAATAGAATACTGGGTTGTTTATATTGGTATAGTTGATTACTTAGACTAAGTAGAAGTACAGAATAATATGAGACATAATTTAGGATGCATAGTTTTTAGGTTATGAATGTTTTTGTACTGTTGCCATATGGCAACGATAGGTTTTTAAACTGATGTTAGATTTTCAGGAAGGAATTTGATTTTCATCAGGCTTTAGTTATGTTAGAGGAAGATGATGACGACATAGCTGTACCAGGTGTAAGAGAAATTTTTATAAATTTACCAGAGGCTTCAGAACTCTCTGATGAAGACTCTGCCGAGGAAGATGAAGGTGGTTTATTAGACAATTTAGGCAGAAATCAATTATCAGCGCCAGCAGAAGTTGTCCTGGAAAATTACCATCGAATATCTGGACAGCATTTTTACGAAGAGGGAGAGGAAGTCAATGCTGAAGAAGTCCAAGATGTCCAACCATCACATAAAAAACCTAAACTTACTTTTAAATGGATTGATGAAGACATTGTTGGTAGAGATGCATCAAGTCAAACTAGTTTGATTTTACTCAACAAACTTGACTTGACTTGAAAATCAAACTATTTATGTAAAAAAGTTTGACTTGAATAGATTTCTGTATCTTTCCCAGCAAACATGTTACACGTGGGCCTCTAGAGGCATTTTAAAAACAATCGACGGACAACATAAGTGGGCCACAATCATGATAAGTCGCCGGCCCGGCTAGCCCGTGTCGCGATGGCCACCAGTAGGCCTCCAGACTACCACCCGCTCCGTTACATAACGGGACTTGCGTGACTAAGCGTGAACTGATATTGCATTGTACAGATTATGGCGCGATTGCGGGTATCCTACTAATCAACCGCCGGCATCCCACTGTTGGGGCTTAATCAATGATTTATGCAAATCTACAGGCTATATATGTACTTATAGGTTTAACAATGAAACATGATGACTAAAACAAAGAAATATAATGAAAAATAAAATAAAAAAATATTCCATATAAAATATCTATATATATAAATATAAAAAAATATGTTCACCAATATAGTTTTGTTTCTCACTACTGGGTCCGGGGTCACTGTCAACACAAAGATTATTACTTCTACGAGATATATCGTCTATTATAACCTCAGCCTCTACAGTGGAGACTATATCCTTAACAGCATTTTTCGCAAGACGCTATTTTTGACGAGTGCTCTTTGAGATATTATGCAAGGGTTTTCTAGAGGAAACATATATTATGATGGTATGCGATGCAACAAATGATGTATGTACTTACTTTTCTGTGTTTCCGTACATATCTGTTCGTTGCTTTGCTCCGAATAGATTGAATACAACACATAAATCTAATAAAATTGTCGCTACAGTGATTAATTATTAATTACACCACAACACAACACAACTAGGTTAGGTTGATTTTCAACACGTGTTCAACACAACCGCTAGCAAATCAGCAGTAGTACCAACTGCCAAGGTGATATTCAGTAACGCCAATGTTTTATTTTCATTATAGGTCGCATGCTGGCATGCACACTGTGTCAAAACGACATCGGCACGACTATCGTGAATTTTCAACGGGTAATTTGTTGCTAGATTACAAACATCCACCATAAATATGCGTATGTTCAGCCAAGGCGGCCAAAGTCATTCCAATTATTTACCGACATCGCTGTGCCGCTGCCGACATATAACCGCAGTTAACAGCTATGGCCCGTCTATTTACCGCTCATTCATGTTTGCTGGGTTAGGTTTGACTTGAAATCAAACTTCTTCAAACAGTTTGAATAATCTATACTCGATAGTCGAAATTGTGTAAAGTGAGTCAGAGCTATCTAATCAACACTTTGGTTAAAGCGCAGTTGCCATATGTATTCTAGAGAGAAATGCTGTATTTTATAAATACACTTCAAATCCATTGTGTCAATATTTCAGGTACAAAAGATGCAATGTAATTAAGTCAAAACCAATTTAATATATTTATTTCAAATTTCAAGCAGACTAATAATATATAGTTATGGATAATGGTTCATACCACTCTCGTCGACTGGAGCAAATACCTACTTCAGCTAGCCGCAAGAGGGTTATAATTGATTGGTTAGAGAGTAAAAGCATTCCGCACAACGAGGCAATGCTAAAAGTTGAATTATTATCTCTCGTACGGAAACATAAAAGCAGTTATATTAAGTACGTTGTCGATGAAATGGCGAAAGATTTCAACGTCTCAGTTGTTAGACTTCCTCCCTACCACTGTGAGTTAAACCCCATCGAGCTGGTTTGGGCCCAAGTGAAAAATTATGTTGCGAGAAAAAACAGTACATTCAAAATGGCTGACGTTGAGAAACTGTTTGACGAGGCGCTGCATACCGTTACTGCTGAGAGTTGGCGTAAATGTATTCAACACGTATTAAAAGAAGAAATAAAGTTTTGGGATTTAGACATACGTGTAGAAGTAATGACGGAACCACTCATTATCGATATAGGAGGAGAAAGCGATGATTCTGAGGAGTCGTCAGGGAGTGATACCGCTTCCAGTTAGTCAGACATTTTACAAGTGACCTCGCAACATACCTATACTTATTGGTAAATTATTTTGGTCTTGACAAACAACTTTTTTTTAGTTTTAGTAGTAGTAAGTTGGAATTGACTTTTAAACATTTTTTTATTTTGTTTTAACTTACTTATGAACAACTTGTGATAAGTTATTATTTCAAATGTTAAAAATTGAAATTCCAGATATTTCAGTATTCGCACCCTTAAACTATGATACGCTCATGGAGTTCACTTTAAATCGGTAGATAACCGATGACGTCACTTTACAGAATTTCGACTATCGACTTTTTTATATACATCTTATTATAGCTCATCCTTAAAAATGTGTATTATTCTTGGTAACACCCTGTATATACATAATGATACCTACCATAATAATTTCGTATTTCTGTTCTCTCAAATTTAAACGCCAGAGCGTACAAGAACATTTTCTATTTATTTTTTATTTAGGACTATTAAGAACCCTTCAAAAATGATGCGCTCATGAAGTTCGCTTCTGCAACTGATTTTATGGACAGTAAGAGCGATGAGTCACTTTACAGAATTTCGACTATCGAGTATATTGCGCAACGTGTTGACTTCCAATTCTATTAACTGAGAGCGTACCGCCTACCTCCTACCCCTACCGCCATTTGTTTTCATGTCTGAACCTGTACTCTGCTACTCCGCAAATCAGTTATAGTATAGTTCATATTTAGAAGGATAGATACGCTTGGCTTGTTACGTTAGTTTTGAAGTGCGTGCATTGTGCGATAATGTCGGAAGTCGAAATGTCTGAACTTGAACCTTTTTCACGTAGCGGCTCGGAATACGTACCAGAACAAAGTGAATCTGATTTAGAAGATTTTCCCCCTGCAAAAACTACGAGAAAGAAATCTGTAGACGAGGAAAAATTAATGAACAAGAAAAATAAATATACAGATTTTTTTGATGTTGCGGCAGGCGATTCCAAAACAATGAAAATTGCAAAGTGCAAATTATGTAAAAATAAAGAAAAACGGTATAAAATGCCAAATAGTGGAACTAGTTCTTTAAAACGGCATTTGATGAAGAGCCTCAAAAAATTGTATGATGAAGAATTTTCGCAGGAAGCAACAACTTCTGGAACAAGTAGTATTTGTGGTAATAACAACATAGAACGTTGGATCCAAAATTTAAAAATAACCTGGTAAGTTTTTATACAATTAACCCTAGAACCACAACTGTGTTACCCCACTTTTTTATGACTGCGTCCGTGATTTTTGGCCTCATAGAGGTCAGCCACCATCTACCTTCATAATAAATTTACTTAAGAGGCCTCGATATCACTTGTTAAATTCGAACGCCGCGGTCGCTATAGTCGCCTCTATTGTAGTAATTCACCACGTTTTCGGGTCAAAATCGAGTCAAAATAGTTTTTGGACGGCATCTCCTTTATTCTTAAAGTTAAAAATATGCGGTTTGTTTTATTGTACTTGTAATTTTTATTAGCAGGGGGCTCTGTGCCAGATTTTTTGATTTTTGATTTGTTTCGCTAAAATGGTGTCAAACTTTTTACCAAAGACGAATTTAATAAATGTAGTACAATAAAACAAACCGCATATTTTTTAACTTTAAGAATGCCGTCTAAAAACTATTTTGACTTGATTTTGACCCGAAAACGTGGTGAATTACTATACAATAGAGGCCACTACAGCGGCTGCTGCGCGGCGCGGCGTTCGAGTGATGTCGGGTCCCCTTAAAGTCTCCATTTATATATTTATATAAAAACAAAGGTTTGTTTTGTTTATTTTAGAATTCTACTGGGCAAACTTTGAATTCGGAGACAGGGAAAAATAAATTTATGGATGTATTAGTGGAGTACACTGTAAAAAAATATTTGCAATTTAACTTCTTTGAAGCTGATATAACCCACCAATTATACAACTACATTAATCCAAACTTAATTGTTCCTTCAAGAAACCAGTTGAAGTCACGAATATTTTCCAAATTTAATGTTTTGAAAAATTCAGTAAAGATACTTTTAAATGCTTGTGACTCAAAAATTTCGTTTACGGTGGATGGATGGTCTCATTCGATGAAGGGCTACTATGGAGTAGCCGTTCATTTCATTGATAGTAACTGGACACACAGTAGAATGTGGTTATTTATTTTAATAAAATCGGTAGTTGAATTTGAGAATCCGAACGGGGAACATCTCCTGTGAGATCTCTCCAAAATGTTTGTAAATTCAGTATTTGAACATTGTAATTGATTAATATAAGGTATTATTCGGCAAATTCAAAATTAAATTCAGTGCGTGTATTTTCGAAAATTAGTGCTGCAGTTGAACGAGCTTGGCAGTTTCTTCTCTACATCCAGATTTCTGGTGAGTTCGCTCCAGAATTATTCTTACATTATTGAATATCAGGCCTTGATACAAAATTAAATTAAAAGTAGATACATATAAATAATGAGATTATATATTGAATTCAAGCATTCTTTTTTATAAGATTTTGTACCCGCCAAGGGACAACATACTGGCCTTTCAATGGCAACTTGGTCTTTAAAAATAACGGCTGAATTCAATATTACACACTCTATTCAAGGTATTACTACTGACAACACCAATAGTAATTCCACTTTTTTAAAAGAATTGGGAAACATAATAGAACATTTTGATGGTGCGAATAAGCATTATGTGTGTTTTGCACATATTCTTGACTTAGCTGCCCGAGGTTTAATGCAAGTGTTTGAGTTAACGTCTGAAGAAAACGAAGAAGAAGACTCTGATACTAGTGATAATGAAAATACAATATCTGAAAATACTGCAACAATTGCAAAGGTTAAGGTAATTTGTAAAAAACTGATAAACTCCGAAATGTTAAGATTAAACTTTGCAAAATTTTGCGACTCATTAAATTTACACATGACCATTCCCAAACTGGAGGTAAAAACCAGATGGAACTCTACATTGGAAATGCTATCCTGGGCGTTACAATTCAAACGTTCGATTAATATTCTTTGTGACAATACCAATACTCTTTCACATTTTCGAATACACGATACAGAATGGAATGTTATTGAATGAACATGTAAGTATTTACAAAGTTTCAAAACACTAACTAAAATTTTAGAAGGAGAGAAATATTCTACCCTTCCTATGGTTGTCATTGGGATCAATATGCTACTCGATAAACTAGAAAGATAGGCGCATGAACTAGATAATAGAGAAAATAGAGACGATCTTGATGCAAAAATAATTCTTGAATTGAAACATTTTCTTTAACGACATGGGGACAATCCTTAAAAGATGAAGCCATCAAGAAATTTGAAGACATTTATAAAGAAAATTATTATTCACCTCACAGTGACAAAGAGTCACCCCAAACCCAAATTGAATGTACAGTCAGTGTGTTCGAAAAAAAGTCTGATGAAGTTACTGATTTTGATATAGACTTGCTTGGACTTTTCCAATCATCTCCAAAAATAAATAGAAATGAAAATTTATGGAGATACGAAATCGACAAATACGCAGCTGAATCACAAGCAGACAGTACCGAGGACATATTAAACTGGTGGAAACGGCACGAAACTGCATTTCCCACTTTATTAAAAATGTCAAGAGACTTTCTAGCCACCCCAGCAACATTAGCCTGCATAGAACGCTATTTTTCGAGAGCTTCTTTGACAGTCACAAAAAAACGAAACCGATTAAATGACCAGTCTATTAGAACATTAATGTGTTTAAATTCGTGGCTTCAACAAGAATCCTTAACAAATATCACACAAGGATCGCAGGAAGAGGTTACTATGTAATATATTGTTGCTTTCACTTAATTTTTAAGAACTTTACTTTTCACAAAGAATTTTTAGGTGACAAATTCGAGTTGATGAAAAAACATTTTTGAAATAATGTATTTTTTTTTGTTTGAAATAATGTATTTTCATTTTGTTTAAAATAAATGTATTTGTTTTACCTACTTACAATATTTAACATAAATGTTTTACCCATTCAAGGTATATCTACTAAATAAATTATTTCTCAAATTCTCTCAAACTAGTTTGACAAACAGTTTGAATTTTCAAACCTGTTACCATTGTCCAGTTTGATTTGACTTGAATATTTTTTCTGAAAGATTGACTTGAGTTTGACTTAATTTCAATTCAAACTCAAGTCAATCTCAAACATTCAAGTCAAACTAGTGCAACTCTAATTGTTGGTAATATTCCTACACAACCAAAACCGAACTTTTCTCAATTTCATAACAAGACCGTAGTAGAAGTATTTGCCCACCCCCTAATACAAGCAAAGATGGAACAAGATGTTTTATAGGTATCCTTTTTTTAACAGGTTACGTTGTTTTGCCAGGAAAGAGATTCTACTGGGATATGGGTTCGGGCATTAACAATAAACTGGTATCTGAGGCTATTCGCAGGGATCGATTTATACAAATAATGAGATTTTCACACTGCACAGATAATTCTAAACTTGATAAAAAAGATAAGATGTGTAAACTTCGACAATTTATCAACCTATTAGAATCAAATTTCTTCAAATATTTTGTTCCAGTGGAGCACCTAAATTATGATGAGGCTATGGTCAAATATTTTGAACGCCATTTTTGTAAAACGTATATAAAGGGCAAACCAATTCGATTTGGTAACAAAGTTTGGTGTCTTAACAAGGATTTTGGATACTTGGTAAACTTTGAGGTCTATCAGGGGAGCATTGGTAAAAATGTTGGATGAGTTACCAAATCAGACTTATCGTCACAATATCTATTTCGATAATCTTTTTACTGGGTTTTCCTTACTTTGTCACCTCAGAAAACGAGGTTATGGTGCAACAGGAACGATGAGAGAAAATCGATTACCAAAGTCCTATCATATTACTGACAAAAAAAGTAAAACAGAAGAAAAAGGGGAGAACACGAATTTAAAATTTGCGCTGAAAATGGGGTCTTGATAGCACGCTGGAATGACAATACTGTGGTAACTGTCGCATCTTCTGTTCATGGAATTTATCCACTTGATCAAGTGAAAAGATATTCCCAGTCAGAAAAAAAAGTTGTTAGAATTCCCAGACCATATTTAGTTTCCAAATACAACAGACATATGGGAGGAACAGACAGGATGGATCAAGATATAGCCAAGTACCGAATATCCATAGGAGGGAAGAAGTGGTATTGGTCTCTTTTTACCTGGTTTCTGGATGCTGCACTCCATAATTCATGGATTATGTATAAGCAAGCGGGAAGCAAACTTACTAGACGAGAGTTTCGACGAGAATTAGTTATTGCATATCTAAATCGATAGAAAAATCTACCAAGAGGACCTGGACGAACATCTTTATCCAGAAACAGCACTTCTGAATGCACAGTATCTGATGATGTGCGGTATGATCGCATATATTACTTAGTAATAGCGGTACTCAATAATAAGCGTTGGAGATGTGCAGGCGAGGGCTGTAATTCTATTGTCAGAACAAGTTGTAAAAAATGTATAATGTTGGACTCTGCATACCATGCTTTGAAATTTTTCATTCAGTTACTTTTTAAATGTGTATTCACAGTTTCTGACATATCAAAATTTTTATACGTACCACGTTTCAAATAAATCTTGAATTATTTTTTTTTATTAATTTTTTTCGCTTACCCTAAAGCCTATCGTTGCCATATGGTAACATATTCAAACTTTGATTCTAGAAATAAAACTTGATAAAAATTGTCTTTTCTTAAATGTTTCAGGTTCTAATACATTGTTTATAATAAAAAAATACACTTTTTGCAAAAATAATAAATTCCGGCTTTGGAGGTTAAGATCACATCATCTGCATATAGCAAGCTGCTCATTCTTATTGGTTCTAAGTTCCTATACCCTATTATTTTTAGTTTAAACAAGAATTAGTCGATAACGTTTATCTATATATTTATAATAAACGTTCTAAGACTATAACTTTGTACAAGGAGGGAGAAATTATTCACCAACTAACGATCAAGTATGGCATTCTACAATGTTGCATTTGAAGTATGACAAAGACAAACAACTATAGACCATTATCATGTAAATATTTATTCAAATACAGCTCGAAATAAATGTTTCAACTATATTTTCATATAACATACGTAAGAGTACAGAAAATAAAATATTATGTGGTAAATGATGCAATGTGTAATAATCTAAGATGGGTGAGGATGTAACCGAAGTACATTCAAGGTTACTTTATTGGCAATCAGTCAAAAAGTTCTCCAGACTAAAACGTAAGTTAAAAATAAAATACATTATGCAAAAGCCACATAAATCAATAATTGCTCCTGTCTTGTTTCATACTACAAATCATATGTCACAATCACATGCCGCAGACCTAAAAAGAGATATACAATCACAGGATGTTTGACTTTTTCTTATTATTAATAAATACACTTAAAGACAAAATCATCATTCACTTTCCCATAAATCATTCGATAGAATGAGTTTGTTGATACAGCACAATAGTCCACCTGGAATAACTCACATTTTCAGTTTTATATTATTAATATCATTATTCTCTTATTATACCTGCTTATTATACTCGCTTATATATTAGCTTGGCCTATATGTAATGTAATCTTTCAACTTAATTTTCACCAATTCCAAGAAGTATGATTAACTTGACAATTTGCGCAGAGATCAAGGGCCGATGACAATATAACTCTTTCGCTACGGCTTTCGATCTTCTTTTGTAAATGACCAATTTTGTTTTATTCTAGTTAATTAGTTATTAGTACAGTCGGTTTACTCGGAATATCAAAAAAATACATAGAGGTGGGGATGGTATAAATAAGTACCAGCAGTTATTACAAAATTCTAATGGAATATATAAATTTTCACACTCGAAAAAAGCTTTTTTAAAAATTATTTAGTACACAAAAGTTACGAATTCCAAGATTTGAAGTAGATTCTAGACTGGCAATATTAACTAAACAATTTAAGAGGTAGAATTTACAATGTCAGCATAAATATGGTTCAGCAATTTATACAATATCAAGTGATTACAAAATATACTGATGAAGCACTTTATTTAATATGTAGTAAGGAAATTAAAGTATGTAACACCTCCCCCATTAGATCGAGGCACCCCTGGAAGTTGAATTTTCTTTTCTTGTAATTCCATTGGAGTTTTTTCT
The DNA here is from genome assembly GCA_963921935.1 of Galeruca laticollis. Classification (NCBI taxonomy): domain Eukaryota; kingdom Metazoa; phylum Arthropoda; class Insecta; order Coleoptera; family Chrysomelidae; genus Galeruca; species Galeruca laticollis. The sequence continues at coordinate 72,790,811 of OY998182.1, forward strand.
GATTTTCTTTTTTGAGTTTTCTTCGAGAGTAGCCAAATTATCAATACTGCGCTAGAATATGTAGATTTAATTTTTCCTCATGTATTGGTGTCAATAATCTCTGCGAATATATTTTTTTTAAATTAATTTTTTCCAAATTTATTTCCGAAGGCTGGATTTTAATTTTATTTTAATGTCTAAAGTTTATTCAGAATCAGTGGTTCTTTCTTGAAATATTAATTCTTGATTTTTAAAATTTATTTTGCATGGCGAGTTTTTGATTAGGAATATTCCTTTTAAAATTTTGATTTCTGTGTATTCTGAACGTTTAATTATCAATTTTTCTTCTTTTAGAAATACTGCTAGGTATTGGTTTATTTCTAGTATAATCAATTTCCCAATGATTTTCAATAATTTTGATTTTAGTGCATTTGCAGTAAGTAGAGTTCTCCATTAATAATATTTCACTTCACATAACTGTTTATTACTGTATTGAAGGTGTGAAACACATTGAAAAGTTTAGACTATTGTACAAATATCGTTTAGAGGTTTTATCTGTATATCAGATATTATCAAATACTTTGAATTTGGTATTATTATTACGAATTCTGATTTTCACTTAGTAGGTATCGGTAATAAATAGAATAATTCAAACTCAATATTACAATCTATGGGAATTGATAAAAAATATTCTATTATATTTTTTCTTACTCTACATGTTTCATCTAAAATTGAAGTTTAAAATATTCTCGTATTTCAATTCCAACGGTAATTGTAATTCATAAAACGAAGATAATGTTTGCAAGTCTGTTAATAATTCCTTGGATTTAATTATATTCGGATGCAATGCCCTTAGTTACCAGAATGTCCAGGAATTCTCTATATTATATTATAAATAATTAACAATTCATTCAACATGTACTTAAGATAAATATGATTTTCATATTGCACTTGAAAGTCAATCATATCTTTTTTATCATTCGCGTATAAAAGAGACTTCATTATAACATTGCTTACAGCATTGGTTCCCAACGGGAAAACAAAATTGCGTATTCAGAAAAAAATATACGTTTTTGAGAAACAGATCTTCTTTCGATGATAGAGCAAAATTCAAATCGTACATAGTTATCCCTATTCTTGCAATATCTGTATGGATTCTCTCCAATTTGTTCAAAAACATTTGACACTATTAATTTATCTATTACAAAATTTTGTGTAATAACGTGTCTGGATTTTGTGCTAAAAATGATAGATATTGTTTCAAACTCGGTTCCCCCTATTTTCGGCGATTTTCATTGAATTTGTTGTGAATAATTCCGTAAGTTTTGAATTCATTCACTATGATTGTCCAATACACACAGCAGATATCTATTATTAAGAATAACTTCTGCTTCTCTAAGCGTTTTATAATTGTTTCTGATGAAAGATATAATCTTAATACTTTGTTCAACAGTTGATAGCCATCTCTAGTGTTCCAATAATGAGCAAAGTGCAATACCAAAGTCTATATACTGTATATTGACAGAGGTTTTTAACTCGCACTTGTTTATAAACTATTATTGTTCTTCATCCAGTGAAAATCATAAATTGATATGCTTATGTTTATCCAACGAGAAATATGAGAGTATAAGCCTATTATCTATGATTTCAATGGAATTTCAGCCATTATCAATACAAACACTGCGTAAAATAACATACAGTAACATGATATCTTCGAATTAGCTACCTCCAATAGCGGAAGTTTAATGCATTTTTGTTTAATTGTCGGATAAACGGAATAAATAGCAAACCAAAAAATAGTAAATTGAATAACAATTCAAGTATTTAGTCTGGGGAAATAATTAGTAAAAACTAATTGTAATAAAAATACAAAATGAACCAAGCAATAACTGGATAAATCATAAAACAGACGGTGTCGCCCCAGAGATAATACCTCCCAGAAGAATGGAAATGGGATGCATCCAATGTGTTCCTAATACAATAGAACCGAAAAACTACAGGGTGTTTCAGAAAAAGGTGGCCCCCTTGCTAGTACAGGTAGAGCACTGCAAAATAATTTCGTTATGTAAAAAAAATTCGTATCGGCATCCGTTTTCAAGATACAGGGTATTGAAAACAAACTCTTATACACATTTTTACGATTATGTCGAAACTACTGGCGACATTTTAATGAAATTGTGTAAAAATAAGTTTTGAATTCTAACGGATCGTATATCTGCCTCTCACAGGGGGCGCTAGTTACTCGGCTCGAACCGAGCACTTTTGAACATATATTTCCAGAGATAAGTTGTTTTAGCCCGACTTTAATGTAAACGTCATTCAGTGTTACACCAAAAAGGTAACTTATGTAAAAATCGATTCTGTGTACCGTTTTCGGAATATTTTTATTTGAAAATGATGAAGTAATCACTAATGTTGGTATAAAGTATATTTAAGAACCATTACTTAGCCAAACATAATTACTGAACATCAGGTAGGCATCAGAAGAAATGCAACTTCGATCATTCTGACGATGATATGTAATATCAAAATATTCGTCAATTTTCTAGAATTTTTCACATTTTTTTTTTCTTCTTCTTCAGGTGCCATATCCATTTAATGAAGGTTGGCGACAATTTCGACATACTTATTTTGGTTCTGAGTTGCACGAATTAAAGATGATGTGGTCATACCAGTCCAGTCGCGTATGTTTTTTAACCACGATTGTTGTCTGTGACCAGGACCAGTGCCGGATTAACCACGTAGCAAGAGTAGCAATTGCTACGGGCCCCGCGCAAAAGGGGGCCCCGCATATTAAAACCCAATCGTCCCACTCATCTCTGCCTGAGCGTAATTTTTTGAGAGAAATTTATTAAGATGTAGTATGTTGAATTTTTTTGATGTCACAAAAACGTGAAACGTTACAACTTTTCCTACTAAGACAATCCACGTCAGACACTCGGTACCCGACTATTTCCTTGGCGTAAATAAAACACCGAAGTTCGTACGGTAAACGCACAAGTTCTACAAAAATTTGGTTGTATAAACGTGTAGCATTTCAGTCGGCTTGATAATCAGGTCTACAAAAAGTCTGACGTATGCAAGCACTCTTACCCGACACTTAGTGTGGATGTGTAGCAGAATTGAAATGGCTCCATTTAAATTGTTAAAATTATCTATTTATTTGTAAGATCAATAATTTAAATTATTTTTTGTATAATTTAGTAACCATATACTAAAAATATACAAAAATAGTAATACAAATTTTCGAAAAATATAGAAAGAATATTTTTCCCAATTATCAATAATTGAAATAGGTTTACTGTTTTTTCGTAATTTTGGTAAGATTTGTGTTTTGACATTTCATAATAAATTATTGATAGTACAAATAGTATAAATATTTGTATTTCACTTCCTATTTTTTCCTATGTACAGAACGAAGTAATAACAAAGGATACCAGAATTATAAGCAGCAGACTTAGAGATACGGGTCGACACTATACTTCTGGAAGTGCAAAACGTAAAGCAACAAATGAAAAGGAGAAAAAGAACAAAGCTGTTCTATCAAAAACACGTTAGCTGTCCGAGTTTTTTAATGTTCAGAGCATTGTTGCTGAATCCACGGAAACTGAAGCAGAAAATAAAGAAGGTTCATCTCATTATACATATAAAAGTGAAACTGAAACTTTTACCTCTGCAGGTACTTTATCGACAAGTGCTACTGAAATCGAAAAGACAAGAAGTTCTCCTAGTTCTCCCAGATCGTGTTTTAGCCAAAGAAAATCTGAAAACCTTGTAAATCCCCATGACTCAAAGCCAAACGAAAGTCGATAGTATATTAGATGATTCAACTGCTACCGTTTTTTCTAGCAAAAAACTAAATGAAAGTAGAATATACTCCAACGATATTGGTGAATGGCCGAGCAACTTTGACAGAGATTATTGGATTGCGAAAGGAACCAGCGAACTGCAACATATAAACAGCGACTTTTTAAGTTCAAAGAAAATTTATGAAAAAGAAATTAGTCCACGATTCTGCCAAAAGTCATTTTTCACTTATAACCATAAACCTACTAATAAAACTCATATCAGAAATTGGTTGTGCTATTCAGAAAATGAAGGGCGACTTTTCTGTTTTGTCTGCAAAGTTATTGATTCAGATATTAATCAGTCAGCGAGGTATACGAAAGATGGGTTCGATGACTGGAAGAACGCGAACAATTTGTTGAAAAGGCATGAAGAAAGCACTCTGCATAGAAAAGCTATAATGTCGCGGTTAAACCGAAAAAAAAAGAATGCTTGTGACGAATGCTCAGCTTGTGAGCCAAATTGATAGTGAATTATTGGCAGATGCTCTTAAAACGAATTATTGCAGTCATAAAGTTTTTAGGAGAACTAGGTCTTGCGTTTCGGGATAGTAATGAAATTGTTGGTTCAACTCATAATGGGAATTTCTTAGGCTTATTAGAATTACTCTCTGAATTTGACGTTTTATGGCCCAACATATTCAAACTTATGCTCATAAAGGAAAAGTGCATACCTCATATTTAGCTAGATCATGCGAAGAATTTATCAAATGAATTGCATTTAGCATGCTAGATCAAATTATTTGCGCAATTCAGAGATCCAAGTACTATTCAGTGTCATTAGATACTACTCCAGATATATCGCACGTAGACCACCAACTGACTCTGATAGTGCGCTATGTTTTACCATCTGGGCCAGTTGAGAGACTCGTTAAGTTCTTAGATATGGAAGGCCATACTGCTGAACAACTCGCCCAAAGTTTATTAGATTTCTTAAGTAGGAATGGCATTGATATCAAAGATTGTCGTGGTCAAAACTATGATAATGCCAGCAACATGAGCGGAAAATACAGCGACCTGCAAGCTCGAATTAAATAAGTATGCAGAATGCATTCCCTGTCTTGCACATTCATTAAATTTAGTTGCTAAGTGCGCTGCAGACTGTTGTACAGAAGCATAAATATTTTTCTATTTTATTGAAAATCTTTATAATTTTTTTTCCGCTTCTACACATCGTTGGAGTCTTCTTACGGAAGCTCTTACTTCGAAAATTCCGATTTTGAAAAGGCTGTCGGATACTAGGTGGTCTGCTAGAGCTGATGCTACGAAGGCGCTTTTATGTGGTTTTAACACTATCAAGCAAGTTTTGGATGTCATTCCCAATAATAAAGATCAAAAGGCAGAGTGTCGTAATCAAGCTTATCGACTTGTTTCAAAGATGAATAAGTTGGAAACGCGAATATTGACAATTACATGGAATGGAATCCTAGAACGCGTGCAAGCAACTAGTCCGTCGCTGCAATCGTCTAAAATAGACCTTAATACGGGATACACCCTTTATGAATCATTACATGGATATGTCCGAATAATGCGATCTACATTTTCAAATATTGAAGCACAAACCAAAGAGCTGACAGGCTGTCATGAATATCAGCAACAGACTTCAAGACGACGTAAGCGGAACACAAAGTACGACGATTTTAGCGGTTTTAGTACACTTGACGAATGTGTTGAGAAATAAACACCCGGTAAACAGTTTGAAATTGAGGTGTTTGTTGTCATTATTGATAACACACTATTTGCTTTAGACAAACGCATGAAAACATGTCAAAAACTAACTAGTGTTTTTGAAATATTTCAACAGTTAAAATCTATTACAGCAGTAGAGATTTAAAAAAAAAACACCAATTATAGTCAGTTCTTTTGAAAATGATTTGGAACACAGCCTAGACAACGAATTAGTGCAGTTTGCCGAGCTGCTCAAAACGGATGTGGATGGTGCGATTGACAGTACGAAAAACGAAGCTCTGGAAATTCAATATTATAAATTCCTAATGGAAAATTCATTAGAATCATGTTTCCCCAATTTAGAAATTGCTTTGCTCATTTATTTATCTCTCATGATCACTAACTGCAGTGGCGAACGTTCATTTTCGACATTGAAGCGCATAAAAAATGAGTTGAGGAACACTATGAGTCAAGAACGTCTGAATTATCTCGCTTTGATGAATGTAGAATATGATTCGCTTAGAGAACTTGATACGAATAGTATTATTTCTAAATTTGCCCACATGAAATCTAGAAAAGTTACTTTGTAAAAGTTTAAAAAATAGCAAGGAAACAGATAAATAAATATAAAATATAAACATTATTTAAAATACACTATTGATAAAATATAATATTAGCTATTCCTAAAAATATAATATACTTTGTATTAAATATAAACTTTGAAATATGTATTGGAAAAAAAATAATTTGTGTAGAGTATCATCAGTTTTCGATTGTTAGTTTCCTATCAAAATTATTCTAAATCTCATCTCAGGCTTTTTGTACTTGTCAGAGCCTAACAGCGCCTATAGTAATTTACTACACTATTAATTAACCACAAAATTGTAATTCATAGATAGCAAATAAACGTATTGAGTATTGAATTGTTTTATTACCACTTTATACTTAAGAACCCATAGCAAATCAAGGGATTTCTGGAAGAATTTGCTACGGGCCCCGCGCTTGCTTAATCCGGCACTGACCAGGACCACGTTTCCCTTCGATTTTTCCTTCTATTATTAATTTCAGTATAGAAAACTTGTTGTTACCGTATATGTGGCCCAGATAAGCGGTCTTTCTTCGTTTTATTGTTGTAAGTAACTTTATTTCCCTTCCCATACGTCTAAGCACTTCATCAGGTATATGTTGACTCCATGATATTTTTAGTAATCTACGGAAGATCCACATTTCAAAAGCCTCGAGTCTGTTCATGGTATCCACTTTTAATGTCCATCTTTCTGCTCCATACAGGAGAACTGAGTGCACGTATGCTTTTCCAAAACGGTATCTTAAGTTTAAGTTTAAGGTTGCGATGCACAATAAGTTTTTCAACTTTAGGAATATGGCTCTGTCTTGCTCTATACGTGATCTTACTTCGACGTCAGGGTTTACATTTGTTGTTATGCAGCTACCAAGATATTTAAATTTCTCAACTTCCTCTATTGCGGTATCATAGATGTTTATGTTCAGTTGTGGGTTCGGTAATCTGGTTATGGCCATTACTTTTGTTTTTGCTACATTAATTTCCATGCCTAGTTGATCCCCAACTTCTACAACTTTGTTGATTAAGCATTGAAAGGCTTCTAGATTGTCTGTAATGATATTCGTGTCGTCTGCATAACGTATATTGTTTAAGGTCCTGCCGTTAATTTTAATTCCATCCTCGTCATCGCCTATTGCTTGGTTAAATATGTGCTCAGAGTACATATTAAACAGTATTGGCAACAAAACACAACCCTGTTGCACCCCTTTTCTATACACACCGGCTCCGATGTCGTTTGTCCATATCTAAACTTTGCTTCTTGGTTCCAATAAAGATTTCTAATAAACTCGATGTCTTGTTTGTCTAACATTTTTTTCTGTAGTAATGTCAGAAGGACGATGTGATTAACTCGATCGAAGGCTTTCTCGTAGTCTATGAAACAGCCATAGACATCTTTCCTCATGTCACGACATTTCTGGAGGAGCATTAATTAGCTGGCTAGAGCTTCCCTTGTTCCTAGAAACTCACGAAATCCAAATTGAGTATCGCTTTGATCGGCTTTACATTTGTGGTAGATTCTAGCTTGCATAATTTTGAGTAGGATCTTAAGCACTTTGCTCATCAAGCTTATCAGTCTGAACTCATCACATTTCTTGGCGTTTGATTTTTTAGGGAGGGGAATAAATACGGAGGTGAGCCAGTCTTTTGGAATATTACCTGTTGCGTGCACTTTCTGTAGTAACTGTCACAATGGCATCAAATTTTCTTCTAACAATTTTATCATTTTTATATGGATTTCGTCCGGACCCGTTGCATTTTCGTTTTTACTCAGTTTAAGTGCTTCGACTTCGTGGCGTATCGCTAACGAATGTTTTCCGTATATATGTTTGCCATACTTTTAATAATACTTGCTCTTCTGTTATCATTTCATTGTATTCATTTAGTATACCGAATACGGGTTGGTTTTTGTAGGAATGCGTTACCTCTTTTATTTTCTTATGAACTCCGTGGCTCTCCTGTTTATTCTGAAGTAACTCAATCTCCTCACATCTTTCCTTCATCCACTTTTCTTTTTGCATTTTATAATATTGTTAAATTATTAGAAACGGTTAGTTTACTTTAAAAAAGTAGCAATACCTTTTTATTAAAAACTGTCTTAACTATCAGTAAATCTCAGTTTTCCATCGCTGACACAGAGAAAAGCATCTTGAGATTTGTGACGAACCCTAAACTTTTATAACGGAAGGCATTTTGAACGCTTATTCCAACTGATTGAAAATTTCGTGATTTTAGTTAAATTCAGTTTAACTTCCTTGATACGATTCTTTATTTAAACAATGTCTTTAGCACTAGTTATTCCTTCATCATTTTCAAATCACCATATTCCGGTAACGTTACACAGAGTTTTAAAAAGAGTTCCTTTTTGTTGTAAAATTAAATAGCAAATTTAACCTCAAAAAATATATGCTTAAAACTACTCGGTACGAAGCATGTAACTAGCGACCTCTGTGAAAGGCAAATATAAAAACAAAAGTTTGCGATCCTTCAGCAATTTGTATAGGAATTCTTTTTTCAATACCCTGTATCTTGAAAAGGAATGTCGTTACGAATTTTTTTACTGAGCTACACTTTATTTCACATTTCAAGTAAACTAATTATTATTAGTCTGCTTGAAATTTGAAATAAATATATTAAATTGGTATTGACTTAATTACATTGCATCTTTTGTACCTGAAATATTGACACAATGGATTTGAAGTGTATTTATAAAATACAGCATTTCTCTCTAGAATACATATGGCAACTGCGCTTTAACCAAAGTGTTGATTAGATAGCTCTGACTCACTTTACACAATTTTGACTATCGAGTATAACCGAACTTATTTTGCAGTGCTCCACCTATCCTAGCAAGGGAGCTATCTCTTTCTCCCTGTATAGGGAGATGAAATATGATTATACCTATCTATTAAAATTGGAAACAAGCGGTTACAGGAAATACATCTCGTCTGCTAATGTGTTTATCGTTGACATGCCTCAAAATGAATACCAACATAACTAACTGACCATACATTGAAGGAATTTATAGGGAGATCTGAAGTAAATAACTATGACCAAAAGTAACCTAAAACTATGGAAAGGAAAATAGAAGAGAATGAGAACAACTTAATAACGCTCAAATATTTGAATGAATGAATTTGACTTTGAACATAGAGAAATCATAAGAAACAAATTAATCACTAGATATATCTGCAAAGTTACTTAAAATATGAGAATTCACAACTCCAATCAGAGTGGATGAAATACGAGGACTTCATCGCGTTAATGACACTATTGGACAAATATGGAAGTTAGAAGATGTTTCGGTAGAAGAATTAAAACAAAGGAAGCTGAGTTTAGAAATATATCACTCGAGTCACAAACAACATGGCTTATTACGTATTTCTTCAAAATCAATATTATATATTCAGTCTAAAGATCAGATCAGGATTGTTCATGAATAACCAACAAGAATTTTCATTTGTACGTATACTACTAACCTCTCTACATGATGTAATGATGATAAAACAATCTCTGACCTACTAAATACTCATTCTTTTAAAACTAGACTACAAATCAATTTTGTATTCAATAGCCAATTAAATCACTTCTAAAAAAACTCGACAATTGACCCTTACGTTTGACAACAGGTGCATTCCGAAAAACACCAGTGGAAAGTATTCTAATAAACACGAGATATGACATAGGAAATTTTAAGAATGCCCTATACAGACAAATTTTTCTTAATTCGAAATAATTAATAAATGTTGACCTCCAAGAAAGAAATTGATACAATCAACTTTTGTTATAGCAAGGTTAATAAATATCACAGCTGACGGTTGTGTCATGCTTTGTTTATCAATACGTTACAAACTGAAATAACGATATAGAATACTAACCTTCACACAAGGGCATAGACGGGGTAAATTTTAGAATAAATAACAAGAATTTTTGAATCTAAGGGAGAGAGACAGTAACCCTCCCCGAAGTGGCCAGTCTATGTACGGACGGCCCCTTTACCCTCAACAGTAATATTGTGTAGTTGTGATTAGTGATATTCCAAAACGTAAGTTTTTAACGTATAATTAATATTTATATATAGTATTGATCTGTTTTATTATATTTTCATTGACTTAACTGGGTGTTTCAAAAAGGTAGGGGAACCCATATTTTCGGTCATATCGAGTGTACCATTTACATCTGCGCCCCTCATCTACTATTAGAGTCTAAAATTTATAGGTATTTACGGAGATATCGTATGTTCGAGGATCATCTCCCTATATATTGGTTTCCTGTAATTGTGCAAGGATATTATATTTCCTATTTAAAGTTTCAACCGATATTTTATTACCGTATTTTTACAGGATATCCACATACCCGAGATATCATAATTAATCTACTGAATTGTCAAAATTTTGTTGATATAAATTTTATTATATCGTATAGGTTATCCAATTTCACGAGAATCGTAATTCCAATTCAAAGTAGTGGATACAGTTTTTTTTACTATATTGTACAGGGTATCCAATCTCACGGGATATCCTAATAATTTTTTTTTGCGACTTCAACATTCTACTGTTATTATAGGATTTACTGTAGTGTATAGGGTACCGTAATTATTCCGATTAAATTCCAAAAGTCCTGTTCGATACTTTGTTATCCTTATATCGCATAGGCTATACAAAAAATCATGAGATAGCCGGGTTATTATATTTTATTCGATTCCGAAAACTTTGTATGACTCACTACTATATTTTTTTTATTTTGTAATATATATTTGTACATACTTAACCTTCCAGTTTATTTCCTCAAACCTCAGCCCTTACCCTCGTACTAGCAAATAGGACGGGCTGACTCGACCTGCATTGCGAACTCGGGCTTGGCATATTGTATAAGCCCAAGAGGCCCCACGAAGACCTTGATCGCTCGTGCCAGGAACAACCCCTCCCTCGAGGTAATCCCGCAGGGAGATTCCTGGTTCTAAATTTTGTGCCGTAAGACACTGGTGACAGCACGCTGCAACGATTTTGTTCTTTGGATAGGAGTGTTCAGTAGGGCCCTTCCGGTCACTACCATTAGAGAGAAAGGAAACCAGAAAGATAATACTTGAACCGATCATATTACACTGGTAACAGATAGGGATAATTTTGACTCGATTACATTACAGAATATATCGAGAATTAGGAGAACCATCCCAATAAAAAAGACGAATGTACTGGTTTTTCCAAAAATTCCCAAATCTCTTTACAAACAAACATAGAACTGCCAAACCTTTCGATACAACAATGAGGACCTATCTAGGCGAACAACTAAATTACCCACTTCCCGAACATTTTCCAGTCGAATATTGTCAAACCTCACCATAGTCAATAAAAAGCATTCAATTTATCACCCAGCTCACCTCATTGGAGAAACATTGTACCAGCCATACGCTAATTAAAGCATCACTAAAAGACATTCTTGATAAATAAAAAATTGTGTACCCATTTCCACCGACGCATCCAAATCTCAAGGTTGTACAAGTGCTGCCCTGATATATGTATAGAACTCCTCCAATCAAATCTGTATAATTATATGCCACTCACACAGATCCTCTCAGCTCGATCCATAATATTCAAAAAATTCACACCATGAATTCTCTGTCACTTGAAATTTAAGGGGAATTACAATTTATAGAAGCTAACCACAAAGAAATAGCATTTTGTCGGCTACTCTCCCATATTGGAATAAAGGGAAACGAAGAGGCAGACCTGGTCGGGTAGGAAGCTGCAAATTGTGCTACTGCAGAGTGAGTGAACTTTCTAATGAGCGCCGATATCAAAACAAGCATAAAGCATTAAGTGCTCAATGAGTGAAAAAAAATGGAAAACATCTACAAATAAGCTTCGAGAAGTGTAAGACTCCTTGGTCAATGCTACCCAAAAATCATAAAGGCGAAGTTCTTCCAACCCATCGCAGCCTCGGTCACGCATGACTGACCCATATTTACTCATTAAATACTGAGCTGGAGCCCAAATGAAATTTCGAGCATACCTTGAAATCACCTGTTATACCAATGTCTCATGACTGTCTGTGGTCAAGTCTCGCGGGTCAATGGGATTGGGGGGGGGGTCATGACTTTACCGCCCGGATCAAGAAGAGACAATCTCATTAAAAACCTAAAGTCAAGGTGAGAAACCAGGCCGAAGTGTGCGTGGCTATATAGGAGAATAGTCCTTACTAGTTTCTACCTTGGAGCACCGCGGGGAACTTCATTGTAGTGAACCCTTTACCTCTGCATGCGGGGCTCTGCAGCGGTGGACCATAATAACCCTAGCTTCTCGTGAGACCATTTATGGAAATATAAGGGGAAAGTAAAGCTTCCATCGGAAAAGTAGTGGAGAAAACCACCTCTTCATCCGGTCAACTCACAGAGAGAAAAAAGGCCAAACAGTACAAAGGTCGTATGCCGTTCGACCTCTCAAAGCTGGGAAAACCGGACGGCATAGACGACCCACTGAGAAAAGGCCTCAGTGGAGCAGGGGTGCGGAAATACCTGCGACTCGTCAATCATGGAATATCCCCTGAAGAGGCCAGGAAGCAGGTTACTTATCGCCCAACCCCCTCGAAGGAACCACCAACGGGAAAGATAAAGCCTTAAAGAGGCCCGGAGCATATCACTCCTCCGCAGCGAACCAAAAACAGCTGCAACGGTACCCGGGCAAGCCACTGGTTACGAAGCAGCTGTCAAAACAGAGAAGGCTTTCAGGGTGGGAATAATGCCCAAGGATTATCATGTGGTCATCCTGAAAGCCGAGCAGCTCTCCACCCTGGAAGACACTCTGGAGGAAGAGCTGCGCCAGAGCAAAGAGAAGGGAAACCACTTCTCAGGTATCCAATTCCGTTGTGGAATGATACAGGTGGACTTTGGGTCTCAAGAATCATCAGACTGTCCCATTAGGTCAGCGCTGAAATTAAACTCTTGGGAAGGATCCGAGTTGATGGCTCGAAGTGGAGACGGCATCTCAAAGCATGTCACCATAACGGTGTTCTTCCCAAGAAGCCACGACATGAAATTGGAGAAGATCCTCCTACTTGTCGAGGTTCAGAACTCCAACTTCACTACTGGGGCTTGGAAGATCCTGAACTCTCAAAAAGAGGGACATCTCACGATTGGGATCGATAACCAAGCTGGGGAGGGTCTGAAGGCAGGAGGTTACGCGCTAAACTTCCGTTTTGGGCGGATCTCCCTGTCTCGGGGCTGGGAAAAAAGGAACCCCGCAGAGGATCTAAAGGACATGGAAATACCCTCCACATACGAAACTTCTGGAAAAGGGGAAAAAGGCGAAAGCTTTACCTTGGGTCAGTCCGAGGTCACCTCCGGCTCTGCTGGGGTGATTGGCGATGCGGAGAAAGCCTCTGGATCCCGGGAAATTGGGCAGAGCAGCCTGGGGGTCGAGAGTCTGATTCGAGATCAAGAAACCTGCTCGAACTCGGAGGATGATATTGCCATGCTGGTCGAGGAGGGTCAGTGAGAGATAAAGGAGGGGGATGAATAGAGGCTAAGTAACTAGGCCTCTCTCATCCATAATAATTCAACTTCACGTTCACGAATATAGCTCAAATTAACCTGCATCATGCCAAGGGAGCTTCAGCCGTGACCGCAAGGTTGTTCGCTAGACTACAACTGGATATTGTACTAATCCAAGAACCATGGATCAACAAAGAAGGCGAAATCATAGGTGTGGCATGCAAGGATTCTAAATTGATTTATGACCAAAGGCCAGTATCTCCGAGTGCCTGTATAATCATAGGAAATAACAAAGTATATTTGTGTTTCAGAATACGTATCACGGAACCTTGTTCCAATCATGGTTCCCCTCAACATTGGGAGTATCGACCGAGACATCGTTATTGCCTTTGTCTAACTCGCTGGAGACGGGCCGATGACACCGCCAGAAGAAGTACAACAGCTAGTGAGATACTGTAATAGCAGACGGCTGCCAATTATAATTGGTTGTGATACCAACGCACATAAAACCGTGTGGGGAAGCACTAACAACAACGCAAAACATGAGTGCTTATTAGAATATCTCTTAGCAAATAACCTTGAGATCTTAAACGTGGGGACAACCCCCCCTTTTGTCCCGCAAAACATGAGTGCTTATTAGAATATCTCTTAGCAAATAACCTTGAGATCTTAAACGTGGGGACAGCCCCCCCTTTTGTCCCGAAAGCAAGAGAAGCGCTCCTGGACGTAACAATTGTTAATGTTGCTGCTAGGAAAAAATGTGAAAGATTGGAGTGTTATCAGCGAGCCATCACTTTCCGACCATGGAATCATCGAATTTAGGATAGAGGAGGATACTACCTCGATTCCTACAATCCGCAATCCTAGAAATACTAATTGGTCTCTTGACAAGACCAATCTGAAGGACAATTTGGAACACGTCGAAGTGAATGGGGTAAATCAACCGCACTACGATCTGGAACAAATATCGAACAGATCAGTAAGGCAATAATGGAAGCTGTTCATTCCAATTGCCCACGGTCACAAACTCGTTCAAAAAAGGATGCTCCTTGGTGGAATAAGAACCTGTCAAACCTCAGAAAAAAGGTCCATCGGCACTTTAATAGAGCTAACCGTTACGGTAATTGGCAGTGGTACACGGATAAGCTTACTCAGTGCAGTAAAGAGATTAGGAAGGTCAATTTTCAAGCCTTTTACGTGAAGATCACTTCCACTCACACAGCAGCCAGACTACAAAGGGTCATGGCAAATGGAGGAACTAACCCACTATGTCGCTGAAAAAGCCAGACGGATCAGACACGGAAGGTGAAGAGGAACGATCGATTCTTCTTCTTATAACACACTTTCCAGTTAGTGAACCAGCAATAAGCACTGAAATAGCAATGAATTACACAAAAAACTGCCGCAAGGAAGATTGGGATATTTCTAAGAAAATATTTACCAGACAACGGTTGGAATGGGCAATAAGTACCTTCCAACCATATAAATCACCAGGAGTGGATGGAATATTTCCAGCAATCCTGCAGCAAGGGATAGAGGAGATTCTTCCTCGCCTGCTGAAGATTACAAGAAGCAGTCTAGCAGTGGATCTAATACCTAGAAAATGAGGAAGGGCAAAAATAGGGAAAAAAGACGGGACTGATCCCCGATCTTTTAGACCCATCTGCCTAACATCGTTTCTACTCAAAATGATGGAGAAATTAGTGGATAACTATATCAGAAAAGAGAACCTAGAGAATATACTACTTCATAAATGTCAGCATGCCTATAGAGCGGGTCGATCAACTGAGGCGGCTCTGTATCAGCTGAAGTCATCCAGAGAACTCTGAACAACAAAGAAATCGCAATGTGCACATTCCTGGATATATCTGGGACCTTCGACAATACAACGCATGTGTCAAAGAGGCACTAAAAAGGCGAAGAGTGAATGAAACCATTGTAAAATGGATGTATGATTTATTGACGACGAGGACAGCTGAGACACAGGTGGGGAATCAAACCACCTCAGTTAAAGCCACTCGCGGGACACCTCAAGGGGGAGTTATATCTCCCCTTCTATGGATTTCGTAGTAAATGAGCTGCTCTACAGGCTAACGGAGCTTGGCTTCGAATGTATGGGCTATGTTGATGACATAGTTCTAATAGTCAGAGGCAAGTTCGAGAGCATCTTGTGTGATTTATTACAAAAGGGCCTTAGAATAATTGAGCAATAGTGCTTGTCAGTGGGGCTAAACATTAACCTAAACAAGACCATAGTAATTCCATTTACCCGGAAAAGAACACTTCCAGCCATGAAACCCATATCTTTAAACTGGGAGATCATAGAATGGAAATCTGAAGTTAAATATCTGGGTATAACCCTTAGACAATTAGCTTCTGTGGAATGAGCATGTTGAAAGAACTGCTAGTAAATCAGTAAGAGCTTTAATCGCGTGCAGAAATCTAGCTGGTAAGAGTTGGGGCTGTAACCCAAAAATACTGCGATGTATGTACGCCATGATTGTGAGACCAGCAGTTACGTGAGGGGCAATATTTTTGCATACAAAAGCAAAACCAAGAAGAAAAACTTGATGAATTAGGCGAGAATAACAGGGTCTCTTCAGTCTGGGTTCCTGGCCACTCGGGAATTACGGGAAATGAAGAGTCCAATACACTTGTCAGGAAAGGAGCACAAACGCCCTTTATTGGCCTGGAACCTTTCTGTGATGTAGGAAAATGCTCCTATGAGGAAGAGTTTTGGAAGAAAGAGGAACCCGAAAGAGAAGCACTCTAAAGGTGTCTTCCTGGGCTGGAACATTCCAAAACTTTGACCCCACTAGATGCAAAAAATATTTGGACCTCAGTAAAAATAAGCTACATCTCCTCACGGGCTTTCTTACGGGACACTGCCGCCTTAGGAAGCACCTAATGAGAATAGATCTAGCAGAAATTGACGAGTGTAGATTCTGTGGGTAGGAGGATGAAACTCCGGATCACCTAGTTCTAGAATGCCTCGCCATTGCGAGCCAACTCAAGAAATGCTTTTGGCAAGAAACTTGTAAGATTGAGGATCTAACCTCGTTGAAGCCGTTTCAAATACTAGGGTTCATTAGAACCCTGGAACTGGAAGGCCAGCTGTAGTAGTACCGAGAACAGCTCTGATAGGGGGCACAATAAACCTTAGGTTTCAGTGCATTGTAACCCCGTTAAAATATAATCTAATCTAATCTAACTTGATATGCGACTCATTTAAATGTTATATAAAATTATTTCTATTCTTACCTCTTGATAAGCAGAAAACTTTTCGCTTTTTTATGACTATCATTATAGATTTCATTCATATTGTTCTGCCTATTTGCGAAGTCAACAAAGTTAGCAAAAGCTGAATAGGGTCCTATTTATGCAAACCAACACTTAAAAATTTATTGAATGTCACCCACGTAAGTCTTTTTTGGTATTTCCTCCAATTTTCCCTTTACTTCACACATTTTAATGCTTGTGCATATCGGTTCCACAGAAAAAAGTGGATTTAAATGGAGACTTCTTCATAAGTACCCTCCGCACCTCTGATTATTACGACATCTGAAATAATAGTTCGACCTAAATTGTTCTTTAATCTACGACTCTAAATTATAAATGTTTTGCAATTCCACGTCTAATAATAATGCGAGTTCAATCTTTTCATATGCACAGTAGCTGCATTTTAGTCCTGAATTAAAGTCCACTATTTTGATCAAAAGATCTGAATTCATACATCAACTGAGATAATATCCTCTGGGTGTTTATTATATGCAAAAACTGTATGACACAAGATAGCTCGTAGCCTGTGAACTTTTGTATTTACAACCTCGTTCATCAGAGTTGCTGCCAGTTCGCTTTTTTTTATGGCAAATAAGATTAACAAACCGTTAAAAGATTGACTCTAGCTGAAAAGGAAAGCAAGTATTTGAATCAAATACACAAGTGTTGCATCGTGTAACAAAGCCTATATTGGTTTTGACAGGCTTGAGGCCTTCTAGGTTGTCATATCGCAATGGTTCAACAGGTTACGCTTTGTTCGAAGAGTGGTAAAGTCCGTCTATAAAAACTCTGCTACTGGTTCCAAGTAGTTTGTTCTTTTCCTCTCCTTAGGTGCCATATTTTTCCAATTTTCAATCTGATTTTCCTCCATATTGCTGCATCGAACGCAAATATTTTCCGTATAGCAAAGTGGATGATCATATATTGCATTCTGGCGATTGCAGTAAAATTCTGTCTTTGGTAACTTCAACTGACACGATCATCTTGGTTTCGACTATAAAAAAATAAACAGAGCAATCATGAATCTTGTTTGTTCAATTCAATCCTAAAAAATATTTGAGATATAGTTTCGGTTAAATGAAAAAAAAGTTGTGCAGCTATATGAACGATTTATTAAAATAAAATACAAAAGTGTTTTTAAATGAAACTCACGGTCTCTAGTTAACTCCACAATATAATAAAAGTTATTGAAAATTCTAAAAAATTGACAATTGTTTCGATAAATCAATATCATCGTCAGAATGACAGAAGTTACATTTCATTTTATGCCTACCTGATGTTTAGTAGTTATTTTTGGCTAGACCAAGAAGTAACCTAACTTGTGATTGGCTTAATATATGTTTATAGAAAAAAGAAGATGTGATATTACAAATATTGAAGCTTAGATATTATTAGCCCTATGGTGATATCCTGGATATCATTTTTCCAATTAAGATCAGCATAACTGTGCAATGATATAGAAAACCAGGAAAACTATATATGCTGATCTTTACAATTATCACTTAAGAAGACAGTTTATTAGTGGAGAACTCCCTAGATTTAACTGTTCATTGACAACTTCATATTGTGGGTTTCTTAAATGTCTTCTTATTTCCAGTTCTTCAAGGAAATCCAGTTCTTGTCTCTTTTCACAAATATGCAGCACTTCTAGTTCTGTGTTAGGTGTCAATGAATGATTGGTGTCAAGTAGATGTTTTGCGTAGTGGGATTTATCTGGTTGTTTTAATCTGTATGCTCGTAAGTGTTCACTGTATCGTATTTCAAAATTCCTAAGGGTCTGACCCTAATAGACAGCATTACATTCTGGACATTTGAGTTTATATATACCTGACTTCTTTAATAGTCGTATTTTTGTTTTTACATTTAACAATTTTGTACTAACGTTACTTTCTGTTTTAAAAGAAATTGTTGTATTTGTTGCTGAAGATATTATCTTTGAAATATTATTAGAAATATTTCCTGCATATGTGATGGTTTCATAAGTTTTAATTTCATCAGCCTGTTTAGGATATATTAGTTGTAATGCCACTTTTTCCTCTTTTTTATTAATTAGCTTATTTATCATATCTAATGGATAACCGTTAGATGTTGCTATTTGTCTAATTGTATTAATCTCTCTATCAAAACTACATTTGTTAATAGGAACTGAAAAAGCTCTATGTATCATTGAATTATATACTGTTAGTCTGCGTGACATAGGGTGGTTAGAATTGAATGGAATTGTCACACCAGTCTGTGTTGGTTTTCGGTAAATTGAATAATCAAGTACATTATTAAGTCTTTGAATTTTTAAATCAAGAAAATTGATTGAACTATTTGCTTCAATTTCTAATGTAAATTTAATTTTCGGGTGTAAATTATAGATGTGGTTGAAAAATACATCTAATTGTCTTTCACTACCCATAAAACAAGCTAATATGTCATCTACATATCTATACCAAAATAAAATATTTTCCGAAATATTACTTTCAAAGATCTTTCTTTCTAAATTGTCCATAAAATTGTTTGCTCAAATAGGTGATATAGGGCTTCCCATTGGTAAACCTTCATTTTGAATATATATCTTATTGTCAAAAGTGAAATAATTCTGATTAATGCATAGATCAAATAAATTAAGTATGAAATTGACTGTCTCGACCCTTACTTCGTGGAATATGCTCATATTAGTGTTTTTAAATGAAACTCAAGGTCTCTAGTTAATTCCACAATATAATACAAGTTATTGAAAAATCTAAAAAATTGACAATTGTTTCGATAAATCAATATCATCGTCAGAATGACAGAAGTTACATTTCATTTTATGCCTACCTGATGTTTAGTAGTTATATTTGGCTAGACCAAGAAGTAACGTAACTTGTGATTGGCTTAATATATGTTTATAGAAAAAAGAAGAAGATGTGATATTACAAATATTGAAGCTTAGATATTATTAGCCCACAATATGAAATTGTCAATGAACAGTTAAATCTAGGGAATTCTCCAAGAATAAAATGTCCAACCGACCAAATATGTTTGTGTTTAAAATAGCTATTATTCTTCTTCTTCAACCATCTTCTATCCATAGGATATAGGCCTCTCTCATGTTTGACCATACACTTCTATTTTCTGCTCTCTGGTACCAGTTCAGCCCAGCGAATTTTTCAGATCATCGTACAATCTCTGTTGTGGTCTGCCAATACTTCTTCGTTCGTCCCAAGGTCTTCATCTATCGATGTGTCCACTCCAATTCTCTCTGTGTCTTGCAACATGTCCTGCCCATTGTCACTTTAAGGAACTGATTTTCTGTATGTTGTCGGTTACTTTTGTCCTCTCTCGTATCCACTGGTTTGTTTTGTGGTCTCTCAGTAATATTCCCATTATTCTTCTCTCTATGGCCCTCTGATGTATTCTTAATATGTTAATAATCCTTTCAGTCAGGCTACAGGTCTGCGATCCGTATGTAGTGACTGGGAGAATGCAGTCGTTGTAGATTTTTCTTTTTAATGCCATGGAGATTTTCATGTTGAAAGTGTATTTCAATTTACCATAGGCAGCCAATATGACTCTCCTATCGGTCTCAATTTCTTGGTTTTGTTTACTTAGTGTCACTTATTGTCTAAGATATATGTATTGTAACAAATGGCTATTTCTTTGCACTACACTTTCGTATAAATCTGGGAGACCGCTGTCCCCAGATGTACAACTCTACCCTTTATTACCGAGTTGTTTCTTACCAAAAAAAATTCCGCTGTCGCCCAATGTAATAACTGACTGTCATCAAATGAAATAAAGCAGCCGAGCGTGGAAAAAAAATAACACCAGTCCGATTTACGCGGGGACGTCCTGGACTTAAAGCGGTGGAATTACCTTTGCCAGGCCAGGATTGATCCCCTTGTTCGGCCTCGTATCCAAATGCACTATTTACTCTAGTGGGAAAATCATGGTAGGGATCTGAATAAAGTTTCGGTAACCACAAATGTATAAAAAAATACAATAAATTTTTCGCTGTATAACATACAACCAACAAAAAATATTAAGTCCTTCACAATAAAAAATATTACCCACTTATCTACAAATTGTTCAAGGTGTGCATGGGCCGTATTATTTCGCCCCTATTTCGTAATTTGACCTGCCTAACTGCGAGAATACTTATTTATATTGAAAAAATACGGTACAAATCGACTGCCGCTAATTTTCATATTTGTCGAATGTCATTGTACTTTATGTAAACCGAAAGTGAAAGTAGAGAATTAAAATCCTGCTGATTTTGAATATAAATCTTATCGGTAAACAGTTCAGTGTGTATTACAAAATTTCCGAGTTACAGTTTTGTTTCCTTCGAATAAACTATAATGTTTAATTTACTTAGCTAACTATGAGTAAATGATATAACCGCGTCTGAAAATCCAAAATTATTTAATCGTGGCGAAAACTCACTGATAACATGATTTTACGGAGACAAAATCATACGCTCCGGGCAAATGACACTAATTACAATTAGCTTTGTTTTAACCTTTATTTATGTCTATCTTCGGGGGAGGGGATGAGAATTATGTGACACCAAAAAAAAATAATACCTGAATCCTGTCAAGTTACATATACACTAAAGAAAAAATCGTTCCTACAATCTTGTGTAAAATCTTATTATACTATCTCACACGATAAAATTATATTATATAGAACGAGCGGTGCCCAAATTATGAGCCAGGACCTACAGCTTTAGCTGAACCTATGAACTTGTCCAATAACCCAGTGAAAAAAAAACTGTTATATATTCTACCTATGCAAATATTTATGTTATCAATATCCAGTTTAGAATCAGCGTACAAAAAAATAAATAAATCTTTTCCAAAAAAAAATCTTAGGCTTGTTCAAAAACTTACTGTGTGTACAGACTGTTTTCGATATTTATCTAGAAACTGCGGATGACGCTAAATTTCTATCACCCGGTGTCGAGCTAGGCTGGATCACGGTCGGACAGATAGTTTTTCCCGTTTTGTGTTTTTTTTTCCAGGGGGACAGCGTTCACTGTCAAGGATATCTGAGTATCGCTTTGACGCCCTGACACAACGGAGTGAACTTCTCTATGTGAACCCGCGAACACTAAAAAAAACACAGGGAAGGACTTTTCTCTTCGCGTTTTTCGCCCGACTCTGTGCTCTGTCTGCTCTGAACTTTTTATTATCCCCCCAAATTTTGTTCGGGGTTTTGGTTGAATTGCAAAGATTGCATTTTTTGCTTTTGAGTGGCCTCAATTTTTATTACTAACTGTTTGTATACAAAACAATAATTGGAATTGAACCTAGTGAATTGTTATATTGTTGCAAATTGTTATGGTCCTGTCTCCTTTTTGTTAAACAAAAAGTATGTCGAATTCTACTTTTATTATATTTGGAATAATATATATATATATATATATATATATATATATATATATATATATATATATATATATATATATATATATATATATATATATATATATATATATATATATATATATATTTTACCATGTGTTCTGAAAGTTACTGATTTAAGTTCTTCTATTTGATATTCTCATTTATGACAGTATGATTGTGTTTAGTTCATAGTTTGTCCATGAAACGTGATGGTTTGGTCTGCATCAGGAACGTCCAATTTTGGCAGCATCTACATGTAGTTCTTCCAACATCTTGGTTAGTTCTTGTTTATCTCTTCCAAATAGGACGACATTATCAGCAAACCTTAAATTGCTTAGGTATTCACCATGGATGTTTATTCCCTCTTCCCTCCAATTGACTTTCTTGAAGACATCCTCCAAAATCAGAGTAAACAATTTTGGAGAAATTACATCTCCCTGTCCGACGCCTCTTTTGGACTCTATTTTATTTGTCTGTGCGTGAATCTTGATAATCATTGTAGAAGTTTTGTATATATTTTCAATTAGGTTGATGTATCTTTGATCCGCTATCCATATACGTATATTATATTCTGATGCCTTCTCTATAAGTTGTTTTGCTGTATGGAGATATTCGGTAGTGCTGTAGTGACTTCTAAATCCAGCCTGCTCTCTTGTTTAGTATATTTCAAGTTTTCGCTCTAACCTGTTTGTCATTATTCTGATGAACAATTTGTACACCTGAGACAGAAGACTGATTGGTCTGTAGTTTTCGAGGTCCGACGGATCTCCTTTCTTATAGATAAGAACAACCACTGCATTTCCCCAGTCATTTCGTCAAGCAGGTATTAAATTGTTTCACTAGTTCTTCTTTATTTTTTCTATCGCTTTCCTTCAGCATGTCCAGTAGTATGCTATCTTCTCCTGTCGCCCGTCCATTTTTCATTTGTAATAGGGCCTTTTCCAGTTCTTCGATGTCTATTTCTGACATTTCTTCTGAATTAACAATAATAATTTTATTGTGTATGTTCTCATTCTCTTCCTTCACTGCTTCTTTTAGTATTTTTGATTCATATAAGTCTGTGTAAAACAATTCAACTTCTCTCAGTATTTGTGTTCTTCTATTTTATTATTCGCTTTGTCTTTTATTCTCGTTATTTCCTTTTTTTGCGTGTTTTGTCTTTTAAAAATCTTCAGACCCTTATTGTTTTCTAGCAAGGATTGTGCTTGTTTTGTTTTGTAGCTCAGGATGTCCTGCTTTACCATTTTTCTTGCTGTTTTATTGGTTTCTACATATTCTATTATGTCTCTCTTTCCACTTCTTATGAGTTCTCTTCTTTTTTCTAATAGTTTTTTAGTTTTGTCGGTCAATTTATTATCAGGTTTCTTCGAAAGTTTGGCTATGAGCTCTGCAGCTTCTTTTATTGCTTTTGTTATTCTTCCTTAAGCTTCGTTCATAGTTTCATTTGGTTGTCCTGGGTTTTTAGAGAATTTTTCGTTAAGTTGTCTTTTATATCCTCCATTTTCTTCCTTCAGTGATTCTATATTCATTTTAGGTGTTCTTTGTTCCATTTTTCTAGCTCTTTCCATTTTGACATTTATGAACACCTTGCATCTGATCATTCTATGATCGTTTCCTGTAGTAAATTGATTTATCACGTCTACGTCCTGGATTAAATGTTTATATTTTGAGATGATAAAATCAATCTAGTTCTTGGTTTTCCCATCTGGGTTTCTCCAAGTCCATTTTCGCTTTTCGTTCTTCTAGAAGAAGGTGTTCATCAGGTAGAGCTTTCCCCTTTCTAGGAAATTGGCCAACAGTGTACCTCTATCGTTTCTGGCTCCTAAACCAAAATGCCCTATATATCTTGGTGAGATATCTGTAGTTTTTCCAATTTTGGCGATGAAGTCATCACATGTGTTCTTTTGCTTTCATTGAGTGCTCTTGCTATATCCTCGTATACCAGTTCCACTCGTCGTATTCATGTGAGGAGGTTGGGGCATAAACTTGAATGTATTTCATGGTTGTTGTTTTATTTATGGTGAGTGTGACATAGCTAACTCGGTCTGACAGAGCTTTCAGTATCTTTATGTTTGGGGTTAATATTCTATTAACTAAAATTCCAACCCCTCCTATTCCAGTTTTGTCATTTCCTCTACAGAACAACACGTGTCCGGAGTTTAATTTGATACACTGTTATCCCTTTCGTCTTGTCTCGGCTATACCTACGATATCCCATTTGATTTTGTCTAAGTCATATTCGAACTCACCCAAGAGTTCATCACTGCCTAAAGACCTTGCGTTGTAAGTCGTTATATTAAGATGACAGCCTGATCTAACCCAGAGATTCTTAGCACCCCCTGTTCGAGCCCTATTCCAACCGCTGCCTGGGTTGGCGTAACTCAAACTGCTGGGGACTAGGGGCCTTTTCCTAAGTTTTGTTTCCATATGAGAGGATTTGGGCATTTAAACACCCCGCGGGCCGGGCGTTTTGGTGAGTTGTGTTCCGCTGCCGCCCAATCTGGGTCAGACGCTGATGATAGCCGCCCACTCTGGGTCAGACGCTATTCTGTTGTGGACTACCTTAGCTTCATTTCTGTCGCTTCGGGTGGCCCTACCAGTAGCTACGCTACCACCGGCATCGCTTCCTGGACTTTGAGACTACTGAGCCCTCTCACCATCGACAAGGTGATAGTCACCGAAAGGGGAAAACAGCTATTGGTGGGAGGTAACTTAACTGATCTCTTAAAAACTATCTTAGAATAATATGAATCATGAACTATATTTAGTGAATAACCAAACAAAATCAATCTGAAACTTGCATTATTTTCCAGAAAACCGCTTTGTAACTCATATAAATGTAACAATTCATATTAGTCGTAAATAACCAGCTTTGGTTGATGCGAATTTTGTGATAAAAAAAATCTTTTATCGTTTTCCGAAGGAATAACCAACTACTCTTGAGCATTGTTTGTAGGAGAAAACAGCTACTCTTTTGTCAATATGCCATGACACAAAATAAATTTCATTTTCTTTGAAAAACATGACGGTAGTTACCTTTATTGTTGATTATTACACGTAATCTCTGATAGTTCGCAATCACTAACAAAAATCATGAAACGGTCAAAGCTCGACCATCACAAATAATTTATCATTAAATTCCATGCTTGAAACTAATAGGATAAATTCGCCGGTGAGCTGGACAGCACCGGTAGTTGGACAAAGCATGTATAATCTAAACTTCTAAAATATAAAACCCTATGTCCCCAAATAATTATTAATCAGTTGCACCAATCTCTCTACTAGAATATAGCTAATCTCTAGTTCTTAAGTTGCCACCTTGAAACCGTTAAAAGCGCGCTAAATTCACCAGGTGCAAGGTGTTTAAGGATAGAATAAGACGTTTGAAAGGTAAGTGAAATTTTAAACTTTATAATTTAAGGAGTATTTTTATTGTTAGATATCTTGAGAATGGTCTAAATTTGCATTATAACTAGTAAAAGTTCACATTTTCTTATATTTTGAGGTAAAATTCAGTTGTACGGTAATTGACGATTTCGTTATAAGTTCAGTAGTCGGACGGGTATCCGTCTACTGAAAATATGAGGTCTCTTTATTTCTGTCTTTGTCTGTTGTAGTATTCGTCAAGTCATCTCTTTTTTTCCAACAGCATAAACATAACGAGTTTTAAATCACATTCGGTGAACGGATAGCAAAGTAGTAAATCATAATATAGATTCTTGCATATAAGATGTGTCCGACCACTAGCCAATAACAAATTTTACTGTTCAGTGTATCGGACAATAACACTTTTTTAAGATTCTTTTTGAATGATATTTTTTGATTTTATAAGGTTTTTCCTAATTTCCAGACATGAAACACAAAGGGAAAGCTACATTCCACCACTACAGTGAAAATGCCTTAAAGAGCGCAATCGAAGCTGTCAAAAATTGAGGTAAATTAAGAGAAATATGTAGACAATACGGGGTTCGGAAGTCCACGGTACAGAACCGTATTAAAGAGAAAGTAAGCGAAATATGTAACCATATGGGACCAAATCCATTTTTAACAAAGGACCCTGGAGAAAAATTAGCTACCTGGATTGAAAATATGTCAAAATGTGGGTTTCCAATAAAAAAAGATGAGTTGCTTACTACGGTCCAGAAAATTGTTCAAGCAGAAAAGTTGGAAACTCCGTTTACCAATGGAAGGCCTAGTCAGACATGGTATTACCGTTTTATGAAGAGGCATACGCATTTATCTCTAAAAAATGCAGAGTCGCTCGAAAAATATAGATCCCAAATTATAGAAGAGTACATACGGTCTTGATTTGTTGACTTAAAATCTTTTGTAATTAACTCAGAATCCATTGATATTTGAGAAGATCCAAGTCGCATTTTGAACGCTGATGAAAGTGGCTTCAGCTTGTGTCTAAAGACGGGAAAAGTACTAGGTCTGAAAGGACATAGTCAGCTTATCGTTTAAAAGGGAAATAGCAAGGAAAATTTAACGTCTTGATTACGTTTACAGCTGACGGTAGACTTTGCCCGCCTCTCGTAATATTCCCATACGTAAAACCACCAATAGCATTAGTGGATTGGATCCTCGGCAAAACAGACTCTGGATGGATGAAGTTAGACGTGTTCTACGAATTTGTAGCTAATTGCTTAGATAAATGGTTAGAGAGAGAAAAAATACAGAAACCTGTGCTGTTTTTAGTAGATGGGCATAAATCTCATATGTCACTTGACCTAAGCAAGTTTTGTGATAAAAGTGGCATAGTCTTGTACGCGTTACCCCCAAATGCGACTCATCTCCTTCAACCTGCTGACGTTGGCGTATGCAAACCTCTAAAAGAATATTGGCGCCATGAAGTGAGAGAGTGGCAAGCAAAACATGAGAATCGCGTAGTCACAAAAATTGAATTTTGTCCCATATTTGAGAAAGCTCTTCAAAATTCAAAAATGTCCAGTAATATGAGAAACGGCTTCAAAGCCAGTGGATTGTATCCATTTGATCCCGATTCTGTCGATTGTTCAAAGTGCGTCCAAAATGTTTTAGAGTGTTTGCCAAATCAAATAGAGAAGCATCATGACGAAATATCAGAAGCTGATATCATCAGTACCGAAAAAGTGATTGCAAAGATAAAACCTCAACTTTCAGAGCTTGGATTGTGTTCAGACGCGATTTTAAATATGGTCAAGCCATTGCTGCCTCAAAGTACTAGTGGTAGCTACGTCTCATTTTTTATGCCACATTGATGAAAAAAGTTTAGAAAGAGAAAACAGTCAAGAGAAGTCAGAAATAAAAAAATCTTTAACACATGATAAAGGAGAAATAGAGCAAACTGATTGTATAACTGATAGTTCTTAAACACTACTACAGGTAGAGAAACCTGAGGATTTTTTTCTTCAAAGAAAACACCGCATCAACCACGAAGGTTATTAGCGGTGGTGGTACAGAATGACTTATATTAGGTTTATAATATTAATAAATTCCAAAAACTTTAGTAGTAACTCGATGTTATCCGGGTTCAAAGCATCACTAAGTTTTTCGGGCTGTCCTGAAGTTAGTCTCTCCTCACTATAGTCGGGACACTCCACGATTATGTGTTTAGCGTTCAGTTCTTCGTAACAGGAGACATCTTTTGGGGTTTTCTTTTTTCCAGTAGAAACTGGTGCGTGTATCTAGTGTGGCCAATCTTAAGGCGGGTTAAAATTGTTTGGTGTCTACGGGGGAATGATCCATAATTCTGGAGGCTCAAGCTGGGATTGATTGTTTTGAGCTTATTATTCTCAAGAGCTTGCCATCTTTCCCTCCATGTATTCATTGTGAGTTTCCGGATGGTATGAGTGTAATCTTCATGTGGCACTTGGTGAATTCCCATTGCAAGATAAATGATTCTTATTATGTATGGAGTTGGGAGATCTTAGAATGTTTCCAGAGATATATCACTTTCGCTTCCGGGCAATGAGATGTTATAGCCGGTTTGTAGTTCTCTGTTTCATTATGTTCTTTTTCAATTTTGTGATTCTGGTCTTAATGCTACGTTCGGTGAGTGCTGGATATATCTTAGTAAGTATAGCTAGGAGCGCGTGAATTTTCCCATTTTAACTGCGGTCCACACTGGGAGGTCCGGGGAACCGAACGAGTCCTCCAGAAAACTAACAATCTGACTATAGTCCAGTGAAAAATTAGACGAATTGTCCTCAAAGAGTTGCTTGGCAGGAGAAACCAGGGATTCAACGGACTGGATTTGTGTTTGAGGATTCGGTTTCTCCTGAGACTGAAAAATGGGAATGATGAAAGGAGGCCCCAACTCTTCCACTGGATTCTGAATCGGTGGACTGAACTCTGAATTAGGCAGCTTATGCGAGGAGGTGTTCATTAAGGAGGATATTTCTTGGCTTTAAGGGGCTAAATCTTCAATTGTGTTATCTTGGATAAGGCTGATTATACGTTGTGTAACATTCAATGGAGTTTCTTGAGCTTGAGGAATTATATCTTCCACTGGTTGTTCTTGTAGAGTGTCGGCTATAGGTTCAGTAACAGTCTCGTGACAATTAACAGAGATATGACCATTCTTCTTACATTTGTAGCACGTAAGATTATCTTCAGAAATGAAAATACGGTATGGAGTATTATCATAGTATACGAGAATCGATTCAGGTAAAGGAGAACTATTATTGCTGTTAGGAGCAGGTTGTATGAAGACTTGTCTGCGGAAACTCAATATGTGGTTGTATTCGTGTTGTGAAATTCCAATCCGAAGAAATGTTATAGGTGACATCAGGGATAATCCTAGATCTCTGAGACTCTGTTCTATAATGGTGTGAGGGATTGTTGGACATACGTTAAGAAAGGACTAATCGAGTAGATGGTGAGATCAAACGGCGAGCTTTGAGGATTTTACCGTTAACTTCAATTTCTCCTCCTTTATTTAGAAATGTGTCTACTATGGTTTGACTAGAGAGATAGATGCATACTCTGTTGTTCGAAATTTTAGATGAGAAAATTATATCTTTCGGTTGAACTTTGGTTCCAAGGGCGATGATGTATTCATGGATTTTCACTTCTTCCATAGCAGGGAATATGATGGCTTGCTCCTTCGATAGGTATTTGAATGTTTGTTCTACTGTAGAATAAGACTGAGTTGGGGGATTCAAAGAGTTTTCTTGATTTGATTTATCATTTTGAGTACCCCTGTAGTCAGAGTCGGCAATTTCATCCGGTGCTTGGAGAGAATATTACGAAAATAAATCAAGGTAGAAAGAGGAGAAGGAAAATGCTAAAAAGAAGAAAAAAATAGAGACTATGAAGAAGAAAGAAACGAGACAAGAGAATAAAAGGACTAAGTCAAAGGTACTGTAAAACGAAGGAACAAATAATTGTCAGGCTCGTCATCTTCCATAATCACTATAAAGGATGACGAAAGAAACAACCAAAACTGTAAACGAAAATGTAGCGAATGCGATGAAGAACTGGAAAGCGATACAGTGGATAAAAATGTAGGTTGTGATTTATGCTCTCATTGTTATCACTTAGGCTGCACAAAGTTTTCCAGGCTCACCTATGAGGATGTCAGCAATCTGGATTTTGCCTGTAAACTATGCAATGATGAATGACAAATCACTCATTATTGAACTTAAATTACTAATATTACCTTTTGATATGTAGGTTTTTAAAATATTTTAATATTGAATGTTCAAACAATAAAGTTATTTTCTAATTTTATGTATTTATTTCAACGTATGTTTCTTTATTATTTACAATCAAACAAAATTACTCCAATACCCATGAACATAAAAATATTAAAATACGTGACTGTATAAACTTAACCAATCAGAGACTGTCCAACTGCTAGCAACTACTTGGTTGACCATTGGCATACACTGTCCGATTACCAGCAAATCACACTTATTTATTATTTTCATTTTTAAGAAATTTTCGGTGAGCTTAAGAAATAATATAATAGTGACTGGCGGAAAGTCAAATAAAAACTTTCCTGTAGAATAAGTTGCATTGTGATTTTCCTAATTCTGGTCATTGGGAAGTACATTTAATAATCAGGTTTGCTTAAGCTATCCGACTACCAGCGAATTTACCTTTAATATTAAGTTTTTATCGTAAATTCCAATTTATCTTAGATGAAAAACTTTTATTTATACAAAAACACAATTCCAAGTTGAACTATACTTGTATATGCTAATCACCTTATCTAATACGATGAGCCCGTCACTGGAAATCAACTCAATCAATGTCAAAGCAATTCAGTCTGTATTATATTTTAATTAACATGTCTTATACGCCAACACAAAATGACTGGAACACCAAACAATGGTCTAGAAACTGATTGCAGCGTGTGTCCATAACTTTTGGTTGAGACAGGACCCTGCTGAAGTTTGTTGTATATTATCTATCTTGTCTACTAACTTACTTTTGTAGGAGTTACTTTACGACAATAGTTGTTAGAATATCTACCTCTTGTTACACCCCAGAATTTAATGGATGTTTGTGAATTTTGTTGTTCTTGTTTAGATCGATTTTTATTATCTATTCATGAATGTCACATATCTTCCAAACTTCAACAATTGAATAGTAAATTATATAAACGAAGTGGGTGATAAAGACATCCACAGAATTCCAATAAATACTTAAAATAGTGAATACATTCGTTATCAGATGAAAAATCTAAAACCTGTAAAAGTTGAATACTCAATTGAAATTAAACAATATGTCCCAAAAGTTACTTACCCATTTCAATACAAATATTTCCGAATTAGGAATCGGAAGGAAAGTCCCATTTTGACTAAAACATCTTTTTCAGAAAGTGTACCTATATATCCATATAGAGCGTATTTCCAAAAAAAAAATGGTTGTCTCGTTTCTAGAAGAACGCCGCAAAATAATTTTCGTAACGGCATCCGTTTTAAAGATACAGGGTATTTGAAAAAATATACACTTTGTTTTACGATTATTTATGCCGAAACTACTAGCTACATTGTAATACAAGTTTGTACGAATTAATTTTGGTAGCTGACACATTGTATAAATTGGTTTTTATATCAGCCTCTCTCATAGAGAGCACTAGTTACTGCTTACTATACAAATAAATATTACAGTTATGTTAATTCAACATCACATTGTGATAATGTTCTTCCTTTTTTTCCTCTTGCTTTCATCACATGCACATCTATACAACCGCTTATGCCCAGCTTCTGGCTGTTAACTTTTGTGATGTTTCAACTTAACTTCTCAGTGATGTTAAAGCGCTGCCTTTTTACATTACTGTGATGTTACTAGAACTTCCTCAAAAGGAAGTCTTTATAACGAACTAAAAACAACATTTCTGTTACATTCTGAAATGCCTTTTAACATCTTGTCGATGTTAATGCAATGTCTAAAAAATAACATCTATCAATGATCTAAATGCGACATTTCAAATACAATACAGTATATTCTCGTAGATGTTGTATGTACATTGCTTAAACCTCTAAATAATATACCTCAAACATTCTAGATGACATCCTATAGATGTTTCTGTGCCTAATCAGCAAATACAGGGTGAACAACTAAGAACGCCGGCTGTCGGCCATATTTCAAAAAATAGTCATGGTACAACTTTAAAAGAATGCCTTCAGGAAAATGCCACTGAAAAATCGCTGGAAAATATTTTTTAGTTCCTAAAATATCTGCTTTGGGGTGGAATGAACAGTTCAAAAAATAATACTGTGATTATCTCCAAAAAAGACATACTAAAGGTATTATTAATTGGAAAAATGATATCCAGGATATCACCGTAAGGCTAATAATATCTAAGCTTCAATATTTGTAATATCACATCTTCTTCTTTTTTCTATAAACATATATTAAGCCAATCACAAGTTAGGTTACTTCTTGGTCTAGCCAAAATTAACTACTAAACATCAGGTAGGCATAAAATGAAATGTAACTTCTGTCATTCTGACGATGATATTGATTTATCGAAACAATTGTCAATTTTTTAGAATTTTCAATAACTTGTATTATATTGTGGAATTAACAAGAGACCTTGAGTTTCATTTAAAAACACTATTATGAGCATATCCTAGAAATACAATTTTTGATATATTGTTGAGATAATGAAAAATGTAGTTAGGGACTTTTTGTCCTTATTCTTCAAGTAAGGGGTGGGGGGAAAGTTCAACCCAAAAAACAAATGTCGTAACACTTTTTTTAATTCGATATCCATGTTTTTGGCGTCATTTAAAAGAGTTTTTCCCCTTTAATAAACAAAATTGAACAATTTTGTCAACGCTATGTGAAAAAGTTGACAATTTTCCCATGTTTCTCGGAAATTTCAAAGGTAATGAGGCATTTTTTGAATTCTGATTAAAAGGGGTTGAAAAATAGGAATCTATTCAAAGATATAAGATTTACAATATCAGATATAAAAATTAAAAAAATGCTTCAATTTACATTTGAAATTTCTGAGTGGATACAAAATTATCTATTTTTGTTATCAATCTTATTAAACAGAAAAATTCTTTTAAATGCAGCTAAAATCATTTATATCGGTTAAAAAACGAAAAAGTTTGTTCATAAGTTTGAACCTTCCCCACCCATTATTTGAAGAATAATGGCAAAAGAATCTCCTTAATTAAATTTATTCATAATCTCATCAAGATTTCAAAAATTGTATTTTTTGGACGCCTTTAGTATGTTTTTTTGGAGTATTATGTTTTCGAGTGTTCATTCCACCCCTAGCGGATATTTTAGAGACTGCAAGATATTTTCCAGCAATTTTTCAGGATCACTTACCTAAAGGTAATTTTTTTGAAAGTTGTACCATGATTCTTATCTGAGATGTGGCTTACAGTCGTTCTTAGTTGTTCATCCTGTACATTTAAAATAAAATAGCAAAAAAAGCAATACAGGATTTAAAACGTTTATTCACTATTAATGAACAGTACAGTAAATTTGAAAAAAACAGGTGCGAAAAAAAAATATCTTGTCCAGGAATCCAACCTAAAAAAAATAAAATTGTGTAAGCATATTACATAACAAGTCTGGAAAGTGGAAACTATTGATAACATTCAGTGAAAGCAAGAAATAAAAAAGGGTATATTAATCTGTAGTTACCATAACGTGACATACTTTGAAACTGAATTAATAAAGTTTAACGGATACACATACATTACAGCTAGTTTACAAAAAGTTTATTAGAATAGTTTTTCAATTATATTAAAACTAATAAAAATTTTACACCATAAAGATTTAATGAAACATTATGTTACATCAACAGAAATCCAATCTGATTAAATAAAATTCTATCGTTTACTTACGGTTACGTTTACTTACGGTTACTTTTTCTAACGCAAGAGTGGCTGTTTTGAGTGCCTCAACCATTCCATAACGTACACTTCAAAATTCTTATCTGTGAAACATTTACAGGTGTTCTAAACAGCAGCTAATAAAACAATTACTTTAGATAAAATTGTGCCCATGAAGACCTTTGATCGATCATCATAAACTACATCAAAGTTTATTTTCAGCCAATTGACTGGGACCCATTTTCCATAAGATACATGCGGGGTTCTTCAAAGGAATAATAACATATTTTATTTCGAGAAGTGACTTTTCATGATTTACCTTCTATTACATGCCTCACTCCATTTGGCAGGTAAGCTCAGGTGTGCTATGAAAATTCATACTTCTTTTCTGTATAAAATAATATACTATTCTCATCTTGTTATTTTCATCCTGGAACAAATTGTATATTAACATTGTGGAATTGTAACTTAATGAAAACTAAGCATTATTAATACACTGTATACAAAAAAAAACTATTTATGAAGAAGATATATGAACACATTATCAAGTTAAATAAGTTTATAATTAATTGTATCCAATTGAGTATCCAATAGCTGTGTTTCTACACTAATAAATAATTGAATGCTGTCTGTTGACTGGAGCATTCAGTATCATAAGTTACATATTCTTCAACTAGATTGGTATAGGTACCATTGTAGGGGACACCTACAGCTTATTTATTGTATCCAGTGAATTTTCAAATGGAAATGAGCTTTTTAACAGATACTTCTGTTTTTAAAGTCTTAAACAGTCTCTAATTGTTCACAAGAATTGTTAGTAATAATGTTAAAATTTTCTAAACCTGCAAAACTATATTGATGGCTAAGACTACTACTACAAAAACTAGAACTAGAGATACTTGATTCAATATTTTTTGTACTGTTTAATACAATGTTTGTATCAGACTATCTAAAATAGTTACTCCCCTTCCATTACATAATTACCAACTATTTGTTTTTTATTTTATTTATGTAAGTAGCTTCTGAAATATCTTAACATTGAAAATATTCTCTTCTGGATTCAAATCTTTGCCAACATATGAGCATGTTTTATTATTAATAATAATATCTACCCTATTGCAATATTAAGTTTTTAGTATTGTCTAATGCATATCTAGGATTTGAAATATTGTGAAACGTTTTTAAAATATACTTACTAACTGAAATATTTTAAAAATTGAAAAAACCCTTATTTTGTAAACTCTATTATATAATGTTACTGTACAATTCAGCCACCTGGAATTTCCATGTATAATAGCCGATTAAAGTATTGAATGAGTATTGTTTTAAAAATTATGATTTTGGAATAGGTACTTACCGATAACAATTGTTGTTCGTCCATTATAACTAAGTATAGAAACTGTAGCTAAGTAGGAACTAACGAAAACGAAGACCACTTTATTCAAGTACTACTTGTAAAATATGTGCTTTCTGCAAATAAAATATAACGCAAAACTGAAAACCATCCGCTATTTCATGCTTGTCATTTTTGTTTCCAAAGATAACTACTGTATGTTTCGTTCATCAGTTCCTCTTCTGTTTTCTTCTTTTTTATATTACTGTGATGTTTGATATGATGTTTAATATGAGATATCACTGAGAGTTTTATGAACTAACATCGTACAGACGTAATAGTACGATGTTACTAAAAATTATTTCGAAAGATGTAAAAGTAACTGCAACATGTGATCATCTTAGAAACATGTTAATTTGTAATATTACAATAACGTTCTGTATGTGACATTAGCTAGAAGTATACAAATTAACATCGTATGAATGTTTCCTATAGGAAGTTACTAAAAATAAGTTCATAGGATGTGTATGTAACTGCGAATTCAAGTATTACTGTGTAAATGAAAAATATGTTTTATTTACATGACATGGATGTTATTAGAGTTGGTAATAAAATTAAGACATCTAGGTGATATCTTATTAACGTTTTAAATAAACATCACGAAAAGTATCTAAAAAGAACATCACAAAAAAGACTTGTTATGTTTCTTGTTTAGTGGGTGGGTTATTATTTTTCGAGAAAGCAACATGACTGACGTTGATTTTAATTTAATTTAATTGTTTGGATATTTAAAACTTGTGTGAAATTATAGGTTTGGAGTTAAACAACCTAGTTACGTAATTAGCCTTCCATGCAGAAGCCTACACCCTTTCTCTCAGATGTCTCCTGCGCGATTTGCGTCTTCTAACAGACAATTGTTATAAAAGTTTGTAGAAATTTTAATTATGAATTCCTTGTTAGTTGGAGTATCGGCTTTGTCATGTAACGAAGTATTTTTGGGTAGTCTGGGATAGCAGTTGTGTTAATTTGCCATCCGTAAACACTTGTTTTGAACCATCTGCAGGGAGTGGAAATTGTGGTTCGTCCCGTTAAAATAAACGGGAGCTGCGCATTTGAGTATAGGTCTGATAATGTATTTATATGTAAGTATTCTGTTGTGAGTTGTTAAGCTACTGTGCGTACAAATGAGTGGGTATAGTTTGCTCATTGAAATATTGGCTTTGCGCACCTGTTGCGTAATATGTGCGTTCGCATTTGTATTGCCTTGAACCGTATACCCTAAGTATTTTAGGGTATTACTAGGCTTGATACTATGCCCATCTACGCAGAGCTGAGAATGAAATGATATGTTTTTTTAGCTATTCTCCTGAGTAATAAATACTCTGTTTTGAATGCGTTGATAGCTAATTTATGATTGTGTAAGTATGGAATGATTCTTGTGTTTATATGTATTTGTACTGTTTCCAATGCTGGGTCTTGATTCTGTGCTGTGGCTACAAAACAAGTGTCATCGGCATACATTGCGGTTGGGGATGATGGGAGATCATGGATGTATAGGGAGTATAGCAAAGGTGATAATACAGAGCCTTGAGGGACTCCAGCTTTCATAGTGTATGGTCCAGCTATCTGATTGTCGGTTTTTGAATAAAATTTTCTGTTAGACAAATAGGAATTTAATATTTAAATCAAATAATTCGGTGTTTCAATTTTTATCAACTTATTCATTAAACCCTCGAGCCATGCGGAATCAAAGACCTTCTGTATATCCAAAGTAACCATAATGACTTTTTCTTTTCTTTGAAACCCTTCCCTAATGAAATTTATTACTCTGATTATTTGAGCTACGGTTCTGTGGCCACTTCTGAATCCGTATTGCTCTAAGGGTATAATGTTTTATTTTTCAATAAATCGTTTCAGTCGAAATAATATTATTTTGTCTATCACCTTTGCTATGTTGTTGAGAAGGGAAATTGGCCTACAGCTATCTACATAACATAGTTGTTTATTAGCTTTGACAATGGAGAAGATGTTGGCTATCTTGAGCATATCGGGATATTGCCCTGTTTTGATGATATAATTAGTAATATATGGCTTTTTTGGGGACGTTTTCAAGTAAGATAATGTGTATAGTGTGTGTTCCGGGAGCTGTTTTGTTTTTCAGTTGCTGTATCGTGTTGTATATTTTTTTGCATGTTGTTAATTTCTTTGTGTTTAAAGTGTTAAGTGAATTTATGTGTTGTTGAACCGTATGTGTTATGTTTTGATGAATTTGTGTATGTTGAACGTGATTAACTAAGTTTTGTCTAAAGTGACGGGCTATTCTCCACAGCGAGTTGTCATTAGGATTTAATGTTTATAAGAATTTAGACCATTCAAAATTTTTCTGTTCGGCTATTTGATTATTAATTAATTGTTGAAGTTGTCTTAAATCATGATGATAATTAATGTCTCTTGTTTGTTTCCATTTTTTTCTGATTATGTTTTTTTTCTTTGATTATTTGTAAGATCGTGTCTGGTAAATTATTGTTTATATTTGTTTTTGGTTTAGTGGTTGTTGTCTCATCTCTGGCTTTTATTATTAGATTTTGAAAGTTATTAATTATTTTTACTAAGTGATTTAAGTTATCTATTTTGTCAGTGATTATTAAGTTATTATTTATATATTTACGAAACTTGTTCCAGTTCGTTTTTTATAGTTGATTATTTTATTGCTGTTGGAGTTATTGATATTGTGGGATAATTTTAGGTGGATAAGGACGGGTCGTGATCTGAGTTTAGGT
This sequence comes from Galeruca laticollis, assembly GCA_963921935.1. Lineage (NCBI taxonomy): Eukaryota > Metazoa > Arthropoda > Insecta > Coleoptera > Chrysomelidae > Galeruca > Galeruca laticollis. Next base: position 72,828,433 of record OY998182.1, read on the forward strand.
AGGTTTCAATTTAAGCTCCATTTATTTACAGGCTTATAAAAGACCTAACATGTAAGTAATTTTTTCACTTCAGTTCCGAATACAGAAACCTTACCACTTGTAAGTGAGGCCTTAAACCTTGCCCAAGTTGATGTCAATTCCATAAATCACATTTTGACCTTGTTAAACTTTTGCCTTTCACAGGACTTTTTTGTTTTTAATGATAAGTTATATAAACAACCAGATGGACTTGCCATGGGTTGTTGTTTATCACCTCTTTTAGCAGACATTTTTATGAATAATTTAGAAAACAAATTCATTATCACTGCAAATAATCCAGACATTTTACATTGGTTTAGATTTGTTGATGATTGTTTGGTATTTGTGGATGGTGACATTGGCATTGTCAACAATCTTCTAACAAAAATAAACCAAGTCCACCCAAGTATCAAATCCACAGTTGAATTAGAATCAAATAATAAATTAAATTTCTTATACTTTACAATCCAAAACTAGCAATCTTTTAATGTTTAGCATTTTAGAAAACCCACACAAACCGATCACATCATACCCAGCAAATCCAATCATCCTCATCAACACAAAATTGCAGCCTTCAATTGTTACATTCATAGACTTTTGAATGTGCCCCTTTCTGCAGTTGATTATCAGAATGAATTGAATATCATTGAACAAATAGCTTCAAATAATAATTATAACCCGAACATTATTAATAGTTTGATCCAAAAAATTAAAAACAAAAAAGAGCTTAATGCAGCCTACCCCAAAGTAGATTCAATAGCACAATTTGTTTCACTTCCTTTTTTAAATGACAATATTTCTAATAAAATTGCTGGTTGCATTAAAAGCAACAAAATAACATTAAAATTTCTTTTAAAACCAACTACAGCCTCAACAGATACTTGGTCAACACAAAAGATAAAATTGAAAAACTTTCAAAGGGTGGCATATACAGGTTAGATTGTGATGCGGCCTACATTGGAAGAACCTTTGTGGGTCCGTATAACCGAGCATTTAAATCCCAACAAAATTTCAGCTTTTGGTCAATATTTAAGATTTAACAACCACAATTTTAGTCCAAATAGGAATTTAAGAATTTTACATGAGGTGACTTCTAAAAATTACAATAGATTAGATTTTCTTGAAGATTTACATATTAACAGTGAATTACTGAATAATGATTTTTGTCTCAACACTCAAGTTAATTTAAACAGAGCGTACATTCCCCTTCATAGACGTTTAAAATAGTAAGATCAATTTGACTAATTTATCTATTATCAATTTTCATAACACAGATAATTATTTTTATATGTCATGTTCTATGCCAAACTTCATTGTCAGCTTTTGACACAATGTCAATTTTCATTTGTTTATTTAGTTATATAGTGGACTAAGTTTCAGCAGACATGTGTTGCGCTTTTTGAAACTTTTATGATGTCCCTTTTTTAAATATTTACATGGTCCTCTGGACACATCGTATTTTTATGGTTTGGTTCTTGTACACCTGACGAGTAAGTAAATTTTTTCAATTTTCAACGTTCTCATTATCATAATTTCTGAAATTCAACTCAATGTTACTTATGTACTTACATGTACGCACCGATGATGACATTATTTGTCGAAAGCGCTTTGCTATAATTTCATAAATTAAAATTCTGCACGAAATACTTACCTTTTCTTCATCCAATTTCATATTAAGGGTCCTCGCTGTTATTTGAGGGCCTTTTTTTATTTATTTGCGCATATTGTGAAGTAGAAGCGTCATCATTTGTTGATTTATTTATATTGTCATTATCCTCAATTTCTTGAGCCCAGGAAAGATTCGCCGGTTTGTGCACTTGTGCAATAGCCGTGCGTTGAATTTGCATATTTGGGCTGTCGTCATCGTCTGAGGAGTTATTTATGTTATTATTGCAAATGATGTCTTCTTCCATGTTAATTGTTATGATCTGAATATTTTGAAGTGATTTGTCAGGTGTGGAGGTATTATTTGTATTATTACCTATACACAGTGGGATTGATTGTTCGGAAGTAAAAGATTTTGTGTTGCTATCGCTTACTGTTGTGTTTTTATTTGCTGTACACTTTTTAATTTCTTCTACACACTTATTTTCTGATTCCGGAAACTTTGGAGTTACTAATGTTTGTCAGTGGTTTAATGTTTTCTATACACTTTGTTATTTTGACTATGTCGAGTGTTTCTAGACACTTTTTAGGAATTGTTAAGTTTCCAAAATTTTGTGAATAGTTTGATAATGCAGTGGTATCGTTATTAATTTCGTTTTCATCAATTTACACTATTTTGTGAAAGTTGCGGTTTTTAGACTTTAGCTCAAATTTTTTATTTTTTATTCGAATGATTTCTTCGGTTTATTTAGATGGAGATTTTATTTTAATTGTTTCTGGAGAATATAATGATTCGTCAGAATTTTTTGATTCGACTTCCCCTGCTTTCGAAGTTTCCGGTACAGCCGAAACTATTTGATATTATTTTGAGGTTTCGGAAATATATTTATGTTCTTGTGACAGACAAAAAAAATGTGAAGCAAATGATGCAAATTAATCCATTTCAGTAGTTCTTTCAAAATATATTGTGACGGAAAATTCTAAAAATCCTGTTGAAATAATAAAATTAAACACGTTGACTTAAGGGACCAATTCAGCACCGTAATTGACCATACGGTGTCTGAATCAAGTTTTTTATTTTTAATTCGAATGATTTCTTCGGTTTATTTAGATGGGAATTTTATTTTAATTGTTTCTGGAGAATATAATGATTCGTCAGAATCTTTTGATTCGACTTCCCCTGCTTTCGAGGTTTCCGGTACAGCCGAAACTATTTGATATTATTTTGAGGTTTCGGAAATATATTTATGTTCTTGTGACAGATAAAAAAAATGTGAAGCAAATGATGCAAATTAATCCATTTCAGTAGCTCTTGCAAAATATATTGTGACGGAAAATCCTAAAAATCCTGTTAAAATAATAAAATTAAACACGTTGACTTAAGGGACAAATTCAGCACCGTAATTGACCATACGGTGTCTGAATCAGTTAGCGTCTGAAGAAGAATTAAATTATCCAAAGGTTTGCAAGGCGATTGTTAAGCAGTGTTATGAAGATGATATTCTTTGCGGTTGTAATTGAAGGAATGAGGCTATTGAGCTCAGGGATCAAATAATAAACTTATTAAAGTCAGGTGGGTTTGAACTACACAAATGGTGCTCAAATGATATTACGCTTTTAAAGTCGGTTGAGACTAGTATTAATGTAGAGGAGGTTGATATAATATGTGCAAATTCTATTAAAAGTACGATTCTTGGGTTAGTTAGGCTGCCAGCTGAGGACATTCTTAAGGTGTATTTTCCGTGGAAAATGAAAATAATAAAATAGAAAAGATCAGAAAAAGATTAGTGTTGTCAAAAATTGCTCAAATATTTGCCCCTATGGGATATGTTGGACCTGTGGTTGTGGTTGCAAAAATAATTATGCAAGAAATTTGGGCTAGTAAAATAGATTGGGGTGATGAATTATCGTCAGATGGATCGATTTTTCCAAAAATATTTGTAAATTTGATCAACTTAAAATTTCAAGGGTATATTTGTTTCAAATGATATTGTTTCGATACAGGTTCATGGGTTTTCGGATGCTTCATTGGCGGCGTATGGATGTTGTGTTTACATTAGTAGTAGTATATTCTACTAATTTGGTCTCGTATAATCTTATATGTTGTAAATCTCGTATAGCGCCGTTAAAAACAATATGCAACCTAAGTCTTGACGTCACAGAGACGGGCGGAACTTACACGGATTCCAGACAATTTCGTTGATAACGGTAAATGCCCATAAGCAATTTTTCATTCAGTGTTTTCGTGGTTTATGTGATAAAATAAGACTTTGCAGTTGAATATATTGTTGAAGAAACGTACTATTTAAGAGGTTTTTATTAGTTTTTCCCCAGGTGAGTTAATTTAACAAATTAATTCTGCTTTAAAACTTGTTGAAGTTGTGTCTATTTTATTTTTGTTGTTAATTTCTGTCATCTACTAATAGTCATTAGTTTTCGAGTATGAACAAAATGATTTTTAGGCTTTTAACATCTAGGTCTGCTTCAGAATAGGTATGTGCTTTGTTCCAGACTGTAAACATTACAGTTCAGAGCATCCATGTAAGTTTTTCCGATTCCCAAAAAATAAGACCGAGAGGAATAGATGGATTTTTCTCATAAGGTAAAAGAATGATAACATTCACTTTTCAAAGATTTATGTTTTAAATTTGTTTATTCACAGAAGAAAAGATAAAGATCCAAGTGAATTTGCAAAAGTGTGCGATTGTCACTTTTTAAATAAAGAAAAAAAGACTGGGCCAACTTTATTTGATTTCAATGTTCAGAAGAACTTTAATATAAAATCACCAGAAAAAGGTATGCATTTTGTTGCAGAAAGTACATTAGTCTAATCAGCCACTTTTTTATGATGCGAACTGTAAAAAACCTTGTGACTGAGCTACTACCAGGACCTTCAACCGAACCACTACCAGGACCTTCAAGTGAGCCACTACCAAGACCTTCAGCTGAGCCAGTACCAGGACCTTCAACTGACCCACTACCAGGACCTTCAACTGACCCACTACCGGGACCTTCAACTAAACTACTGCCAGGGTCTTCAAAACGAGATCATGAAGTGACTCAAATTAAACTTGATGCTTCACTTCTGAGTCCGTCATCTGCATTTCAAGATGCTGAGAATTGGTTTTTGAGGCAGCAGGTGGTTGAATAAACCGAGAAGCTGGAAAAGTTATCAACAAGGTTCAACTGTGAAATTGTGAAGAACAAAGATGGTCATGTACTAGGTATTCCAACCAATGAGCTATCTATGGTTCTTTTTGAACTAATGGACAGCATTAAATTAAAATATTATGCTGGATGGAATGTTCAGATCGTTCCTAAAATTCATGAACTGTTTATGACCTTAATGAAGCTAAGGCTCAATATTCCACATGAAGATTTGAGTATTAGATTTAGTTGCAGTACAGCTACAGTGAACAATATTATAATGACGTAGATGTATGCTCGACATGAAGTTCTTTTCAAGAATTTGATGAAAACTATACCATCAAGACAACGGAATCAGGCATGCATCCCTATTGCTTTCACGCATTTTAAAAATTGTAGGATAATTTTGGATTGCACCGAAATTTATTCAGCAGTTCCAGCAAGCATGGAAAATCAGAGATTAACCGACAGTTCATACAAACACCGAAATACATGGAAAATGTTTGTAGGGGTTGCAGCAAACGGTGTAATCACCTTTGTTAGCAAAGCTTATCCAGGGTCAACAGCTGATAAAAAAATTGTTGAGGAGAGTAAGATTCTAGATCAGATGGTGGCTGGAGATTTGATATTAGCAGATAAAGGTTTCTTGATCAAGGACCTTTTCCCTGCAGGTGAATCATTAAATATACCCCCATTTTTAACAACACCACATTTTACAGAATCCCAAGTATATGAAACTCAGCAAATTGCAAAGGCAAGAATTCATGTAGAACGGGCCATCAGGAGAATAAAATGTTATAATATTTTGCAGCAAGTTCCATCATATTATATATCACAAATTTCAATTATTTTTCAACTGTGTGCAGCTCTCACAAACTTGCAATATCCATCAATCAAAGAAGTTGAGGAGTATTATTGAAAGACGAATAATATAATAATAATAATAATAATACTAATAATAATAATAATAATAATAATAATAATAATAACTTTATGCTTATAGAAAACAATGTTTACAGCAAGGTTAATGTGTAATAATATACAGAAAAAAAAATTTAAGTTTACAAGACAGTTTGTAATAAAAATAAATAAATGAAATAAATACATTATTCATCTAGTATAAATGACCTCAATTTCAGAATATTCCATATAGTTTTTCACTCAGATAGGTTTATATTTTGTAGAGCATTTACTAATGTTTCCAAATTTTGCAGACAGGATATGTTTTGTTTCATGACTGTATATATCGGACACTCAAACAAAATATGAAAAATAGTTTCCTTCTCGTCCATGTTACAAACAGGATATGTTAGAGTAGGATCTATACTGTAGGTTATGCCGTTTAAAGTGAACTTTATTTTAAATTGATTAACCGTACGGAGTTGAGCCAAAGTACGACATATTATAATTTTGAGTTTTAAATATTTTTTATTGTAGCAATATATTTCCTTATTTTACTCTTTTTTTGTGAAAAGTTTGAAAAATTTTATTTAAAAAATGTATATTTAGATTTTACTTACTTAATTCATGAATGACTTGATCTAATACAATTCTTGTTAAAAGTAATAATAATACTGTTTTTCTAATTTAATGAAAGCCTGTAAATCCAACCAGAATTTAAATAAATAAATACAATTTAATTTCTTGTCAGTAGACTACAGTTGTTACAATCATCAAATAAAGTATTAGGCCACAAGCAGTGTTTTAGTTTATTTTACAAGTTTTGTGTAACATCTACAGAAAAAATAAACGGTTTTAAAGATTAAAACTAACTTTTCCGCAACTGTGAGATGCCCTGAACAATATTAGACCATAAAATTGGTCAGTTGTATACACTTCGGGGGAGGTATCGTGCTAACAAACCGAAATTTTCCCAAAAGTAACCAAAAATGTAGTATATCTGGATTTATAGGACCCGCTGTACTCGCTCTACTTAGCTGAAAATCAATAGGGTACATCTGTGATACACCTTGAAAAATATCCAATTATAAAATTGGTCACTGGTATACACTTCGGAAGCTAACAACCCGAAATTTCTCCAAAAAGAACCAAAAATGTGGCACATCAGGTACCACATCACCCGTTTGCACTAGCTCTGGTGAGCTAAAAATCATTAAGCTTCATCTATTATCATCATCATAAAAGTCAATTTTATACACTATGGACGCTGTATCGTGCTAACAAACTGACAATTCTCCAAAAATTACAAAAATTTGGTACCATAGCACTCGTTGTACTGGCTTTGGTGAGCTGAATATTAATATACAGTTCATCTCTGAGGCGCCCTGAATAATATCCAATCATAAAATTGGTCATTTGTATATAATTCGGAGACTTTATCGTGTTAACAACCTGAAATTTCTGCAAAAATGGCAAAAATGTCGTACATAAAGTACTATAGCACCTGTTGTACTGATTTTGGTGAGCTGAAAACCAACAGGGTTCATCTGTGAGATGTTCTGAATGATAGTCAATCATAAAATTGGTGAGTTGTTGAACTCCGGAGGCTGTATCGTGCTAACAAACTGAAATTTCTCAAAAAATGACAAATATTTCGCACTTCAAGTACCATAGCACGCGTTGTACTGGCTCTGGTAAGCTGAAAATCAATAGGGTTCATCTGTGACATGTCCTTCACAATATTTAGTCATAAAATTCGTGACTTGTTGCACTCCGGAGGCTGTATCGTGCTAACAAGACATGTAACGGAAAGTGGCCGACGACAATGACGACGACGACATACACACAGGATTTTTTTTCTAAAAACTATTTTTTCGTGTTGTTGTTGATGGAAATCGTAAAAAAAAATCAAAACTTCATTTCAAAATTACAATGAAATTGACTGTCTCGACCCTGACTTGTTTCGATAAATCAATAAATATTGATTTATCCAAACAATTGTCAATTTTTTAGAATTTTCAATAACTCTTATAATATTGTGGAATTAACTAGGGACCGTGAGTTTCATTTAAAAACACCAATCAAAATTACAACTTTTTTTCTGGTAAACCAATACTTTTCTCGCATATTAGAAAGGTTGGCGGAAAAGTAAAAATCACTCAAATATAGTACATTCAATACAGCAATTTAAAATAGGTAAAGTTTGTTTCAAAAATCTTTATTGACAAAATGGTATTGTACATTTATATTAAAAAGCACAATTTCATGATACCCTCAGCAAACAAAAATTTGTATAGAGTGGCTTTTCAGTCTAAAATAAATAGTAAAGATTTTTTCAACTGTATACTCTATCTGCTAACACTGTAGAATAACCTAAAATCATATTGAAAAACATGTCAAAAATTTTTATTCAATTGTCTAACAACTTTGGTAAGTATTGTTCTATATAGAAATTTTCCAAGAGTGAAATGTTTTCTTTCCATGAATCGTCAAACTCTATAATTGTCACAACTGTTTTTTTCAAGGTATAAATACATAAATAACATTTTTTTTAAATATGTAAAGCTTTTTGAATTTGGTGAAAATAATTGTGATTTAGGATCAAGTTACCCTCATCGTCATAAAAAACTATTTATTCATTAAAATTCTTCAATTTTTCGGACGACTCACCATTTTTGAAAGAATATGGGCATTTTACTTCTACAATGGCTTCTTCGTCATCAATTATTCCATCAGGGCTAGCACCAAGAAGTCCTCAATTCGTAAGCCATAATCCAGTTGGCCGAACATTTAAATTATAAATCTGCGTCAAATGATCTAGAGCATCTTTTTCATGAGTTCTACCCCACTGGATTGCTTTGATACCATCCAAATTGTATTCACCTGGAAAAATAATGGATTAATTATATGTATGTCAAATTAAACTAAAGTAAGGAAATGAATGCTACATAAAATACCATTTTTGAAAAAACTACTTTTTGAAAAATTAATCTTAGAGTGTGTTGAACAAACTCACTGGGAATCTGTTTCTCCTGCATGCTGCAATAATAGCACCAAAGTTGCTAGCAGTTAATCTAAATTTTGTTGCAAGGTACCATTTTTCATTTGACATCTGGCCAGTAGTGGTGACAGAGATTTCTTTTATTAGCTGATCATAAACATCACATTTTTCTTTGAACACAGTCAGTTTATCTGTGGCCTCCAAAAAGTCCTTGGAATAAATTATTTCTTCAATTGCCGGAAATACATTATCCAGCAAATTTATTGGCTCCTCATTCAATCGCCAGGTAAAAAAAACCAACAGTATTTCCAAAGCTGTGTAGCCTTTCCTTCAATCTGTTGATTGATGCTTCTGGTACCCCACCTTCAAGAGGTGTATAGGGTTTTGGTGGGTAAAGCTCTTCTGCAGATTTCACTGGCCCAACCTTCGGTTTAGGTAGTGCCTTCCATGCACATGCTTTATCTGTTACAGATATATTGTAATGCCCAAAAAGTGCCAACGCCGCAATGTGATGGCATTTTATACCCCTGGGACAATAAAATTATAACCGGATTAATTCCATATTATATTAACAAAGGCAAATATACCTACCTATAGATACCTTGAAGCTTTTGTCTTTCATACTAGCAAATACTTCCCCTCTGACTATCTGCAAATCAGAGTCAAAGTCCATTTTCTTCACATGACTGGCTTCTAAGGCGTTTTCACCCCTTTTTATAATTTTTTTCATATATAACTGCACTAATGCTGGAAAGTCTTAGAACATGTTTATAAGCCCTTATTTTCTTAACAACCAAATGATCTGAAAATAAAACAAACAAAAAGGTACTGCAAAAATAAAATAGACACAACCTCAACAAGTTTCAAAGCAGAGTTAATATGTTAAATTAACTCACCTGGGGAAAAACTAATAAAAACCACTTAAATAGCACGTTCTTTCAACAATATATTTAACTGAAAAGTCTTATTTTATCACATAAACCACGAAAACACTAAATGAAAAATTGCTTATGGGCATTTACCGTTATCAACGAAATTGTTTGGAGTCGGTATAAGCTCCGCCCGTCTCTGTGACGTCAGACTTAGGCTGTCTATTAGTAGTTAGAATTTTGTGTTATTATCTCGGTTAGTTCATAAGGTTCTTTCTGCTATAGATGTTAAAAGTAATGGAGTGTTTTTATACAAAGATATAGATAAGTATTGTGTTGTGTTGGCTCAAATCTACTCCAAACCGTTGGACAACATTTGTGGCTATTACGGTTTCTGAGGTGCAAGAGTTAACTTAGGGTTATAAATGGTATCATATATCGTCGCAGGAGAATCCTGCGGATTTAATAACTCGTGGTATGTCAACTTCAAACAAATTATCAGAGAAAATTTGGTGGCACGGGCCAAAAAGTTTATTAGATGTTAATTTATGTCTGGGGGATTCGAAAATTGTTTCTCGCGGAACAGAGGTTGGTAGTTTTAAGTCAAACTATTATTGAGCCTATTATTGACTGGAACAGATTGTCTAGTTTTACTAGGTTACAACGCACGGATGCGTATTATAATCGATTGAAATATTTGATTGAGGTTGGTGGAACGGGGTACAACTTTAATCCCAACCTTTCATCTAATGTACGTGGAGTAGATTTCAATAATAATAAGCGAATTTATGGTCATATATTGTATATTGGACAAAAATGATTTTGAATTTTTCTGATATTATAAGACAATTTATTGAGGTGTGGCCGGTTTTAATAAACAATCAATAACATATGTGATAATGCAAATATGGAAGGCTAAGAAACGAACCAGAATGTAGTATGCAAAGGTTGTTCTTTCACCTTTAAAATAGATACGAGAAATACAAAGAGATTAAAATATTCACGCCTGAATGATCCATTTAAAAGACAAGTTAACAAGTTCTGTCCATTACGAGAATCACGATTCAAGACTGATAATTAAATATTATTGTAAACAATTTGAATGAATAACTTCATTCATTATATTTAATTTGATTTTAATTATTTTTTGTCGCGCATAAAAAAGTTTCAGGGCGACAAATACTGACCTTTGCGTTGTTACCTGGGTAAAATTCCCCAATACTTGATTAATACTCCCATTATCAATATGTGTGTAGTTTCTATCAAATGGCAGCAAAACAATAAGGACCAGTTTTCATTAAATTTGTTATTAAAAAGAACAGAGACGAACTGACTAGATTGAACGTTATAAATTTGCGAATAGAAATTATGAATATAAAAAGAATAAATTACTCCAGACTGATAATTGTCAGCTTCAGGTAGGGCAGGAATCTGAATATAGTAGGGTTCTGGTATTCAACCTGCAGGGAGACACAATGTCAGATACGGTGGAGGATATGATGAAGGAAATAATCGAAAAACTAAACAAAATGGATAAAAAGATGGACAATTATCAAAAACAAATAAAGAAAATAACTAACGAAAATACGGAATTAAAGAACAAAGTCACCCAAATGGAACAAAAAATCGGAATTCAGGATAAGAGAATACAACAATTAGAAAAAGAAAGCAAGAGAAAGAACCTTGTAGTATATGGGATAGAAGAAACTGAGAACGAAACCTGCGAAATAAGAAACAACATAATTAAACAAATTTTAGATAAAATAAAGGTTCAAGTAAACATGGAAGCAGATATAATATAAATAAGAAGAATCGGTAAGAAAGAGACAGATAATAACAGAAATAGACCACTATGGCTAGAGCTATCAAGAGAAGATAAAAAAATAGAAATAATAAGAGAAGCCAAAAACTTGAATGGTACAAAAATATGGATATCAGAGGATCTACCAAAGGCAGTCCAAGATAAACGGAAAGCACTCATCCCCTATCTAAAATCGGCTAGAGAAAAAGGATGTAGAGCAAGTACAATATATGATAAATTAAGAGTGGAGGACACAATATATACCTTATATCAGCTGGAATACAATCGAGAAGAAGAAACAAAAACAGATGCAAACAAGAAAAAAGGAAGAACGGCTAGCCAGTGGTCACCCAGCATGGAAAACGATGAAGATATAGCACCAACTCGGAAAATGCTACAAATAGGGTACCCAAAAAACTAGAGGACATACACGAAGATAAATTAAATAGAAATAATAGTAATGAGAATAGTAATAAGTGTAGCATTAAGAATAGAAGTAGTTTCAGCAATAGGGATAAAGAAGAAACCAATAGGAAATTTAAACACAAAAATAATTATGGTAGGGGACAAGATAGAAAAAATGATCAGACTATTCAATGGGGAAAAATTATCGTAGACAATATATAAATAGTGCAGACCAAGAACATATTAATATAGGTATATGGAATATTAATACATTAACAGGAAAGGAAATAACGGAGGAACTGGAAAACAACAGAATGCATATTCTAGGAATAAGTGAAACAAAGAAAAAAGGATCAGGACAGATAAATTTAACAAATAAATACAAATTATATTACTCAGGGGTAAAAGTAGAACAAAGAGCAAAAGAGGAAGTAGGAATAATATTAACAGAGGAAATAAAAAGGTAATAAATATGAAGGATATAAATTCAAGAATACTAGTTCTAAGTATACGACTAGAATAAATATTGAATATAATACAAATATATGCACCGATTGAAGGAACGGGAGAAGAAGAGGTTTCAGAATTTTACATACAATTACAGGAAGTAGTGGATGATATAAGAGAGTATAACGAAAACATAATCATCATGGGGGTTTGGAACGCAACAGTTGGTAAAAATTACAATCGAGGAATGGGTTGCATGGGAGTTTATGGTGAGAAAACAACGAACAGAAATGGTCTTAAGATGATAGGCTTCTGTCAAAGTAACGATTTAATAATAGGAAATATGATGTGGAAACAAAAACTAGAGGATAAATATACCTTTGTAGCGGAAGAAAGAAATGCAAAAAGTTTAATCGATACCATAGTTTATACACAAAACCCATCGAATATGGTGAAAAAAGTAGAGACAAGAAAAGAGGCTGAGTTGAGTACAAACCATAGATTAGTATAGATTAGTAGTAGCGGAATATGAAGAAAAAATAATGAAGACAGAAGAAGTAAGATTCAGTAGAATTGCAATAAGTAAATTGAGAAACACTGATTAAAAATCTAAATATCAAGAAGAGACAGACAGGGAATTCGAAAAACTGATTAATGAAAACAACGAATGGACACTCGAAAAACGGTAGACAGTATTCAAACAAATATTACTTAAAAAAGTAGAGGATATATGTGGAAGAAATAAATTCAACAAACATTTAAAGATGACTAAGTGGTGGAACAAAGAAATACAAACATTAGTAAAAGAAAAGAAAACCTCATGGAAAAAATACCTTCAAACAAAAACACTGGAAGATATGGAAATATATAACGGAAGAAGAAACATCATCAAGGAAGCGGTTAAGAAAGCGAAAAGGGACTCATGGAAAGAATTTGGAATGGAGATGTCAGAGACACATGCATCAGATTATAGAAAATTTTGGACAGCAATAAAAAGACTACGAGGAAGTAAAGGAAAAGATATAAGAGCAATAAAAAATAAAAATAACGAATTGGAGACCGAAATAAATCAAATACTAAAGACTTGGAAAGAACACTACGAAGATAAATTTAGTAATAGGATGAAGAAGAAAACAACGAATATAGCGGAAGAGGAATGGAATGAACATGAATACCATGCAATCCAAAGAGAAGAAAGGAAGTGGCTATAATTAAACTTAAAATGGGAAAAGCCAGTGGGGGGGGGGGGTGAAGCAGCGCCAGAGCTGATAAAACGGTTAGGAGAAAAAGGAAAAGACTGGCTGTGTGTCATATGCAGGGAAGCATGGGATACTCAAAAAATCCCCAAAGGCTGGGGAAATAACCTTATACTGCCAATACATAAAAAAGGGGATCAGACACTGTGCAATAATTATAGATCAATATGCTTAGCCCAAACCAGTTTCAAAATCTACAGCTTTTAGACCAGGGCGACAAGCAAATGATAATATATATATATATATATATATATATATATATTATATATATATATATATATATATATATATATATATATATATATATATATATATATATATATATTTTAAGAATGCTAATTGATAACACAATAGAAGCGGGAGAAGAAATGTATTTAACATTTATTGACTTGAAAGTAGGTTTTGACACAGTGGAAAGAGAAAAAAATTGGGAGGTATTGGAAGATTTAAAAGTACCGAAAGCTCTAATTAATATAATTAAAAGTACGTACGAGACAGTCAAATTAAGAGTGCAGATAGGAGGTCAAAGATCGGAAGAGTTTCTAATGAAAAAGGTATAAAACAAGGCGATAGCTTAAGCCCACTGTTGTTTGTCATTATAATGTACAAAGTAGTGAAGGAAATAAGAAGACAAGGAGGAACTCTGGACATGATAATAGGGTACAGAAACATGGTGCCGGTCAGATTAAGTAATTTACTGTATGCAGGCGATATTGTACTTATAGCTAAATCAAAAAATAAAATGCAGAAACTAATCAACTTATTGGCAAGATAAATAGAAAATATGAAAATGACAATAAATACAGAAAAAACCAAAGTAATGATAGTAAATGAAAAACAGCGAGAGGGGAGTAACTGCAAGGAATTGAAATGTAATTACAAAACATTAGAAAGAGTAACAATTTATAATTACCTAGGAAGTATCACAACAGAAGAAGGGAAGATAGATGCAGAACTTAATAACAGAGCAAATAAATCAACAAGATTATATTATTCGTTAAATCGAACAGTATTAAGCCATAAACACAGATATGGACACAAAGCTGGAAATCTACAACAAAATTACGGTCCCAACTATAACTTATGCTAGTGAGAACTGGGTAATGCATAAAAAACAGGAAACAAAAATAAATGCAATGGAAATGGAATATTTAAGGAAAATAGCAGGTAAAACAAAATGGGATAAAGTAAGAAACGAAGAAATTAGAAGCATAACTAATCAAGAACCAATAATATCAAAGATTAGAAAGAAACAATTAAACTGGTATGGCCACCTAGTAAGAATGAAGCAAGATAGAATTGCGAGAAAAGTGATGGAAATAGGAATATCAAGAAAAAGACAAAGAGGGACACCCAGAAGGAAATGGATAGATCAGATTGAAGAAATTGGAAAAACAAGGGAAAAACATTAGGAAAGATAAAGGCATTGGCCAAGGACAGAAAAGGATGGAAAAAATGGGTACATGAAGAACTCCACTTCGACGCCTAAGAAGGCATAAGGATAAGAGAAATAAAGAAAGTATTTTAATTATTGTTTTTCGCGCATAAAAAAGTTTCAGATCAACAAATACTGACCTTTGCGTTGTTACTTGGCTAAAATTCCCCAATACTTGATTAATACTCTCATTATCAATATGTATGTAGATTTTAAATGGATCATTGTCATTAGAATAGAGCATGACCTTACTGCCTTAAAAAAATTGTAAAATGACAAACCAATTACATAAGTATTTTTCCAAATTTTCTTTGACCTACTGTCATATATACTTTTCTCTATTAGCAAACAATGTCAACAAATTGAGGTTTCGGGTGGGAAATGTAAGAAAAGCTGAAATTCTTCCAAATAAGAACAGGTAGTGGTTTGAAGATAATCGTTTCCAAATTGAAATTTTGTTTATTAATTTATATCGATTTTCACTGATATAATTTTTTATTGAGAGAAGATGAATAATTTTGAAAATTCTATAGGACAGTAGCTTTTAAGAGAGACATTAATTCGACACAGATGTGATTTACTGATCAGTTTTAAATTCACTCCAGGTTTTTAACTTATGAAAATATGAATGCCCGATAGAATAGCATCAATTATAATATTTCAAACATTAATAAAATACCCCCTCTATTAAATGTCCATTAACATTTGAATCCCATTGAAAAATTCAGTATTTATTAATATCAACCTATGAGTATATTTTCGTAAGTTACATGTTGTCGCACCTACATATATCCTTCGGATTAGATTTAATCGGAACGAACAAATCGAATAAATTACGAAATTTTTCAAAGTCTTTGATGTATAGTACAAGTACTTGGATTGCACGTATGTCACTGTAACTTACTCTCACTCATTTTAAACTTCACATTACGACTCTTGACTTTAAAACAATTCCAACAAAAAAAGCTACTAATAATTACTAACGAACTCAGGTATCTCAACTTATTGAACAAAGTGAATAGATAATCAAAAATGGAGAAAAACAGATGAATATTGACAGTAAAAAAATAAAAACAAGCATCAAAACATTATCGAAAACCAATTAATTATATTCTGGAGAAATCTTTGCGCGAAATAGATGGAAATATTATTTGTATCTTTGCTCTCACTTATTCATTTACTTCATGATAACATCTTCATACCAATATCAATAATTTTCAATATTATACACATTGGACCAAACCCGTCCCTTGCAGAATGCATCTCTCAAAGAAAACAGCTTTCTGGTAAGAAGTTTCACCAACCCCCCATCACATCCGAAGGAGTCATCACTCATATTTGTTACGTACTACTTACCACTTACTAGGGTTTTGTGGAAGTGTCTTCTTTTCTTCAGGGTAGTACATGCGGTCTACTCCTTTTGTCTTTTACTTAGTCGATCTCGTTGGTTGTGTTATTAGCAGCCTGTAGAAGAGGCAAACGCTTAGTCGAGTGATTATGACTAAAAACGACCTTAAAGAGTGGATCCACTTGTTTAAGCTGTCCTTACTCGAGATCCTGCACATCTTTCTGGGAAATAAGAGGCCCTATCGTAAGTTGTTCATCTTCCTTTTCAATTCTTATTATTCTTAGAGTAGTCTGTCAGCTCCCTCGTCTGAATGTTGGTGTGGGTCCTTAGCAGCTGTTCAAATCTTCTTCTGGCGGTTTCTCCATGATTTCTTGGATCTTTTTGTAGTTCAACTCTCGCTACATCTATTGTGTCCTGATAAACTATGGAGCGTCGACAGTTTGCCTCAGGCTCATGTTCTGCTGGGCTGGAGCTTCTGATTATGACTCTTGGTAGTGTATGACTACGCTGTAGATGCGTACAGCATGATGGGGATGACGATGATTATATGTAGCTGGGTCTTCAGTTGCAATTTGGAACTTCTCTCAATGAGTCGTCCCAGTCGGCCTTTTGAGTTTCTGGTCTTGTATTCTTGTCAGTCATTGGTCCAGGATTATTTCCGGATTAGATTAGATTATATTTTAACGGGGTAACAATGCACTGAAACCTAAGGTTTATTATGCCCCCCCCCTATCAGAGCTGTTCTAGCTACTACTACAGCTCGCCTTCCAGTTCCAGGGTTCTAATGAACTCTACTATTTGGGACGGCTTCAACGAGGTTGGATCCTCACTCTTATAAGTATCTTGCCCGAAGAATTACTTGCATTGGCTTGAAATGGCCAGGCATTCTAGAACTAGGTGATACGGAGTATCATCCTCCTGCCTACAGAGTCTACACTCGTCTATTTCTGCTAGGCCTATTCTCATTTTAGGTGCTTCTTAAGGCGGCAGTGTCCTGCAAGAAAGCCTTCCGTAAGGAGATGTAGCTTATTTTTACTAATATCCAAATATTTTTTGGATTTAGCAGTGTTGTAACCACCCAAATTGGTCACTAGCTTCGCTAGTATGGACCCTATGGGCGACAGGTAAGTCCAGCTGTCCCCGGTGACAACCTTTCGGGCCTTCAGCTTACTTAGTCGGTGAGTGAGAGTGAGTTATTTCGGTTATCAGGGATGTTTTAGAAATTAAATGGGCGCCAGCCAGGTTTCTGCTCGGCCAAAATGTTCGACCTATCCTAAACCTAGCAAATGGATAGGAAAGAAAAAAAGAAATAAGGTATCTAAACTTACCAACGTGTTTATTATCTAACAAAGTTTTTTTTTAAAAGACTGATACTCAAATTTCTTGTCAATTTTCAAACATTCAAAAAAATATGGAAAATGACTCGACTATATCCAGTTGGAAATGATAAAAAAACACAAAATGAAATATAACTGGGCTATATAAAACACCAGTTATCAATTATACATGTGAAATGATAAAAAAAATACGCAAAATGAAATATAACTGGGTTATACAAAACACCAGTTATCAATTATACATGTGCTTACACTTAGCTAGGATATAACATACGTCATCAACGCAAAAAAAATAATGATACTAATACAGACCTTAATTCAGGGGATAGCTTTGGTACCAAGGCGATCTACTGTAACTCAGGTTGGATGTGATACAACACGATTAGAACATATGTTACATAAAAGATATATATATATATATATATATATATATATATATATATATATATACAATTAAATCCACCCCATGTTATCCCCTCATCATCTTCTCATCCGGAAGAACGGTGATCGCCTCTTCACCCCGGTCCAGGCGGAACCAAATGGTGAAGTACCCCAGAAAAGTACTTCTCCAGAAGAGGTAAGTATCCAAAAATATGGTATCACTCCAGGAAAAAAAGTAGTAATCCAAAAATATGGTATCCCTCCAGGAAAAACAGTAGTAATCCAAAAATATGGTATCCCTCCAGGAAAAAAGGTAGTAATCCAAAAATATGGTATCCCTCCAGGAAAAACACACTAAGTGAGGGCCTAAACTTCCTCAAAACTCCTACAGTAGTCTCATCAAATACGAGAATGGAAATAAACTATCCAAAACCCGACTACGTTACGATTTCAGTCAAAAATCCTTTCAAAAAAGGTCAGGCAGCGTGGTTTCCAAAACGGCCAATATCCATCAAATATTTAAAAAATACAGCCACCACCAGCTTCCCGAATCAATTTACAATATCTTGATTGTTATCCCCAACTGGGATGGTTTCAAATGCCATTAATAAGTCAAGATATTACTCAGAACTGAAACTCAAGCAGCCATCTCGAAATTTTGATTAGAAGAGAAAGTCTTAGATGCGCCAATAACACAAGTAACTTAACTTCTCCCTACAACGCAACTCGAGTAAGTTTTCCAACCAATAGCATTCCAGCTGACAGAAATTCGTCTTAACCACAGAACATAGAACCACAATCCGCTTAAGACATCGAACAAAAAGTTGAGTAAACCCAAAAGTATTGGTAATAACAGTTCGCATGTCATCTACGAGCACATCGGAGAGGAAACCTGTAAGCATAATGAGTTATATATAACTCGTAAAGTCAAACTACACATGCTAGACAGAGATCTCGACTACTTTCAGTGCAAAAAGTCAAACGAACGCAGCTATCTACGATGTATCTGTCATCGAACAAATTGACAATTCAACCTAACCAGACTTTTCAATAACAACAATACAACGATTCTTATAAGTATTATAAATTATTTAAATTATTTTAAACAATAATAGTACTATAGTACCCCCGCATATGTTGATGCACAAAGCCAAAATAACCGGAATTATCATACAAATCAGATGTAATCAAACAGTTAACGTCGTATGGGTAAATGTTTACAACATATTCTAATGACAACCAAGTCTTAAACAGAAGTTTCTGAACGATATGGAAATACTTACTGAAGCCATGACATGGTATATAAATTATCAACAAATATACAACTATCTCGAGAGACAAGTATGTATAAAATAATTAGCAAATATATGTTTTGATCTAACACTAGTAAAATGTTTTAGACAAAGTCAAGGAGTCGAATACAATCGAACCCTGATAAGTTATAGCACTTATCAGCTAAAGCGGGCATTTTTTCCTGGACTACTGAGGCTAACACCCCAATATGATGTAACAAAAGCAAAAATCAGTAGTCCCACGGTCACTTATATCTACAATAAAAACCACAAGAGAAAGAATATAAACCCTTAACACCCATGAAATATACAGCAACAAAACTGACAATAAAACTAATTACCGGACTTTTTAAAAAAGGTAGGCGCTCATTTTGTTTCATATGATAACAAAACTTTACACTCTTCACACTTACCTAGCGACAAATATAAAATTGTAGTCAAGATGTGAAGACAGGGTTGGTTACAGCCCGCACCACTTCGCCAGAAGGATGATGGCAGAGTTATCCCTAAAACTCTGGGCTGACAGAAACGATTTCATATATGATATAAGCAGGGTCGAACTCTTACTGTTTCGAGTGAATGAAAACGACGAATACTCAGTGTGTATTAGTTACTAATACACACTGAGTATTCGTCGTTTTCATTCACTCAATTTGCATCTAGTGTGTACACCATATCCACAGGCATATCTTACTGTTTCAGTGTCAAAGTTCCGCAGGAACTATTTGGAATGTTCCAGCCCAGGGCGGCGCCGCCAGAGTGCTTCTCTTTCGGTTTCCTCTTTCTTCCGAAACACTTTCTTATGGGAGCATTTTCCTACACCACAGAAAGGCTCCGGGCCAATAAAGGTTGTTTGTGCTCCTTTCCTGGCAAGTGCATTGGCCTCTTCATTTCCCGTGATTCCCGAGTGGCCAGGAACCCAGACTAAAAAGACCCTGTTATTCTTGCCTAATTCATCAAGTTTTCTTCGGCACTCCCATGCCAACTTTGAGTCAATGACATGGGACCTCAATGCTTTGATAGCGGCTTGACTATCAGAATGGATCGATATGTCACATTCCTGTGTTTCTTTCTAGGTTCATTTCCACGCATCTTTCGATCACAAGTATTTCTGCCTGAAAGACGCTCGGGAAGGAACCTAACGATATTGAGTGTCTGATGCCAGGCCCAAATACTCCAGCGCCTGCTCCAATGGTTTTTGAACCATCTGTATACCATCTAATTGTGTTTTCTTTAAGAGTTTGGGTGGCGTATTCCATTTCCCAGTCTCTCCTTATTAAGGATCGTCGTTAAATTCTTTACAATACTTACTTTCTCGATCATTCCGTCACTGGACAGATTAGCTGATGAGACGTATTTTGTTAGAGGGAACCAGGCTCCCTGATTTTTATTGCCCTCATTGCCTGAACCTTCCATAGATATTCTGAGAATTGCCTCTTGGGCAGATCTTTCTATCACCAAATGTAGAGGTATGAGATCTGTAATGATCTCAAGTGCCCTAGTTGGACACGTTCTCATAGCTCTAGTGATGCATACACAGGTAAGCCTTTGAACTTTGTCGATGGTCTTTCTCGTGCTGTACTGACTTGTTTTTGTATGCCAAACTATTGCCCCATACGTAGTTGCTGGTCTCACGATCATGACGTACATCCATCGCAGTATTTTTAATCTTACCAGATAGATTTCTGCACGCCATCAAAGCTCTTATTGCTTTACTAGCAAATCTTTCAACATACTTATTACACAGAAGCTTATTGTCTAGGGTTATCCCGAGATATTTAACTTCTGATTTCCATTCCATGATTTCCCCGTTTAAAGATAGGGGTTTCATGGCTGGAAGTGTTCTTTTCCAGGTAAATGGAACTACTATGGTCTTGTTTGGGTTAATGTTTAGCCCCAGTGACAGGCACCATTGCTCAATAATTCTGGGGTCTTTTTGTAATAAATCACGCGCATTGCGATTTCTTTATCTTCAGAGTTCTCTGGATGACTTCGGTCAGCTGATACAGAGCCGTCTCAGTTGATCAACCCGCTCTGTAGGCATACTGACATTTATGATGTGGTATATTCTCCAGGTTATCTGTTCTTATTCAGTTATCCACTACTTTTTCCATCGTTTTGAGTAGAAACGATGTTAGGCAGATGGGTCTATAAGTTCGGGGATCATTCCCATCTCTTTTCCTATTTTTGATCTGAAGGTTACCCTTGCCCTTCTCTATTTTCTAGGTTTAGACCCACTGCGAGACTGCTTCTTGTAATCTTCAGCAGTTGAGGAAGAAGCTCCTCTATCTATTGCTGCAGGAGTGCTGGAAATATCCCATCCACTCCTGGTGATTTATATGGTTGGAAGGTACTTATTGCCCATTCCAACCGTTGTCGGGTAGATATTTTCTTAGCAATGTCTCAATCTCCCTTGCGGGATTTTTTTCTGTAATTCATTGCTATTTCAGTACTTGTTGCTGGTTCACTACCTGGAAAGTGAGTTCTAAGAAGAAGAATCGATCGTTCCTCTTCACCTTCCGTGTATGAACCGTCTGGCTTTTTCAGCAACATTGTGGGATTATTTCCCCCATTTGCTATGACCTTTCGTAGAATGGCTGATTTGTTAGGGGAAGTGATATTTTCACAAAAGGCTTGAAAATTTAGCCTTTTGGCCTTCCTAATCTCTTTATTATACTGAGTAAGCTTCTCAGTGTACTCCTTCCATATACCGTCACGTTTGGCTCGATTAAAGAGTCGATGGACCTCTTTTCTGAGGTTTGACAGGTTCTCATTTCACCAAGGCACATTCTTTTCTGAAAGAGATTTTGACAGTGGGCAACTGGAATGAAAAACTTCCATTATTGCCTGACTAATCTGTTCGAATCTTTGTTCCAGGCCGTAGCTAGTGCGGGTGATTTACCACATTTACTTCGACGTGTTCCAAATTGTCCTTTAGATTGGTCTTGTGAAGAGACCAATCAGTATTTCTAGGATTTCGGATTGTACGATTCGAGGTAGTATCTCCCTCTATCCTAAATTTGATGATTCCATGGTCGGAAAGTGATAGCTCGCTCATCACCCTCCAATCTTTCACATTTTTCCTAGCAGCAACATTCACAATTGTTACGTCCAGGAGCTCTTTGCTTGCTATCGTGACAAAAGAGGGGGTTATCCACACGTTTAAGGTCTCAATGTTATTTGCTTAAATATTCTAATAAACACTCCCCTTTGGCGTTGTTTTTAGTACTTCCCCACACGGTATTGTGTGTGTTGGCATCACAACCAATTATGATTGGCAGCCGTCTGCTATTGCAGTGTCTCACTAGCTCTTGTACCTCTTCTGGCGGTGTCATTGGCCCGTCTTCGGCGAAGTAGGCAGAGGGAATGGCGTTGTCTCGGTCGATACCCCCAATGTTGAGGTGAACCATGATTGGAACAAGGTCCCGTGACACATATTCTGAAACACATTATATATTTCATGTTATTTCTTATGGTTACACAGGCACACGGAGATACTCGCCTTTGATCATAATGGTTCTTGGATCAGTACAATATCCAGTTGTAGTTTAGCTAATAATCTTGCAATCACGGCTGAAGCACCCTTCGCGTGATGCAGGTTAACCTGAGCTACATTTGTGAACGTGAATTATTATGGATGAGAGAGGTCGAGTTACTCAGCCTCTATTCATCCCCTTCCTTTTTCCCTCGACCCACAGGCTGCTCCGCCCAGTTTCTCGGGATACAGAGATGATCTCCGCATCCCTAGTCACCCCAGCAGAGCCGGAGGAGATCTCGGGCTGACCCAAGGTTGGGCGCTGAATAACCTGCTTCCTGGCCTCTTCAGGGGATATTCCCTGATTGAGAAATCGCAGGTATTTCTGCACCTCTGCTCCACTGAGGCCTTTTTTCAGTGGGTCGTCTATGCCGCCCGGTTCTTCCAATTTTGGGAGGTCGAACGGCATTCAACCTTTGTGCCGTTTGGCCTTTTTTCCCTCTGTGAGGTGCCCGGATGAAGATGTGGAGGATTTCTCCACTACTTTTCCGGTGGAAGTTTTACTTACTCTGTCCATAAATGGTCCCATAAGAAGCTAGGGTCATTACGGTCCACCGCTGCAGAGCCCCGCATGCAGAGTTAAGGGGTTTAATACAATGGAGTTCTCCCCAGTGCTCCAAGATCCAAACCAATAAGGACTATTATCCTATATAGCCACGTATTCTTCGGCCAGGTTTCCCACCTTGACTTTAGGTTTTTAATGAGGTTGTCTCCTCTTGGTCCGGGCAGTAAAGTCAAGCCCCCCCCCCATCCCACTGGCCCGCAAGACTTGACCATAGACAGCCATGAGACATTGGTATAACAGGTGATTTGGAGGTAAGCTCGAAATTTCACCCGGCAACGTAACCCTGTGTGCAATCCATTAGCCTTGATACTACAGCTGGGACAGGTAAAGTTCATCCGCGTCAGGGTATTCGAGGGCTGCCAGTTGCGTTTTTAGACACAACGAGCGCCCAGGTATTTCCCCGCAAACCTCCTCCTCATATAAAATCATCTCAGATGCCCCTCCTATCCGCCCGGAGTCGCGCCGAGTTGGTGCTTCACCCCCTCCACATCAATAAATATTCCGACGATCAACGATGAACTACGTATACCTACTGATGTGGACCCGGTAATTCCCGGATAGATGGCGTTGGTTGTTCATCTGACTTATTCTCCCGCTATATCCACGTTGAATTCTGATGTGTTTTTGGAAAAGGAGGTTAATATACTAGTTAGCTTTTATGAGTTCACTCCCATGCCAAAAATCTTATAGTGTCCCATAAAAAAATTCACTTTCGAAATCGGCAATGGTAACCTTGTAAGATGATTAATCATAGTAGTAACCAAACAATTATTTAAACGCATCGATTCCTGATATTTAATTTTCTTTTATTTTCTGTTCTGGAACTAAGTCGATCGAACATTCACTTACTGGTGGAATATTCAAGACTAACTTCATTACCAACCTTACATCTAATCTGCGTGAAGTAGATTTCAATAATAACAAGCAAATTTATGGCCATATATGGTATATGGGACAAAAATGATTGTGAATATTTCTGACATTGTAAGACAAGTTATTGAGGTCTAGATGGTATTAATAAACATTCAATAACATGTGTGATAATGCGAATATGGAAGGCTAAGAAACTAACCAGAATGTCGTATGCAAACGGTGTTCTTTCACCTCTAGAATAGATACGAGGAATACAAAGAGATTAAAATACTAACGCCTGAATTATCCATTTAAAAGGCAAGTTAACACGTTTTGTACATTACAAGAATCGCGATGCAAGACTAATAATTCAATAATATTGTAAATAATTCAAATGAATAACTTTCTCCATTATATTCAATTGTATTTTAATTAGCAGTCGGTAAAACTCAAAATCAGTACTACAGCATATATATTAATAAGAGATGAAGGGGCAACTAGTGTCGGCTCACGGAGCCATCATCAGACCTGTAAAAGGTATCAAGATAGAAAAAGATCTGAAATACACAATATATCGAATTACCTTAATGTATACATCAATACACATCTAAAATATCATAGAATTTCCCAGTAGTTGATTGGTACTCTCATTATCAATGTGTGTGTAGTTTCCTTTAAATGGATCATTGACATTAGAATAGAGCAAGACAGACGATCTTACTGCCATAAAGACATTGTAAGTTAACAACCCAATTTCAAAAGTTATTTTCCATATTTTCTGTTTCCTACTGTCGAAGATATTTTTTCTCTATAAGCAAATCATGACAACAAATTGAGGTTGCGGATGGGAAAAGGTGGATAAACTGAAATTCTTCCAAATAAGGACAGATTTAAAGATATCCTTCCGGTACTGAATCCGACAGAGCGAGCTGTAAAGAATACTGGAATTAAGTTGTAGGCATGACTCAAGAGAAGACCGGTTCAGTCAATCACCTGTAAATCTTGACGATATTGATGACGTTTCATGCCCTAGTGAAAAACAGGTCAGTTATCATTAAATTTTGCGGTCCGTGAAGATGGTTGATATATAAAATTTCCTAATTTTAGAGAGAGCTTCACGTTCAGTAACGACCTTAGAAAAATGGCGATAATTTACAGAAAAACAATAAAGTAGACACAATGAGAAGAAGTAAAAAGCACTACCGAAATACTAAAGGTATTGACCTTGACGATTAATTTTTTTGAAACCTTCAATGCATTAACAACCACTATAAAATATGGTACATTCCGTACAGTTTTATCTAAGTAAAAATTTAAAATTGCAAACAATTTCAACACGCAGACGCACCCAGATCATACCCGTGTGAAACGAAAAAATTGAGAAATCTGATTTGCCGACAGCTGTGTATTTCGATTTTGCACACAGGTCGATTATTACCGATGTCTAC
Source organism: Galeruca laticollis (assembly GCA_963921935.1). Taxonomy (NCBI): domain Eukaryota; kingdom Metazoa; phylum Arthropoda; class Insecta; order Coleoptera; family Chrysomelidae; genus Galeruca; species Galeruca laticollis. Next base: position 72,854,075 of record OY998182.1, read on the forward strand.
CTTCTCGCGCAACGCCATAATTATTTTGTACGCAGTTAGAGTGCTTTGACGAATGACATTTTAAGTTTCTGTAATTGTGAGTGTGATGCGTATAAAATTCAAAACTTCGAAATAACTAAAGAACATAAAATGCTCAACAACGGTGTTCAAGCACCAGTTTGTTTTTAAAATTATAGTAACCTTACCTAAAACTTCAATTAAAACAATAAATACTAATTCTGCGTTTTTTGTGGTCCTCGGAAAGAACATCGGGTACAACATGTGTTGAAAATTCGATTTCACACACGTTCGTTTAAGCCACGGGCCGCGTGAAATATTTCATTTTCAACACTTTTTATATAATATAGTATTTTCTAATTTTGACATATATAGTGACACGTTTTAAAACTCATTGACGTTTGAAAACTTACTTTTCGTAACTGGGAGGGGATAAAATCTCATCGGGCCCCTCCCCACACCAATTCAACAGAAAATCGGATTTTTTATAACTTATAAACACGTTACCTTTTTTATTATGGAAGGAAGTAAATTAAAAACTGTTGTAGCAATTAAATATTTTTATTTTATTTCACTTCATATACATATTTTTATACATTTTCAAAACATACAGTCATTTACAACATAGATTTACTTGCTTTCATTTCGGGCTAATATTGTAGTAAATGATCAATATCAAGAGTCTGGGCACGTTTTGACTCTGTAGTCAGTAGACCCAAACTGACAACCTCTGCTGACACGTAGTCGATCTGAGACAGCTTTTTCTATTCTGCTAACACACTGAATGACCTTTCAGCCTGTGCTACGGAAACCGGCAGGCAACAGAGTATTCACAGAGCGATACATACATTTAGAAAAAGAGTTGTCAAATTTAGTTTGATGAGCTTGCTTAAAAGTTCTACAGGTTCTAGTGAGGTTTCTGCGATGTTTGATCTGCTTATACTTTTTAGGTATTTCATTTCCTCTACTACATCATGGCTTACATCTGATTTGTATTCATTAGCAAATCTCACACTGTTATACTGATGTCACCATTTCATGATACTTCTATAAAAATGAAAATTTCATTTCAATTTCTCATGAGGTAAATCTTGATCTTAAATTAGACATCAATTATTGTGTAGAACACCTCAATTTTAAAACGTTCCATCCTGAAAAGTTTTCCTTTTTCTTTCATGAGAAGACCGAGAAGTGGGGAGCTCTAGGTCAACGCCATTTGCACATGCAATAAGTTAGATTCAGACAATACTTTATGTCAGTTATTTCTTAGCGCACTTAATTCGTCAATGAGACTTTCAATATTATTATATTTAATGGCAAAAGTAGCGTTCACGTTTGGAGCAGTTGACTTCTGTAATTGATAGGTATTAAAAGCTTTACCCAAAACGACGCCATAAGTACACAAATTAAAGTGTTTAGATATTCTAATACTCCATTGATTGTTAATCTTGTCTCTACTGTTATGTTAAGATTTAACAAAGATGAAACGGCTTCTGTAATTTTGCTTATGTGTGCCACTATTGGTCTGACACTTTTCACTCCAGCACTCCATCTCGTGTCTGATAATGAATATGGTGAAAATCCTACTATTCCTTTTAAAATCTCCCATCTTTTTGGGCTACAGCTGAACAAATTGTACAGATGAACAATTCCAAAGACAGTCTATGCTTCAGTGCACACTCAGCAGCTCATACTCCACAAAGTTTCAAACTGTGGCATCCATAGGGTGAATAGATAACCAGAGGATTCGATTTTAAAATAATAGCCCGTACACCCTCATACTTGCCACTCATATTGCTACCATTGTAGAACACCTTGCCTCTAAAATCATCTAAGAAAATGTAATTTTCAAAAACTCCTTCGATTAGATTTGTAACATCTTCTTCTGTTTTTTCATTACAGAAAATTCCAAAAATCGTACTTGTATTTCATATTCTTTTTCGATCAATTTGGAAGCAATGTACCTAAACACGAGGGAGGTTTGTTCAACGTGGCTTGAGTCAGTTGTGGCATCAATCATAATGGAATATTATTTAGATCTATTAGGATAGCCTATAATAAATTTCCTTACATAATAAGCACAACTTGATATGAACTCATCTTGAGCTCTCACAGGCAGTTGCATACTTTTGTATGATTGTTGAGATTGCTGAAATTGTTTCAGGTGCTTTGATAGAACAGGTTCAAAGTGACTTGAAAGATCTAGCACGCCCAAAAAGTTTCCATTGTTATGGTGCTCCACTTTCTCATTTACCCCCCCTAAAAGGCAGACCACGCCCACTTAAAAATAAAATCACGTCTAGGAGCCTATACCGGATCTGTTTTCATGTAGCGATTTCGCTCTGCAATTAGAAGATAAGGGAAATTGTCGTTTTGTTGAGTCTGCTGGAAAAATGTTTGGTTGGTCCTGTGGCCTTTTCGATACAGTAGCTTCCACACTATTAGGCTGTAACACACTCAAATTGCTCATGTCAAAAAATTCACGCTGTAATGCAATTTTCGTAGATGTGCCTCATCGTCATTGTCATGTTCGTGTAATTGTGGTGGGATTTCAGATTCTTCACTATTTAGTGAACGCGAAGGTGGTGCACGTTCAACCCTTGAATCGTTAGAGGTTGTGGGTGATACTTGGCAATGCCAAGAGCTCATTATCATTACCAGCTTCTTCTTCTACGTTAGAGCTATTTTTCGCCTGTGAAAAATAACCCAACAGATTCTGTTGACTTTTCTTTGCCTTTTCGTCCCTTTCACGTTTTTTTCTGCTTAATGTACCCAGATTTGTGATAGTATCCCATTGTCAGTCCCAGTCCTAAAATAAAACGAGCAACGTAAGTTAACTAGTAATACTTAGTTGAAAATATTGTGTATTAAATTAATAAAATAAAATATTTTTCTTCTCAAATTTGTAAGAGCCAAAAACTGCTTGTTCCTATAAATTTGATCTCGGCTAAATTGACATCGGTTCACTTGTCACTCTTCTCACCTACTTTGTTTTACATATTGAGATATTTTTCAGTATTTAGATGCAAAGAATAAAAAGGCAAAGTATCGGTAGAGTAAACTAATATACTGTAATAAATTCAATTATAAAAAAAATATTATGATTTACATTTTAAAGAGTGACTGAGAATTCGCTCACCGACGGTTATAAGTAATACTCATTACTAAAAATGTTTGCCATACTTTATTTAGAAAACTTTTCTTATTATCCTCTAATGCTAAAATCTTCCAATCTGTCTAATCACATTCTCTATTTAACTCTTAACCGTATGTAACTGAATGTGATTATGGAACAAACAATAACAAAAACAGAACAAAGCCTAGATGCAACCACGAACGACCTATTAATACTGAATTTCCGGGGGCCGAATAGATTATTGAGGGGTGGCGGAAGGAGCCCCACCCCTTAGCCTGGCCTAGGGGTCAAAGTTTCTGCGACCGAGTACGTTCATTATCTCAACATAATACACATAATATTGCGATGTAATATACTGAGTTCACATAATGCATATTTTCTTCTCCTTTTGTTTCCAATTGCATAATATTTCCTAATCGCGCCGGAATCCAACTTATTGAGTGCATTAACGAAAGGGAAATCTTTAATTTTTAGTTTGCACAATAATCGTACAAATAGGTCCCCAGGGAATTTTTCCCTCCCCACTCTGGTCGCCCCAGATGGTATAACAAGAGTTGAATATGTAAGATTTCACGCGAGTTTGCAAAATTGAACCACGAGCCATAGGCTTAAGCAAACAACTATGGAATCAATTTTTTAACACATGTTCCACACGATAATTTTCTGAGGACCACAAAAAACGCAGAGTTAGTATTTTTCCGCAAATCGCTAGGAAATTTTGCCATTCCAGACAAAAAGAAAAAGTCAAGATTTACTATTCATTTCCTTACTGTAAGAAAATGAGAATTGATTTGAATGATTGGCCCATAATGTTGAAGATTTCATTTTCAAACAAAGGTCTAGGAAGTATGCCATTGCAACATTTTCTGAGAGAGAGCACGTGTTTTTACTCTTGCGATAGTCCATAAAACGTTTATATGCATATTCGTACTTTTCTCTTTATTTCTTTGGCAATAATTCTAATGAAGCAGTATTCACTGCCTCAACCAGCTTTGAAGGAGTCCTAGAAATGGAAAATTCATCATCGCTCATCATTTTACTTTCGAGAACACCAGCAATTAAATCTATATGCGTCATGTTTGACAATTCAACCTCAATCCGTTTCAATAGTAACCCAAGTAATTTTATTACGAATATCAAAGCAACATTTATTTGTGAATAAAATTATTCGTTATTTTATCAAGATTAATTATTGATATCTGTCGAATTTTAAACGATTTGCGGGAAAAGTCTATTTACCTCGTAGGAAAAGCCACATTCCTAGACTCTGTGTTACTAGATAAGGTTGTGAATGGCGCGCCTACTTGTATTGGGGATATATTCATGAAGTTTTAAAGTTAGCACCGTTACAGAAGATTCATATTAAATTTGTTGGGGTATAGCATTATATAGCTAGGTCCTAGATACAAAAAGCTTCTTTGTCCAGCTGTTTTTTTCGTTCTTAGATTCACGTAAGTATGTTTATTTCTTGTCATATAATTGTGAGTTTGAATTTGTAGATTTGACTTAGGTTTATGTTGTCTGAATACCGGTTTTTTAAGTATAATGATCTAACGTCTAATATTTTCGTTTCAGTATATAGAAGTTCACTGCTATATCTTCTTGTTTTTCCAAAAAGGATTTTGAGGAGTCTTTTTTGCGAAACCTCGCCACTCCACCCCAGCTGACCAGACCGTAAATTAGGTGAGATTCAATCAAACTTTTAAAAACCATTAGTTTTTGTTTATATTGTAGGTGATATGAGATATGTTTGAATTTATATAATACACACCTCAATTTTTGAACTAGATAATTAATATGGTTATCCCATCTAAGATGTGGGTCTATCATAATTCCTAAATATTTCATTTTTTTGCAGGTTGAATATTGTTTTTTTTTTTGTTTATTGATGGCGTAGTTCGGAAGATCCGATTCTAAGGATGCAAATGGCAGGAAAACTGATTTTTTATAATTGTTTGAAAGAAGCCTATAGTCAAACCACTGTTTTATACAATTTAAATCATTTTCAATTTTCAACCGTACCAATTTTGATCACTGTATACCAGAACTGTATCGTCAGCAAAACTTATAATTTTACTGTTACTCTCAATCATAAATAAATTATTCAAATAGATATTAAACAAAACAGGGCCTAGAACCATACCTTGTGGCACACCACACTCAACTGTTTGTTCTTTACTGCATTTATTGCCCACTCTTACTTTCTGGGATCGGTTTGTCAGATAACTTTTGGAAAAAGCATGTGCTGCACCTCTAACTCCAATGTCCTCTGGTGTTTCCAAAAGAAGGCAGTGGTCCACGGTGTCGAATGCCTTTGCTAAGTCCAAGAAGACCGCAATTGTAGGTAAACCCTCATCAATATTTTTATATAAAATATTTGTTACTTCCAATAGAGCATCGTTAGTGGACTTGCGCTTTTGGAAACCATATTGAGACCCTAACATTAAGTGATATTTAGCTAGAAATGTATTTAGCCGTGGATTAACTACTTTTTATAGTATTTTTGATAAACAAGTTATTAATGATATTGGTCTGTAGTTTGTCATCTCATCCCTTTCTCCACTTTTATAAATAGGTTTGACAATCGATGTTTTAAAAGCTGAAGGAAATTGTCCCATTTCTAATGATTTATTTATTATAATCATTAGCGGATATGCAATAAAGTCTTAAATATGTTTCAGCGTTTCAGCCCTTATTCTATCCCAACCCGGTGCTTTTTTATTCTTTAGTTCACTAATCATATTTTTTATTTCTGTAATACTGGTGGGTGCAAAAAACATGGAATGACAATTTATAATTTTCTTTTCTTTATAATTTATTGGTTTTTGTATGGTTTTTGCTAGATTTCGTCCTATATTCACAAAGAAAATATTAAACATTTCAGAAATTATCTCAGCTTTATTTATTGTTTTTCCATTGTTGTCCTTAATATTTGTAATTTCCGTGTTTTTTGTTGTTTTAGATATTGAGTTCACTACATTCCATATCTTTTTTGACGAGTTTTGTTCGTCTTCTATAAGTTTATTATAATAATTATTTTTAGCAGTGACAATTAATTTATTCCGTAGCTTTTTGTAATCTGTATATTCTTTTTTAAGTATATTATTTAAAGGATTTATTTTTGATTTTTTATACATTTAATTTTTTTGTTAATGGATTTTATGAGAGATGGTGTGATCCAATTTTTTCTTTTTCTTAAATTATTCTTAATCTTGGTATACGTTGTTAACTGCCTAATATTATCTTGGTTAGTGCTGACCAGTTTATCAGTTGCGGGGTCCAAATTTGGAAAAAAATAATATCATTCCAGTCAGTATGTTGAAATCTATATATCAGTTTGTTCTTGTCTATCTGGGCAAAATATTCAGATTTAGAGTTTACTACACGATCTCCCTGAGAAAGAATCAGTTGTAGCATTACTGTATAGTCATCAGTTACTTATGTGTTGATTGTTAGAGGAATCAAATTACCATAAAAAATAACACTTTCAGAATATTCAAAAATATGATCTATACATGTCTTTGAATTTCTTTGAATTCTTGTTGGAACATTAATGGCCGATTGATAACCGCATTCGTTTAAGACATCTAAGTAATTTGTCTTGTTATCATTTTCGGTTAATAGATCAATATTGATATCACCAAAAAAAGTTTTCAGTTTGTATGTTCATAATAATAACCCAAGCTGAACAATTAGTGATATTGACCCCAGCTGACAACACAGTTTATTTCCATAACAATAACTAAAAAAGAAATAAATATCTCCGAATTCACCAGATGATTTAAAAGGAATTTAGGAGGCACGCTCTTAGGGACGTTTTTAGTACTTTCAGTTTGAACTGAAATAGTCACGTCCTGTTCAAAATTAGGAAAAATATTGTGTGGAATACGTTGGAAACCACTGTTCTTCGTAACTCGCGTTCGTTTGGGAAATCCTCTCGTTACGGAAAATAGTGCTTTTCCAACTGGTTGCACAAATAACTATTTTATATTTCGCGTATAAAAGAGACTTCATTATAAAATTGTTTACACTGTTCCAGTAGTTTTTAGTTGTACAGTTGGTTATTTTATGTAGTTATACTTTTATTTGACATTTGACTTTAACCTTAAAATGGTCTAGCGTTGTTCCAGCTAGCAAATTATTATATTAAATGTTCTTTAAGGTAAATTATATGAATTACATATTAAAAATATTAATGAATAAAGTACGGTAACGTTTATTTATCAATGATTTGTCAATTGTGTATTTTTATATTGTATAGGATCAATATATAGGTACACATAACGTTCGATTTTTGGGATAAATGACCAGATATCTATGTGAAGATGTATTACAGAAATAATTCTGTTCATGATATAATATAAATAGATAGCAAGAGCATATACTAAGAAGCTCTTTTAAATAAATAATCATCATCTGTTCGCTTAAATGAAAGTTTGTTGACAATTTACACAATTATTCGGTCATAATATGTCAAAATTCAGAAGTGATGAATAAAACCATCTGTGATCTGACCAATCAGGAATCTACAAAATTGCAAACTTAAATTCAAACCACTCCTCCTAGTTTAAAAACGGGGATTATATGTAATTCTATTTTATTTTAGAAATTAAATAAATGCTAATTATAAAAAATATTGTGTAAAACTTGTGCCACAATGACTTTCTGTAGTACTCGTACCACAAAACGAGTCATTGTGACACTTGTTTCACAAATAACTCTTTTGAGCTCGAAAACAGTTCCACAAAATAACCATTTCAACATCATTTTTGGTAACTTTTTATATAGTTTGATGCACTGTTTAACATTTACAGCTGACTTGAACATTTTAAAGTAGTAAATCACTAACCTCTTGCTGCTAGGTACCTGCTTAATTGCCTTGTCATATTCCTTTTGAAGTTGAATGAGTTAAATAGTAAGAGTATATCTAGCAATCTACTTTTTTTTAAATTTGCTATGTTTGGCAACAGTTTATGTTTTAACCATGCACTGACAATAATAGAGACTTTTTTTTGGAAAGCGAAGCTAAGGGGAAAATATAAGGTATTTAGAGTTAAAAAAATAGCAGCAAAAAATGTGGTGTTTATATTTTTTTAATATATAAAGGTTACATAATATGATAAAGTGTGTACCGCCAAGAGTACCAGAAATATTTGTCAAAGTAAACGTTATGTAAATACTTGAATCTAATCTTGCCTTGCCTAAAATTATAACAGGTATACTTTGCAAATGCAGATCATTATTACTTTTTACCATGATAAGAAATGCATTTTACAAAGTCAATTCTGGTGATTCCGCCATTTTCATAGTCAGAAATGTTTTTCTTCATTAGTTCATGACTTTTATCTCTAATCTTACTAGTTACTGCGACACTATTAATTTTAACATAATGTTACGAACTCGCACACCGAAGTAGATACTAAGTACGGTCCTGTAACCTCATGTTAAAAAATGGCGAGCGCGCCGAATTCTGGGAAGGTCTATTGGGATTTTTTGTGACCGTTTTTATAGACATGTTTTCCGAAGATCTTCTATGGATTGAGCGGCATTTGAGAAATATCCCGAAAAGAAAAGAATATTCCAGATAATAATAATAAAAACGTTTAAATAAATAAGAAAAACATTACATTGGTGTCAGAAGTGGGATAATATAAATACATTATTACGTAAAAATGACCAAAAGAATATGTGACCTGAAAGTGACGGAACTAAGAGCGAAACTGGAAGATCGTGAGCTGGAAACGCCCTGTAAGAAAAGTGAATTAGTAGAAAGACTTAAAGTGGCACTGGAAAATGACGGCTTTGATCCAGAAACAGTTTTATTCAATGACAAAGATTCCACCTTAATCCCGTCAATCTCTGCTAACATGGACGAGAAGATTTCTGCCATGGAAGAGAAGATCTCTGGCATGGAAGAGAACATTTCAACGAATGTGAAAAGTGATATTACAGCTATAAAAAACGATATTTCTGCTGATGTGAAGAATTATATTTCTGCTTATAAGAACGATATATGTGCCAATATCTTATCAATGAAAAACGACATTGCCGCTAACGTCGAAAATAAAATTTCGTCGCTAAAATCAGATATTGAGAATGTCAATGATGGAAAACGAGATGGACGAGAAAATCAAGGAGTTAGAAAGAAAGATGACAGATTCAAGAACTCAAGACACGCCAGCGGAAGAAAAAATACCGAACAAACAAAACCTTACAAGCCATAAACACTCCCTAAGTTAGAAGACATTGGCAGTTTTGCCCGAGTCAAGGCTCCAACGTTCGACGGAAAGACATCGTGGACCAATTATGTGAAACAATTTGAAGCAGCCGCTAGAGTGAATAATTCGTCGGGCAGGGACAAGGCAGTGAATTTAACGATTGCGCTTCGGGGAGATGGAAGAAGGTGACGAAGACAGATTTAACCAGTTCGTCAGTTTGATAAAAAGTATGATGGACAAGAAGCCGAGGAAGAGCTGATGCTAGAATTGTGGCGAGCCAGGTCATATACGTAGTTCGTGTAAGCGCTCTAGGACTCCTGCAAACCAAGAACACCAGTCACAGGAAAAACTAGAACGAGTCGGCAACGAGGGGGCAGCACCGACCCATGATCATTCCAAAGACCCTCTCATACTGATAGCTTCTCTCAGATGTCGCAACAACAGTGTATACGTAGATGGCGAAGTGAATAGCAAGAGATATACTCTGCTGGTAGACACTGGACCAGCTAGAACTATTATGCGACCAGAGATAATAAACTCCAAAAAGAAGCTTTCACGAACGAGATTGCGACTGCGGACCGCCACAGGTGAGAGCGCCAACGTTCACGGGAAGACACAAATCCAATTGGGAACTGGCGCAGAAAATTTCACACATACGGTAATTGTAGCTGATATTGAAGAAGACGACGTGATTCTGGTAATGGACGTAATGAATCTACATGCTTTCTAACTGACTTTAGAAACAGTGGGTTCCGAAGAGGTATTCCTTCACCCATATGAAGGCAGCATGGTGTTGGCAGCTGTTCAGGAAGATACGGAGCGCGGCTACAGGGAATCATGGAGGAAGGTACACCGGTTATGATGGAGCCAAGGAACCACGACGAAGAAGTTGGCAAAGGAGTACTAATTGGGAAAGTATTGGTTACGTCGGCGAAGAAGATCCCAGTACGATTGATAAACGTGAACGAGTACCCAATTACCATCAAGAAGGAAACCAAAATTGGATCCTGCGTACCAGTGACGTCTATAGTTCGTTAACCAACGACCACTGACAATTCTAATGCCAGATTTATACAAATGTTATGAGTAGCTGGTCATTCCTTGAATCGAGCTGAAAAAAAGAGAATTAGAGAATTTATCTTGCAGTATTCATACCAAAAGGAGGAAAGACTGGTAGAACATCAGCCGTCAAACACAAAACCAATACTGGTAATGCCAAGCCAATTAGGCAATCAGCTTGAAAACTACCACGCGCAAAGAGAGAGGAAGCTGAAAGAATAATTCGAGAGATGGCAGAAAAAAGTAATAGAGCCATCTACTAGTCCATGGGTGTCTCCAGTAGTGCTCGTCAAGTAAGAGGATGGAACTACGAGATTCTGCGTAGACTATCGCCAGCTAAACATTGTTACGAAGAAAGACAGATATCCTCTGCCTAGAATCGACGATACGCTAGATACTTTGACCGGCAGCAAACTGTTCTCCACCTTGAACATGAAGTTTGGTTATTGGCAAGTAAAAATGGACACAGAAGACAAAGAGAAGACTGCTTTTACCACCGGATCTGGATTATGGCAATTCAACGTCATACCATTCGGGCTCTGTAATGCGCCCACGACATTTGAAAGACTCATGGAAAATGTCTTGAGAAGGTTGACTTGGAAGACATGCCTGGTCTATTTGGACGACATCGTTATACTGGGGAAGACATTTGACGAACACCTGAAGAATTTGGAAGACGTATTCAAACGACTTCAAGCTACCCAGCTCATGTTAAATCCGAACAAATGTCAGCTGTTCCAAAACCGAGTCAACTATCTAGGTCATATAGTGAGCAATGAAGGAGTGACGGAGGATCCAGAGAAAATTGCTTCCATTCTGCAATAGCCGCAACCAACCGACATACATCAAATTAGAAGTTTCCTTGGACATATTATAGAAGATTTATCAGGAAGTTTGGAGATATTTCCAAGCCTCTAACTAGACTTACAAAAGAAGCAAGAGGCTTCCAATGGGACGAAGAAAGTCAAATGGCTTTTGATACCTTGAGGAGGCATTTAACCATGGCGCCGATATTAGGATATCCATTACCAGAGGGAGACTTTATTCTTGACACTGACGCAAGCAACTTAGGAATTGGAGGAGGGCTCTCACAGATCCAATGAGGACAAGAAAGAGTGCTGGGATATTTCAGTAAAGTCCTCTCCAAACCAGAACGAAACTTTTGCGTCACAAGAAGAGAACTTTCGGCGGTAGTGAAGTCCGTGGAACACTTTCACCAGTATCTCTATGGTAGGAAGTTCTTAATCCGGACTGATAATGCAGCACTCAAGTGGTTGATGTAGTTCAGGAATCCCGAGGGCCAGATCGCTCGATGGATTGAACTACTTCAAGAGTACGATTTCAACATCGAACACCGAGCTGGTGTGAGTCACTGAAATGCCCACTCCCTGTCCACAGGCTGCTCCCACTGCAACAAGTCGAAATCTATGGAAGTTACAGTTTCAAAAACTACTGTAGTCAACGAAGAATGGTCCCCACCAGGATCAGAGAAGATCAGGAGAATGATCCTCACCTAAAAAAGGTTTGGCAATGGAAGGATAAAATCGGCGACCTACCTGGCAAGAAGTGTCAAGATTTTCACCGATACTCAAGGGGTATTGGGCTCAGTGGGACCCTTGTCTTGGAAGAAGGGCTGTTGAAAAGAGTCCTTGAAAACGATGATGGTTCCGAGATGAGGAGACAGCTAGTTATCCCGAGAACAAGAGTAGCTGAGGTACTAAAGAAGTTACACGACAGTCCACCAAGAGGTGATCTGGGAGTGAAGAAAATCCTTCAGCGAGCTCGTGAAAGGTTTTATTGGATGCTCCGACGATGTGAAGGACTGGTGTAAGAAATGTACGACTTGTGCCACGAGTAATGGACCCCATCGCAAGAGAAAGGCACCTATGAAATAGTATATTGTTGGAAGCTCTTTCGAAAGGATTGCTTTAGACATCGCTGGACCATTTCCGACGACAGAAAATGGTAGCAAAAACATCCTGGTTATAATGTATTATTTCACCAAGTGGATGGAAATTCATGCGATCTCGAATCAAGAGGCCACAACTGTCGCAGATGTATTGGTGAAAGAATGTATCAGCCAATATGGAGTGCAAGTCCACAGGGACCAGGGAAGAAATTTCGAAAGCCATCTATTCCAGGAGACTTACGACAAGCTGGGCAACAGCATTACATCCACAGTCAGATGGAATAGTCGAGAGAATGAATAGGACCATTGGAAATACCTGTCCAAAGTAGTTTCCAGCCATCAGAGAGATTGGGACCAGTATATTTCCCTATTTGCATTGGCTTATCGATCTGCCGTGAATGAGTCCAGGGTGAAAAACCTGCGAAAATCCTGTTTGGACGTGAAATGAGACTTCCTTGTGACCTGGAATTTGGCTGTCGGTCTGGGGAAGATCTTGCAGGAGAAAACTACGTGATCCAATTGAGAAGAAGGCTGGACAATGTTCATGAATTAGTTCGAACAAATCTTCAAGTTGCCAGCGACAGAATGAAAAGTCGGTACAACACGCAGGCTACAGTAGGCGGTTTTTAAAATCCTGGGAAGGTCTATACTAATTCAAGAAAAGAATCAATAATGTTATATATCGCATAAGCAAGATCCCCAACGAGAAACCAAAAGTGGTTCACCAAAATCGTCTAGCGCCATTCGAAGAAGACCATGACCTATAGGAGGGAGTAAATCATATTTGACATGTGTCTGACCCTACCTTCGATGAATTTATGGGTGCGTATGGAGGTACCGGGAAAGCTAGATATGGAGTCACTTCAGAGCAATGACAAGATTTGTTCACTCTCCCGGAAGATTATTCACTCGTATACAACATCCCCGCCCGTATCAAGAACGCATGAGGGTTGGCAACCGTCTTTCGGAAGAGGTTCCGGGCATTTAGAAAAATTTGAAGACCAGATTCCAGCCCCTAGCAAGACACTGAGACTGAAACACAATTCGCGGTACGTCTTCTACGTGGTAACTAAAAACGAATTTCAAGATCGATCTACCTACCGCGATGTGTGGGAAGCACTTTGAAACCTCGGAGACCATCTGTTGGAATCCAGCGTGAAGAAACTGGCTATGTCTAAGATAGAGAGTAACCAGTTGGATTGGCGAGTCATCCTGAACATGGTACAGGTGATCTTCTATGATACCGGTGTCCAGATATTAATTTGCAGCTACAACCCTGTTATTACTATCCGATGAAGACGGTGCCCTTTCATTTCCATAATATTGGAAAGTGTAGAAATGGGGCCAGTTGCCGATCCAAACATTCAGTCTCGGCTACACAAAAGTTCTAGGAGAAACTTTCATTTAAGGAGGGGGTTATGGTACGAACTCGCACACCGAAGTAGATACTAAGTACGGTCCTGTAACCTTATGTTGTTTACGTACCAATCTAGAATTATCTAGTGAAAAAAGGCACTAATACATAAAGGACCGACCAGCGGAGAAGTTTATAAAGTGATCTCGTGATATAAACAGCGAACAAGTAAATAGTCTCACTAGTGAAGTGTTTATATAAATTAGTTTAAGTGAATATACTGTGTATATAATATGAATTAGTTGTTATTGTAGTGAATAAATATAAATAAATTAAGTAATTGAACCTACCGTGTGTATGAATTTATCTCACCCGTTAGGATAAACTGTTTTAAATAAATAAGAAAAACTTTACAATAGGTTTCAGTTTGAAATTGTTGCAACACATCAATAAAACTAAATAGGGAAGGATGGTAGTTATAAAAATTTTTCCATTGTATTTGGAGTGAAAAGTTTCACACGGATTTGTTGTGTTTTCCGTAGATGGACATATTGAAGCCCAGATGTATGGAGGAAACTTTGTATCTTCGGAATTATAATTTTCACTTAAATAATCGGTCATTTTAATTATTGGATTATTATTAGGTTGAATTGCCACTTAATCAAAAATAAAACAATCAGGTCCAATACGCTAAACCAAAAAAATTATATAACCATTTTCCTACATCGCTGTTTCTGTCCCTGTATTCAGATTTTAGACCGAAATTTTTCTGTACCAAGCAAGGCCCAAGTGGGATCGGCAATCTGATATTTCAGATTCAGGTCAAACAATATGGATATAGTTGTATATATTAAGTCTGCTGTAACCACTTTAGGATTATAGACACAGTTTAACTTCAATCACTCCATTGTCAATTACATGAATAGTAAATAACTGACGAAAAAAATTTTGAACAGTACTGGAAGGTTCCGTCGACAATTTTTTTTTCACATTTGCACAAATATCGTAAATTGTGTTCACAAGAAAAAATACAACTCGCAAGAAGTTTTCTAACTTAACAGTCCTTATGTCGTTTTTCAAACCTTTTAAAATTTCAAACGCTTCTGGAAAAGATTTTGGAAGTTTTCGCCTAGCATTGTACATATTCCTGTTCACTAAAGCCAAATTCGTTGTTGTCACATTATTAAAGGCATCACCCACATTTCCATTGAGTACTGAATGCGTTATTTTTGATGGATGCTCCGTAAGATTATCTGTTACTTTTTTTTGCATTACCGCTGAGTACCTTCTGAGTGTTTGGGTTTTCATGAATGTGTTGACAATCCATCCGACTTATTACAGGAACTGCTTCACCATTACCAATAGTAAAAGCTTTGGCATTACAATTTTTAACTGTACACGTGCAAAACGTTTCATCACTTTTTAAAATTTTCTTTTTCGAATGGGTATATCCATTTAAAAGTAAATATAAACAAGCGCGCTCAAGTGGTTAACAAATCATACTAAGTCAATCTAATAATGAAAAAAGTATGGAAAAAGGAAGTACCTGTACCTACCCTCTGACCCTCTGACCCTTTTTAAAACCCATTATATGCCGCAATTTACAAAATTGATGAAAAATCCCTTTTTCATTTAGTCTGCAGTTTATCAATAGCAGAGGGATTAGGTCCGCAATTTACATACACCGATTAAATAACTTGAAAAGAAATGAAGAGCAAAATAATTAAGGATTTCACACCAAAAGGCCACAGACCTTATTGGACAATTTGAAGCAATATAACATGCGAATCTATATTATCAAATCAATTGACTTAGTTTGAACTATGAGAAGTTGTTTTATATTATAAAAAAATGTATTTATTGCATTCAGTGAGTCATCATTCAAAATCTTTTCTGTTATATTGCAGTGCAATTTAATAATAACCACAGCACAGCAAGTCGACACGTTTAAAAAAATCGTTCTGAAACCAGGACTATAAAAATTTCCCCAAACATAAACACAATTATTTCGGCTTTCGACACTCTATACACGGTGATGCATATTTCGGAGGTCATTGACCTTATTTTTCTACATTAATCATCAAATTAAATTGTGATTATTCACAATGGAGAACGTTATGGTAAAATGAGCTTAGGTCAATTAACGAGCCGCAATGCATTTTGATTAGGCAATTTCTTTAATAATTCCTGATAGGAAATGGTTTGATAATGACACGCTAATAAATAAATCACTTATGCACTTAAATTAATTGTTGTAAATACAAAAAAAAAGTTGGAAAAGTTTATAGCGCAGTTATTAAAATTGTTATTACACAAAGTGATAAATGATTAGTGTAGTGTAGATAAGGGAATAGCGGAAATTCGAACAAATGTATACAATAGTTCGTAGGAAATTCAAACAAATTTGTTTTATTGTATGGTGGGAGCTTCGAATATTACTTCCAATGAAGTCATACAGTTTCGAAGCTACAGAAGTATACACGTCCATTCACAGTCAAGTAGCATTTCAAAATTAGTAATCATGCATTTACCAATACTATTTTCAACATTAAAAAAAGTTTTTCATTATAAACAGACCGGAACATTGCGAAGCTTTTGTTTTTTCAAAGAACAACAAGTATTTTTCTAAAAATAATCTATCAACAATAAAGAATAAGAAATTAACGACGAGCAGTCTTACGAAAAATATCCTTTTATTTAAACGTATTTGCGAACAGTTAAAACTGATATGCCCTTCACTA
Organism: Galeruca laticollis; assembly: GCA_963921935.1. NCBI lineage: Eukaryota > Metazoa > Arthropoda > Insecta > Coleoptera > Chrysomelidae > Galeruca > Galeruca laticollis. Next base: position 72,870,489 of record OY998182.1, read on the forward strand.
TCGTATCTAAATTACTACACAAAAACTAACATTGTTATAACATCCTTCGTTGTTATTAAAACTTATGAACTGGACGTACTATTGTTATAAGTTACAGGCCTATAAATTATGTATATATATATATATATATATATATATATATATATATATATATATATATATATATATATTATATGTCATCTACGCCATTGCCCTTAGGTGGACAGTATATTTTGCTGATTAAGGACTTATTTTATTGTAGAATTGCTTAGTTTATGTTTATGAAAAAGTTATTGGTTCCTGTGCAGTCCGAGCCAATGGAAAGGATCTTCGTTTTATTACTGTAAGTGTTTTTATGTCATATAGAGGAAATATTAATTATTTTTCTGATACATCTAACGATTCTGACTCAAATTCTGATTCAAATATTTCAAATTCAGGCTCAAACTCTTTTAACACTAGAATAAAATTTAACTTAGCATCACCAAAACTTTTTCCCACAAATAATTTTAATAAAATGGCTACTGCACAATTACCTATTTTAAAAAAAGAATATCTGGATATGATACAAGAATTTGAGGGAAATATTGCATTACTTCCTAGGTTTATTGAAATTTCAGAGAAATTAGTCAGTAAGTTTTATAATACTGTAGATGTAGGGGATTTTCAAAATGAATATTTGATGTCCAGCATCTTGGCAAAAATAAAAGGTGAAGCGGCTATAAACATTTCTTCTTGTACTATAAGAACTTGGGAAAATCTAAAAGATGCACTTCGTAATACTTATGCTGATAAAAGAGATATTTACACATTAAATATAGAACTTTCAGAAATTAAACAAGGAAATGAAACGCCTTTAGAATTTTATAATAGAATTCAACATTTATTAAATCTTCAAATTTCTTATCTCATAACACAATCTAATGTGAATGAATTTTAATTTTAGGAAATGATTTTAAAAATTTGGCACTCAGAGTATTGCTACTCGGTTTAAAAGAACCTTTAGGCACATTAATGCGTACGAAAAATCCAGAAAATTTAAATATTGCTTTAAATGTTCTTACAAATGATTTTCAAGTTCATATAAGCCAGAATAATCATTCGAAAAATATTTTTAATATTTTTTCAAATTCAAATACGCAAAATTATTCTCATAAAAATAAAAGGAATTTCCAAAATAATGTGGCACATAGGCAGCCACCTCCTAAGCGAAATTCTATGCAGAATTATTAACACACTAATCGAAATGCCGCATCAAATCCATAATATTGTTACGAAACAGCAACCTGGTATAGTCCCTAAAACCGACTCTGTCTAAGCCAGGTATAAAAATTAAAATTATGGCGGATACGCAGTTATAAAAAACTGTTTACGACTCTACGACTATCTTATGTAAACATTGTTTTTGTGACGAGAGTTATCTAGAAAAGGCCAGAATCAATTGTCCGGAATTTACTAGTAAAAATGGCTTTAATATATAAGGGGACTGATCAGGAAGAGTTAGTTAGTTTTATAATTTGACATCGTGAGTCGAACAGTAAATAAGTGCATATAAATTAAGTAATTATATAAATTAGTTTAAGTGAATGTACTGAGTATATATAAATTGAATGTTAGTGATTAGTTTAGTGTTTAAATAAATTAAGTAAGTGAACCTACCGTGTGTTTAAAATTTATCCCACCCGTTTATTGTTTAAATAAATTAGAAAAACATTACATTGGTGTCAGAAGTGGAATAATATAAATAAATTGCTACGTAAAATGGCTAAGAGATTAAGGGATCTGAAAGTGGCGGAATTAAGAGCCGAATTGGAAGATCGTGAGTTGGAAACGTCCGGTAAGAAAAGCGAATTGGTAGAAAGACTTAAAGTAGCACTGGAAACTGACGGCATTGATCCAGAAACAGTTTTATTCAATGACGAGGCTTCCACCTTAATCTCGTCAATTTTTGCTAACATGGACCAGAAGATTTCTGCCATGGAAGAGTACATGGACGAGAAGATTTCTACTATGAAGAATGATATTTCGGCTAACATGGACGAGAAGATTTGTACTATGGAGAACGACATTTCTGATAATATCTCTGCTAACATGCACGAGAAGATTTCTGCTATGAAGAACGACATTTCTGCTAGCATGGACGAGAAGATTTCTGCTATGGAAGAGAAGATTTCAACGAATGTGAAAAGCGATATTATGGCTATAAAGAACGATATTTCTACTTTGAAGAACGATATATCTGCCGATATCTTATTAATGAAAAACGACATTGCCGCCGACGTTGAAAATGAAATTTCGTCTCTATAATCTGAAATCGAGAATAAGATTACAACGATAGACGAGAAAATCAAGGAGATAGAGGAAAATATTGCCGATTCAAGAACGCGAGGCACGCCAGAGGAAGAAAAGAAGAACGAGCAAACGTAACCTTGCAAGCCAGAAACAGTATCTAAGTTTGAAGGCATTGGCAGTTTTACCAGAGTCAAGGCTCCAACCTTCGATGGAAAAATGTCTTGGACCAATTATGTGAAACAATTTGAAGCAGCCGCTAGAGTGAATAATTGGTCCGATAGAGAGAAGGCAGTGAACTTAACCATCTCGCTTCGCGGATATGCCTTAGATGTACTCCAGACGATACCTTTGGAAGGAACGGACGACTTCGAGCTGCTGAAGAAGAGGTCCATGCGGTATGGTCACGAAAATTTGGAACAGTTGTACAGATTCCAGCTGAAGAACCGAAGACGGAAACGTGACGAACCCCTTCAAGAGTATGAAATGGATATTGCCCGACTAGTTCGATTTGCTTATCCATCAGCACCAGAGAACATGATGGAATGTTTAGGCATCCAGGCCTTTATTGACGACTTATGTGACCACGATATGGAGATGACGCTTCGATTAGCTCATCCTAAAACATTGGTGGATGCATTGACTGCTGCTCTTGAATATGAAGCAGCCACGATGGCTTCGGGATACAACAAAGGTAGGACCATACAGGAAGAAGGTGACGATGACAGACTTGACCAGATCGTCAACTTGTTGAAAGTAATGGTAGACAAGAAGCCAAATAAAATCAGGTGTTGTAATTGTGGCGAGCTAGAGCATGCACGCAGTTCGTGTAAGCATCCTACGACTCCTGCAAACCAAAAACCTCTTAAATGCAAAGCAGCCACGAAGGGCTCGCGGTACAACAAAGGTAGGACCATGCAGGAAGAAGATGACGATGGCAAACTTGACCAGATCATCAACTTGTTGAAAGGCATGACAGACAAGAGGCCGAAGAAGATCAAATGCCGGAAGTGTGGCGAGCTAGAGCACGTACGCAGTCCGTCTAAGCGCCCAAAGACTCCTGTAACCCAAGAGCTCCAGACACAAGGAAAATCAGACAGGGGTGAACATCCAGCTAATGTGAGTCACCGAAATGCCGACTCCCTGTCCAGATGGCCGGGCCCAACAGACTGCTCCCACTACAACAAGGTGAAATCTAGGGAAGCTGCAGTTTCAAGAACTACTGTAGTCAACGAGGAATGGTCACCCACCAGGATCAAAGAAGATCAGGAGAATGATCGTCACCTGAAGATGATTCGGCAATGGAAGAAAGAAAACCGGCGCCCTACCTGGCAAGAAGTGTCAAGAATTTCACCGAAACTCAAGGCGTATTGGGCTCAGTGGGACTCCCTTGTCCTGGAAGAAGGGCTGTTGAAAAGAGTCCTTGAAAACGATGATGGTTCTGAGATGAGGAGACAGCTAGTTATCCCGAGAACAAAATTAGCTGAGGTACTAAAGAAGTTACACGACAGTCCATCGGGAGGTCATCTGGGAGTGAAGAAAACCCTTCAGCGAGTTCGTGAAAGGTTTTATTGGATGAACAGCTCCGACGATGTGAAGGACTGGTGTAAGAAATGTACGACTTGTGCTACGAGTAATGGACCACATCGCAAGAGCAAGGCACCCATCAAACAGTACATTGTTGGAAGCCCTTCCGAACGGATTGCTTTAGATATCGCTGGGCCATTTCCAATGACAGAAAATGGTGGCAAATACATACTGGTTGTAATGGATTATTTCACAAAGTGGGTGGAAATTTACGCTATCCCGAATCAAGAGGCCACAACTGTCGCAGATGTATTGGTGAAAGAATTTATCAGCCGATATGGAGTGCCCTTGGAAGTCTACAGCGACCAGGGAAGAAATTTCGAAAGTCATCTATTCCAGGAGATTTGCGAGAAGCTGGGAATGAAGAAGACCAGAACAACAGCATTACATCCACAGTCAGATGGAATGGTCGAGAGAATGAACAGGACTATTGGAAAATACCTGTCCAAAGTAGTATCCAGCCATCAGAGAGATTGGAACCAGTATCTCTCCCTGTTCGCATTGGCGTATCGATCTGCCGTCAATGAGTCCACGGGTGAAACACCTGGGAAAATCCTGTTTGGACGTGAAAGCTTCCTTGTGACCTGGAATTTGGCTGTAGGCCTGGAGAAGATCTAGCAGGCGAAGACTACGTAATCCAAATGAGAAGAAGGCTGGACGATATTCATGAATTAGTTCGAACAAATCTACAAGTTGCCAGCGACAGAATGAAAAGTCGGTACGACACGCAGGCCACAGAAGGTGATTTTAAAGAAGGGGATAAAGTATGGCTACACAACCAGGCGAGGAGAAAAGGATTTTCTCCAAAATTACAAAAATTCTGGGAAGGTCCATACTTAATCAAAAAAAGGATCAATTATGTTACATATCGCATAAGCAAGATCCCCAACGGAAAACCAAAAGCAGTTCACCAAAACCGACTAGCGCCATTCGAAGGAGACCATGACCTGAGGGAAGGAGTAAAACTTATTCGAGATGTGTCTGACCCTACCTTCGAGGAATTTATGGGCACGTATGGAGGTACCAGGAAAGCGAGATATGGAGTCACTTCGGAACAACAACAAGATTTGTTCACTCTCCCGGAAGATTATTCACTGGCATACAACATCCCCGCCCGTATCAAGAACGCACGAGGTTTCGCAACCGTCTTTCGAAAGAAGTTCGGGCAATTAGAAAAACTTTAAGACCAGATTCCAGCCCCTGGCAAGTCACTGAAACTGAAACATAATTCGCGGTACGTCTTCTACGTGGTAACTAAAGATGAATTTAAAGATCGATCTACCTACCGCGATGTGTGGGAAGCACTTCGTAACCTCCGAGACCATGTGTTCGAATCCAGCGTGAAGAAACTGGCTATGCCTAAGATAGCGAGTAACCAGTTGGATTGGCGAGTTATCAGGAACATGGTAGAGGTTATCTTTAGAGATACCGGTGTCCAGATATTAATTTGCAGTTACAACCCCCGTTATCAGTATCCGATGAAGACGGTGCCCTGCTATTTCCATAACATCGGAAAGTGTAGAATTGGGGCCAGTTGCCGATTCAAACATGCAGTCGCGGTTACACAAAAGTTCCAGGAGAAACTTCCATTTTGAGAGGGGGTAATGTTAAGAAACAGCAACCTGGTATAGTCCCTAAAACCGACTCTGTCTAAGCCAGGTATAAAAGTTAAAATTATGGCGGATACGCAGTTATAAAAAACTGTTTACGATTCTACAATGTTTTTGTGACCAGAGTTATCTAGAAAAGGCCAGAATCAATGGTCCGGAATTTACTAGTAAAAATGGTTTTAATATATAAGGGGACTGATCAGGAAGAGTTAGTTAGTTTTATAATTTGACATTGTGAATTGAACAGTAAATAAGTGCACATAAATTGAGTGATTATATAAATTAGTTTTAGTGAATGTACTGAGTATATATAAATTAAGTGTTAGTGATTAGTTTAGTGTTTAAATAAATTAAGTTAAGTGAACCTACCGTGTGTTTAAAATTTATCCCACCCGTTTATTGTTTAAATAAATCAGAAAAACATTACAATATCGTCCATTAACTTCTTATACTTCTCCTAATAGGAATATAACAAGTTTTTCTAACAATAGTCATAACGTTTTTAAACCTAATCCAAACCAAAGATTTTCAAATTCGAGTCCAATGAGTACTACCAGAAACCCACCTAGGCCTCAACACGAAAATTATCAAAGTATGTTCCAACACAACCCTAATCAACCTAGAAATTTTATCTCCATAATATAGACGATTCCCATTGCACTAATGATGAAACGGATAATTTTTTAGAGACATCAGCCTCGGAACCAAACCAAACATTATCGAATTGTTAAACTTAAATAATTCAGAAATTGTATTACTGTGATACTGGTAGCACAAGATCCTTTGTGACACCAGCTGTAGCTGAAAAATATTCCAAAAAAATTTATGTCAAAAAACCATTCCATGTAAAATCTGCCTTTGGTAGCAGCCAACAAAATGTCTGCACTTTTATTCCAATCCCCAAAGTGTTTAATTATATAAAACCGCTTAATTTAGAATATTGCGTTTTCAAATTACACGATCATTTTGATTGTTTGTTAGGATTAGATAATTTGAAGAAACTTAATGCGATTATTGACTTAAATAATAATTTGCTTACGACTCCTTATAGTCAAATTAAAATGAATTACTTTGACATTAAAACTGGATCCACGAATTGTATAGTGGTGGAGTTGTGAACAAGTGACTACATTAAATATTGAAAATGTAAAAAATGGTAATGTAATTATACCATATACGCGAATTGGGAAATTAGATATCCCGGAATGTTTAACAGAAGTTGAAAATAATGTACAATTTCAAATCATCCAGCCCTTCTATTAGTGTTGAGACATTCGATGAATACGAACAAACCCTCAACCCAAATTTAAATAATATTTATTATGAAAATGTTAAATTTGATGTTTCGAAAGTTAGAACTGAACATATGAATTCCGAGGAGAAATAATTTGTATTAAAATTAGTTCAAGAGTATAGTGATACTTTTCATGTTGAAGGAAATCAGCTTACCTTCACAAGTAAAATAAAACATCATATTAAAACTTCTAATGAAATACCTATTTATTCAAAATCATACAGATATCCTGAGATTCATCGAACGGAAATTCAAAAACAAATTCAAAAAATGTTAAATGATAATATTGTTAGACCGTCAAGCTCTCCGTGTAGAGCAATATCTGGATAGTTCCAAAGAAGCTAGATGCTTCCCAAAAGCCAAAGTATCAACTCGTTGTTGACTATCGAAAACTGAATGAGATCACAATTGGAAATCGATATCCATTGCCAGATATTACAACGTTACTAGATAAGCTTGGATGTTGTCAATATTTTACAACATTAGATCTCGCTTCTGGTTCTCATCAGATCGAGATGGCTGAGGTGGATATTCCGAAAACAGCTTTTAATATTGAAAATGGGCACTATGAATATATGCGCATGCCCATGGGTCTGAAAGGGGCTCCTGCAACCTTTCAAAGGGTCATGGACAATCTTCTAAGGGGTATACAGAACGAGAAATGTTTTATGTACATTTTTTCTAACTGAAACAGAAAATATTGTAAATATAATAGAGTACACTAGGAATAGTATAGAAGAAAAATTTGATAACATTAATATTCATTCAACCTTAGATAGACCAAAGAGAGGGTTAATTAACGCTCTTGGATCAATATTAAAAACAATTACGGGAAACATGGACTCTGAAGATGGAGAAAGAAGCAATTCAATTATAGACCATTTAAAACAAAATCAAGAAAACTTGCAAACTCAAATTAAAATGCAATATTTCGTTAGTCACCAACTAATTGATATAATTTTAATAAGACAATTCAGGACATCCAGTATAATGGAAAAATATTAAAAACGAGAATATTCGAGATAAAAGATATGTTAGATTTTCAAGTAAATGCAGAAAATATTATTTATTTGAAACAGCTATTCAACGAACTTCTTATCACATTCAATGTAATTTTAGACGTTTTAGAAACGGTTGAAAACTCCTTAGCATTCTGTAAAATTAGAACCTTACATCCTAGTATAATAAAATCTCACGACTTATTTGCAGAGTTTCAAAAAGTGCATTATTACTATCAAACGGAATTACCTTTCGAATTAACACATAAACATATTTTATAATTTGAAGTCATCATAGACGTAGGTTGTAAAGTAGAAAATAATCAAATACAATATTTTTTATCGATACCTATTAATTTTGATATTTTATTTAATCTTTTTTATATGTTACCTATACCTACAGAAATTGAATCAGAATACGTAACATTATTACCTAATTCAAAATTTTTACTAAAATCAAATAATGTCATTAAACCTCTAAATGACATTTGCACTCTCGGCAATATTTTTCAATGTCCTAGCCATTTGCAAGACAATACTAATTATGGGTGCGATGCAGGAAATTCTACATTTTGTCAATATACAAAAATTGAAATAATTAAGAATCACATTTCCAGTAGAAGAAAAATCAACATAAAATGTAAACAAGAAACTGAAGTGAAAACTCTTAAAGGCATTTATTTAATCGAAAATTCTGCATGTAAAATTATATTTAGAAATCAAGAGTTAATATTTCAACAAAGAACGTTTGGACAACCTTTTGTAATAAACGAATTAAATTTGAAATTAAATCAATTACACGTTTCTCCAATGAAGATTACTATACTGACACAAATTGCCCATAAGTGTTCAGTCCGGTTAATATCAGGATTTCACGCTGGCCAGTCCAAAATATGGATATCTACTTCTTGTAGATAATTTTGCACCGTCCTAGCTACGTGTGGGCGTGCATTATCATGCATTAATAGCATTTCGTTCCCTATAAATGGGGCAAATGGCATTGCAAGAGGTTGTAAAATGTCTGTTATGTAGGTGTCGGCTGTCAAACCACCGCCCAGAGTCACAACTAGGTCCGTATAAGCTTCCAAACTAATGCCACCCCATACCATAACAGACCCACCGCGATAGCTGACATTTTCTGCAATTTTACGTTGAGCATATCGCTCTCCAGGACGGCTATATATTCTCCTAAGTCGATCATCACTAAACAGACAGAATCGTGACTCGTCCGTAAACAGTACATTGCTCCATTCACGGTTGCGTCAATTTTGATGCTCTCGGGCAAACTGAAGACGGTGCCTGCGAGGTTTACGGATAGAAAAGACCAGTTGCGGCTCTATATGGACAGAGACAACACACGAGACGTGTAACTCTATGTATTATTTTAGTTCGGCAAAACTTATCTGGACGATTAAATGAAAGACTTTTGTAGGTGGCGCTTTAATCGATCTTCTGTTATCGAAAGTGGCCTATTTCTGTTATGAATATACGGTCAGGTAAAATACGTCATGAAAATGCGGGAAATTCAAAAAAATGCAAACGCGGGAAATTTGAATATCCATACATTCTCTGGCCCAGTATAAAAGTATCCTATCACAAATTTAGTGTTTTCAATTACAGATTATGTGCATTTTGATCTCGTAGAGGTTGCTATTATACCAAAATGTCGAGCTAGAATCACACATCTGTACTGAAACACTAAATTTGATTCTAGTCACCTCCTGTACCATCCATAAATAAAGTAATGATATGTATTTTTGAAATAACTTTGTTATAAATAAATACTTCACACTTCAAACAAACTTTATTTGAAAATTTACATACACAGAGGACACAAGAGTAGAAGTTTCAATAATTTATATAAACAAAAATTTAGATAAATGTTTAAGTTTTTGGTCAGGATTGAAGTACAAATTCTGTTTAAAATGTTTACGCTACAGTTTATTGCAAAATTTGAACCAATTTTAGAAAATCAAAATACAGAAAAATCACAGCTCACCTTTAACATTACGAAACAACTTCTTAAATAATAGTCGCTTATATTTCAAAAATATAGTTTACCGGATGAAGATAATTCATTAGATAGAGGTAATTTATAAGATAGAGGTAATACACACTTTTTGGATTCTCATAACGAAGCAGTTACGATAGTTTGATTGCAAGATGAGTTTTTATAGTTTTCATAAAATTTCTCAACAAATATTAGGTAACTTTGCCATTCATGTGACTATCTATATATTTTTAATAATTTTGATACAACTGGTTTTCATGAATTCTGCTCATGAGTATTTTTCACACAGCAAAGTTCATTTCTTTAATTACTTTCGAGATACTTTTCTGAACTTAGATTCCACAAAACTCCGGCGTCCAGTGAGTCGGAACTTCATTATTTGGTTTTTGAATTTTTATTATCACTCGGTAGAATTGTTAAGGAATTTTTGTGAGGTAAATATTCATTAGATTTATTTTTATTACAGTTGAGACAAACATTTATAGTAATGTTAGATCGTCCACAACCGTAGCAATAGATATTTCAAAGAAAATTTGCATTTTCCATAAGCGTTACCCAAGCATTTGCAAATCCAACATCATATTTAGTTGGTGGCTTGTAACATTTCGTCCATTCTTTAGCCTGTTCTATCTGCTTGTAAGCAGTTAGAAGTTCAGAAACCGTTTGTCATAGCTAATTGATTGAAGAAATGTGGAAGCATATTAAGTTTTATAAAGGTTGTTATTTCTTTTTCATTAGGTTTTGGTTTGTAGTTTATTAAATAGACCAAGCATATTAGGAATAAAGATAGAGACATGTTGTCTTCTGTTTTGAATCTCTACCTTTAAATCATAATTGTAGAGTGAGAAATCTGATTTTAATTTGGCGATGATACCATCCCATGATCTTAATGAGTTTTTATTGTTAATAAACCATGTCCAAGATGCACCTTAAAATAAATTCCACTACGATTCATTGAGGCCATGCTTGTCTAAGCCCCTAGAAAAACAGAAGTGCTCAACTTTTTCTAAAAGTGAAGTCAAAGTTTCTTTTTTATCATCTCCAGAAAATTTTAAATTCCACTTATATAACGGAGCAACATTAGATTTTAGATAGATAATTTGTTGGATATTGAATATTTACTTTACAACCTTCTATCATAGTGAACTTAATTGGTACGGCATGTGGTTTTAACTTCCAGGTAATGATATTGCTATAATCATTTCTATTAAAATTATTACTACATATTCTGTAATTCCTCATGTCCATGTTAGGATAATTAACACCAAGACTTTCAAACCAGATTTTGCACCTGAAAATATATAAAACGGTATTTTGGTATTTTTCAATACAATAGATGTTAACGTATAGTTTTTCACTCATAGCTTTTACCAACCAGTCATTATTTATACATATTATTAGAAACTTCTTCTCATTTTTTCTATTATTTCTGACCGCAAAAAGAATATACACAGTTTTAGAGTGTTTATAACTAGATATCTTATATTCATGTTATTTGTATACCTATTAGGATATATTTTGTATATTCCTACAATTAATTTGATTGCAAAACATATTTTTAGTTTTATTAATTGTGAAGGACTCTTACTGAAGTTATACTTATTTACGTACCTGATTTTATTTTTGGGAAAGCAATGCATTTTCAGAACTTCCTGTTCACTGTTTCCACAAATTAAGCAGGTCGCACCCATTGTTAGTTTTTCACTACTTAAGCAAGTAAATCTACAGACACTATATTCAACTAGAACTAAAAAATAATTAATAATCTTAAGCGTAAGGTAATAAACAAAACTCGAAATCATTGATCAAAATATCAAAACACAGCAATCCATACATTTACATGGATGGAGGTTAGTATGCTGTTGCCAAGTATATTCCTCTTCTCTGTGCAATTTCGTACTCTGTTGTTTAGTTATTCAGCCAGTTGTCACGTTTTAGATTCATTTTTCTGTTTTGGATGTGGATTTTTTTTGAAAAAACTCCTTTTTTCATCGACTTACATACATATTATGGTTATTTTAGCAATACACTTTCATAAATACTGAAAAATTAATTTTCACAAATCTGCAATAAAAATTGCAACATCGTAGCAATATCAGCGCCCTCTACTTTATTCTTTCCTCTTACAGATTAAGAGAAACTTATTCCAAAGGATATATGACAAACAAGGACAATTTATTTCACTTATTAACTGTGCTATCGAACTAATATGCCCATTGAAGTTACACGTCTCGTGTGTTGTCTCTGATATGAAGTATTACTGCTTTCTGCTAGCTTTCGACGAACTGTATCTTGACTTATGCTGTAGTTATATCGATGAACAAATTCTTGCTGTAGTGCAGTACTTGTAGTTAATTTCAGGTCATTTGATTGAACACATCAGAACAACATTATACTGATTATTCAACGACAGAGCAAACGCAAGATATTGATTTGTGGATAAATGTGTGTTAATAATCAAAAATCCGTGTGTTTTCGATTTTGTGTTTCCGCATTCAATTGGTTGATTAACAAACCGAAATAAATCTACTTAGTTACCTACAATGATGCGAAAGTGACATGTCATAAATGTGAGACGTAGTTAGTGATTAAAATGAATCCTCCTGCGGCAAATAGATTTGGCAATTATAATCTAAAACAGATTGCGAAGGGAGTAAAAGGAAACGTTCCCGATTATACCGTAAGACCGAAAAAGTACATGGAAGCAGTTTAGTAAATTTTGCGAGACTCGGAATTGCCAATTGTAATCAATAAATATTTGTTTGTTTCGCTTACGTTATTATTGTCGTTCGATAATCTTAACAAATACAATACGTGTAATTCATGATTATCGCAAATACCTTCTCTTCTCCGTAACATATGATGTTCCTTCCAAGCAACATTATATGTTACTCAAAAACGAAGGTATTTATATTTCGATAATCATCATTGTACTTTTTATATTACTACTGAAAACAGATTTTTTCACTCCATTACGTTGCTATTTTGATTTATTTCAAGTTTGATGTTTCAATATTCAATATTTCAAAATGTCACAGTTTGGTCATGAGTCATGATACTGACGAGAATATTAATGAAATATTAAGCAAATATACTAAAAAACAATGTTTACAGGAAAACATTTGTGTGGAAAACATTTATGGACTTTTGTAATGATAGAAAGTATCAATTAGACGGAAATCGAACAATGGAAGAATTGGCGTCGATTTTAAAAGATTCGGCTGTGAACTGTCCACCATAGATAAATACTTTTAATACGGGGAAGAATCCACAATGTTTTGTCGAGTGCTGCGCGATCTATTGTGGTGGACGGTTACTATTCACCAACAGGGAAAAAATAAAGGAAGAGACCTGCATGATTAGTCACGGTTTACTAGCTACTACTAGATGGCAAGCCAAGCAAATACTGAAGGTTTTTTAAATTATGCCTATATTGTTTTTTCTTAAATAAACAAATAAAAACAGTCACTCAAAGTTTAAACACTTTTTGAAACAACCTGTTATTTTATTTTGGCTTAAAAGTACGATAGGTTGTTTCAAAAAGTTGTTTAAAGCTTTTATCCGTTTTCATTAACCAGGATAGTTTATTAAAAGACGAATGTCGACAAATAGTTTCAAAAATTTAATATGAAATTTTGTTTATAAAATAGTACAGGTGATTTTCTTTATTTTCTTCTCAAACTTAAGATAAGAATAATTTATTGATAATAGCATGTGCTAACAAATATTACACATATGATACAATATAATGGATTTCAATGTTTTTCAAGCACTAATTTTTTCCTATATATATTGTGTATTTTGTAGTGTATTTGTAATCCAGGGGGCGATCTTCGTGTTTTTCCTTTTACATTTTTTTGTATATGTACAGTCGTCTATATATTTTTGAAGTGTTTCAATGAAAGTATTTGTTGCATAGTTAGGATGATCTGGATTCAATTATAAGAAATCCGAAGATTTTTGTCTGATTGTATTTTTAAGTTTTGTTTCAGCTATGTATTTCACTATTCCTCGCTCCTTGGGGCATTTGGTCTTTTCCAGTACTATCTGTAGTATTGTTGAGGAATGATCTATAAGGTCGGTTTGCAATACTAGGGACAGTATATTTGATCGACTACGTTGAATTTGGATTTTAAAAATATGCGTCGATTGTCGAATTACTGGAATTTTTTCATATAACGTTTCCACATAATTTTCAAACGATGTTACTTGCAGGTTACTCGGAATTCTTTGGGTTTTCAAGAGAGTGCCAACGCTTTCAATAAGAGTGTTGATTTTTATATTTAATTGAGATATTTCATCTATCATCAACCTTTTAAATTCTAAAATAAATTTAAAATATGATTAAATATAAAAATTAATTAAAATTATTTAGTTTAGTCACCTTGATCATCAAGTGTATCTATTTGTGGTGATGATTTATCTCTTTTGTGAAGTATTCATCTGATTCCACTGCCACAAGGTTTTGACTCTAAGAAAATTAAGAAAGGGTACATTATAAAATTAATTATTTTTATACTAAAAGTCAAATTTAATATGCAAACTTTAGGTTATTATAAGTTATGATTTAACTTAAGAAACAAATTACCTCTAGGAACAGCAAATCTCGTCATATCATTTGATTCTTTATTCTCAAAGGAAATTCCTTCAGCTTCAGACTGCATAGTTTCGAGAATATATTCCACTTGAATATCTGGAGAAGTACTACCCGATTTATATTTCCCCGACTTTTTATGAAATATTGAAAAATATATTATTTGCACAAAACATCCTAATTATTTTTTTTTAAATACATACAATTTGTTTGTGGTGTAGGTTTAAAAACAGGATAAATGTTACGATTTAATGAGGGACTCCCATCAGAATCAGAACAAGAGTGATGGAACATATACCTTGTATTTTTTTCCGTATCCTTGATCCCCGTCCTTTGTAAATATCGGACCTAGACGAAAGGTATGTTGTAATTAAAGCATTTTTGGCTTTTCTTTGTGCTACAGTAAAGTCATCTACAAGTTAAAAAATTATTTCTCTTTAAAAAATGACAAATACAATAATACTCTCTCAAAGTCTCTAATATATTGATCCATTTATTGTTTCACTCCTGACATTTTGATGTCGTTAGTAACCTTCCAAGCGAAGAGATGGCAGTGGCTATAAAAGATCGCAGAGCATGCTGTCTACTATATTATGCTTAGGCTTCCCATTGATAGATGGCGCTACCATACGTATATCTATCATGTATGTCGTGGCTTGTCACTGTCAGTCAGTAGCAGGTTGTTGTTGTTGCGTCTGCATATAATTATTGTTAATTCGATTGATAAATTAATCCGTAAACTGATAATAAGCCTTTAATTACCCACATAAATCAGGTTATGGGCCCAGGACTGTCCCTTGGGTGAACTGTGGGTAATTTTTCTTAGCGCAATCGCGAAAAGTTTGCAAAAAGTGAGAAAGGTACAGCAACAAAATGGCAGCTGTGAGTAGTCTTTCTGTGACAATTTTGGAAGCGAATAATTTCAACAACAGGAGATTTCACATCATGACTTTGCTAACTAGAGAACAGTGCAACGATGGTATTGAAAATGATCTGCCACCGTCGACCGCATCAATTGAGGAGCAACAAAAATTCAGGAGGCCTGATATTAAAGCAATATCCATAATCGTTCAGGGTGTGTCAGATAAGTATTTGGATATTGTTAAAGATTGTGCTACTGTAAAAGAGCAATTACAAGCTCTAAGAGTTATATTTGTTAGAACAAGTTATTTCACTAAATTATCTGTGTGGAGGAAATTGTTCAGTTTACGCTCTAGAATCAATGAAAGTTTGGGGGACCGTTTCTTGAAATTCGATTCAATAATACGTGACCTTAAAGATCTTGGATGAACTATCGATGAGAGTGATCATGTGTGTCACTTACTGTTACGCGATCCAAATTTGATACAGTAGTGACTGCCTTAGAAACAGATAGTGATGTACACATGGATTTTGTGAAGGTCAGGCTGCTAGATTAAGAGCTAAAGCTAGGATCTAGACTAGCCAATGCACATGGAGACAATAATCAGAAGACCCGAGAGAAGAAAACAGAGAGGATATTTATGAGGCTTCTTGTTTATTGTCTGAATCATATGAAGAGCCGAAGACCTATATTGAAGCCAAAAAGTGTCCAGAATGGAATGAAACAATCCAACAAGAATTATATTCACATCAAAAGATGAATACTTGGACTCCAGCTCAAATATCAATTAATCAGATTGTAATAGACACCCGTTGGGTTTTAAAACTAAAAGAAGATTATACTAAGAAGGCACGATTAGTGGCTAGAGGCTTCCAAAAACCATATGAAATAAGTGGTGAGTTTAGTTACGCACCAGTCAGCAGGCTTTCAACAATACAACTTCTTATGTCCATAGCAGTACACAAAGGAAATTCAAACAAGTAGATATGCCTACTGCATTTTTGAATGATCAGCTGGACAAAGAAATATATATTGAAAGGCCCGAAGGAATAAAAAGTGACCCAAACTATTTTAAACTTAATAGAGCGTTATATAGATTAAGAAGTGCTCCAAAGTACTGGAATATTAAATTTAATGAAGTTATGTCATGTCTAGTTGATATTTGAAAGATCGACATACGATTTTTGTCTCTACAAAAAAGAAAATATATTTTTACTACTTTTTGTAGATGATGCTCTCATAACTGGAGCCGAAAGGGAGATGAAAAAGTTGATTCGAGACTTGAATGAAGAATGTAATAATAAAATCAGTACTCAAGCCTTGATTGCAGCGTAATGAGTACTTTGATACCTGGAATCAACTAATTTCTTTGGATTGAGTTACACCAAGGGTAATGGGGAACTTCGTCAGATGCCGATTGGGGAGTAGATAAACAGACCAGAAAAAGGGTCAGCGGATTTATCTGTTTTCATTCCGGAAGTCCCCTTGCTTGGCACTCCAAAAAGCAAAATTGTGTTGCTTTGTCAACTATAGAAGCTGAATATATAGCAGCAGCTTCTGCAACTCAAGAGGTTATGAATATTAAGGGCGTCTTATCAGAAGTTGTATGATGAGGTGTCTACGGACGAGGAAGACACTACTGAAGAATCTGACGTTTCCGATGCAGACGACAGAACATGTGAGCACAGCGATCACGATACCGATTCAGAGCAGGAGATTACTCCGTTAGACGAACTTGATAATCCTACGCTGAGCATTTCACGTGGTTAAAGGGCTCACCTATATTATGAAGCCAAATATGGGTTTAAATGGAATAAAATGTGTCCTCCAAAAAACGTGAGAACTAGACAGCACAATATTATATCCAAACTGCCAGGAGTGATTGGTGATGAAAAAAATGCTTCTACGGAGAAACAGCGGATATAACCATGAACATTGTAGAGTGCACTAACATTCATATCGAAACTATTGCCAACCGTCACCAAGACAGCTCTGATGTAAGACCAATTACAATAACTGAGCTGAAAGCCTTGTTTGGTCTACTATATCTGATCGGAGTATACCATAGCGGCAGAACATCTGTTTTTGAGTTCTGGGCACCTGTGGGAACTGGCGTAGACATTTTTCCTGCTACAATGGCTTTGAGAAGATTTCGATTTTTGATACGATGCCTACGATTCGACAACTAACATACCAGAAAGAAACGTAAACGAGAAGATAATCTTGCTCCCATTAGACAAGTTTTTGAAGCCATTGTTAGAAATTTTCAGAAATGTTATACCATCGGGCAATATGCGACTATCGATGAAATGTTGGTAGCTTTCCGAGGTCGCTGCAGCTTCAGGATGTATATTCCCAACAAGCCTGCCCGATATGGGTTGAAAGTTTTTTCATTAGCCGATGCTCGAACGTTTTACACCCTGAACCTAGAAATTTATGCAGGTAAGCAGCCAGAGGGTCCGTACAGAGTGCGCAACGCAGACTATGATGTAGTTGAAAGATTTGTTCAACCGATTGCGCAACTAAACCGAAACATTACTATGGACAATTGTTTCACTTCCGTGGAATGTGCTGAAAATTTACTAGTGATCCATAAGTTGACGGTTGTCGGTACTATGCGGAAAAATAAGCGACAAATACCAAAATAATTCATCTCTATTGCAAGACCAGAGAAGTCAAGTATGTTTGGGTTTACTGAACATATGACCGTTGTTTCCTATAAACCAAAAAAAAACATGTTATTCTTCTGTCTACGATGCACCATGACGACAACTCGATAAAAGCACTGGTAAATATGATAAACCGGAAATAATCACTTTCTATCATATGACAAAATGTGGTGTTGATGTAGTGGATCAACTTTGTGCCAAATATAATGTTGCCAGAAACACCAGGAGGTGACCGATGGTCATTTTCTACAATTTATTGAACGTGTCTGCGATTAACGCTTTCATTATAAAAATAAGTAATGATCGTTCATCACCGTCAGCAAAACAAAGAAGGATATTCCTGAAACAGCGTGGAATTCAATTGGTAGTGGAGCATATGAAAGAAAGAGTTAAATCTTCGCATTTGACGAGAGAAATACGATACCATGCTGCAAAAATTAGCGGTGTCCAGGTACCTGAACCAGTAGCTGTCGAGGGTAATAAGAGAGGTCGTTGTAGCTTTTGTAAAGATCGCAAAACACGTTTTCAATGCAAAATTTGTAAGAAATATATTTGTTTAGAATATTCCAGATATGTATGTCATGTGTGTACTGACGAAATTTGAAACGTTAATTTTCTACAGGGTATTTAACATTTATGGACCAAAAAATATATATATTTTTTTTATTATTAAAACTGATCTTTTCAAAAATTAAAACATTGTTTTTTGTGAAAAATAGGAAGTGAAATGTTTATTTAGATAATGTGTAATGTTATTTTGCATAATAAAAATGTTCAATTGAAAATATATACTGTTTTTCTTCTGGGTCTGTAAGACCCGAGCCGTTCCTTTATGTATTAAAATTTCACCCGTGCACTTAAGGGTTAAAAGGAAATTTTAATTGACTAGACTACATTAATACTAGCCAAAAATGTGTTGATTTGTTTACAAAAGCTCTGGCTAGAATCAAATTTGAATAATAGAAAGCTCATCATGAAATGATAATTGTATTTTTATAATTCGCGTATAAAAGAGACTTCATTATAACATTGTTTACAGTGTCACAATGAAGCTCACTGTTATAGTAATTTTTAGTGTACAGTTGGTTATTGTATTTAGTTATATTTTCATTTGACATTTGACTTTAACCTTGACACAAATTATAAATAAAATGGTCTAGCGTTGTTCTAGCTAGCAAATTATTATATTAAAGGTAAATTAGAATGATTTATATATTAATAATATTAATGAATAAAGTACGCTAACGTTTATTTATCAATGATTTGTCAATTGTTTATTTTTATATTGTATAGGATCAATATATAGATATACAAAACGTTCGATTTTTGGGATAAATTACCAGATATCTATGTGAACATGTATTACAGAAGTAATTCTGTTCATGATATAATATAAATACATCGCAAGAGCATATACGAAGAAGCTCTTTTTTAAACAAATAATCATCCTCTTTTTGCTTAAACGAAAGTTTTTTTACAATTTACACAATTATTCGGTTATAATATGTCAAAAGTGAGAAGTGCTGAATAAAACAATCTGTGATCTGACCAATTAGGAATCTACAGTATTGCCAACTTAAATTCAAACCACTCCTCCTAGTTTAAAAACAGGGATTATATGTAATTCTATTTTATTTAAAAAATTAAATAAATGCGAATTATAAAAAATATTGTGTAAAACTTGAGCCACAATGGCTTTCTGTAGTACTCGTGATATGCACAACTCACCGCTTCGCGGTTCGTTGTGCAAACTTCACTCGTACTACAAAACGAGTCATTCCCAGACAACATTAGATATTCTATAAATATCCGTGGAATATTCATTTTGGCATATTGGAATATTCTCTAAAAATGCGAAGAATATCTTTATGCTTTTTGGAATATTCCTAGAAAGTGAAAATGGGAATATCCTAAATATTCAGAGAATATTCCCAAATGAATATTCTTTTTCGTATTATATATAAGCTAGGATTATTCTGAGAATATTCAGAAAAGCATTATCTAAGAATGTTCTTCAATGAATGTTTCCAGAATATTCAATATATACTATGAATATTCGTGGTAGATTCATTTGGAATTTTGTAGAATTATTTCAAATTGTATGTTGTGAAGAACATCTGTCGCGGATATCTGTCGCGGACATCTGTCGCGGAGAGTGGATTCAGCTTTTGTCGCTGTCAACAAGACAGTTAATTTTATTTAGTAGTATTTGTCTCTGGCAGTTGGTATCTGTCCGCTGTCAGAGCAAGCTTTTTGTATCGTCTGAATATAGAGATCGAAGTGGGTTTTTTTTGTTGGTGTCACTTTGACAAATATATATAGAAATTCACAGAAAATTATTAGATTTTTATTTGTATAACCTATCAGCGAACAAGCTTACGAAGAATTGAAACTGCAGCAAGAGTTTCTACTAAAAGTACTCAAATCAGGGCAAGGGGCAAGCAAGGTTTAATAATCAGCCCCAACATAGTGGTGCCGAAACCAGGGAAGAACTCCCTGCAGTTATTTGTGTCAAAGTCTAAGTTGGAGAATTCGGAAAAGGATGTCTCTAAGTCAACGTAAAGCCGCCAGTTCCAACAGCCCGTTCCAACTAAGAGAAGATACGGAAGCAGCCAGCTTCAATTCTCCGTCGAAAGGACTGTTGAATGGACAGAACACCAGCTGTACAGTGAGGTCATGCCAGGACCAAAAAACCGATAGTTCAAGTTATCCACCAACTGTTCGTCAAAGTCTAAGGAAGAACAAGGGAATTCCTCCAGCAAGATTTATGATCGAGAATATGCCTCATCCAGTTACCTTACGCAAAACTTCGAATAAAGCCTCAGTAATCAGTAAGACATTTTCCATCCGACGCTGTGAGTTGGAAGCCGAAAGGGACAAGGCCCTACAGACGCTGAAAGAAAATGAAGCCCTTACAAAGAAAAAACTGCGAACGGCAGAAGCAAAGCTGGAAACAAAATTACACAAGATGCAACGTCTTCAACGAAAAAAAGACAAGTCCGAAGACGAAGAAGTTCTGGAGCAAGAGCTAGAGGATAACATAACAGCTCTGAGAGAAGAAATAGCAATACTAATGGGAGAAGTCGAGTACGACGAGTCAACTTCTAGCAGTAAAGTTAATGCAATATTGAGTAAGCATATCGCAGACTCAGAGAAGGTAGATTCCGAAGCAAGTTATTCGGGAGATGAGAATCCATCATTTGAAAGCGTGAGAGAATGGGTTAAAAGTCAAGATAAGGAGAATGAGAACTCGATCAATGAAGTTACACAAAATCATCGCATCCATCTACCAACCATGAATGAAAGGCAGGATAAATTTGAAGATGAGAGGAATGCAGCTGAGTATGAAAACGGGAATCTCAATCAACAACCCAACAGTCAAGTTCACTTCGTTCCAATTATACCATCCATGTTACAACGTGATTGTCCCTATGAAGAAAGAAGAAACCAGCCGGAAGGATTTCAACATCCTACGGAACCGTCAGGTTCCCATCTTCAACGCAGTCATATTCACAAAGTCACCTTTCAAAGTACAGATCATCGCGATTTTCCAAAACAAGTCTTTGCCAGTAGCGGAGGTCAATATGTTTCAACTTCTGTTGATCGAAAGCAGATGAGCGAGCTGATTCAACAAGGGAGTGTGCCAAATCCTCAGTTCCAGCCTCATCGTTTTGAACCTTCGTCATCTAATGGACCAACAATAGTCTTCCCAAAAACTGGAAATGCTTCAACTTCTCATGGTGATCTACCTCAGTCACAAATCCAGTCAAGTTCCCAACAGATTGGAGTCGATCAACTTGCATCAGCCTTGGAAAGAGCCTTCATAGCCGCAGCTGAAATAGGAAGTAAGAACTTCCAGTCCCAATCAAGTAGTGTAATTGACTCGAACTTACCATTCTTTGGGGGAAAACCAGAAGATTGGATGAATTTTAGGTCGCAGTACAACAGAACCAGGAACGCCGATGATGGGGTAAACCTCAATAGGTTACGTCAGGCGTTGAAGGGTGAAGCATATGAGTCAGTAAAATATTTGTTTTCCTGTCCTGCCAACGTTCCACAGATCATAGAAGTGCTGGAACTTGAATATGGAAGGCCGGAGCTTATCATTGAAAGTCTGATACGTCAAGCTGAGAACGCAAAGAATCCAGATCTGCAGAAGCCTGAAACCATTGTTGAATACGCCCGTGCGGTACAGTGTCTTATCTCGAGTATCGTAGGTCATCAGCAGTACGACTACTTACATAACATCTACTTGCTAAACAAGTTGGTTGAGAAGTTGCCAAATGTGATGAAAAGAGAATGGATCATGTTTGTCGAATCCAGCGGAAGAACGAAGAATATGGAGACCTTCAGTGACTGGATTTCCATACAAAAGAGGATGGCAGTCCAGATGGTGAAACCAAAAGGAATGGATTCCCTAGAAGAAAAGGAACGGCCGAGAAATCAGCATTCTAAACGGGGAACCGGAAATCTCCGCGTCACACGATCGGAGGAAGCTAAGTCCAAATGTCCTTTCTGTAAGAAATCTAATCACACCAATATAACAAAATGCTGGGCATTTGGGAAGAAAAATGTCGAGGATCGGTGGAAATTTGTCAAAGAACAGAAGTTATGCTTTTCTTGTTTGATTGGAAAGCATCGAATGAAAGATTGCCCTCTCAAGGAAGAATGTTCTCATGAAGGATGTTCCAGATATCACCACCCCCTGATCCACTTAAGTCAGAAGAAATCGCATCTCAATTCGCAGGAAGTAGATATCCCTTCAGGGACTGGAGAAATAAATACAATATCTGCGATGAAGACAGATTCTTCCAAACCGCTTTCAATAGTTCCTATCATCGTAAAAGGTCCAAATAAGTCCGTCCATACCTATGCTCTATTGGATTCTGGAGCGGATATCACAGCGATTGAAAAGAGCTTGGCTGATCAACTTGGCCTGGAAGGAGAAACTTTTAAGCACACATATAAGGGAGTAAGGGGGAAAAAATTTATTGAGGTAGCCCGTCGAGTTCAGATTACAGTCCATGGAACTTTTCAGAAAGCCGAAAAGTACATTATAAATAATGCTGTGACGATGGATGGACTTGGACTTTCCCCATACACCATAAATGCAATGGAAGTAAAGAAAAACTGGCCTTTCCTTCGACGTGCAAAGCTGAAAAATATGGAAAAAGTCATTCCTCAACTCATCATTGGTGAGGATCATCCATACCTCACTGCGCATCGTGAAATCTTAGAAAGGCATCCGCACGAGCCAATAGCCAAGAGGACCAAGTTAGGATGGGTCCTAGCCGGTGATCGACTATCATCGCTCACGGAGGCGAATATTTCTGCAATGAATACCTTAACCGAATACAATACCTGTCGTCTCGACCAACTGCTGAAGGAGCAGTTTAGTCTTGAAGCTTTCGGAGTCGTCCCACGTCCTAATAAAGGATCAGTTGAAGATCAGCGTGCTTTGAACATACTGGAAGAGACTACGAGGCTCAACGGGAACCGATGGGAATGTGGACTACTCTGGAAAGAAGACAATTTTTGTATGCCGGAAAGTAAATCTTATGCAATCAGTCGACTTTCATCTGTGGAGAAGAAAATGAAACGTGACCCGGAATATGCCAAGATCTATCACGCAAAAATCAAAGAGTACGAAACTAAGGGATTTATCAAGAAGCTTTCTTCAGCCGAAGCGGAAGTGGTCACGGATAGGACATGGTACATTCCTCATTTTACTATCAGCAACGTCAACAAGCCAGGAAAAATAAGGATGGTTTTCGACGCTGCTGCTAAGACGAATGGTTACTGTCTGAACGACTTCCTTTTGACAGGTCCTGATTTAAATCAATCCTTGTTAAGTGTTTTGTGGAACTTTCGACTCCATAACATCGCGATCATGGGAGATATAGAGGATATGTTTCATCGTGTTAAAATTAGGAAGAGAGACAGAGCCAGTCAACGTTTCCTGTGGAAAAACGAGAAGGGAAAATTTGAGACGTATGAGATGCAAGTCATGATATTTGGAGCGACTTCATCGCCATCATCCGCTATATTTGTAAAAAATAAAAATGCCGCTCGTTTCCAGGACGAGTACCCCGAAGCTTCTCGATCTACTCAACAGGATTTCTACGTCGATGATTGTTGTACTGGTGCCAGAACGGAAGAAGAAACTATTATGTTACGAAGGGACATCACTACTATCCTTGCTGCTGGTGGAATGTGTATCAGGAAGTGGACCAGCAATAGCCAACATGTTATTGAAAGCATTCCCGAAGAATTCAGAGCGTCCGGATCTCTTTCGTCGATGAAGCTGATGGAAGGGGAAAAGTCTAACTTCTCCGGAGAACGAGTTCTCGGGTTGTGGTGGAATCCGGCAGACGACGAGTTTAGTTTTAAACTCAACTTCCACAAGGTTGACCAAGAAATAATTGAAGGCAGACATCCCACAAAGAGAGAAGTATGCAGCCTTGTTATGTCGGTCTATGATCCTATCGGCTTTCTTGGGAATTTCAAGATTAAAGGAATGATTTTATTACAATACACCTGGAAGTCTGGTGTGGGATGGGATGACCTAATACCTGATTCTGTCTTTGAAGAATGGAAGAAATGGATTGCCAACCTCAAGAGCATCGTGAATGTGAAAGTTCCAAGACTCTACGTGTACGGAATTCATCTCGCTGAAGATCTCCAACTCCATGTTTTCGTAGACGCTAGCGAGGAAGCATATAGCGCAGTTTGTTATCTCCGAGCTGTTCTTGGTGGAGCCATCACTACTTCTTTCATGGCTTCAAAAGTAAGAGTAGCACCACAGAAGAAACTAACTATTCCCCGACTGGAACTATTGGCAGCAGTACTTGGTACTCGCATAGCTACAACAATTTGTAAGGAGCTACGCGTTAAGTTTAATTCGCGGATTTTTTGGAGTGACTCGCAGACAGTGTTGAAATGGATTCGTGCTTTGAGCCTTCGTTATCGTGAGTGGGTAGCCAATCGGATTGGAGAAGTGCAGGAAAATACTTCACCCTCAGAATGGAAGTGGATTCCAACAGCACTCAATGTAGCCGATGAAGGGACAAGACTGAAGACAGAAATTGAGCTGACTAAGAACTCTCTTTGGTTATGTGGACCGTTTTTTCTCCTTAAGGATCCCTCAGCTTGGCCGGTCGAGACTTTGATAGACTCATTGGAAGGAAATGAGGAAGTGAAGAGTCAACTCTTCACATGTTCTTCGTTGCCGACAGATCCAGAACTCGACTCTGCTACGGAAATATGTGGATCGAGTTCGTGGAGTAAGGTGTTGATCAAATACAAAAAATTTTCATCCTATCACCGAATGAAACGCGTAGCAGCTGGAGTCACTGCAACAGTTAAATTCTGGATAAGCCGAATCAAACCGAAGGAGACGGGAATTGATACACCTTGGAGAAAAGAACAATGTAGAAAGGATAACGTTTCGGGTCATGTAACCTGCCACGAATGTGTGACTTCTAGTCTTAAACCTATGGATTTGGAACAAGGAGAAAGACTGATTCTACGTCAAGTTCAGCAGAATTGCTTCACTAAGGAAAACTCTGCACTGGCGATGAATATGAAGATGAAAAATAGTCCTCTTTACAAACTTCAACCTTTTTTGGACACGGATGGACTTATGAGAGTGAATGGAAGGATTCCCGGTTTTAACCCAGTGATTTTGCCATCTCATGATCGTGTGGTTATGTTGTTAATTTTGAATGAACACGAGAAGAATGGTCATCAAGGACAGTCGACAACCCTTAACAACCTGCGAAAATCATTCTGGATCATGAATGGTCATACGGCAGTTCGTCGAGCCATCTCTTCGTGTCTTCTTTGCCAATTTCGAAATGTCAAACCAATAATTCCTGAGATGAGTGAATTACCTCACTTTCGATTAGCTGCGGGTCGTCCACCCTTTACCTTTACTGGAGTTGATTTCTTTGGTCCCATTGAGGTCACAGTTGGACGACATTGGGAAAAGCGTTGGATAGCCCTATTCACCTGCATGGTTACTCGGGCAATTCATTTGGAAGTCGCGTTTGGACTGAGCACGGATGAGATGCTGTTAGTTTTGTCACGCTTTATAGATTGCCGGGGAAGGCCCACCCACATTTATAGTGATAACGGCAAGAATTTCGTTGGGACCAATTCAGAATTGAAGAAGCAATGGGGTAAATTGAACTGGGAAGAAATTAAATCAACTGGAAAATTCGAGATGATGGAGTGGCACTTCCAACCTCCAGGAGCACCCCATATGTCTGGTGTCTGGGAAAGGTTAGTCCGATCCGTGAAGAAAATATTGAAGTCTACATTAAAGGAAAAGTGTCCGAGAGATCAAACTCTGCTAACCATCATCAAAGGAGCCGAGAATATAGTAAATTCTCGTCCACTAACCTACGTCTCAAGCGACCCCAAGGATCCTACAAGTCTCACGCCAAATGACTTCTTAAGGGGATTTTCGGATGTTGGACCAAACCTACCATGGGAAGGAGAATGTACAGGTATACTTCGGGAGCAATGGAAGAAATCCCAAGCTGTACTTAACCTCTTCTGGACTAGATGGACAGAAGAATATCTACCCACTTTATTGCTACGAGAGAAATGGCATAAGCCAGTCGAGCCATTAAAAATGGGTGACATTGTCCTCATTGTGGATAAGCAGCTTCCAAGGAATTGCTGGAGAAAAGGTTTCATCTCTAACGTGTTTCCGGGAAAAGACGGTCAAGTCCGAGTTGTAGATGTTACAATTAGGAAGTGGAAAGGAAAAGAAATTATAATGAAGAGACCCGTGGCTATGGTGTGTCCAATCGGACTGAAGATGGATTTCTCCCCAAATGGATTTGAAGAAGAAATGGGGGCCGGTATGTTGTGAAGAACATCTGTCGCGGATATCTGTCGCGGACATCTGTCGCGGAGAGTGGATTCAGCTTTTGTCGCTGTCAACAAGACAGTTAATTTTATTTAGTAGTATTTGTCTCTGGCAGTTGGTATCTGTCCGCTGTCAGAGCAAGCTTTTTGTATCGTCTGAATATAGAGATCGAAGTGGGTTTTTTTTGTTGGTGTCACTTTGACAAATATATATAGAAATTCACAGAAAATTATTAGATTTTTATTTGTATAACCTATCAGCGAACAAGCTTACGAAGAATTGAAACTGCAGCAAGAGTTTCTACTAAAAGTACTCAAATCAGGGCAAGGGGCAAGCAAGGTTTAATAATCAGCCCCAACATTGTATATTCAGGGGATATTCTTTGTATATTCAGAATATAGCAGGAATGTCCTCAGAATGTTCAGAACCATACATTTAATGGGGGGAGAGGGGAGGGTTAGTACATAGGATGCATGTAAATGCACTTTTTTCAAATTGCTGTAAATCAATAAATTTTCATAGCCTGATGGAATTCTCTACTCGACCATACACTGGATGGTGGCTTCTAAAGTGAATAAAGCGGCACTGGCACAAATTGGATTCTGAACATGAGTCCAATAACATTAGTGCTTAATTCTGGTTACACCTAAGAAAAAAATATATTTCAACTACCTAAGCATAATAAAATAAAATTCAATATTAAATTGTCCAAATTTTTATTAGACAAACATAAACTTTATAACTCTCTATAAACTTTTAAAATTTATAAATATTCAACGGTAACTTGCATTTTATCGTTTTCAAGCCAAAACGACAGCGCCTCACAAAATATATAAAGCAGGAATCTACTTGTTGAACATCAGTTTCATAAAATAAAATATTTATACATACTTACATTCTTTCGTGAGGAATGAAAAATAAAGAAAAATCAAAATTGACCAAATACTTGTTTCTATCAAAAAATATAGGGCTAATCTTTTAAAATTTATAAATATAAATAGGGCCTACACACTGCGAGCTTTTAGCATTCGCTATACCCAAATGGATAAACCTGTCCGGTTAAGACTACATACCTGAGGTATAACTGAAAAACATCCTTATTGTTGACGTTTTTCAATCAGATATATCAATTTTACCCGTTCGAGTAAGGCGGTGTTAAAAGCTGGCAGCGTGTGGATTCATAAACTTGTGTTATATCGTCACAGTCACTAGAATGTATTGCGACGGCCTGAGATGAACGTGCCGGCAGCCATAATGGTGTGGTATCTGCAATTATAAAAGTAATTGTAGTAATCATTTGTAGAAATTTTACAAATATAAGTATAAAAATATCGATATTTTCTTAAATTTTCACTATGCAGAATACATGACACTGGTATTCTGTACTGGCGCTTAAATACCAAAGCATATGGTGATTAATTATTGTATGTTCTTCTCATGTAAGTTTTTACCAGCCTCAAGTTCTTAAGAATTTACTTGTTTAAATGAATGTTGACTTAGTTTTATCAACAGATATAAATGTTTTAATTTTTTTGTTTCCATTATATTAACAACAGGATATTCCTTTATACAAATTCCAAGAAGGTATTAATCCCGTCAAAAAGTATTAATTAATTATGCGGCCAGATGACAAAAAATAAATATCAATAACAGCTGATTATAATGTCTACTTAAATTTAATATTTACCAGACTGAGTAACTATTTTTGTTGGTGGATCATTCAATAAAATGTGACCTTTGCATTTTATCCATGGAAATAGGGTAGGCACAGCTAGCTGAAATAAATGCTTGTGATATCCTCCTCTGGAAACAAATTTTTCCTGAAAGTGAAGTTCACACAACCTATAATTCTTTTGTAAAGCATCTGTAGTCTTTCCAAACAAATCTGCACAGTTACAATCTTCCAACCATAATTGTGCCCTAAAACTTAAATAAATGTAGGTATTCACATGTGTATAAAATAAATCAACTACTAATTTAAATTGAATATGTCTTATTATTCAACATATTTTTTGCTGAACAGGGCTCGTTAGCAGAAAGCTTATTGTAGTACATATTATTTCATGTTATTAAAGGCAGAGGGACAGATCAATACCAAAAACATAGAATTACACATCTTACAATACAAAGGTACATGTAAAGTAAAATGTAAAATACTAAAAAAATAATATATACCAATAATATATTGCATATAGAAATAATTACTCTTACCTCACAGGGTCTTTGGGAAATCCAAACGTAATGATTCATTCTCCTGTTCTTGAGTGACATCCACGAACTGCACAAGTTATTCATCCCATAACAAATACAATAATTTCTCACTAAGAGTTCCACTAGTCACGATATTGTTGAAAACAAAATCAAAATAAACTTTAATAAAAGCACAAACATTTTTTTTGATTAACATGAAATATGACTGACATATAACTTATTTGAAAGTTGAAACATGGCGTCTATCACACGTCACACCCGGCTTAAGCCCATCACAGACACATAGACATACAGACCAATAAACGTGTGTACAGAGAACGCCAGTTGCATTTTATTTGGCTGGCGGCTTTTTGTTGACGCGATTGGGTACCTGTCTTGATTTGGCTTTACGCTGAATGTTATAATTATGATTTATATCTTTGTTCTCTTTTTATCACACGACGAATTACATTATATCCACACCGTATCAACCGTTTATGTAGTGTTCATATCGAGCATATTTTTATATCTTTTTCTTATCTTATAATCTCTATCTGAACTTCAATGAGTTTAATACATGGTTAATTTGATATATTATATTTATTAGTTGTATGGAGGTTATTTTAACTATTTACACCTATGCGTAGGGTTGAATATCCGGATAAATGTTTGAACTATAACTAATTCCCATGTGAAAAATGATATTAATTTTCTTTAATCATAAGTAAATATGCTTAAAAGAATATGCAAGGAATATTCAGCTTGGTAATATTCATAAATGAATATTTTAAGAATATTCAATTTGATAATATTCTAAAATGAATATCTTAAGAATATTCATTAGGTTTGTTCTGTGAATATCCACTAAGAAATATCAATAGAATATTCAAAAATAATATTAATATTATAAGAATTTTCTTAGTTGATTCGGAATATTCTCATACTTTTTGGTGTATTTAAAGATTATTCTATGAATATCCCATGTTGTCTGGGTTGTGACACTTGTTCTACAAATAACTATTATAAACTCGTTACAATATTATGTACTTGTGCACTCATTCTTTTCCTTAAGATTTTTAGAATATGGATTTTGATTTCTTTTGTTTGTTTACGTTTTCAATTAAATGTATGGTTCATAATTTTGTGTCATCAAATCTCAGCTGTTGCTGTCAATTTCAGTTGTTAGGTTAGAATAACAATAGCATTCCATTGAGGCGGTGTGTTAAGTAAAATTAGTAAATCGGTAATGATGTGCTTAGGCTTCCCATTGATAGATGGCGCTACAGTCTGTATATCTGTCATGTATACCGTAACTTGTCACTGTCAGTCAGTAGCAGGTTGTTGTTGTTGTGTCTGGATATAATTATTGTTAATTCGATTAATAAATAATTACTCAGTAAACTAATAATAAGCCTTTAATTTCCCACATCAATCATGAACATGAGAAGGAAAGATAGTACACAGTTTAAAGAAGCTATGGTCAAAACCATGCGGAACCTAACAAGTGAGCTACGCAGCGTCACATGTGCACTGACTCATTACAAACTGTGTAATAGTGAAACGCTGGAGCACAGAGCACAGCATTACCAAACAATTGTTCGTCCTATTAATATATGGACATGCTAATTATGCTTTATTTACGACTTTTATTTACTATTTAAGAAAATATGAAGTTTACATTTATTAATTCGCACACCGCAGTAAATAATATTAGTATTGAAAAATACTTAATCAAATAAATAAATTACATTTACAATATATTTTGTATGGAACAATAACCAATAATAAATCAACCCTCCCCTTTTACTAAGCATGTCACTGTTTATATTGAAAACAAAGGCAGTGAGTATGAAACGTGCTTCGATGGACACGAGATGCTGGTGATAGTGTATTTGTATACAATGAGATATAAATAAACCCGGTTTCTTCTTATTTATTTTTTATATGTTTGTAGCAAGCCTGCACCTGCTATTTTACAATTGAGAGAGATATAGCGGAATGTTATTCTCGTTGACAAATCATTTTATTCCAATAAATTAACAATTCTAAAATTGAATGTGACTTTACTTTTATTACTATTTTCTTTTAACAAACAATCGAGTTATGATCTCAATCTCAATAATTTATACCAAACAGTGTTTGTCCAAACATATTCAGTTACCAGGAATAGGGAATTAGTTATTTGAAAACACCGTTTACAGGAATTGTGGTAATTCTTTTTGTCGCTTAGTTGGCACAATTTTCCTCCATATTTATTGGAGAACATAGCTCTTTGAATTATTTTCTCTCCAAGTCGCCGTTTCTTTTCACAAATAAAATTATCTTAATCTTCTAGTGTATGATATGGTATTTTTAATAAAAATCTCACTGTACGTCATCAATGTCATTAAGTTATTAATTCGAAAATTTCACGGATATTCACGAGCATCCATGAACGAAGTCACATTACTAAAAAACAAAAAAATATAAGCTAATACACGTGTTATTCTTGATGGAAATATTATATGCATAGTACTAAAAAAACCATAATCATACATTAAATAATTTTGACATGCTGTACGTCCTTCAAACTCGTAATTATAGAGAAGGATTTAATGGCAATTTGTATCCTTGTTTGCCAATTCACCAAAGTTAATTCACAAAATTTCACTGATTTAGGTTATGTCCAGAATTGGTTTGTAACTGTGTTTTCTATATACCTATAATTTTATAATTAGGTCTCTATTTTTGAGCTTTGTTGCAATAATTATGAAATAATAATAATAATAATGGAAGAAAAATGAATTAAATAATTTTTATATTTTAATAAACAAAAAATTAATTCTAAAATATACATATATTTCTGTTCTGCATATTTTTTTGTTATCTGATATATTTTGTTTGCTGCTGTGGTCGTTTGGTTGCTATTATGAACATTTTAAAATTAATTAATTAATAAGCTCTAATAAATAAAAAATTTCGCGTGTCCTTTGTCACTAAAATATATTTCATCAGCAAAAAACAAAGCTGTTGGAAAAACTGACATAGTGCTAAATATATATTAATAGCGTTTTCGATCTATGCATTGGTGCACACCAGAATTGTCCCACACCAGAATTAGATGAAAAGGAGAGAGCTATTTACTCTCAGGATACGTCAATTTTTAGTACTCGATTCAACCACTTAACAGTCGGATATTTTTGAGAAAAATGGTAAAATATTTGTCACTTTCCTTCTTTTTTCATTTAACTACATTTTTTAATCATATTAATTAATTAAAATGAATTCACTCAATAAGTAGTTTTAGTGTGAAATATTTTGAAACATTCAATACACAATCCTACATCAGAATCCGAAATAAATACTCTAATAACAACTATTGAGTTGGTGTGTAAGTGCTCTTGTCTAGCGACAGGTCCTATTTAATAGTGTAACGAAACGCCACTGGTTTTCTTCGAGTTCGAGAAAATCTAGATACAAGTGAGAAATATACGGAGAACAGCGATGCGAATGTTCTGGCAATTTCTAGGCTCAAAAGGGTATATATAGTTAGTTGCCTATCCGGCGCGAAGACAGAGAGTACAGTACATAGTGCAGTATACGAAGAGGCATACGGCGAATAGGGACCGAGAAAGATGACGTTTATGCCATCTGCCATGAGAAAACACAAACAATGTGATGTAAGCACTATTAGTAGTATTAGTAGTTTTGTATAATCAGCGTTTTTAAATGTTCATTATTTAAAACTGATATTAAATGTTTGTGATGTTGTCATCAAAAGTATCTTTCTGTATTCATGGCTGTTCAAATATGCTGTATAAAAATACTACGCAGTTGAAATTTTATAGTTTCTCCGAAAATTCATTGAACGTCAAACGTCAAAAATGAATAAATACAGGAAAAATATGTAATTAAAATGTACTAATTAAAACATTTTGTTAACTATTATTTTGTATATAATCAGTATGATACTACAATTGGCAGCTATTAGAAAAGTTCTAATTTCTTTTACATAAATAAAAGATTATTATCGAGAGAATCGAATGTTGTTTTCTGTACGATTTCATTGATTATATAAAATAAAAAACTAGTTATGTGTTTGCTGACTTCAATATTATATAATAAGTTCAAATAATTAAATACTATTAAGGGGAAGAAAGTAAACATTTTAAAAAACGAATCACTTCAAGTTTTTTAATTACCTTTCAGAAAACATCCGGAGGATTGGGAACCAAATAAAAATACTAAAATTTGCAGTGCTCATTTTGTCAATAATCAAAAATCAGATAAACCCCTACACCCATCTTACATACCAACAATTTTTCCTGGCAAAGAAAATAAAAGGATCTATTCATTTTTTGCATTTTGTAGGTTGTTTATTATACTGTTTACATCACAATGTTTTTCTTATTTAACACCAGGGCGCTCTACTTTCGGCATAAGTGCTGCCTCTATAGTTCCGTCTCGATCCCTATAGAAAGCGAGGCACGAGAAACAAGAGGGAAAATCCGTAACAATTGTTTTACCACAGAATAAAGAGACAGAAAAGAAAATATGGATATAAGAAATTGGTTACAAAAAGGTAAGTTAAATAATTTCAGTAGAAAATTAAATTTTCAATTCCATTCCATTAGAAATGTTCCAAAAATTTCAAAAATTGGTTGCTCGACCTGCACCAAATAACACAAAACTACCATGTAATGATATCTTATAATGTAGATATGTTATATCCGATGTTAATTTTTGTTCAAAACTATTTTTTTTAATTGTCAGCCGTTTCTGTATCGCAACGTTTGGATTAAAATTCAATTGCAGCCCTTTACAAAATTTCCAATTTCTGTTTACTCTTTGCTTGTATTTTTGTGAAACAATTTTTATTAGCTTTGGCAAAATATTTTGTGCATTATTCTTATAATTTTATATATTTTTCATTATTATGATGCCATTTTTTTGCCTTTTACTCTAATTATAACAAAAATTACAATAATGCACCGATTTTGACAACTGATATCTCAAGTGGGCCTAAATATAAAAACTTGAAATTTTCACATATTGAAGATCAATCAGCACTTTATACGTGCTATCAATTTCATTTTGTGTTTCTAATCTAGAGAAAAGTATTAACATCAGATATAGTATATCTACGCCACATTTTAAGCCACCATTACATGGTAGTTTTGTTTCATACTAGGGACTAAGATTAACAATGATATTAGGTTATTATTTTTAGGTAAAAAATCTCTAAAACGGAAAAAGTTCATGATGACAGTAGTTGAAGTGGAAGCAATGATTGTGATAAAGATGAAAATAAAATGGTCGGAACATCAAAATCGGAATCTATTTTTGAAGGAGGCTCAAGTAGTTCTTCAAATCTACATGAAGCTGTTTCTGGAACTGGGACCTCTAAACATACTGAAGAACGCGATGGCTAGCATGAAAATGACATTGGTCTTTATGTTAGTTGTGCCAATAACTTGCCTTCTGAAAAAAGAAGAAATTCTTGACAAACATTTGGGTTCCATCATCCAATTACGATGTCATTCACTTGAAAAGAAAATTTAACCATCGCTGGTTAGATCAATATACTCCATGGCTGGTGTACTAAAGTCGTTTGAAAGGCTCTCTATGTTTGTATTGTGTTGTATTTCCGCCAAGAATTGCTACAGTTAAAGGAGTTTTGGGGTCATCCATGGTGAGACCTTACATGAAGTTTAAGGATGTACATGAAGATTGTAGAAAGCACGTTGGCCATTACCACAAATCTTCAACAGCTGCTGCAAAAGCATTTCTCGAAAATGTTTTTGTTAATGTCCAGTTGCAAATAGGGCACCACAAGACGATTGAAGAAAATAATCAAATATTGTCAGCAATTATTTCATGCATAATAATTCGTGGAATTCATGATTTGCCGCTTAGAGGAAAAGAAGGAAATTAGGGAGTTTTCTTTGACCTTATAAATTTGAGGATTGACTCTGGTAAAGAGCCGCTTGGATAAATGTCAAAAAAACGCAGTCTATACCTCACCAACAATTCAAAATGAGATCATACAATTATGCGGTTAAGTTAATAATGAAAAAATAATCGAAGACTGTAAGCGGGCAAAAGCTTATGCTGTAATGGCTGATAAAACAGCAGATATCGCTGGAAAAGAGCAGCTTTCTATTGGATTAAGGTTCAATGATGAAAGCCAAAAAATTATCAGGGAGGAATTTGTAGGCTACATTGAGTTAAAATGTCAAGATGCTTCTAGAATTGCTAGCGCAATTCAAAGTTTTTTAGTAGATAATTATTGTTCCGTCGATAATTGTGTGGGATTCGGATTTGACGGGCATTACATGATGGCCGGCAAAGAAGGTGGTGTACAGGCCATTCTTAAAACTAAAGTACGCTAAATCTTTATTTTTCCGTTGCTCCAGCCAAAGACTAAATCTTGTGGTCAATTATACTAGCAATCTGACAAAAATAAGAAACACAATTGCAACGGTTAAAGACACAATAACCTTCTTTCGTGAATCGCCAGCCTGTAGGAAATCGGTTTCAAATCTTTCAAGGCTCTATGAGACCAGATTGTCGGAAAAACATAAGAGCATACAAATTTTCAGAAAGCTTCACTGACATTGTTAAAGCAATAGAACATCTATTTGTCAAAGGAAACTATGCAACAAGAAAATCTGCCTACCAATTGCACTGTGGAGTTACTAAACCAATATTCATCTTAGGCTTAAACATAATTGCAAGATACTCTGCAATTTTGGAACCCGTTGTAAACGTTTTACAAGGTAAAAGTATGGATTTGGTTATGGTGAAGAAACACGTTGATGATATTCTAGATGTAATCAAAGAAGATCGACAAGATGTCGAAAACGTTTCTCATGATTTATTTAAAAAATCACTTGATATCGCAGAGAAAGTAGGGGTTGAGTTGTTAGTACCACGAGTCACTCAAAAGCAAGAACACATAAGTAATCTACCATCTAAGTCTGTAGTTGAATACTGGAAGCGGTCAATAATCATCCCCTATCTTGATTCATTAGCATCGTCTTTGGATGCTAGATTCTCCAACGAAAATATACCTGCTTTTGCTTTAACTCATCTTCATCCTTCAAGCATGCCCAAAATGGCTTCAAAAGATTTCAAAAATAAAGAAGAATCATTCATGGAATTTTATAAGTTGGGTGATGTCTCTGCAGAATTAGATTTGTAGTACAATATGTGGAAAAAAATTAGCAAAAGATAAATTAAAGGACTTTGAAGTGGCTGCACTTTTGGAGGAAGCTAATGTTTTTTCCCTGCAACAAGGCAAGCACTGTTTAAGTGTTCTCCCATCCACTACTGCTACCGTGGAAAGATCGTTCAGTACCCTACGAAGGGTAAAATCCTGGCTCAGGAGTACAATGGGTGATGACAGACTCACTGGGTTGTGTTTGATGAGTGTGCATCGAAAATTTTTGAAGGAAAATCAGGACTGCATAGTGAAGAAAGTTTTGGATAAATTTAGTTTAAACCTAAGAAAAACTGTATTAGTTCAATTTAAGTATAATTAAAATCTCAAAGTTAGTTTTGTTTTCATTTGCCTTTTCTTTTTATCCTAAAATTTCACATTTTGGACGATCATGGACCATGGCTCCACACCTCCCCCCCCCCCGTTATAAATCCTAGGTACGCCCTTGCAATTGCACATTGATAAATAATACACTTACCAAACCATAACTGAGATGTCCTTTAAAACTGGTAGGATGGAGAATCTTGATGTTTGATTGATGAATATATTACTCATATACGAGTATGTTTAAATAACTTTAGAGATGAAAGGAAGCGGGGATATAAGTTGGAGCTTTTCCGGTTATCTGCCTCACCCAGAACCGATACAGAAAGTCAGATTTAATGAAGTAACTACTAAAAATTTTTAATACTTCTATCCTGCATTTAAGTATGCCTTTGTAGCTTCAACTGTTTGAATGATCTCATTGATTCCATGCGGTGGTAGGCATTCTTACTTAAATGTAGTTCTGTTAAATAAGCTTCTTGAAATGAAGATGGTTTGAGATATATTGTGTACTAATTCTGAACGAATTTTAGTGAGGACGGTGTATAATTAATCTGCAATGTATTAGATACCTACCAGTTTTATTTTATATGACTATTTGCTGCAACATGTTTGTTCGGTTGTTTGGTATTCATAAAATAATTCAATATTTTCCATTAGTTATTTACATTTAAAACCAATTATTCCTGGTAAAATAACCAGAAAGAGACATTTCCTAACAATTTCAAAACTTCCTACATTCCTCGCTACTTTGACAATCAGACAACACAGTAAAGACAACATAAATTTGGGTGGCCTTCGATAACACTCCACGTCAAATCCAGTACTATAAGGAACTACAACAACAATTATCTGAACGTACTCAGCAGGAGAGTCAAATCTCATCATAAAGTTTTTCAGTGGAATGCCTAAAACAGTTACTAATTTAAACTGAAAACTGCACCCAATACGATTGCTGAAAATGTAACTGTTTATTACTAGAATATTAGGGGGTTACGAACGAAAACTACAGACTTCTATAATTCTTTGGTTGTTGGTGATGAATTGGACATGTGTGTTTGACCGAAACTAATTTGCAGTGTGACATTTTTGACCAAGAACTATTTCCTCCATTGTATTATAATATTCATCGTTGTGATCGGAATTTAAATGCGAATAATGTTACTCGCGGTGGGGTGTACTATTAGCTACCAAAAGTTGCATAAACATGTTACCTTTAGACTAGACGGTATGCAAATTAACTACAATTAAATATAAATTATACGAATTTGTTTTGTATATACCTCCAGCTAGCAACATACAGACTTATGAGTACATATTTGATTACTTTGAAAGTTTGGAGTACATTTGGGGTGATAGTTTCTTAAAAATAGATGATTTTAATGTGCCTGCGTTTACTAATTTTAATAATTCTGATAACAAAGTAAAATTGGTGTTGGATTTTCTAAATTTCACTGATTCTGATCAACATAAATACTATACTGCCGGCCTAAGAAAAGACGCAGTAAGTGCAAAAAAGTCGAAAATCAATTTTTTATCTACACCTATGTATTCAAACGCGCTGAATTCGAATATGCAAGAAAAAATGCAGTATATACAATGATTTCTGAGATATCGTCGTGAAAATGATCACAGTAAGTGCAGGAATCGTTCCTTTTGTACCTCAAAATATAGTATCTGCATCTGAGTGAGAAAGAAAGCAGTATCTGAAAGTAGACACTGTGTTTTAATCAACAAGCATATTATTTCAACTCACTGAGCTCGGCTCAGTTGTCTCCGTTGATTCCAGAGAGTAGGTTCATTTATACGCGGAAATGTTTGGAAGTATATTAACAAAAATAATGGCGATGGTGCACGATAAAGAATTACAGAAAGTGTTGCAGCAGCAAGCAGAGGCATTACCAGAAGTAGAAATGGCTAATCAGGAAATAGATTGTTGCAGAGAACTGAAAATATTGAAAGTGGGAATGTTCTCATTCCTAATACTAGTGCAGGACGGAGTGAACTGGTAGACATGCCAGTTGTTATTGAAGAACTTGTTCAATTAGATGCCCATTAAAGTATTCTCATTGTGCCAGAACTAGCGATTGAAAGTCACAAAGAAATAAACGGCATACCAATTATATCTCAAGAAGATCTTGAAAACGAGAATAGTACTATTATAGACTTTGTCAGCCTAGCAGAAGGTTGGTAATCTTCTTCACATATTATCAAGGTAATTAATTAACGAAATATTACCATTTCCAGACCCAAACCAGCAGTTATCACAATTGGAAGAAGTATTGCTCGAGGAAGAATCAAGAGAAGAACTGATCAAGATATCACAAGCAGAAATACAAGAAACAACTGTCCAGTCAAATGAAAGAGGTTAGTATAAGTTGCAATATTCAGAGTATTAATTAGTTCATACTTTAACAATGTTTCACAGTATACAAAGAAAGGAACAGTGAGAAAAAGAAAAATCAAACGGCCAAAGATTGAAAAATTACTGGAAAAACGATTGAAATTGCAAGAAAATCATAGAGTTTTAGAAGGATGTAATGTCGTTAAGTGCAAATTGAAATGTGGTGACAAATTTGATGATGAGCAAAGGTATAAAATCAATAGCGAGTACTGGAAGTTAAACTGGGAACAACAGAAATATTTCATTCTTCATCAGTGTTCGAGAAATACTGTTAAACGCAGAACGCTTAAAACAGAATCATCTCAACGAAATGTAACTATACAATATCATCTCCATAGTGAAGAAGGTACAAAGCGGCACCCTAAGAACGACGGCATTGTTTTCCGTGCTTTATCAACAGTTGCGAGGTCTTCAAGCACCCCTGCACCCGATCGGCGTGGGCATCATCCCAATAAAGCTAAAATTGACAGAGATCAAATACATTTGCACATTGAGTCCTTCCATCCGGAAACCTCTCATTATAGGAGGGAACACGCTCCCAACGTTAGATACCTACCGGATGACGTCACAATTAACTGCATGTTCAGCGATTTTTGTCGTAAGTACCCGAATACAAAAATTTTATATGAACTATACCGAAATTAGTGGGCGAAATAAATATTCAATTCACAAAACTTGGTCACGAACAGTGTGAACATTGTGAGACGTTTCGTTTACACAATTCAGAACATACCAAGAACAATTTAGACACAAAATGTGAAATATGTAGTAAATGGTTCGCACATAATTCCAAAGTTGTAAAAAGTAGGAAACGTTACAAAAAAACATGCAGATACGATATTTGATGAAAACACCCTGTGCATATCAGCTGACTTACATAAGATAATTATGTTACCTCGTATGGATATGTTCAAGGCAGTTATTTTTATCAGGCGCCTCACATCTTACAACGAAAGTTTCGTACCGGTGGGAAGAGTGGAGAAATCTCGACGACCATTAGCAGTTTTGTGGCACGAAGCAATACCTTCTCGAGAAAAGGAGGATATTATAAGCACCTTTTACCAATTATTCTTCTTGCATAATAGGAATACCAAGAATATAATCATTTGGCTAGATAATTGTTCCGCTCAGAACAAAAACTGGTGTATGCTCAGTTTTTTTGTGCATATTGTGAATTCTAGCATGGTGTCACTTGAAAAGTTTGAAGTTAATTATTTCAAACCAGGACACACTGTCATGAGTGCCGACCGAATTGAGTTTAAAAAAGAAAAATAAAACATATGATTTCCTGGACTTTGTAGATTCAGTTCCAAAATCAAATTCAGGAAAAATTGATGTAAAATCCATGCAGATCAACGATTTTTTTCCGATGAAAAGACCATCATTCGGTGGCGAAGACTAATAATACAAAACTCAATAATCCTAAGCCATATTTGAGTGATATTGTACTGATCCACGCAGAGCGAGAAAAGTTCACATTGAAGTACAAAACAGATTTCAGTTTCGAAACAGAACTTAAGCTGAGTTTAATCAAAAACGCTTCAATGAAAACGATTGGTACTGAACCCACTGCTCTGAGTGTGGAAGACGGCAAACCAGAAAGGAGGCTTTATTGAAAGTAGTGGGACCATTGATGGACAAAACTCGTTTACAATTCTGGAAAAACCTCCCAGTCAAAAAAGAAAATTAATTATACTTAAAATACTCATTTATTTGTTCTTACAGTTGATATTTCGTATCTATTATTATTTTATATGTTACCTATTGATAATTCGTTTCGTTTGATTCTATTTACCAATGCGGCATTGCAGTTGTGATCTCAGTTTGTGAATAGTAAGAAAAGTTGAATAAAAAATTATTAAAAACACATACTGTTTCATGATTATCAAGATATGAATTTTGTTCATAAATTAAAATACAGTAAGTAGTTATTTACTACGTTTTATTTTATAGAAACAGCTCAACCTCTGTACATAATCACAGTAATTGATATATTTCTTGAAATATTCTTCGAATTGTTTCAAAATTCATAAAACATGAAACTGGAACAATAATACTCAGTTGAACTGAATTTCATGAATATATCTTGAATTGAACGACCTCAAATGGTCTTTTAATTTGTGTATGTGTTTAACTGCCATTTTACTTTTTTGTACTTACTGCGTTTTTCCTTGGCACGGCAGTATACTGAACATAAATAATCGATTACTTGAATTAGGTAATCCAATTTGGATAAGTGTCATGTTGTTGAGTGTGACGTGCCTCTTGGTGGGGTAGATTTGCACCATCCGCATTTGCTGATTAACTTGGAATTTCCCATCAGCGGTCAAAGTCAGTTTGCTAATACTAGGATTGTTAAAGAAAATAATTTTAATTTTAGATAAGTCAACTTTCCTTTACTATATGATCTAATTAGTCGAATCGATTGGTCAAATTTATATAATTGTAAAGATGTTGATATTTCATGTGACATATTGTATGAAAAATTGTATAAATGAAATTAACTGTCTCGACCCTTACTTCGTGGAATATGCTCATATTAGTGTATAAATGTTCTGACGAAGCGGTACCATTGAGAGGAGTCGTAATCGTACATATCACCCCTGGTTCAGTAGTGACTTGGAAAAATTGTTCGCGAAAAAGAAAATGCCTATAGTAGATATAAAAGACATTCAAGTCTGTTCTATTATAATAGCTTTAAAGAATTAAGAACTGCTCTCAAAGTAGAGAGTGTAATTGCATACATCAATTTCATGGCAAAAGCTGAGAATAATATTGTACAGGATTCATCTTATTTTTGGGCTTATATACATAGTAAAACAGGGCAGTCTCGAATTCCAGGTGTGATGAAAGATAATAATGGCGTGTATGAATCTCCGCAAGACATAGGGGATGCCTTTGCTCAGTTCTTTGGTAGTGTTTATGAAGATTCCATTAACCGTTTGAAAAAAGTGAATTGGATATATTTGTTGTTGGTTTAAGCTTATGTTCAATTACCGAAAATGATATCATCACAGCAACCAAAAAGCTAAAAGATAAACTAACTGCTGGCGTTGACCTCATTCCAAGCTTCGTTGTTGGGAATTGTATTGGAATATTATCTGAACCGTTATTGTTTGTATTTAAGCTTGTTCTGCGAACTTCTAATGTTTCGACAAAATGGGAAACGGCAAGAGTAGGTCCTATTCATAAAAAAAGGTGACAAGTCTAAAATTATCGTGACGTTTCAGTTCTTTGCATTTTATCAAAAATCTTAGAAATAATAATTAGGAATTTTATGAATAAAAACGTTAGATCCTCTATCTCCGCAAACCAGCATGGGTTTATGGAAAATAGATCTTGCAATACCAATTTAGCATGTCTCAATCAATTCATTTGCAGTGATTTGGATAATCGTGGGCAGGCGGTCATTTACTAGAAAATTTAATGTAATTAAATTTGATTAAACACTAGATGGGATGATATTAAAACGCTGTTTAGAGGTGAGAGATTCCGGTATCTGGTATGATTCTAAATTTACTTATAATATAAATACTGAGAAAATTAATGCGGAGGCTTTAAGAATGTTAGGTTATATCCCTTTCACTGGCACTAGTAGTAAAAAATTCAGGAAAATTATTTTAATAG
Organism: Galeruca laticollis; assembly: GCA_963921935.1. Taxonomy (NCBI): domain Eukaryota; kingdom Metazoa; phylum Arthropoda; class Insecta; order Coleoptera; family Chrysomelidae; genus Galeruca; species Galeruca laticollis. The sequence goes on from OY998182.1 coordinate 72,913,006, forward strand.
ATTCTCCAATTTTATTTAGGATCAATTATCATAATTTAAATGAAAAAATAACAATTATCCCCTCCCTTCAGTTTTTGAGACATGTACCTCCAGAGGGACAAATCCAGTTTACGCATACCAAGTAAAATATTGTTTCGCATTGTAACAATGATTTTATTATTCAAAACATTAGTACATACAGTAATTATTTATTATGAATTTTTTTGAAATAGTTTCCATCTCTCAGGAAACATATATGCACCTGGCACTTGGTGCAGTAAACATGTGTTCTCTCTTTACACCCTTCAAATTTACAACATGAGTTGTTCTTATCACTATCATATTCTGGAATATGATGATATCTATCATATCTAGAATCCTTTACTGGTCTAGACTCTTTCTTGTTTCTTGTGGATGTACTGGGGAGATCGTCAACGGACGGTTCCGTAGAAAGCCTGCCCCTTTTTGGAGGTTTTTTCGTAAGTATGAGGTGTTCAGCCACACACTGTCGGAAGCCTAGTAAATCAAGAATTTGTTGTTTTGGAACACCCAAATTCATGGCTTTATTCTTGTATTCTAACCATGAATTTGCTAAAGCCAGATCTACGGCATGGAAAATAAGCCTTATTGTCCATTTTCTGGACCGAACGTAGGAGCGGTAGATACTCAGCAAAAAATCATGTTTATCTACCCCTCCCATACTGCTGTTGTACCTCCGCACTGCTTCTGGCCTAGGCACTTCAATGTATTCCTTTTTTGTTTTATCTCATCTTCTACAGATGTCTTGCTCTCCAATTACAACAAAATTTGACGCTAGGACGACCGATTTATTGTCGTACCATTTTGTGATTATTATGCCATCCTTACTGATACACTCAGCTGAAGTTCCTCTCCCTTCCTTCTTCATATCCTTATCACCTGGTAGATTTGGACGATGGAAACGATTCGATCTAATTGTGCCCACTGCAAATATTGACTTTGAACAAAGGTATTGAAATAAGTTATAAGAACTGAAATAGTTATCAAAAAATAAGCCGTAATTGGGTTCAGTAATTCGATCAGAAAGCTGCATAACTATAGCAGCTGACGCGCAAAGTGCATATAAAGTGGTTTCATTTCTGTAGTTGATCCCTGGTAGATCAAGAAATCATACACTATACCACTCTCTCCAGCTAACACGTACAACTTCACGACCCATTTTTTTGGTTTATTTTTGATGTATTGCTTGATATGGTTACAGAATATTTTATGAAGTCGGACAACCTGAAAAAAAGAAAAAGGAGATGTAAGAACCAAGCCAACTTCTATCAACTGACAAACTTAAATAGGTGTCACTTAATTATTAAACCATGGAGATTAAAGAGGAGGAGAACGATCGCTACGTGCTGAAACATAAGCCCGCCCGTCCCGTAAATTTGTAGAATTTATCATTAATTTCTCAACCACTAGCCGCACTGGTGTTAGTCATTGTATCTGCGAAGTTAGGTGTTCATCAGTAAATTAAACGTTGATAGATCATTTTGAGTTAGAGCACAACAGCCCGCTTTTTATTGAAACAATTTAGCGATCGCAGCGCCACATGTATTTTCTCCATATATCTACAACGATCGTTTTTAATGTGGTATACATTTTCCCATATTCAAAAACCTGTCATGTATATATCAAGTATTTGTGTCAGATTTGTTCTAGATGGAATGTGGAATGAAATTGTAAGTAACGATTTCAAAGAGAATGAGCTAACACGATTTCTATAACCGGGCAACTTCCGGGATGTTCATAAATTACTACTTAAATTCTGGGTTCGAGAGACTGATACAAAAATCCCAATCATCCCCTAACTTCAAGCAGTTGATGAGGTTAATGGTTGCTCACGTACAATGAAGACATTGTGTTCAATAATGAGAATTCTTGATTTGTATATATTACTATATTTTTAGAAATGTGTGAAGTATTGTAAACCTGTGGGGGATCTATTTGCTAATATAACATTCTCTTTGTATCCGTACGGTATTGGTTCTATATTGGAAGCGAAATTTATTTTATGTCCGTAGCATTGTTGACTATTTAGAAAAATATCACGTTTTATAGTATTATTTTTATTGATGATAGCGCCATAAAATTGAATTGTTCAGGCCAAACGAAATATCTCATTGTAAAGTCTATGAGACTTATTATCATATTATATTTAAATTTCTATGGTGTCGGAAGGCTGGTAATAAAACATTTCTAACATTTGAATAACCTTTAAGAGTTAAAAGGTTTCAATAGGACGGTCTCACCTTTGAACATCTTTCAATAACAATTGAGAAATCTAATGGATGTGTCCATTGTTGATTCTTGTCAATGGTTACGGCCGAGTCAATACGCACCAATCGGTAAGGTTTATTTACTTTAGCCCCACCAACATTCGTGTAAGTACAATTCCTTCAAGTTATTCTATCTAACACGTCTTACAACGGAGAGAACTCAGTCGTCACTAAGTAATCAGTCAGTAATCACTCAATTACGAAGCAGTCACACTTAGTTAAGCAGTTATCACATAGTAACGCAGTCAGTAAGTAAGTCATCAGTTACACTATTAACGAGTTAGTTGGTTGAATAGTGAACGGGTTGCTTAGTTGTGCAACAAAGTGTCGAAACTCAAGTTCTGAGTATGATTCAAGTGGAAACACATCGTTTCTAAGGTCAGACATATAGTTTCTTAGTTGTTATTCGAGAGAAGTGCGTACTCATCGTTTCTATGTTAAGTTCAGTTACTAAGTCAAACACATCGTTTCTTAGTTAGTATTCAAGTCGATCACGTGTAACCCAAGTCGAAACTCATCGTTTCACAGCTATTAAGACAAACACATCGTTTCTTAGTTAGTATTCAAGCCAAGCACGTAATCCAAATCGAAACTCATCGTTTCACCACTATTATGTCAAACGCATCGTTTCTTAATTATTATAGAGGTCAAGTAATTGTAATTCAAGTTTAAACTCATTATTTTTAAGTTACTAAGTCAAACATATCGTTTCTTAGTTAGTATTCGAGACCAGTGTGTACTCAGTCAAACAAATAGTTTTTTATTCAGTATGCAGGTAACACCAAATAGAGATATACAGTCGTTTCTGTTCGGCACATCATCAAGCCGAAGCATAACGTTTTTCCGAATCATTAGGTTCTTGTTTAGCTTCCGATCTAAAAACCATCGACGACTTTATCAAGAGTGACTGCTCGTCACTCGCGCCATGTCACGTCTCGACTACGCCCTCTTTTATATATTTTTGCGCTAGACGACAGACCTCTTATACCGAAAATTTCTTTTTTTTCCTCTTCCCGCAATTCTATATTTTTTAATTAATTGAAAAGTATATTATCTACGGGCAAATCATGCATGCATTTGCCATATAATTCATATATGATCTTTCAGTTGAAGCATCAATGATAATGTTCCATGTATTTATTAAAAAGATATTCAATTCTAAAAAATAAAAGTTGTAACTTTTGTAAAAATGTTTCTGAAGTTGAACGTTGGTTATGTGTGGTTTCGATATTTCGGGAAGAGAATCAATGTCGCCTTCGGTGATTCATTTCTTGCAGGTGTAGTGGTCGATGATTGAGTTTCATCCGCACTGATGCCCTGAATCTCGAATTGGGGCATTATTATTGACGTCGTTCCCAACGTCATGCATACGCAAGCCTGTGAATGCTCTATTTGCGATTAGTTCCTAAAATGATGTTCTCGAGCACCGTTCGTAAAATCATCGAATTGTATCGTCCTCACAACAGCGTCAGTTGACGTTACAATACAAATGTCATTTGGTTATGTCAAATGTAAGGGTGCATTCAGATGTTACGTCGGGTGCGTTTTATGCGATCAGATGCTTAGATCTGGTAAATAGTCGGATCATTCAGATGCTAGCGGTAAATTTTACCAATCGTCCAACCATTTAACCCAGTCGACACATCGGTATAAATTGACCCGCATGCGCTTTACATTTTATAATGCATGATGAAGTTTGGGTTATTTTTACAAAATTACGAGACTTTTTACATTTTTTTCTACACCCACATGTATATTATCCATTTTCATCTGCACAATTTACAGAATGGAAATGTGGGCCATTTCGGTTAACTGAGCGCATATGATTTCATTTACATCCTAGAATGTATATGAAATTAACCAATCAGCATTTGCATTTAGTACCCGTCAACTCTTCTTTTTTTCAATTTCAATGTAACGTCAAGATCACTTGTCAAAATATTTCTTTAGTTATCAAGAAAAATATTTTAGTAACATGAGTGATTCGAGTAATGAATAAAAAATCAATAAATATTTCTCCATCAGATATTCGTTTAGCCGCAAAGTAGACGTAGAACACATCATTACCCCAAAAATCAAAAAGTAAATATGAATTTTGTTACAAAAAGTTCATAGATTGAACTCTGTTAGACGGAGTTAAAAATATTATCAGAACATGTTATCACTGCTTATATGAATGAAATATCGAATAAAAACAAGCTCTCAACCCTTTGGACAACATATTCTATGTATAAAACAATGATAAATATTAAAAGTAACATTGACATTTCAAGTTACCTTAAATTGCGTTGATTTCATATAAGTTTGTGATGGATCAGTTTGTTAACGTACGTCTCTAATTGTATTCAGAAGAGAATATAGCTGGTTCAATCCCCGCTTCATGCGGTCATTTTTATTGCTGATATTTGTATTATAAATAGTAATTTTCATAAAATTTTACTTAGTGTTTATTTTTGGAATTTATGGAGGACGTCTTCGTCCAAAATTGAAAATTTTTAAGATAAGTCATGTAAGGATTAATAAAATGAATTTCAAATTAATTTAATTGATAAACAAACCCAGCTCCTTTGTAATTTCTTGTATGTTTTACGAGGTCTTCAAAAAATATATTCTACTTAGACCACCAGATATAGAACAATTGTTTCTTAACTACCAAAAAGGTAAATGTTCGAAGGAAGTAGTCGGAGTTAACAAAATTGGTAATCAGATAAAAATAATTGCTGAAGTTTTAAAATTACTAGATGCGAAATTATATACGGGACATTGTTCACGCCTTCAATAGTAAAAAATTCCATGAAAAATATTGATCATATATTTGAACAAATCTTCTTGTTCGGGATTTAAACCAAAATTGTTCATCAAATACGTTATAGTATATTGTACAATGAGCACGAAATGATATACATTTCCCACAAATAGGTATATGAAATTTTGTAGTACGAGCTTAACGAGTAATACAAAATTTCATATACCTACGAGTTGGAAATGGGTCATTTCATGTCAATTGTACACTATACTCTTTCTACGACCATCATAAATCATAAACAAAACTGTAATATTTTACATAACAATTTTCATTATAAACTTTCCTGCCGTCATTGTTGCATGGTTTAGGGAATTTTTTTTCTGATATTATTAAGTCGGGCTCTTAGCCCTTTGAATGACCCATATTTTTTTTCTTTTTGTACATGTATCTACCTACGTCCTGAAACAAATAACGTTTAAAATTTGAAAATTTTGACAACTCGGAAATAAAAATACTTTATGCAGAAAAAATCGTTATAATTCACCTGCGGAAAAAGTTATCAATTATCGTGTCTCTTTAAAGGAGTTATATCACCTCCTACATCTACCAGGATAGTGACCGATGTCCTTCTGAAGCAATGGCTAGTTTACATATCTGGATCAGCATGTCAACGTCAAATCATCCTCACTATCGCAACCCATTTTCGATTATAAATTTTTTTACAAACGAATTTTGTAAACACCGATGTGAAATGTCAAATTATTAGATAGACATTAACAAACATGACTCGATCATATAGTATAATATATATGACCAAAAAATTCGTTAATATAATGACAGTCTAGTAGTGCTTGATAGTCGTGGGAAATGAAATAGGTATTTCGATACAGTTAGCCCATGGGAAATGAAAATCTGTATTACAATGTGGTAGGTTCCTTAATCGAAGACGCACATGAAATGTACATTTTTCTTTATGGTCGTAGAAAAAATATTTTATATTTTTATGATAAATTTGAGTATGCTAGAAGGAACAAAAATTGTACGATTCATTTTATGATGTTTTTTTTGTGACTCTAGTTCTAATATCTATAGTAAGAAGTAATACATTTATTTAAAACCGATTCCTACTTTTCACTAGGGCAAAGGGAAAATAAAAAAATGGAACTATTTCAAATACAATGTTGCTATTAAATTTTCTTACCGAATCTCCCGCGAGCTCGAATTATTTTCCATACATTTTATATATATATATATATATATATATATATATATATATATATATATATATATATATATATATATTACCAAAAAAAGACTGGCCACACTTTATCTAGTTGACTTAAACAATAGTCGAAAAATTGAAGAAAATATTTTGAATATAGTGTAGAAAAAACGAATCACTAAATGAACAATAGAACGAATTAAAAGACTACATAAATAATTGAAATACTACCAAAACTGCCATCTACGGATGTTAGTAAAACTTTGCGCCATTTACACGTCTCAAGTTACTCTAGAAAGAATAAAATTTCCATTTAATAAACAATTAAATTACCTAATCAAATTTAAATCACAAAAATTCTTGAAATCACGTAAAATACCATGTCGTATATTAAATGTATCCATCTTTTCCTATTTTCAATTGATACTTACAAATAAACATTCTTCCAAATAATTCTGAATTTATTGACTGAAATTTATTCAGATAAAATTTTTATATTTACATAGTTACTTTCCAACTAATTTTAAGCTGATCTATAAAATGATTTGGCAATAAAAAAAATTTATAAGACTTGGCCCAGTTTTTGCTGCCTTATACCAAAAATTGGGCCAAATGATTTTTTAGATCAGCTTAAAATTAGTTGGAAAATAACATGTATATACAAAAATTTTATCTGAATAAGTTTTAGTCAATAAATTGAGAATTATTTGGAAGAATGTTTCTTTGTAAGTATCAATTGAAAATAGAAAAAGGTGGATGCATTTAATATACGACATGGTATTTTACGTGATTTCAAAAAATTTTGTGATTTAAATTTGATTAGGTAATTTAATTGTTTATTAAATGGAAATTTTATTCTTTCTTGAGACGTGTAAATGGGGCAAAGTCTTACTAACATCCGTAGATGGCAGTTGTGGTAGTATTAATATATACATAAAAAACAACAAAAAGAGAAATTATCACTCAACCCTTACACAGCGAGTCATTCGGTAATTGCTCGATGAATAAATAGTCTCCCAGGAGCAAACAATTATACAAATTAAAATTTTATAGATATACAAACGATAAATGTCGCTGAGTTTGCGAACAAAGCAAAAAAATTAGTTTAATAATGAAATTATTTTCAGCTTATTTATAAAAAAATAGGTATGATGATACTACGTTATTGAATTACTTGAAAACAAAAAACACAAATGCGTTGTGGAAGTTACTTAAAAATAATGGAATGGAAAATAATTTTATCTAGGATAAGCGTGCACGCCAAATTTCTTAATGATTACTATATGAAACCGCATAGAACATACATGTTCTCTTAAACAATGCCAATAATACTAGTCAAAAAATTAATTAGCATAATAGAATAGTTCTGATACTGTAGTGTTTTTCGGCTAAAAGAATGGCTATCACAATTCGTGAGGAAAAAGTGTTATTCAACCCAGGAAGAAGATCTCAATAATAATATTTGAATCTACCTGAATCCGTTAGTGGCAGACCAATCACAAGTCAGGTAATCGGCTTCGATGATGGCACTTTAAACATCGGAGGGCGTGGTTGGTTAATTCGGTGGATTTCATTTCTTGAGCAAATACTCGCAATAAGTAATTTACTCCGACCGCGTGATGGAGACAAATCACAAACACTCGGTATTCTTTGGTGACTTTAATAATAAGCACGGTAGTAAAAACGATACCCAAATACTTCGGTAATTTTAATTCGCCGATATTACGATAATAACCCATGAAATATCGGTACTTCGATACGGTAAGATACGATAACTAACGTTGACACCCTAAGAAGTTTTCCACGGATGTATTCGAGAAAGCTACTTCGTTAAAAAACATATAAAACTAATGGTCCCATAGAAAACGAATTAAGCCCATAAATTCACCAAATACGATGTTTACCTAAAATCTCGTAAAAAGCACTCTTTCATCAGAGTCGAGACCAAAGCTATTGTATATTTGTTACAAATAGCTCAAAAAAATATATAAATTGCAAGAACAAATGAACTGTAATTATTTATTGCCTTAAACTTTGCCCACTAACCTGTAATAGGGTGCGATTCTTCTTACTAACCAGTACTAGGAACACATGCGGTCTATGCCAACTCGTAGTTGTATCGGAACTAACTTACTTTCCACGAATAATTGACTCCGGCGATATACAGTGGTGCGTAAAAACAACAAGCAATAGGCAATAACAAGAAGAGTTAAAATAAAATAAATAAATTGTTGACAGATTCGTAACATTCTCTCCCCTAAAATGCATAGTCATGCATTTGAAAAATTAATAAACATAAACACAAAGTAATAATTCTCAAGTATTTAATAAAAATGAAACATAAAAATGTATGTTGCGAAATAATAATTTACACCTAAAATAACAGCGATAATTTTCAGGACAAGACAGCACAAATTTACCCCGAATACATTAAAAACAAGATAATAAATCCTATGAAATTGACGCTCAATCATCAGCAAGAGGGAGTGGACATAACTTAACCAGAGGTCTTTTTAAGGAACCACGGCTAGTACGGATTACCGCGACGCGGGCAACTTTATCACGTCCATAAACTAATTCCTTTATGCGTCCTAATGTCCAGTGACAAGGAGGAACGTTGTCATCTTTTATTAATACAAGCATACCTTCTTGTGGAGCGACTCCATGTGGGTCTAGCCATTTGGAACGCTGTTGAAGCGAATGCAAGTACTCTCGCTTCCAACGAGCCCAAAAATCTTGCTGCATTCTCTGCAACAATTGCCAACGCGAAAGTCGATTCAGGGGAATTGATTCAAGACTTGGAACAGGTATAGTCTGCAGCGGTTCGAGAGTAAGAAAGTGGCCGTGGGTTAAAGCATTAATATCTTCTATATCGGTACTCAATTGAATGATAGGAAGCGAGTTCAAAATAGACTCAATTAATGCCAACACGGTATAAAATTCTTCATACGTCAAAACTTGTTCCCCAACGACGCGAGTAAGGTGGGTTTTGACAGATTTTATTCCTGCTTCCCAGAGTCCACCGAAATGGGCTCCAGCGGGAGGATTAAAATGGAAACGAATATTTTCAGAGCGTGCGGCTTCTTGTGAATATTTCAATAGTTCCTTATTGGCAGAAACAAAATTTGAGCCGTTGTCGCAATATAAATCGGACACACGACCTCAACGGGCAATAAATCTTTGTAAGGCCGCGAGAAATGATTCTGTTGATAAACTATTTGCCAATTCCAAGTGTAATGCCTTTGTGGTAAAGCAAATAAACAGGCACAAGTAAGCTTTCTGTGAGCGAACACCACGATGTCGAATAGATGTTATGAAAAAAGGACCTCCATAATCAACTCCGACATGGGAACAGGGTTTAAGGGTAGATAATCGAATTTTTGGCAGATTTCCCATAATAGGTTGAAACGGGGCGGGAGACATTCTCCAGCAAACGACACATTTACTCAGGACAGCGTTAATAGCTCGTTTTGGAGATAGTATCCAAAAGTTTTGTGATATTAAAAATTGCGTGGTACGAAAACCAGCGTGTAAATATCTTTTGTGAAAAAAATCAATTACTAATGAAGTGAAGCGACTGCGGCATGGTAATAAGTAAGGATGCTTCTGATCATAAGACAAAGATGAATATTTTAATCTTACACCTACACGGATCGAACCTTTCTCATCCAGGAAAGCATGCAATTTTCGGATTGGTTTCGAAAACCTTTTCCGAGAAAGTTCGTCCTCGAAAGCGTCCTCTTAACAAGAATAGATATAACATTCGAGCGCTCTGAAGAGATTAACATTCCAAAGCGTTTATCACCAGGATGGGAGATGTTGTATGTAAATCTTAAAATATACCGTGAGATCTGTTGGATTTTACTTAATGACGAACATGACTCAAGCAAAGTATCTAAAAAATTGTGACCCGTATGTACCGCAAAAACGGTAATGTGACGCTCTTCCTCGAGCGGAAGTGTATAATTATCAGGCGTAGGTGCTGGATAAGAAGAGTTAAACTCATAAAGAAAGGAAGGGTCCTGAAACCAAGAATTTAATTTAACTAGCGCTGAAGGAAAGGCGCCTCGCGAGGCAATATCAGCTGGATTATCTTTCGTACTAACATAATGCCAGGAATTTGCAGAAAGTTTGTATTGAATATAAGCGATCCGATTAGCGACAAAAGTTTTATATTTATGCGGCGAACTCTGAACCCAGTGTAAAGTTACTTGGGAATCGGACCAAGCGTAAATGTTATTTAATGCAATTTGAGGAAGTGTCCTTATCACATAAGCAATTAATTTTGACAGCAAAACTGCAGCGCATAGTTCCAAACGAGGAATTGTAATTTTTTTAGTAGGGGCAACCCGTGATTTGGCACACAACAAACTGACGTTAATTTTATTATTACTACTAACACTACGAAGATAAATTACAGCAGCGAAGCCCCTTTCACTGGAATCACAGAATCCATGAAATTCATATTGAACGGCATCTGCCGCAAGAACTTTCCGAGGGATGTGTAGGTGTTCAAGTAGAGGTAGATCCTCTCGATACTGCGACCAAACATGAACAATTTCAGAAGGGACATTTTCATCCCAATTTAAACCCAACATCCAAAGTTTTCGAATTAAATATTTGGTAAGAAAGGTGAGAGGCGTTCAAAATCCTAAAGGATCGTATACTCGAGCTAGCTCAGATAGTAACGAACGTTTAGTGCAGACTTCATTTCTTTGGGGTTGAACAGAAAATGTGAATGAGTCGATAATTGGATTCCCCTACAAACCTAGGATTTTCAGAGGTGAAGAAAAATCATCGGAGGAAAAAGAGAGAGAATTTGGATTAATAAAACTAGCTGGAAATGGGTCCAAAAGAGAGGGGTGATTCGAGCACCACTTACGCAGTTCGAACCCTGGCAGTTTTAATAGAGATAATAAATCAACACGAAGAGTTTGAGCTTCTTGAAGGGATGGAGCTCCCAAAATAAAGTCATCGATATATGAAAACCGCTGAAGAACTTTAGCAGCACGAGGAAAGCGATGGCCTTCGTCTTCAGTCAACTGCTGTAGACTACGAAGAGCTAGAAACGGGCTACAGTTTACTCCATACGTTACCGTATTGAGGCGAAGTTCATCATTGACAGAAAATCTCCAAAAGATTCTTTGAAAATCTCGTTGATCCTCGGAAATAAAAATCATTCGATACATTTGTTTTATATCGGCACACATAACGTATTCATGAAGGCGAAAATTAAATAAAATAGACACAACGCTTGTTGTAATTTTGGACCGACATATAAACAATCATTTAATGATTTTTCATTCGATAATTTAGCTGAGGCGTTGAAAACGACACGTGAGCGAGTAGAAACATTTCCAGGTTTTAAGGCGCAATGGTGGGGAATATAATATCTACCTTCACCAGAGAGATCAGGATTAACAAGGGGCATATGACCTAGATCAAGATAATCCTGCATAAAGTCACAATATTGGGAATAAACAGAAGGTTGCTTAAGTAGGCGGCGTTCTAGTGAGAGAAAACGATTTAAGGTGAGTTCCCTAATTCCCAAAAACACGGAGGATTCAATACGAAAAGGCATTGACACTATATAATTGCCTTCAGGAGTCCGAGCGACAGTTTCTTTATAGTCGTTTTCGCAGGAGATATCATCGGGATTTGAACCGCGAACTTCAGGAACCTTTTCAAGTTCCCAAAATTTACGCAAAGAATCGCTAAGAGACTCGGAACTGCAAAAAAATGCGGAGATTTTTGGCGAAGCGAAATTTAATTGTCCCATTTCCACATATCCAAAAATCGTATTTAAAGCGTCAGGTTCACCGGCGTTGTTTAAAATGCGCTCGGGTAATATGATTTTGGTGAAAACATCGGCTCCTAATAAAATATCAATAGATCCAGGATCATAAAAACCTTCATCCGCAAGCGGTAAGTGTCGAATATGAATCCAAGATTGAACATCAATCGGTACAGTAGGTAATTTGTTAGAGATTGAGTCAATTAGTGTTTTTAAATGAAACTCACGGTCTCTAGTTAATTCCACAATATAATAAAAGTTATTGAAAATTCTAAAAAATTGACAATTGTTTCGATAAATCAATATCATCGTCAGAATGACAGAAGTTACATTTCATTTTATGCCTACCTGATGTTTAGTAGTTATTTTTGGCTAGACCAAGAAGTAACCTAACTTGTGATTGGCTTAATATATGTTTATAGAAAAAAGAATATGTGATATTACAAATATTGAAGCTTAGATATTATTAGCCCTATGGTGATATCCTGGATATCGTTTTTCCAATTAAGATCAGTATAACTGTGCAATGATATAGAAAACCAGGAAAACTGTATCTGCTGATCTTTACAATTATCACTTAATAAGACAGTTTATTAGTGGAGAACTCCCTAGATTTAACTGTTCATTGACAACTTCATATTGTGGGTTTCTTAAGTGATAATTGTAAAGATCAGCAGATTTAATTTTCCTGGTTTTCTATATCATTGCACAGTTATACTGATCTTAATTGGAAAAATGATATCCAGGATATCACCATAGGGCTAATAAAATCTAAGCTTCAATATTTGTAATATCACATCTTCTTTTTTCTATAAACATATATTAAGCCAATCACAAGTTAGGTTACTTCTTGGTGTAGCCAAAAATAACTACTAAACATCAGGTAGGCATAAAATGAAATGTAACTTCTGTCATTCTGACGATGATATTGATTTATCGAAACAATTGTCAATTTTTTAGAATTTTTAATAACTTTTATTATATTGTGGAATTAACTAGAGACCGTGAGTTTCATTTAGAAACACTAATATGAGCATATTCCACGAAGTAAGGGTCGAGACAGTTAATTTCATTGAGTCAATTATTATAGCGTCAAGATATAATATAGGCGATAGTTTATTCCGGGGTTTTATAGACAAAGTAACTTTACCACTGCTTACACATGAGCGGGTGGAATTAATTCGGTTTTATTCAAGCCTAGGGTACGAAAGGCTTTGCGAGTAATGGAAGAAGACTGACTTCCCGAGTCAAGTACACATCTGAGAGGTGAAAAAAAACCTTTCACATTTAAAACATCAATAATCGCGGTTGATAATAGCACAGATTGTTGAGGGTTGGTAGTTACCGAATGACATGCGGTGGAATTATTGTTGACCGGACCATTAGATGAACTAGGTTGCGGATTAGGTATGGAGTCATCTGAAATAGGCGGTGAAACATGAGCGGTAGGATTAGCAGTAACAGCAGTGACGCCCGGCGTACTGCCTTTAAAACACAATAAGGTGTGGTGTTTACGTGAAAAGCATTTTTTACATGCAGAAGTAGATCGACATGTATTGAGATTATGAGCCGAGCTCAGACAATTAAAACATAGATGCATATTTTTACACAAATTGTAACGCTCACTAGGCGTTTTACTTGTAAAAGATGCACACGAGTATAAAGAATTATTTGCTTTGCAAAGTGTGCAAGTCATCGAGGGAGATGATTTAGAAGTAAAGAATGAGGAAGTGCGAGATATTTGTGAAGAGGATGGTATAGCGGGACTAGATGTGGCATTCGAAGTCAAAGAGGTGGCAGATTCAACGGTTTTTGAGACAGAATTAAAATCAGGCGTATTAGCATTGCTGAGAGCGATACACTGATGTTCCAAGAAATTATACAATTTTTTATACGAAGGGATTTCGTTTGATTTATGTTCTACCTGCTCAAATAAGGTAATGGTATCCTGGTTTAGGCGTTGCATTAAAAGCATTACTAATATAAAATCCTATTGTTCTACTGGCAAATTCATAGCCTCTAAACAAGCTAAGTTCTCTGTAAATATATCTAACAGTTTTCTAAGCGAACTTCCGTTTGAATCGGTAATTTTTGGCGTATTCATTATTGCATCCCAATGAGCCTTTGCCATGAGGCGTTTGTTTGAGTATCTCTTTACAATTGTATCGTACGCGGTGACATAATTATCATTGATCCTTTTAACATGTCGAATAAGCGAGAGGGCGGCACCGTCTAAAGAAGTTTTGAGATAATTAAACTTTTCAACATTGGTAATAGTCGAATTGTTATGTACTGAAGCATCATACAAATCAATAAAAGCGGAAAATTCTTTATAATCCCCAGAAAATTTGGAAATATTGATTTTGGGTAAGCGAGGGTTGGGGGTATTACACACACCGAGAGGTACAGGCACCTCACCGAACGATTGACGCGTTGTGTTATGATCATTACACAATTCTTCGACAGTGGATTTGATATGATAATATTCATCAAGAAAACCTTTTCTAATGACTTCTTCGTCGTCCACATTTTCCTCCGGTTGACTTAGTAATACACTTATGATGTTGTTATGCTGTCTAATAAATTCTGTTTTATGCTCATCTAGTTCGCGAGCTCTACATTTCAGCAAATTTCGTAAAGACCTATCAACTGTGGCGCGATTAGCAAATTCCCATAATATGTGCACGTCATTGATGCAACTATTGCGGTAATATTTGTATTTAGTGAGTTTATCCATTTTTTTCCAAATAATGCGATTAAAGTGACTGTGTTAATTTTATATCCAAAAAACTGAATTCAAATTAACGGCGGCCTGTTCAGATATTTTATAGCGAATGAAACAAAAAAAACAAAAGCGATCTGATTAACAGTATATCGACATATTTAAACAAAAAAACAACTGCGATCTGATTAACAGGATATCGAATCTAACATTGAAAATTTTGCTTCACTATTAATTTGCTTGCGAAATAATTGATAAATTTCAATTTGTGTATCTGCAATGTGAAATAAACGTGTTTATAGCTAAAAACCCATAATGTTCCACAAAAACCAAGCGATAAGATATGTCCACTTCTTTAGTTTGTTTGGATTACTTTTAAAAGTAAAATTTAATTGAAATATATATGTTAAAAGGATTATTATCATGCGAAATGAAGATATAACAAAGTTTAAAGTAGTTATTAGATAGAAGGACCTTTAAGAGAAAATTAAATTCTAAAACACACTAGTTCATATGGGTCGAAGGATCAAATGTTACGAATAGCTCAAAAAAATATATAAATTGCAAGAACAAATGAACTGTAATTATTTATTGCCTTAAACTTTGCCCACTAACCTGTAATAAGGTGCGATTGTTCTTACTAACCAGTACTGGGAACACATAGGAACACATGCGGTCTATGCCAACTCGTAGTTGTATCGGAACTAACTTACTTACTTTCGTAACAATATTTTTCAGTCGAAAATTAAGGCTGGAGCGTATCGAACCATTGCGATGTCAAGGGATGCTGTATCTCAATTTTTTATGTTCATTTGAATTTCTATGGTTGAAAGATCTTTGAATAATGGATCGGTGTCGGAAGGCCGGTAATAAAACATTTCGAACTTTTAAAAACATTTAAAAATTGAAAGGTTTCAATAGAACGGTCTCACCTTTGAACATATTTCAATATTAATTGCAAAATCTAATGGATTCTTGTCAATGGTTCCGGCCGAGTCAATAATACGCACCAATCGGAAAGGTTCATTTCCTTTAACCCCACCAACCTTCGTGTAAACACTCACCCTTGAAGTTTTTCTATTTAACACGTCTTACAACGTGAAGAAATCAGTCGTCACTAAGTAATCAGTCAGTCATCACTTCAATTACGAAGCAGTCATACTTAGTTAAGCAGTTATCACATAGTTACGCAGTCAGTTAGTATGTTATCAGTTACACTATTAACCAGTTAGTTGGTTGAGTAATGAACCGGTTGCTTTGTTGTGCAACAAAGTTAAAACTCAAGTTCTAAGTGTGATTCATGTCGAAACACATCGTGTCTAAGATTCTAAGTCAAACATATCGTTTCTTAGTTGTTATTCGAGTCGAACACGTACGTGTAACCCAAGTCGAAACTCACCGTTTCACCGCTTTTAAGTAAAACACATCGTTTATTAGTCAGTATTCAAGTCAAGCATGTAATCCAAGTGGAAACTCATCGTTTTACCGCTATTAGGTTGAACACATCGTTTCTTACTTAGTATTCAAGTCAAGTAAGTGTAATTCAAGTCGAGACTCATTGTTTCTAAGTTACTTAGTCAAACTTATCGTTTCTTAGTTGTTGTTCGAGTCAAATTTATATACTCAGAGGTCGAAACTCATCGCTCCTGTGTCAAGTTAAGTTACTAAGTCAAACATACCGATTCTTGGTTAGTATTCGTGTCCAGTGAGTACTCAAAGTCGAACAAATCGTTTCTTAGTCAATATTAAGGTAACACCAAAGTAGAGATATATAGTCGCTACTGTTGGGCACCTCATCAAGCCGAAACATAACGTTTTTCCGAATCAATAAGTTCTTGTTTACCTGTCAATCTAAAAACCGTTAATCCATTTGTACAATTCATTGTAAATTTGTATAAAATAAACTATTGATTTCGAGATTAACGTTGTCAGATTAATATTATTAATATAGTTGAATGTCTACTTCAGTCGACAAAGTTCAATTAAATAATAATCAAAAACACATTGATTGTAAAATATGCAGCAAGAAGCAAGAGACGACCTATGTGTTACTTTACACATGCTAGGTATTGGATCGTAACAGGCAGGCAGTGATGGGTCAGGTTCAATATATACCTGAACTGGAAACCCGATAAAGAACTTAGGAGTGGTTGATGTGAAACTAAACATGAACAATATTCAATCAATTAACTTCAATCATAATTCGTTTTTTTATCAAGTAACCACTCTCTTCACCTTTGAAACAAGTTTTTACGCTTTTGAACATTATTGAACTTTCGTTTCATTAAACCAAAGTGAAAGCTTCTAGATGTAACAATGTGTTTCACAAACTTCGTAAATTAAACGAAACATTTGTCTCCTGGATTGAATTTTTTCTTTAAAGTTGAACTGCCAAGAAAACATAAACCAGTATCGCCCCGTATCCACTGTGTTTTAGCATTTACTTATCAATCAACACTAAAAATGTCGTAATAATGAAGGAAAAGGAATGCCGGTAGCTGTTGAGAAGCAAGATTACATCCCTGATAAAAACAAGATCCCTGCATTAGATTTGGTGTCAAGTTCACATCGCTCATCAAGTAAATTAGAAATAAAGTCACGTTCGCGACATACAGGCTGACATTTTTATTGACAATAAAATGAAATGAATTTAATTTGGATAAATGCAGTTAATACAGTTTTGTTGATAAAATACCACAATAAATAAACAGATATTGTGTTGTAAGGCCGAACTTATATAAACATGCATTTATAGGTTTTCATCTAAACGACAAGAATGAAGTACGTGAGTAAGGAAGAAAGAGTCTGTTTTGAAAGGAACCAAATCAAAAGATTTTGTTATTATTATAACTCAACGACAACTCAGTTTTTGAGAGTTTTATTTCTCAGTTCGTGACGGATTTTTCCAGAAATTTCCATAGCCAGTTTATATATCAAGAGAGACTGCTCGTCACTCGCGCCATGTCACGTCTCGACTCCGCCCTCTTCTATATATTTTTGCGATAGACGGCAGACACTATTATACCGAAAATTTCGTCTTTTCCTCTCCCCGCAATTATATTTTTTCAATTAATTAAAAAATATATGATCTACGAGCAAATTATGCATGCATTTGCCATATAATTCATATATGATCTTCCATTTGCAGCATCAATGATAATTTTCCATGTTATTATTAAAAATATATTCAGTTCTAAAAAATAAAAGTGGTATCTTTTGTAAAAATATTTCTAAAGTTGAACGTTTGTCAGGTGTGGTTTCGATATTTCGGTAATAAAACCACCGTGGCCACCGGTGATTAATTTTTTGCAGGTGTGGTGGTCGATGACTGAGTTTCATCTGCCCTGAATCTCGAACCGGGACGCTATTCTCGACATCGTTCCCAACGTCATACGCAAGCCTGTGAATGCTCTATTTGCGAATAGTTCCTAGAATAGTAGTTTGTACAACAAGTGCGCAAAGCGTTACTTTTCCCACGAGCGTAGAAGATTGTGGCACGAGCCGTAAGGCGAGTGGGAAAAGTGCTTTGCGTACGAGTTGTACACAATATTTTTTCTACAACTACGTTTATTAATTAAAGAAAAAAGTAACTTATATATGTTTTTTATTTAACTTAAACAGAACGAATTTAAGAAATGAACACAGAATATAGAAAAATTAGTTGAAAGTTGATAGTAAAATTGGAACAATTTCGAATTGTTATGGCTGGTATATTATCTATTTTTGATGATAAGTTATCGTTAATGTTTGTAAACGAAGGTGTTGATTCTTGTTTTTCATTAGGAATACTATTATATGAAGTCGAAGACCCAGGTATAATAGATTTTTCAATTTTGTTGTCAATATCAATTTTGTTTGATATCGAGTCGTCAATATATCCTTCCGCCACTGTATTTGAGTGCCATCCACCATGTCGCTTCAATGTTAATAAGTCTCCGCCTGAATTTGCTAAAATTGTAGCTGGAGATCGTCTAAAACAATGACCGGTGTACAATTTAGAGTTAGGTAATTTTAAATATTCTGCAATTTGTTTAGGCATATTTCCGAATTTATTTATGCCCACTACTTGCCGCGTGCATTTTCCGTGTTGGTAATTAAGAAATAACCTCTTCTCATTTGTATTTTGTGGACGCAGACATGCATATTTTTTGTATAAATCATAGAATTTTCCAACTACAGTAAATGTACGTGGTATTTTTGTCTTAGTTATTGGAACAGTAACTAAAAAGGCTTCTTGTAAATCTTTTACGTTATCAATAGTTAATTTCCATAATTCTTCCTTTCGACATGCTCCGGCTAATCCAAAAGCCATGACAAACTACAAGTAAATTTGTGATTGAAATTAAAATTTTAATTTAGTTCCAAAATTAAAGTGAAAAGATTAAATAAATTGCAAATATATAAAAAAGTCGACAGTATTTGAGCCCGGGCCTCTTCGTTCCAATGCAGATGTGTTTTCCACTAAGTTATCGCGGCAACAATTATGAAATACTGTATTTAGGTCTTTCCGCTGTTTTATTTTATTTTAAGTTTTTTAATTCGATTTTTCTATATTATGAAGTACATTGGATACTAAATAATAATAGATTGAATAACTAAATATAATCTTTAAAATTATGACTTACTTTGACGAGTAGATAGATATTGTCTGGCGCTTCTTCTAAAAATTTATGGATTTCAGCAGATGTCAATGTAAGGGATTTTTTTGTGTCACAGCTTTTTTCGTTTTGCTTTTTTAAATATGCTCGAAGTTTTGTATACTTTGAAATATCTATGTTATGTTTGATACTTATGAGGCTCCTTATCATTGAATATATAGACCACAGTGTAGACGATTTAAAGTTTGCAGAAATTTCTTGAAAATAAGTCAACAAAACATTTTCTGAGAATGATTTAATATTGTTTATTTCCCTCCAGTTCATAAATTTGCTGTATTGTTTTCACGTGAAAAACGCATAACCTTTACATATCAAAAAATTTGTAGTTTTCAAGATATTTAATGTTTTTATGAAGTTTGCAAGATCACTTTTCAATGAAAAAATGAAAAAAATATTTTTCTTGAATGTTTTTAAATAACTACCAAACTACTAATGGTTAGAATATGTAACAGGAACTAATTTGTGAAACAGCAATGCATATAAAACATTGAGAGGATTGTTGAAAATACTTTCCCAAACTTGTTATTTTATTAACAAAAGAATTAATGACAACAAAAAATAAGATAATTACAAAGTTAAATAATATCACATTCAAACATAATTTTTAACTAAGCAGCCAACAAATTACAAAAGATGTTAAAAAATTTGTCCATTTACATTTACACATAATCTGCAAGAATCCATGCAGCTACAGAAATTATTTCCGGCTATCGCCAGTATTTCCAAGGTATGCGATTTTCAATGAGAAAATGTTGCAGATTATGTGTAAATCTAAATGGCTAAAATTTTGAACATCTTTTAAAATTTATTAGCTGCTTAGTTAAAAATTATGTTTGAATGGGATATTATTTAACTTTGTAAGAATCTTATTTTTTATTGTCATCAATTCTTTTGTTGATAAAATCACAAGTTTGGAAAAGTATTTTCAACAATCCTCTCTCAATGTTTTATATGCATTGCTGTTTCACAAATTAGTTCCTGTTACATATTCTAACCATTAGTAGTGATCTTGCAGACTTCATAAAAACATTAAATATCTTGAGAACTACAAATTTTTTGATATGTGAAGGTTATGCGTTTTTCACGTGAAAACTATTGAGGAATACAAAATCAAATAAAAATAGCTTCAAATGCCAGTGGCGTAAAAAATGGGAGGGGAAAGGTGACATATTCCTCCAAATGTACACCACTGGATCAAGAATTGAAACATGTTTTTCCATCAAAATATGCCCTTTTACATTTAAAAACAACCTGCCAAATGTCAGATCAATATATTCATCCATTTTAAAGTTATCAAATTAAAACATTATATTTTTCATAACTGTAACACCCTGTATTTCTAAAAGTAAATGGGTTGGACCCCTCAATCCCTATATCATCTTGTCCAATTTTACGAGAGGTATCTACATGCAAACGTTGTAAGTGTCATTTGAAAACACCCTGTATATAAAAAGTTTATCTGCATAAATTTCAGTCAATAAATTGAGAATTATTTGGAAGAATGTTTCTTTGTAAGTATCAATTGAAAATAGAAAAAGGTGGATAAATTTAATATACGACATGGTATTTTACGTGTTTTCAAAAAATTGTGATTCAAATTTGATGAGGTTTATTAAATGGAAATGTTATTCTTTCTAGAGCAACTTGAGACGTGTACATGGCGCAAATATCACATCCGTAGATGGCAGTTTTGGAAGTATAATTCATACTTAATTTCTTTGCATAGATGCATACACTCGAATAAACATCTAATACTTGAATCAACTGCAAAGTTTTCACAACATAAGCAATCTTCATAGTATCCTCCACTTTGTCTACTGGAATATTGTAACTGCCATTTTATTCTTAATTGTTTTTTGAGCACGGGAATATAATTTGACATAGGAATTCATAACTGCTGTGTGTAAATGGAAGATGTCTAGATTAATATGGTTCATTTCTTAGGCATTTTATTTCTGACATATTGTATGGAACTTTTTGACAGTGTGAAATCAAGGTAACGAGAAAAAATGAAACATCGTTTACCTACTAGGAATATTTTCACAATTCAATTAGATAAATTTTCTCCTCTGCAGTTTTAAATTAAATTAAACTTCAGGTCACCTATCGTTTTTGAAATTCCTTTCCCCCGTCCAGAGTTCTTAATTATCAAAAAAATTTCAAAACACATTCACCAAATCAATATGAACCTACACATAATTTAGAACCGATAGAAATCAAAATTACAGTGACTACCACACTAATTCACGGATTGTAGTGGCTACTACACCCATTGACGAATTATTCACGAGAAATTAAATTTTTATCAATAATTTTTTTCCGTGAAAAATACTGTTTCATCTCACACTAAGAATTTCCAGGAAATTCATACATATTTGTATTGGGATTTAATTCATTAGAGATTTGAGACAGTACAACACTTGTAATTAGTTATCTAAGGTTCCTTAATTGTGTCTTTAGTAATTCTTATTAATTTAGAAATAATTATTAGTTTCATTTTCCATCTAATTGTAATTAAAATAATATGTATAATTCCTATTTTTAAAATATGTACATTTTAATTGTAATTAGGTTTTTTTTGAAACATTAATTTGTAAATGTACTTTTAATGTGCATGTAATCACCCAGCTCTAAGTTTGATACACCCTATATGTGATAGGATAGGGATAGATAGGCTTATAGTTATGGGAGAAGTACAGGGAAAGAGAAGTAGAGGCCTATCGCGTATGAGATGGTCTGATCAAATCAAACAAGTCACAGACCAACCCCTTCGTTTCAGCAGGCTGAAGATCGAGAAATGTGAAAGGAGACAATAGAAAGAGGAATAGAGGCATTCCAAAGAGGTACCCTCATGATTGAGGAAACGAGCAGAGAGAGAGAGGATATATGATAGATGATCGGTACCATCCTAACAACCAAGTTGGTGTACTTTGTTATTCTTATTAGAAAAGGCAATACCTCTCGTAGTAGGGGTGAGGACTCAACTGAATTTGTTGACGAATTTCTAAATATTATGAACGCATTGCACATTTTTTATCTCTCTCTGGCCACTCTGATCACTGAAATATTCTATGTCCATTTGAGGATCGCAAAATTAAAAAAAATATATGATTATTTCTACTTATGCAAATTTGATGTGAGAGTGTTGCTAGAATTTCCATAGAGTATCTACTACTTATTGCAATTACATATTATCTCTCTGTCTTTATGAGCAATATACAATCGAAAATGTTTGAGAATAGCTAATCAATTTAAACCCTACCGATTGTATGTTCTTAATAAAAATAACGTATTCAATGAAAATACTGTTAGTTGATTTCATTTTGCAATTTTTGCATTCCGCTGTTAGATTTGTACAAAATGCTGTGATTCATTAAGAAACTGTTGCTAACTCAATATCAATTAATTATGTTTCTATCTATTTTCTCAATTAGATAGATATCTAATTGAATGATATCATTCTTAACGCAATTTTTCAATGTATTCAGCCTTCAGCAATTTCACAATTCGATGTAAAATAGAGTTTCCGTGAAGAAACATATCAGCTCCAGTTATTTAAACTCGACAAATCCAATAAAGAACTGTCGAAACACAAAAATAATTACGTCATTCCATTAGAACTACAAATAAAAATTACTTGGTTGTGTAAATAAATATTTTCACGCCGGATATGGAGTGACTTATTTTCGGATAGAGATTTATTTTCAGACACTTCCGTTGTTGTACTTGGTCGGTAAAGTGTAAAGTTAGTAATAGTTTTAGAAAAGAAGGGGTGTATCTGATGCGTTAGTGGAATATTTGTGATGATGTTTTGTTATCATGTAAAATAAAAACTAATCAATTTAAAAATTCTCGACCGTTTTTTCCTGATTGTGAATAAGATAACTAGAAATAATTAAATCTAAGGATAGAAATAAATTAAAAATTTACGATAAAAATAATTCGAATATTAACAGTTCTAAAGATTAAAGCTAACTTTTCCGCACTCATACACTGCCGAGGCTGTATTGTGCTAACCAACCGAAATTTCTCCAAAAGTGTGGTTTATCTGGATTTATGTGACCAGTTGTACTGGCTCTGTTGAACTGAAAATCATTAGAGTTCATCTGTGAGACACCCTGAACAATATCCTATCATAACATTGGGCACTTGTGTACACTCCAGAAGCTGTATCGTGCTAACAAACCGAAGCTTATAGATATAGAGAACCCGTTGTACTGGCTCTGGGGGAGCTGAATATCAATAGTTTTGATTAGGGAGACGCCCTGAACAATATATAATCATAAAATTGGTCATTTGTATACTCCGGAGGCTGCACCTTGTTAACAAACCGAAATTTTGCCAAATATGAAGTATATCCGGATTTATAGGACCTGTGTTGTACTGGCTCTGATGAGCTGAAAATCAATAGGTGTCTTATAAATAAAGAAGGTTTTTACCCACAAAATAGGTTTTATTAACAAAAGAATCTGTGTACGTATGTGCACGTACATTGACAATTAGCGCACTGTTTTTTAAATTTAAATAGTTATTTATGCAACAAGTGCAAAAATTGGGTGTTTTTTGCACGCGACGTGAAATTGTCCAACGAGGCCTTTAGGCCGAGTTGGACAATACGTCGAGTGCAAACAACACGTTTTGCACGAGTTGCATACAATATTTTTTACACATTCATGCAAAAACTGGAAAATTAGAATATAATATGTTACTAAGAATGTATTTTAACAGTTCTTCTTTTTTTGTACCTTTATGGCCTCCACCTTGTCAGTACTTATTCATAGCTGGTTTTCGCTTTGACCATTTAAATTTTAAATAATCAAAGATTTTTGCAATAGTTGTAACTCGTTGACAATAAGTAGTAAGATATACATATATTATTGCTGTATTAGAGCAGGATCAGACACTTGCTCTGGATTTTTATTTTATTTAAATGTTTATGTTTGTCATAAATCATCACAAACCTGACAAGAATGACAGATGAGTGCAACAAAAATTTTGTTGCACTAGTGCAAAAAAGAACCACTTTTTCCATTTAATGTGTTTCACAAAAGTGTTGTTTTTTGCATGAATGTAGAAAAAACTGTAGTTAAATAAAAATAAAATTTGGACACTATTACTATATTTACACATAATTATTACATTATTTACACTTATAATTATTTGTACAATGTGTCATTACGTTTGAGAAAAATTTTCTACTTAATAATCACTCGTTTACTAATCGAGATACGTAGAGAAAAAGAATTGCGAAATATTCTTGAGAATGTGTAAATCAAATAGATAAACTCACGAGATATACAGAGAAAAATAGATGTGAAAATAATAAAATAAGTTACAAGAGTTACTTCAGTAAAGTAGGGGAAGTGTCCTTAAAATGGGACAGTAATCTAAAACGGGATACCATGTTTTTTTTGTGAAACGACTGTTGCCATCTAGCGAAATATTGCCCAAGCGCACTGTACTGATTTTAAACTTGCTAACGGACTTTCAGTTTCCTAGTGAATGTGATTGTTGACACACGTAAGTTTTATGTTTTTCAATATTTTAATGTAATATCATTAACTCATATAATAGTAAGGATTGCTTCTTTATTTGTGAAGAGAATGTGTTGATAATTTTTAAGGAATCAGATAAGATGTTAAACGTTGATATAGTCATGAAAGTTCATGAATATATTTTAAGGTTAAGTTTGTAAAATTCACGGAAGTCAAATGTTGAGGTATAGATAAAACAGGATATGTGGCATTTGTTTAAAATGAGATATCCCATTTTACCTAAACTATTTTGATAACATTTTTTACCTGCTTTTTCTTTGTTGCAGTATCAATAGATACACAATATGGCGGGTGCATACTCAAAAAAAACCAACCGACAGGGGTGGTCTGAGGCGAACATGAAAAAAACAATAGACATGGTATTAAATCGAGAATGTAGTTATCTGAAAGCGGCAAATCTTTGCCACATACCAAAGAGTACTTTAGAACGTCGCGTTAAAGGAAAAAACAAAATAAGAAGAGATTCTCTCAAAGGTTTAGGTAGCAGACTTCTTACGTTTAACGAGGCGCAAGAAATGGACCTTGTTCGGTTTATTACCAACATGGAGACATTGATGTTTGGTTTGACCACTGATTCCGTGCGACGTTTAGCTTATCAGTTTGCTGACCAGAATAACATATCGCACCACTTCAGTACCGTTAAGAAGAAAGCTGGTTGGCACTGGTTGCAAAATTTCCTTAAAAGAAATAGACTATCACTTCGAATTCCAGAAGCAACCTCAGCTGCACGTGCCAGAAGTTTCAACCGAATAAACGTTTCCAAATTTTTTGACCTACTTGAACCACTTCAACAAAAACATAATTATTCTCCATAAAAAATCTACAATGTTGATGAGACAGGGATCACCACTGTACAGGGACGTCCCTCGAGGGTGATTGCATTGAAAGGGCGTAAGCAAGTAGGGTCACTTACTTCTGCTGAACGTGGCACTTTGTGTACCGCAGTTATTTGTATGAATGCTGCTGGCAGCTATATCCCTCCTATGATTATATTTCCACGTGTTCGCATGAAAGCAGAGTTTCTAAATGGTGCGCCTCCTGAAACAATTTGTGCCTGCCAGCCCACAGGTTATATGCAATTCGATTTATTTGAGCAATGGTTTGACCATTTTTTGAAGTTCTCTGGTGAATCCCAAAACGCCCCCACATTGTTGATTTTAGATGGACATAGAACACACACACCAAATTTGAACGTTATAGAAAAAGCCAGAAAGTATTCTGTCACTATTTTATGTTTACCTCAGCATTGTAGTCACAAAATGCAACCCCTTGATGTTTCATCCATGGCTCCCCTTTCAACTTTCTACAATCAAGAAGTTGAATGTTTTCTACGTAATCATCCTGGAAGAGTAGTCACTATATATCAAATTGCAGAATTATTTGGTAAGGCTTATTTGCGAGCCAGCACTCCTACAAACGCAATAAATGGTTTTAGGAAGACAGGTATATACCCAGTTGATCGTAATGTATTCACCGAAGAGATGTTTTCTGCTGCACAACCTACTGATGTTCCCGAAAAGGTTCCCGTTCACAATAACATTAGAGAAGTTGCGGAAGCTGGTTCACATCTCGATGAAAATGATAACGTAGATGAGGTTCAACAAGAAGTGCTACCTGAAACACCAGCAAGACCGTCGGGAATATCAACAGAGAAGACCCCCTACACTCCTCAACCTTCAACGTCGAAAGGCCAAAAATAAGTTTAGAGCGAGACACTGTACTTCTCACCGGAAACAATTCTACCTTATCCCAAAGTGACTAAGAAAACACAACAGACCTCCAAAAATAAAAAGAACTGGTAAAACTGTTGTTTTAACCAGCACTCCTTGCAAAACAGAATTAAGAAATTCATTGGAACAAAAGTGATCGAAAGAAATCAATAAACGTCCTAATATAAAGAGAAAAACTGGAAAAACTAAAAACAAAAAGAAAGCTGTTGCCAAGATTGAAAAGGACGTGGATTTTAGCACATCTGAAGAAGACAGTGACCCTGAATGCTTTTATTGTGGAAACAATTTTAGTGAGAGTAAAAAAGGAGAAGGCTGGATCCAATGTGTGGGTTGTAGCCGATGGGTGCATGATGCTTATTCCGGAGCAGAGGAAGACGAGGAAAACTTTCTCTGCGATTACTGCATTTCTTCCTAATTTCTATTTTTGTTTGTTTATTTTAATAGTGGATCGCTTCTTTTGTTTATTTCAATATTTTTATGCCCAATAAAACATTTTTAAGTAAAACCTTGTTATCATTTTGGAATAAGTTTGACAAGTAAATAAACATATGAATTACTATCCCATTTTAAAAATATATGGTATCCCATTTTAAACATAATACTCCCTACGGGACAGTTGCACTTTTTTTAAAAAAAGCATTATATTTTTGATATTTATATGTTGTTGTAAAAATTGTTTGGACATATAATGAAAAACACTTTAGAGAAAATGTTTGTGAATTTTTGGCGAGATTTCCTTGATTTCTCGATTATTTATGGCTACTCAAACCTTAAGTATCCCATTTTAGGGACACTTCCCCTACTGAGATACAACTTGAGCTTCACTCAAGCTGGCGTTGAACCGACTTCCTTGATATGTCGATTATCAAAATAATGATAGAAAATACAACAGGAATAGCAATTATAATAATAACGGGAGAATATGTGAGATTGAAAATGAGGAGACGAGAGTGAATCAACAGCAATTGGGGTTTTGAATATGCATAGTAAAACGAATGACGAATCCACGATTTCAGATACTTGTTCAATATATAATTCAGATTTATCGCTTTCTAATCTCGGAACATTATCATTTTCAAGGGCTCTTTTCAACAGCCCTTCTTCCAGGACAAGGGAGTCCCACTGAGCCCAATTTGCCTTGAGTTTCGACGAAAATCTTGACACTTCTTGCCAGGTAGGTCGTTTCTTTTCTTCCTTCCATTGCCGGCTAATCTTCAGGTGAGGATCATTCTCCTGATCTTCTCTGATCCTAGTGGGTGACCATTCCTCGTTGACAACAGCAGTTCTTGAAAATGCAGCTTCCCTAAATTCCGCCTTGATTCCAGTCTGTTGGGCACGGCCGTCTGGATAGGAAGTCGTCATTTCGGTGACTCACACCAGCTCGATGTTCGATGTTGAAATCGTACTCTTGAAGTCGTTCAATCCATCTAGCGATCAGTTGTTCAGGATTCTTGAACTGCGTCAACCACTTGAGTGCTGCATGATCAGTCCGGATCAAAAACTTCCTACCGTAGAGATACTGGTAAAAGTATTCCACGGACTTCACTACCGCCAAAAGTTCCCTTATTGTGACTCAGTAGTTTCGTTCTAGTCTGGAGAGGACTACTGAAATATCCCAACACTCTTTCTTGCCCTCCTTGAATCTGTGACTGCACTCCTCCAATTCCTACGTTGCTTGCGTCAGTGTCAAGAATAAAGTCTCCCTCAGGTAATGGGTATCCTAATTTCGGCGCCGTGGTTAATTGCCTCTTTAAGGTTTCAAAAGCCGTTTGACAGTCTTCGTCCCATTGGAAGGGTCTTGCTTCATCTGTAAGTCGAGTTAGAGGCTTGGCAATATCTCCAAACTACCTGATAAATCTTCTATAATATGTACAAAGTCCAAGAAAACTCCTAATTTGATGTTTATCAGTTGGTTGCGGCCATTGCTGAATGGAAGCAATTTTCTCTGGATCCACCGCCACTTTTTCATTGCTGACTATATGACCTAGATAGTTGACTCGGTTTTGGAACAGCTGACATTTCTTCGGGTTTGACATGAGCTGGGCAACTTGGAGACGCTTGAATGCGTCCTACAAACTCTTCAGGTGTTCGTCAAATGGATTCCCCAGTACTACGATTTCATCCAAATAGACCAGGCATGTCTTCCAACACAACCCTACCGAGACATTTTCCATGAGTCTTTCAAATGTCGCAAGCGCATTACAGAGCCCGAATGGCATGACGTTGAATTGCCATAATCCATATCCGGTGGTAAAAGCAGTCTTCTGGGACCATTTCAACTTGCCAATAAGCAGACTTCAGGTCCAAGGTGGAAAACAATTTGCTGCCGGCCAAAGTATCTAGCGTATCGTCAATTCGAGGCAGAGGATAGCTGTCTTTATTCGTCACGTTGTTTAGCTGGCGATAATCCACGCAGAATCTCGTTCCATCCTTTTTCTTGACGAGCACTACTGGAAACACCCATGGACTAGTAGATGGTTTTATTACTTTTTCTTCTGCCATCTCTCAAATTATTCCTCCAGCTTCCTCTCTCTTCGCTAGTGGAAGTCTTCGAGCTGATTCCCTAATTGGCTTAGCATTACCGATTTTGTGTTTGACGGCTGATGTTTTACCAGTCTTTCCTCCTTTTGGTACGAATAGGTCTCGATACTGCAAGAGAAATTCTGTCATACTCTCATTTTCAGCTCGATTCAAGGATTGACCAGCTACTGATAACATTTGTTCGAATCTGGCATTAGAATTGTCAGTGGTCGTTGTTTGACGAACTATAGACGTCACTGGTACGCAGGACCCAATACTGGTTTCCTTATTGATGTTTACTAGGTAATCATTCACGTTTATTACACGTACTGGGCTCTCAATCGCCGACGTAACCACTCCTTTTCCAATTAGTACTCCTTTGCCAACCTCTTCGTCGTGGTTCCTTGGCTCCATCATAACCGGTGTACCTTCCTCCATGATTCCCTGTAGCCGTTCTACTATCATGGTTTCTCTTCATGCAGGTAGAACGGTATCTTCCTGTACAGCTGTCAACACCGCGCTGCCTTCATATGGTTGGAGGATTACCTCCTCGGAACTCACTTTAATGGTTCTGTTTCTAAAGACTAATTGGAAACCATGTACATTCATTACGTCCGTTCCCAGAATCACGTCTTCTTCAATGTCAGCGACGATTACCGTATGCGTGAACTTTTCTGCGCCAATTCCCAATTGGATTTGTGTTTCCCCGTGAACGTTGGCACTCTCGCCTGTGGCGGTCCGCAGTCGCAGTCTCGTTGGTAGAAGCTTCTTCTTAGGGTTTATTATCTCTGGTCGTATAATGCTTCAAGTTACTACAGTGTCCACCAGCAGAGCATATTTCTTGCCATTTACTCCGCCATCCGCATATACACTGTCGTTGTGACATCTGAGAGAAGCTATCAGTATGAGAGGGTCTTTGGAACGATAAATGGTCGGTGCTGCTCCCTCGTAGCCGACCCGTTCTAGTTTCCCTGTGACTGGGGTTCTTGGTTTGCAGGAGCCCTGGGGCGCTTATATGAACTGCGTACATGCCCTAGCTCACCACAATTCCAGCATCTGATGTTTCTCGGCTTCTTGTCCATCATACTGTTGATCAAGCTGACGATCTGGTCAAACTTGTCCTCGTCGCCTTCTTCTTGGATGATCCTAGCTTTGTTGTAGCCCGAAGCCTTCGTTGCTACTTCATATTCAAGAGTAGCTGTCAATGCGGCAACTAATGTTTTGGGATGGTCTAAGCGAAGCGTCCTCTGCATATCGGGGTCACGTTAGCCATCAATAAATGCCTGTATGCCCAGACATTCCATCATGTTCTCTGCTGCTGGTGGATAAGCAAATCGGACGAGTCGGGCAATATCCACTTCATAAACTTGAAGTGCTTCGTCACGTTTCTGCCTCCTGTTCTTCAGTTGGGATTGGTACAAATGTTCTAGATGTTCGTTACCATATCGCATGTCCAACCTCTTCTTCAGCTGCTCGAAATCATCCATTTCTTCCAGAGTTATCGTCTGAAGTACATCTAAGGCCGGTCGGACCAATTATTCACTCTAGCGGCTGCTTCAAACTGTTTCACATAATTGGTACACGACATTTTTCCATCGAACGTTGGGGCCTTGACTCGAGTAAAACTACCAATGTCTTGTAACTTAGGGTGTGTTTCTGGCTTGCAAGGTTTTGTTTGCTCGGTCTTCTTTTCTCACGCTGGCGTGCCTTGAGTTCTTATATTTGTCATCTTCCTCTCTAACTCCTTGATTTTCTCTCCCATCGTTGTCGTATTATTCTCAATTTCAGATTTTAGAGACGAAATTTCATTTTCAAGGTCAGCGGCAATGTCGTTTTTCATTAATAAGATATCGGCAGATATATCGTTCTTCATAGCAGAAATATCGTTCTTTATAGCCGAAATATCGCTTTTCAAATTCGTAGAAAGTTTCTCTTCCATGGCAGAAATCTTTTCGTCCATTATTTAGATTTATCACTTTCTAACTTTGCCGAAATTCAGACAAACATATCTGATAACATTTATAATTTTATATTGGATACAGAAGCAGGATCAAAAGTTCTAAATATTTTCCACATCATTTAATTCAAACTAACGATAAACTAAATATCAAGGATTAGCTAAAGCTTTAGGTAAAATAAACATTCTCCTTCATATTAATAACGTAACATTAAATCATTACTTTCATGTAGTGGAAGAACATTTTCCTACACCAACTAATGGAATTGTAGGTAGAGATTTTATAAGTAAATATAATTGACTATTAGACCCCCTCCTCGGCAATTCTAAAATTCTGATACCTTTTATTGGATGCATGTAACTACGGAAGAGATAAGAGACTTAATAGTATCTCTGAAAGCAAACAAGGCTCCAGGCATAGACAAACTGCGAGCAGATATATTTAAAAGATTAAGTGAACAATTGACTAAACCTATAGCCGACTTAATAAACTTGATCTTTGCAGAAAGCGTATGTCCCACTATTTTTAAAAAAATTAAAGTTACCCCAATCTACAAAAAAGACAACAAGGCAAAGGTGTGCAACTATCGGCTCATATCACTTATTACGACATTGTCAAAGCTAATGGAAAAAGCTGTGAAAAAAAGATTAACTAAATTCATAGCCAACCACAAATTATTATCACAGCATCAATTTGGCTTTCAAGAAGGACGTTCTACTAATGATGCAATTGAGACATTGCTTTCTTCTATGTACAGTTCTGTTGATGAAACTAAACCAACGGCAGTTGTATTTCTGGATATGGCAAAGGCGTTTGACACTGTGAGCCATGAACAGCTGTTGGACGTTCTGGGGGATGCAGGAATACGTGGATTGCCTAATAAATTCTTTGAAAGTTATCTAAAAAATAGGACACAAATGGTAAGGATAAACGATAAGGTCAGTGCGGAAAAAAATATATTGGTCGGGGTTCCCCAGGAAACTGTGCTGTGACCAATACTGTTTAATATGTATATCAATGATCTATCCTCTTATAATTCTACTGGTAAAAGAATAGGATTCGCGGATGATACTGCTATAATATATACAGACAGTACGTGGGAAGGCCTCAGACAAAAAATAGAAACCGATCTAAGACATTTATTTGATATCTTGAGACATAAAATTTTAATAGTCAACTATTCGAAAACATTTATTGTACCTTTCACTAGTTACAAACACAAACTGCCACCTTATGAAAAAATGAATGTTACTATTAACAACATACATATTGAAATACAAAATAAAGTATCTCGGACTAACATCTACGATGGACATCTCACTTACGTGAAGTAGCTAAGACACTAAGATGTTTATTGTACAAATTCAAATATATAAGGAGAATACTGGACTAACAGCATCTTAGAATCATGTATCATGCTCTTGTAGAATCACGTCTTAGATATGGCATATTAGGTTGGGGAGGAACTGTGCCTACTCATCTAGAGCAGGTTGAAATTCTGCAAACAAAAATTCTAAAAATAATGCATTTTACAGATTTAACCTATAGTACAAACCAACTTTTTAACGGAACTAATATATTATCCATAATGCATCAATATATTTTTAGTTTAATTTAAAAATCGCTCATACTTGCAATCTCCTGGTCACCATTATCATACTAGGAATAAAACAAAAGATTTTGTCCAAACCAACACAGCGAGAAAAACAGTAGGAACTAGGTACTTCGAATTCATAACACCACGTTTGTTTAACTCTCTTCCAGAAACGTATAAGACTCATATAAGAAGATTAAATTCTATCAGTTTGCTAAAAAAAATATTTAAAAAATATGTTAAATCCCTAGAAACTAAGGATATTAATAAAATCATTGATTGTTAAGATGAAAAGGTATATAAGTGTATAAGGAAAGTTGAATTAACATTATGTTAAGGAAAACAAAACTGGCAATTGTGGCAAAAGTGACGCCATATAGAATTATTGTGCCTATATTCAACCTCATAGGTCTTTATAGGTTACAGTGATCCAAAATAAGCCACAATAGGTAATTAGCCTCCCCTGTTCATTTACATTTTTGTAAAGAAATACGTTCTACATTTTCTATCTGTGTTAATTTATTGTAATATATTTTCTCTCGCTGTTTATACATTGATTTTATTAGTTATGTAATTCTAATATATTATCTTCTTGGTGATTTGTAATTGTAATTATTTGTAAATAAATATATATAATAATTAGATTATTCTCAATTGGAATTACACATACATTGCAAGTCTAGAAATCAAGTAACAATTCAGACTTTCGGTAAGCCGGAGCATGATACGTTAGCAATACCACCTAGGGGTGAGGTGTACAGATTAGTAGAAAAATTTATAAATTTGGGAAAAGATTAAGTAGTGGAGCGAGAGGAACTAGCGCCGGGAGTATTTATAGCCAGATCAATCACATCAGGGAAAAACCCATACGTTAGAATTTTAAATACGAATTACGAGAGTATTTCAGTAAAATCTTAAGATATTGAAATCTTGGACTTAGATTTGCTTCATGTACTCGTATATACAATCATAAATGATAACAAGAACAGAGTGAAAGAACTGAGAGAAACATTAAATTTGGAAACGCAAATATACCCTGACAGATGTGCACTTGCCTAATATTTTATAAAGGTCATACCATGAACTATCAATCTGCTAAAGTATAAACAACAGAAGAAAATTATAAAAAGCGTCTGTTGTTAGAAACGGCATATATAAATCAAGATAATGATTGTATAAACATAAAAACAGACTTGAATAATCTTAGCATAATCAATGCGTATCTATTAGATTTTGAAAAACCACATTCAAAAATTTAAGTTCGAATTATAAAAAAACCTATAATAAAATTGATGATACCATCAAAGTAATACAAATTAACAAAATTCGTATTAGCTTGGCAACGTTATTTAATATTTTTATATTGTTTTTTGAAGTTTGATAATTTTTGTACAATATTTAGAATGATTTATTATATACATATATTTTACAACTTTACCTACAACCTCATTCAATCATGTAAGTATTTTATATATAATATTTGTTTCTAAATTGTATATATTAAATAATAAAAAAATCTTAACAAGAGAAGCAAAGCTGTGTGTATCACGTATATTCACCAGAACAACTCTCTTCTTCTTTTTTTAAATTAGGAGGTAAAACTATTTCAGGGTCTAAAGGAGGTTGCACACTCAGAAAAGAATAATGAGCCAATCTGACACCAACAGTTGTGCAACCAGCCTTACATGAATAATATGACTGAAACTGAAGTATAAAACACTTCATTATTATATGTTCGAAGTCAAATACAGAATTGAGGATGACACTAGAATGTGCGAGAAAAAAAAATTGACACATGAAGAGACCAATCAAGTCCAAATCAATCGATTCGGATTACATTCAATGTTCTTCTATATATAAAGAGCCAACTTTCTGTAAATTAATATATTTCATTGAAAAATAATACGGTTTTCTTTATTTTAGACTCTCTTGAACTGAAGCTTAAAACTCTGATATTTATCTCTCCCAGCAATTCCCATTATCGAACAAATTTCTTTGAAATGTGTCACCTACTAACTTGATTGATCATGAATAAAAGAAGAGTGTTGTTGACAGCAATTTTTGCTACCTTAACGAAAGAATATTGCAAAATTTATTATACGCTTTCATTTCTAATATATAAAACCGTGAAGGTGTCGCATTGTACCTGACTGCAATACAAACAAGAAACGATTACCTTAGTGCTCCAATTTTTTGTTTGATTCAAACCGGCATGATTTATGGTTTCCTTATATTTTCGCTATGCAAATTTCACACTCAACTTGAATATTAAAACGTTCCGATTAACCTGTGGAGGGTTGAATTTCGCGTTGGATTTCGTTGTATTGCAATTTCATGTCTTCATTTGTCTAATTTAATGAGGTCATTAGACACATTCTACAAAGTAATTTACTAACAATTGAGTTAATTATCAGATCAGCGGTTCCCAATAGGTTTAATTGCAACACATCTAGGAATGCTTAATAATCCAAACAGCTCTAGGTTAATTATGTTGTTATTAGTTATATAAACTACATATTATTTTGTACTGCCATTTTTCATTCAATCGGATAATTAATATTTACAAGATTACAATGACAACAAATATTTTAAAAAAAAGTCACTAATGTAAAAGAAGGTAATTAAACAGCTATTGTTCATTTTACAGAACCATTCGCTGTCCCAACAAATCCAAATTAAATCTAGCAGCTACCAATAAAATTTTGCAGTGCCATTTTTTATTCAAACCGACAAGAAATGTTTATATGATTACAATGGCATGACAAATATTTGAAAAAAATCACTAATGTAAATGAAGATAATTTAACAGCCAGAAAATATGTATTACTGTTGTTTATTTACAGAACCATTGGAAGTCACGGCAGTTTAAAATTGAATCCAGCAAAAATAGTGTTGATTGAAATTATTGAACAGAATTATAACCATTTGATGTTTAAAGTGGATGACACAACATTTTTTAGTACTTTCCTTTGCATTGCAAAGAAGCGACATAGAATGTCGTCCCCGTTCAACAAATTTGTAACCTCCCGATATTTCATTAAAGGATACCTAAAAAACGCAAGTCGTCATTAGTTTAAACATTTAATTGAGGAGGAAGTGCCAATTGTAGATAATATATTATGAAGAATGGCAAGAGGTCTAAAACAAAAATTTTCAGTGACAGCATTCCCTGGGTGGGATCTAACTGTTTAAAAAAATTATTTATTTTTAACGTTTTTCCAAATTAACTGTTTCGCTATTGCTCAGAATCTCTAATAACTGTATGTATTCTGAAATTATATGTTATGAAAATAATACAGTGAGTTGGAATGTAAAATTCTATATTATACTACCAGATCACAAATTATCAAATTAATATTCCTCAAATTATTATAAAGGAACAACAGTCGTAATTTCTACGAAATTTAAAATTAGAACAACCTAGATACTATAAATTAATCTAATAAAAAAAACGTTTAATAAAAGTTCCAATCGTTGATTTGAATCTTGACGTGTATGAATGTCAAATACAATCTTCAATCAAATTTGTCTAATTCAAAATCTTTCTTCTTTGATGTTAATTTCCTTATATGAATTGTTAATTTTGTTTGCAATCAAATATCTAATAGATGCATCTATGTCAAATATTATTTAAAAATACGCCCTATTATTTCTCGAGAAATTATTGTAAAAACTGGAGCGGACTCACCAACTGAGAACAGGATAACTCGTACAATTCTAAATGACTTTAGAATACTGGATACATTCTAAATTTCTATTTATAAATCTCGAACCACATTGACTACACACGATGCAATTCTTATTTGAATTATGCATGCACTGGCTTTATAGGGGATGGATTTTTAATCTGATTGTATTGATATACAATTTCTACTATCTACACCAAAAATTGAGACAACTCTAATTCTGATGTTGCCTCTTCGGGGTTTCAAAATCAACTAACTAAACTTTTTCAAAATAAATCTCCTATCCGTAAAAATCCAAAGTTTAATGGGGATTAAAGAAGTTGAGAAGAAAATTGATGAGATACAGTCTATCAAAGTACAAAGACAAACCAAAGATGAAATGGTAGACATTAATTTACAGAATCTAGGAAGTGAAGAAGTGATTCAAATGTATGAAGAAAATATTTATTGGAAAATAAAATACTTAGATGTCAATATAGTGAAACAAATTGTGACATATGATAAAAGAAATAATAATTATAATAGGGGGATACAATTTAATTGGGAATTAAAGAAAATGAACAAAATATTACAAGAAGCTATGGAAGAGATAGAAGAAACCACAAGACAAATTGAAGAACGAACAATTTATACAGGAAATGTCAAAATAAAAGTAAAACTTGACAGAAATATGAAATTAATTGATCCAAGAATAATTAATAGGACAATAAAAAAAGAATGATAGGAGGTGAGAGTAGTATGGGAAATAAAATAATTAAAAGAAGAAACAATAATATGATGGAATTGGAAACGCAAATTTTGATGAATTTATTGGAAGAAATTGATGAGATATGGGACATCAAAATTAAAAAAGATATGGTGGAGAACAGAAAGAAGCGACAGAAACTGATAGAGAATCAAACAATAAGAGAAGAGAATAAGACCAAGGACAAGGAAAAGAAAATAAAATTGAATTATATGAAAGGATTATTGGAACGAAATCTAGAAACGAAAGGGAAATTGTACATGGTAAGGGATGGATATAAAAACGATATGTAAATAAAAGGTTTATGATTAACAAGTAATATTTAAAAACATATGTAAATAGAAATTACATAAACAAGGTTTGATAATAGAAGAATTGATAGACATGTTGATATGAATTATGGAAGTGAAAATAGAAGTTACAGAAATGAACAACGAATATACGAAAATTGAGGTAAAATTGATGACAATAAGTATTTTGAGAATAGAAGAGATTTTAGAAACTTTGATAGAAGAAATGATAATGAAAATAGAAATGGAATTAAGCAACAAAATAGATGGACAGGATGAAATAAATTACATTTATAGGAGCAAACGGAAGGAAGTTATATGAACTCAGCAAATCTATGATACAAAAGATTGAATTAAAGGATGAAAAAGAAGTTGATATGTAAGCATAGTTGATGGAGAAGTTAGAAACAGACATAGTTATTGATGAAATATAAGGAAATAATTGATTTTGAATAGATGGATAGAATTAAATGGTAAAATAATTGAATTTGAGGAGGTAAATATGGAAGTATTGGCAATTGAAGAGGATAATAGGAAGTTATGGAATATAAAGAGGAATGAAATTATGGTAGAATTGGAGTTAATGAGTGGAAATAAGGAATATGAAGAAAAAGTAAAGAATGTGATAATGAAATATGAAGGATTGTGTGAAAAAGAAATTAGAATGGTGAATAATTATGTGCGTGAGATAGAATAAATAGAAGATGTGAAAAGTAATGGTAATTGGTCAGATTGTGAAGAAGAACATTATGAATTTATGAATGAATTATTAAAGATGTATGAGACAAGAATTCTGAAGGAACTAAGGGTTGCTTAATGAAAATATGGAATATCAAAATAAAGAATACTGAGAAATGCTGAAACAAAACCATATCCTGTAACATATAAATGTTTAGACAGTGTAGAACAGAGTTGGAAACCTTTGAGACCATAAATAAATTTTATCAACATGTATATAGGAAATTTTAGAATGATATTATGTTACGTGAAATTTTAATAGATATAGTAGATTTAAGAAGTTTTATGGGAATTAGGAATAATAGTTTAATTTGATTCAAGATAATTTTGAGATATGTTGATAAATATTTGAAAGATATTACTATGTTACTAAGAACTAGTATTATATTTGGCAATTTTGAGAGACAAATTATAATTATATACAAGAATCGATTTATCATTCTTTTATTAGGGGGATTTAATACATATCCTCTATCTAAATTCTAAAGAAAACATTGAAATAAAGAAAATAAGCATATTTAGATGTAATACTAGTGATACACACTGTATTATCAATAATTTGAAAGGTTCAATATACCAATAAAATTTGACGTTTCAATTTCATATGACATTACTGCAGAATAGACTTAATGACAGATAGATTTTAAAACGATTTGAAAAACCAGAATACAGATGTCTCTATTAGCAAAATGGCACTTATAAAAAATAATGTAAATCTCTCTTGGTATATAAAAACACAAATTTGTATTTTTAAAAAAAAAAGGAATTCTTGGTAACAAAAGGAGAAGAGAGTTATTTATGGAAACAGTTTAGTTAGTTGATTCATAACATCGCGAGAGACAACATCGAAATAAGAGTTGTCTCAGAATTTTTTAAATAGAGTTGAATTTTAATATCTCGAGAGACAACATCGGAATAAGAGTTGTCTCAAATTTATTTGAGAATATCAGAATAATTTGTAGCATTATTATCAAATTAACACAATTTGCCTTTGAAAGCCAGTGCGTGTATTATTCGCAGAGAATTACAGCGGTAAAGTGCGAGTGTTGTTCCAGTTTCTAAATAAGTCATTTAGAAAATTGTTCCAGATATTCTAAAACGTTTTTAGAATACAAACAAGTCTATCTGTTTCCAGTTTGGTGAGTCCAGTCCATATTATATATTATTTCTCGAGAATTAATAGGCCTTTAGTAAGAAAATATTTCGAAAGTAGATGCATCTGATGTTCATTGAATGAATGTCATATTTTTAAAATGTTCGTTTTGTTTTGTGGTGTGAGTTGTATTCTATTATGTGATGCATCCTAAAACATCTAAAAAATATATTAAATAATCAAATGAACGTTCTGTCGAAGTTTTAACAAAAAATTTTATTTCTGATGAAGGTCATGGAAGACCGATACGTAAAATAAAATTGTATTAACTACTGGTTAAATGTCTTTAAAAATGGTCCTCAATCCCAAGAATATAAAATAACTATATATATATATATATATATATATATATATATATATATATATATATATATATATATAATCAATAACCCAAATACCATTTTTTAATGGGTAGGGTAAAACATTTCATTATTTAACATTACACATTTTTGTTATATTTGGAAATAATGTTTGCGTTGCTATGCGGTAATGTCTTCATGAACAAACTTGGCTCATTCCTTCTTATTTCTTGCTAATATTTTTGCCTTATTCCATGATTTTCCCTTTCCTTGAAGAACTTTTCCAACGCTGCTGTTCCATGTTTCTCTCGGTCTTCCACGTCTTCTCTTATTTGCTTTTCTTGCATCCCATACTTGCTTAACCTGTCTGGAAATTTCCATTCTTTGTAGGAGTCCCCGCCCTCCCAATTTCCTTGTTTGAATATATTCAAGTGTCGATTTTATTTCTAGATCTTTCCTTATTTTTGTTTTTCTTATTTTATCTATTCTTTTGACTCCTTCAACTCTTTTTAGATATTTCATTTCTACTGCTTGTATTTTGCTCTTCTGTCTGCCTGTCAATGTCCATGATTCACAACCAAACGTCAGAATTGGTCTATAGATGGTCTAAAATACATTTATTTTTCTCTTCATCGATATCTCTTTTTTGTTTATAAAAGTCTAGTGCATTGCATAGTACAATTTTAGTGTTTTTTGCACTCTATCATTCATTTCTTTTTCATTTCTCTCATTCTCTTGTAGTTCTACATCTAGATATTTGAAACTTGTCACTTGTTCAATTATAACATTGTCTACTCTTACCTGTGTTTTTGTGTGTTTGTTTCCTACTACCATAACTTTCGTTTTGTTTTTATTAAATTTCATCCCATATTGTTCCAGGGCATGATTCCAAATCTCCAGGTTCATTTGTAAATCTATCTCTTTTTACTGCCACAATGTCTATATCATCTGCAAATGCCCCTTCTGACACTTTTACCATTTCCATATATCTGTATACTACCTTAAATTTCTTAACTTTCACTTTACATTTCTTTATAATCTCAATCAATATATATTGTGATCAGTGTAGGACTAAAAGACTCAATCCTTCTTTTGTTGTGAAAGCATCTGAGATGCTATTTTGGTGTATAATAAAATTAGTATTTTCACTGTATATATTTTTCATTACTCTGATCATTTTATTTTCTATTCCTTTTTCTGATAGTATTTTCCATAGTTTGTTTCTTGGGACTCG
The DNA here is from genome assembly GCA_963921935.1 of Galeruca laticollis. Taxonomy (NCBI): domain Eukaryota; kingdom Metazoa; phylum Arthropoda; class Insecta; order Coleoptera; family Chrysomelidae; genus Galeruca; species Galeruca laticollis. Next base: position 72,953,935 of record OY998182.1, read on the forward strand.
ATCAAAAGCTTCTTCCATGTCAATAATACCTAAATCCACTTCTTTGTCTTGCTCTATTGTTTTTTCAATGATCTGCTTTAATGTAAATATATGGTCCTGAATACTTCTTTCCTTCCTAAATCCGTTTTGGAATTCTTCTAATGTATTTTCTGTTACTGATTTAATTTTTGTGTTCAATATTTGTTCACAAATTTTCATAGCAATATTCAGTAAATTAATTCCTCTGTAGTTGTTACAATCATATTTATCGCCCTTCTTATATATTGGTGTTATTAAAGCTGTTTTCCATTCTTGCGGTACTCGTTCTTCATGTCAAACTTTATTGTATATTTTAACAAGTATTTCTGTACCTTTTTCTCTAATATATTGTACTAAAATAAGAATTGATAGGTTTGAAAGGATAAATTCAATGGAAAATCTACTAAAATGAATTATAAAGGTGGTTGAGAAAAAAAAATTTAACTGATCTAATTATTATTAATCCAATAATTAATAATAAAAATGTAAATGTTAATTTGTGAAAAAAATCATTAGATGAGAAAATTTAAAATTGTTTAAGAGTTGTGCGCGAAGTCCTTACTTAATCTCTAAATGAAATAAAATATTAATCTAGTAGGAATAATAAATCATAGCTGGTCGCTAAGAAAAATAAACATTGATGACAGATGGAGTTTTTTTAACAGAGAGGTAAAAATAATTATCCTAAGAAAGAAATCTGGTAAAAGAAAATAAAAAGAAGTTAAGTTATATGAAAGATAAGCTGAAGCTGAGAAGAATACTTTATAATTATTAAACAAGGTGCAATGTTGAAATTTATAAGAAAGAGAAAAAACTTGAATGTTGTATAATAGTGAATTATATTGATAGAAAAATCAAAGTTAAGATATTATTGAATTAGATTGTAATAAAGAGAAGAACTGTAAATTGAGAACACCTACGTCATTATACAGGAAGACAAATTGATAGTGACATTATAGGAAGAATTATAAAAATGAACTACTTGGCCATCCTATTCAAAATTAAAAGAAGCAGAAATAAGAATATTTTCTGAAGAACTGAGTTTAAGAGTGACTACGAACTGTGAGGTAAAGTTTTCGTTATATAAACTGTTCTAATGATAGCAATATAACCTAAAAGAAAAGAGACCATTGGGCTAGATGAAGTAAAACAATAATTTCTTATTGATCACTGACGGAAAAAGTATAGGTATTGAGGAGATTCAAAAAAAATCTCTTATATTAGCAAATTAATATCAAACAATCAGTACTTACCACAATATCAAAACATTGTATATCTTGAATACCTAACGATTTATAACTTGTACCATCATTTTAATTATGTAGGACATTTGGATTCGATTAATAGTTTCTTAACATTCAAAACATAATAACAACTGTATTGGTCAATTAAGAAACTATTATTTACAACTAAATAATAATACATTTGTAAATAGGTTAATACGGTATCCGCCAAAATAAACAGTACCGAAACAGAGTGCTGTGGAATTGTTTATGTAACATGGATTTGTCATATTTGACTTAATTGTCATTAGTTGATATATTAATAGTACGCTGCAGTTAAATTTGATTTAAAAATGGTTCTAACAACGGAAGAAAAAGTTTTTTGGTAGAGCATTATTTTCGTTCATACGGAAAAGGTCGTAATGATGGTCCAAGCTTAGAACAGGTGTCAATAAAATATTAACAAAAATTTAATAAAGCAGCTCCTAGGAAGAGTGTGATGTTAGCTGTTGTTGAAAAATTTCGTCGCACTGGTAGTGTATTGTGTCAACGTAAAGGTTCTTCAGGTCGTCGAAAAACAGTATGCACTAACGAAAATGATGCACGTGTTTTTAACCAAGTTGTGCAATCACCTCAAAGAAGTCTTGTAAGAACTGCATGTAAACTCAACATTAGTGAAACGTCTTTACGTCGCATGTTCAAATCAATTGGTGGTTATCCATACCGTATTCAAGTTGGACAACGACTAAATGCTGCGGACAAACGTGCAAGAGAAATTTACTGTGGTCGCATGTTGAGTTTAATTTACGAAGATCCCGAATTTTTGAAAAACATATGGTTTTCAGACGAGAGTCACGTTCATCTTAGCGGCTATATTAATCGACAAACAACCAGATTCCTTGGATTTGTACGTCCTGATGTCATTGTAGAGAAACCACTCCACAGTCTTCGAGTTACCGTTCGGTGCGCGGTATCTGGTCATGGAATGATTGGTCCTTATTTCGTTGAAGATGATAATCAGAATCCACTTACTATCAACCAAGAGCGTTATAGAGAGGAAATTATTATACCTTTTGTGAGAGATCTAAATAACTTTTGCCGTGCACGAAATCTACAGTTTCGCACACAATGGTTCCAACAAGATGGTGCAACGAGCCATACAGCTGTGCGCACCTTAGACTTACTCCGTCAGCATTTCGATAATAGAATAATTTCTCGGGGAACAGACTTCGAATATCCTTCTCATTCTCCTGATCTGACGCCATTTGGGGCATAATGGAGGACAAAATATTTCACTCGGAAAATCCGCCGGCGAATATTGCCGAACTACGGGAAAGAATACAAAATATTTTTCGGCAGTTACATCAACCACTTTTTATAGATATGTTTATTGACTAACAAAATCGATATGAAGCTTTTTTGCGTCGAAATGGTGAACATTTTGAACACTTACATTACAGAAATTAAAAATTAATCTATATTTTTATTTTCGGTACTGTTTATTTTGGCGGATACTGTACTTATGACACATAAAACCAAATAACTATAGAGAAACAGATCTTTCCTATCGACATTAGTTGATTTTATAACGTGTTGTCATCTCTATTTCTATAAGTTAACCAGAAAATACAGGGTTGTATTAGGTATTTAATTGTTTTTAAAAATATTGGAAAATAATAATCTGACTGTTTATTATCTTATTTACTAATTATACTATAATTTGAATTATTTCTCGAGTTTGAATTTATAAATTTAAAAGACGTATCCTCAGCCACCATAATTCCTTGTTTATCGTTAAGAGTTTCATCCTCATAGACTGAGTATAGCTGGCTCACTGTCGTAACACACAACATTTATAGACTAATTTCATCTAGCGCTCAACAACTAAAATTATAATAATATACACCTTATAAATCTAATTAAAATTATAAATAAATGAAAGATACTCTTATAACAATATCTAATCATCTCATTGGTTATTTTGTCACTTCCAGATGCTTTCCCATTCTTAAGCCGTTTTATATCTCCTTTCACATCGTCCGCTCTTATATACTGTTCATTTCTATTTTCTGCAGCTTGGATGTGTGCTTGTTCTTTTATTACTTCCCCCTCTTTATGGTCTTTAAGTAGAGTTTCCATTTTTGTTTTTCGATTTTCATTTGATTCTTTATTTCTTCAGACCACCAGGTGGTTTGTTTTTCGTAATTAGTTTTCCTACTACTGCCACAGAACTCTCTAGCTGTCTCTAGAAGCACATTTTTAAAATTATCCCACATGGTATCCAAATTGATATCGAACGATGAAATAAAACAATATAATTTGTTTAAATCTTCATTTATTTGAACTAATGTTCAATTTAAACTTGTTGACGCGTTTTACTAACACTGTAGCTTTGTCAAAACGAATGGAGGTAAAATATAAAAATGTCCTAATATATACAGTGCTAAACCTATTTACTAAGGTTAACAATGGTATTGAAAGAAATTACCTGGAAATTCATTCACTACAAACATTCCTAAGTTATCTTCTAGGTAAAGAGGTTCAATGAAGGAGACTGATTGATATCTATTTGGTCGTTAAGTAGATTACCTGAATATTTATTTTTGTTAATCTCTAGGGCCTCTAATAAATTTAAATTAAAGGATTTACCGACTACATGGAGAATTTCAAAATTTAGGTCGAAAATGTGTTGGTTTTCTAATAAATGATTTGAATAGTTAGAATCTAATTTTTTGTTGTCATAGCTACGTTTGTGTTCCAAAATTGTAGTTTTAAAATTTCTAAAAGTTCTACCGATATAAATTTTATCACAATTGTCATTACCACATTTTAATTTATAAACTCCTGATTTGTTTAATTTTGAAGATTTAGATTTATTATTTTTAATGAATTTGGATAAATTGTGATCAGTTTTGAAGGAAATATTCATGTCTAAAGTTACTAAAAATGATTTAATTTTTAAGGATGGTGTTCCAAAGTATGTTAAGCTTTTAAATTGTTTATTATTTTTATCTGAAGGGAATACTTGTTCTAAAGTCTGTTTTTTATCTTTTTATTTATGATATTGTCAATTAAATTTGGATCCTAATTATTATTAACTGCTATTTGTTTTATGATATTTAATTTAATTTAATTTTAGATAGGGGCATAAGAGATAAAATTAAAGTATTTATTCACAAAAAGTACCAAGGACAAAAACGTAAATTGAAGTCATTATTAACCAACAAACCAGTATCAAGGAACCCACAAACCAAATTCTCAGAACATTAATTTTTTTAATAGATTCGTCAATCTTTCAAATACAATTTTTTCAGATAAAGAAATTCACTTATTACAAAAAGGTTTCAAACATAATATTCAACCCACATGTTCATTGGATAACTTCAACAAACTAGGTATAGAAACAGAAATTAATTTGTATAATTTTTCAAATAATTCTAATATAAAAAATAAAGCTTCAGAAATTATTAAAAAAAATTCGTCGAGTTTAACAAACCCAATTTTGAATTATCAGTCGCCAACCAAATCAATTCAACAAAAATCAAAGTCAAATAGTATTATTTTCACAAAAGCAGATAAAGGAAATACGGTAATAGCATTACCTAAAGAAGATTATATATTAAAAACCAACAATTTTATTCAGGCAAGCAATTTTGAGACCCTTACAAAAGACCCAACTAATAAATTTCAGAGAGAAATAAAATTAGCAGTAGATAACGTTAAATCAATAATTAACGATAAAGAAAAATTTAAATTATTTTTACCCAATCCGCAACACCCTGAACTTTATTCATTGATTAAACTCCATAAATCCGCCAAAATAAACAGTACCGAAACAGAGAGTGCTGTGGAGTTGTTTATGTAATATGGATTTGTCATATTTGACTTAATTGTCATTAGTTGATATATTAATAGTACGCTGCAGTTAAATTTGATTTAAAAATGGTTCTAACAACGGAAGAAAAAGTTTTTTTGGTAGAGCATTATTTTCGTCAATAAAATATCAACAAAAATCTAATAAAGCGGCTCCTAGTAAAACTGTGATGTTAGCTGTTGTTGGAAAATTTCGTCGCACTGGTAGTGTATGGTGTCAACGTAAAGGTTCTTCAGGTCGTCGAAAAACAGTATGCACTAACGAAAATAAAGGACGTGTTTTTAACCAAGTTGTGCAATCACCTCAAAGAAGTCTTGTAAGAACTGCATGTAAACTCAACATTAGTGAAACGTCTCTACGTCGCATGTTCAAATCAATTGGTGGTTATCCATACCGTATTCAAGTTGGACAACGACTAAATGCTGCGGACAAACGTGCAAGAGAAATTTACTGTGGTCGCATGTTGAGTTTAATTTACGAAGATTCCGAATTTTTGAAAAACATATGGTTTTCAGACGAGAGTCACGTTCATCTTAGCGGCTATATTAATCGACAAACAACCAGATTCCTTGGACTTGAACGTCCTGATGTCATTGTAGAGAAACCACTCCACAGTCTTCGAGTTACCGTTTGGTGCGCGGTATCTGGCCATGGAATGATTGGTCCTTACTTCGTTGAAGATGATAATCAGACTCCACTTACTGTCAACCAAGAGCGTTATAGAGAGAAAATTATTATACCTTTTGTGAGAGATCTAAATAACTTTTGCCGTGCACGAAATCTACAGTTTCGCCCACAATGGTTCCAACAAGATGGTGCAACGAGTCATACATCTGTGCGCCCCTTAGACTTACTCCGTCAGCATTTCGATAATAGAATAATTTCTCGGGGAACAGACTTTGCATACATTTGGGGCATAATGAAGGACAAAATATTTCACTCGGAAAATCCGCCGGCGAATATTGCCGAACTACGGGAAAGAATACAAAATATTTTTCGGCAGTTACATCATCCACTTTTTATAAATATGTTTATTGACTTACAAAATCGATATGAAGCTTGTTTGCGTCGAAATGGTGAACATTTTGAAAACTTACATTACAGAAATTAAAAATTATTTTTTTTTTATTTTCGGTACTGTTTATTTTGGCGGATATTGTATATATATATATATATATATATATATATATATATATATATATATATATATAAGTATGCTATCATTGTCCATTTTCGTCCTACCTTGCCCTTCTTTTTGGTTTCAGTAGTTGCTAGTAAGTCTGAAATTATTTCTTCAAATTCTTCTACTCACTCATCTTCTTTACCTGATATGCTTCTTATGTTCCAGATACCAATCATAATTATTTCGTGTATTCTTGCTTTTCTCAAATCTTTTTTGTATTTTCCCCCACTTTCATTACTGATATCTCTTATCTAATTATCATTCATGTAATTACATTTGATGGTATTCGCCAACTTTTTCTCTTTACATGGTTTTTTCATATTCCATGTTCCTCTGCTTGTATCCTTATTCACTCTTTTACTTTATTTTCTTTGTTCTTATTTTTATTGTATTTTATTGATTGTTTCACCCTCATATCCATTTCCATTGCCAGGTCTCTTTGTGTCTGTTTAAGTTCTCTTTCCTGTACTAGTTTGTTGTGCCGCATTGGGGTTCCAGTGTTTGCTTGTTGTAATCCCATTTCCGTTATGTGCCAACTATTATCAATTTGTTGTAGCCAATTTTAACAGTTTTTCATTTTTCTCTTCCCTGTCTGGCTGTGTTAGATCCTCATTTATATACTTTTTCTATTGCATTGTGCCTTAATTTATATTTTCTTCCTAGTTTTCAAGTACTACAAGGCATGTTTTATCTCCTATTTTCTGTGCTAATTTTACTTGTCCTTTCACTCTGATTTTTTTGTGTTTCAGATTTTGCATACTATTTTTAAGGAGGTAGTATCCATCTCAAGTCCCATAATTACTATATTATTCTTTCTTGCCTCCTTTTCCAACCACTCGACCCTTTGGTTCATCTGCAATAATGTATCATTAGTTTTCTGGTTTCAGCTCTTACCCACTAAACAAGAAACACAACAAGTCTTTTTTGTGATCTTCTTTTTAGAGACTTTTCGTGATGTTTATTTAAAACGTTTATAAGATATCTCCTAGATGTCTTAATTTTATTACCAACTCTATTAACATCCACGTCATGTAAATAAAACATATTTTTGATGTACACAATAATACTTGATTCGCAGTTACATACACATCCTATGAACTTCTTTTTATTAACTTCCTATAGGAAACATACATACGATGTTAATTTGTATACTTCTCACTAATGTCACATACAGAACGTTACTGTAATATTACAAATTAACATGTTTCTAAGATGATCACATGTTGCAGTTACTTTTACATCTTTCGAAATAATTTTTGTTAACATCGTACTTATTACGTCTGTACGACGTTAGTTCATAAAACTCTCAGTAATATCTCATATTAAACATCACTGTAACATAAAAAAGAAGAAAACAGAAGAGGAACTGATGAACGAAACATACAGTAGTTATCTGTTGAAACAAAAATGACAAGCATGAAATGGCGGATGGTTTTCAGTTATGTGTTATATTTTATTTGCAGGAAGTACATATTTTGCAAGTAGTACTTGAATAAAGTGGTCTTCGTTTTCGTTAGTTCCTACTAAGTTACAGTTTCTATACTTAGTTATATTTCTTGTTATAATGGACGAACAACAATTGTTATCGGTAAGTACCTATTCCAAAATCATAATTATTAAAACTTAATACTCATTCAATACTGTAATCGGCTATTATACATTGAAATTCCAGGTGGCGGAATTGTACACTAACATTATATAATAGAGTTTACAAAATAAGTGTTTTTTCAATTTTTAAAATATTTTAGTTACCTAGTAAGTATATTTTGAAAACGATTCACAATATTTCAAATCCAAGATATGCATTATACCCTATAAAAAACTTGATATTGCAATATGGTAGATATTAATATTAATAATAAAACATGTTCATATGTTGGCAGATATTTAAATCTAGAAAAAAATATTTTCAATGTTCAAGATGTTTCAGAAGCTATTTACACAAATAAAATAAAAAACAAAAAGTTGGTAATTATGTAATGGAAGGAGAGTAACTATTTCAGATAGTATGATACAAACATTGTATTAAACAGTACAAAAAATATTGAAGCAAGTATCTCTAGTTCCAGTTTTTTTAGTAGTAGTCTTAGCCGTCAATATAGTTTTGCAGGTTTAGAAAATTTTAACATTATTACTAACAATTCTTGTGAAGAATTAGAGACTGTTTAAGACTTCAAAAACAGAAATTTCTGTTAAAAAGCTCATTTCCATTTGAAAATTCACTGAATACAATAAATAAGCTGTAGCTCTCCCTTACAATGGTACCTATATTAATCTAGTTGACGAATATGTAACTTATGATACTGAACGCTCCAGTCAACAAACAGCATTCAATTATTTATTATTGTAGAAACAGAGCTATTGGATACTCAATTGGATACAATTAATTATAAACTCATTTAACTTGATAATGTGTTCATATCTCTTTCTTCATAAGTAGTTTTTTTGTATACAGTGTATTAATAATGCTTAGTTTTCATTAATTTACAAATCCACGATGTTAATATACAATTTGTTCCAGGATGAAAACAACAAGATGAGAATAGAATATTATTTTATACAGAAAAGAAGTATGAATTTTCATAGCACACCTGAATTTACCTGCCAAATGGAGTGAGGCATGGAAAAGAAGGTAAATCATGAAAAGTCACTTCTCGAAATAAAATATGTTATTATTCCTTCGAAGAACCCCGCATGTATCTTATGGAAAATGGGTCCCAGTCAATTGGCTGAAAATCAAGTTTGATGTAGTTTATGATGATCGATCAAAGGTCTCCATGGGCACAATTTGATCTAAAGTAATTGTTTTATTAGCTGTTGTTCAGAACACCTTCAAATATTTGACAGATAAGGATTTTGAAGTGTACGTTATGGAATGGTTGAGGCACTCGAAAAAAGTAACCGTAAGTAAACGATAGAATTTTCTTTAATCAGATTGGATTTCTGTTGATGTAAGGTAATGTTTCATTAAATCTTTATGGTGTAAGACTTTTATTAGTTTTAATATAATTAAAAAACTATTCTAATAAATTCTGTAAACTAACTGTAATGTATGCGTATCCGTTAAACTTTATTAATTCAGTTTCAAAGTATGTTACGTTATGGTAACTACGGATTATTATACCCTTTTTTATTTCTTGCTTTCACTGAATGTGTTCAATAGTTTCCACTTTCCAGACTTGTTATGTAATATGCTTACACAATTTTATTTTTTTCTAGGTTGGTTTCCTGGACAAGATATTTTTTTTTCTAATTTAGTACCTGTTTTTTTTTCAAATTTACTGTACTGTTCATTAATAGTGAATAAACGTTTTAAATCCTTTATTGCTTTTTTGCTATTTTATTTTAAATGTACAGGATGAACAACTGAGAACGACTGTAGGCCACATCTCAGAAAAGAATCATGGTACAACTTTCAAAAAAATTACCTTCAGGTAAGGGATCCTGAAAAATTGCTGCAAAATATTTTGCAGCCTCTAAAATATCCGCTAGGAGTGGAATGAACACTCGAAAACATAATACTCCAAAAAAACATACTAAAGGTGTCCTAAAAATACAATTTTTGAAATCTTCATGAGATTAGGAATAAATTTAATTAAGGAGATTTTTTGCCATTATTCTTCAAATAATGAGTGGGGAAGGTTCAAACTCATGAACAAATGTACAACTTTTTCGTTTTTCAACCGATATTAATGATTTTAGCTGCATTTTAAAGTTTTTCTGTTCAATAAGATTGATAACAAAATTAGATAAATTTGTATCCACTCGGAAATTTCAAATGTGAATTAAAGCATTTTCTAATTTTTATATCTGATATTGTAAATCTTATATCTTGGAATAGATACCTATTTTTTAACCCCTTTTCATCAGAATTTAAAAAATGCCTCATTACATTTGAAATTTCCGAGAAAAATGGGAAAATTGTGGACTTTTTCACAAAGCGTTGACAAATTTGTCCAATTTTGTTATTTTTGTTAAGCATTTCTTATTAAAAATAAAAAACTCTTTCAAATGAAGCCAAAAACATGGATGTCGATTAAAAAAACGTGTTACGACATTTGTTGTTTGGGTTGAACCGTCCCCCACCCCTTACTTGAACAATAAAGACAAAAAGTCCCTAACTACATTTTTTCATAATCTCAACAATATATCAAACATTGTATTTCTAGGATACATTTAGTATGTCTTTTTTGGAGATAATCACAGTATTGTTTTTAAGTGTTCATTCCACCCCATAGGAGATATTTTAGGAACTCAAAAATATTTTCCTGCGATTTTTCAGGGTCATTTTCCTGAAGGTATTTTTTTAAAGTTGTACTATGACTATTTTTTGAAATATGGCCGACAGCCAGCGTTCTTAGTTGTTCACCCTGTATTTGCTGATTAGGCACAGAAACATCTATAGGATGTCATCCAGAATGTTTGAGGTATATTATTTAGAGGTTTATGTAATGTCCATATAACATCTACGAGAATACACTGTATTGTTTTTGAAATGTCGCATTTAGATCATTGATAAGATGTTATTTTTTAGACATTGCATTAACATCGACAAGAGGCATTTCAGAATGTAACAGAAATGTTGTTTTTAGTTCGTTATAAAGACTTCCTTTTGAGGAAGTTGTAGTAACATCACATTAATGTAAAAAGGCAACGCTTTAACATCGCTGAGAAGTTAAGTTGAAACATCACAAAAGTTAACAGCCACAAGCTGGGCATACGCGGTTGTATAGATGTGCATGTGATGAAAACAAGAAGAAAAAAAGGAAGAGCATTATCACAATGTGATGTTGAATTAACATAACTGTAATATTTATTTGCATAGTGGGTAGTAATAGGTTTACTTGGCGGAGTATTTTGTTCTCTTCTCGGATTTGTTTTATCTCTTCTTCAATTTCAGACTCTTCTTGACTAATTTTTCCTTGATCTTTTTTAATTTCCGTAATAATGTCTATTGATAGAACTATTTTTACTTCATATTTTTTATTTGCTTTGGCTGGTGTCCTTGTGTTAAATATCTCCTCTCTAGCTCTTTTCTATCTCCCATCGTCTGTCGAATAGTCGTCACTATCCATTTTTTAGCGACTTTTATGTGACCTTAATTAGTGTAAAAAGCTAGCCCACCTCGACGGTGCAGAGGCTTTCGCTATTATCTAACTTGATCCAACCTTCGCCTTTCGATTTTCTGCACAGCCCGGCAACACCGGTAGGAATTTCAACGTGAATAGCGGGCTAATTGGTACTATCAGAAACTGATATCGATTGAACAAGTTTTTATCTATATAGGGGCTCACTCACTAGGAAGGAAGCGCGAAGGATTGAATGCGCGTGGTACGGGGTACAGTGAAAATGGTATGTATAGCGTTCCGCCGTTCAAAATTTGGAATGCCCAATCCACTTGGTCGGAATCAGGATTGTTTTGATTTTTAGCGTGTGCAGAGCTCATCGTACGGGGAAGAACGACAAAGAACTACAGTGTATGTGCAACAAGTCTGTGCACGTTACATATTTTTACCAATACTTTGTCGGGTTCAGTATTTTTATATTGAACATTTTTTCCAAAAAATGAGTGATCTAAGAGTAATGTCGAGAGATTTCATTACTGAATTCCTAGAACATTACAGAAATTAATCCTGTTCATGGCAAATAAAGAATACAGTGATCGCAACAAAAAAGCTGCAGCATATGCGGAACTTGTTAAAAAAATGAGAGAAGTCGACCCTTATCCGACCAAGGAAATTATGGTGAGAAAAATAAATGCAATGCGGATATTTCCGTAAAAAATGGAAAAGAGTCAACCAAAAAAATTCTGGTATGGGTACGGAAGATGTGTACGAAGATGTATTGATATCCAGTTAGCCTAGACCAGTTCCATGCATAAACAAAATATTGCCTGTCGAATTGGGCTAAAACGGACAATTGTTTCGATAAATTAATATCATCGTCAGAATAATGTAACTTCTGTCATTCTGACGATGATATTGATTTATCGAAACAATGGTCAATTTTCAAGAATTTTCAACAATTTTTATTATATTGTGGTATTAACTAGAAACCGTGAGTTTCATTTAGAACACTAATGTTCATCATATAGTTCATGTCAATTTGGACATGAGAAAAATTGCTCCAAAATGGATCCCCAAATGTTTGAATGTTGGCCAAAATCGTGCAAGGGTAGAAGCATCGCGTTCGATCTGTGCTCGATTTGAGAACGATGTAGACTTCTTAAACCGAATTGTTACTATGAATGAGACTTGAATATATTTCTACGATCCAGAAACCAAGCAACAATCGATGGAATGGCGACACTCTAATTCTCCAAGACCTAAGAAGTTTCGTGTCCAAAAATCTGCTGGAAAAGTTTTTGCTTCAGTTTTTTGGGATTGCCATCCAGTAATCATGATTGATTTTTTGAATAAGGGTAGAACAATAACTGGAGATTACTATTCGACATTACTGACCATTCTACGGGAAAAAGTTGAAGAGAAAAGACGCGGAAAGCTATCCAGAGGTGTTTTGTTCTTGCAGGACAACGCCCCTATACACAAATCTTATGTTGCCAAAATTCCATTATTTTGGTAAATCAGCCACTTATGACTGCACCACCTGTTTCTGGTGAAAGTCGAACATCAACTCCAATACATGATTCATCTGTTGCAAGTTATTTTCAAAATTTTGGCAAAAATTCTTCCTTTCACACTAATTTATAACCAACAAATTTTTTATTTTAAACAAAAATATTTATTTCTCGTTCCTTTTTCTTTTTGTATAAATTATTATTGATAAAAATGTCATAATAAGTTTAGTTCTGGTTTTTTAAGTATAATTTGTCAATAAAAATGTTTGTCAAAATACAATTTTTATTTGTACTAAATATCTCTTACCTTCATTACTTCCTGATGCAATGCGTGAAATATTGCTTCACATGTTTCTGGAATAATCCGACCTAATGCTTGAGGTGAAATTATTGTTGAAAATTTCAGATCTTCGTAGCTCTTTTCAGTTGCCAAAAATCATAATGTAGTAGTGAGTCTTTCATGTGGCGTTATAGCTTGCAGCATGCGAGTGTTTTCTTTTTGTATTAAAGGAGCTACTAGAGATAATAATTCAAAGTACGTGTCTTGATTCATTCTCAAGTAATTATTCCAATCTGAGGGATCCAGTCACAATTCCTCTAATAGATTAATATGAGAATACGTAGCCCGTTTTTGTAACCAAGTCTTCACCCATTTTGACATAGGTTTTCGTTTAATAATACACTGTTTCTTAATAACTACACACGCCACTGACATTAACATGAGATCTTTTTTCGATGTCATGTTACGCTTGTCACACATCCTCACTCAACAAGCAAAAGTGTCTGTGTGTGGGAAATATGAAAGTACACGTTTACTTTACAGCCAACATGCAGATACTTAACTGCGCATTCTTCCTTCCTAGTGAGTGGGCCCCTTTAATGTTTAGTTTATTAATGTTTAATATTGTGTCAGTTTTTAACTTTTCATTAAACTTGAACTTACTGGTTTTCCACTGTGTAGCACCACGATATGTTTTTAATCGCTTTTATGCAATCACAAAATGTTAAACAAAGCTGTAAGTCTCAGTTTTTTGAGATTTTTATAGGCATAATTTAAAATATGTATTTGCCAATTTCAGCTACGTTGCCAAATTTTCACTAATGTAAATGAAGATAATCCAACAGCCACAAAAGATGTATTATTATTGTTTTTTACAGAACCATTGGCTATCACGGCAGTTTAAAATTAAATCCATCAGCTACCAACAATATTAAATATTTAGAGATTAGCATAAATCATCTGTGCTTTAGAATCACTGATGTCGACAAAAGCATTTATGGAGGACATATCGCCCCAAATAGACCATATGTTACCTTATTCCTGATATGAGACAGTGATAGGTCTCTCTTTGAATATTAAATGTCAAATTAGTCACTTTGGGATGGATGAAAATCCAAGAAACATCAATGGTGAATCATATAGGTGAAGCGCTATTTATAAAAACCGCTAGAGAAATATTGGCATTGGCCTTTCAATAATACAAAAGAATCATTTTTTAAAGAGAATACTGAAACCCAAGTCAAAGGAGTTGAAAATGAACGTACGAACAGAGTTATCATCATTTAATGTTTCAACTGGATGGTACAACATGTATTCATGCTTTCCATTGCATTGCAAACAAGCATCATAGAATGTCGTCCCCATTCAATAAATTTGTAACGTCCCGATATCTCTTTGGGAGATACCTAAAAAAACGCAAGTGGTCATTAGTTTGAACATTTAAATAAAGAGGAAGTGTAAATTGTAGATATGAAGAGTGGCAAGTGGTCTAAAACAGAATTTTTGGGTTACAGCATTCCAAATCTAACCCTTAATTAGGCGCGCCTCAAAAATGTGTATAATTGGGCGCGCGGTGTATTTTATACACCATACATTATGCATTATTCATATAAAAAGTAATATATTTTGTGCAAAAAAAGCGAAGCTTGATATATTAAATACTTTTATTTAGGTATATAAAAATAATGAAATAATAATATGGACAAATCTGAAACTAGCAATTCTAAGCAGATTATACATATAATATTGAGAGTAACTGAATATATGAAAATTTGGTTAAATAAACATAAAAACTATTCATTGTCGGATGAATTCTCAATATTGGTTAAACACTCATTACATTTTCACTGTTTTTAACTGTGTTCTTTACAAACAAACATTTAAAAAAGTTTCACATCGTATTGTTGTCATTCGATTTTTTCATCTACCACCTACTTCTTATTTTAGTAGATGGTTCTTCTGCACTATTCATTTCCGGTTCTACATTAATATGCTTTTTTACAATTATTTAAATGTCTGAAGGTAAACTTTAGCATTGAAGGCGATTTTACAAATGAGGTTTCATCAGCCGCAGTGAAAGATGCTTTAGTAATAGCCTTATTGGTAATGCTTCCTTATCGCTTATACTATTGTTAATAATTTGGCTGTTAATTCCGGAAATATTAATAAGCCGGAAAAATATACATAAAGGCCATCTCTTCGTTCTTCAAGATACTGAATAATTTCCACAAAGTTGATCTACTGTATCAACGCCGCCCTTAGTCATATTATAATCACGTATTAGTTCAGGTTTTCCTGTTTCATCATTTATTAAACCATCACCATGCATTGTAGAAATAAGAAGTACAGATTTATTGTCTTCGGCACATATGATGCTGTCATTACATCATTTTTAAACCCAAATACTGAAGAACCAACTTCCCTGTTTTTATTTGGAAGGTACTCTTTGAGTTATTTTCACGTTTTCCATCAACAACAACACGAAAAAACGGTTTTTAGAAAAAAAATTATGTGTGTATGTCGTCGTCGTTATCGGCCACTTTTCGTAACATAGTCTTGCTAGCACGATACATCCTCCGGAGTGCAATAAGTTAACAATTTTATGATGGAATATTGTTAAGGACACGATACAAATGAACCCTATTGATTTTCAGCTCACCAGAGCCAGTACAATGGGTACTATGGTACTTGAAGTACGATATTTTGTAATTTTTTGAGAAATTTCAGTTTGATAGCACGATACAGCTTCCGGAGCTCAACAAGTCACCAATTTTATGATTTAATATTATTCGGGACATCTCACTAATGAACTCTATATCTATATCAGTTGTGTTACATGATTTTTTTAAAGAAGTATAGTATTTTGTTTCGGTAAATAATCAAAATCGGATATTCAATTTTCTAGGGGGGGGAGAAGTGCCCTGCTTTGCCCCCCCTTCCTTCCCCTTCTGGTGCCCATGCTGAGTTGTAGTTTTGGGAAAAAACTGACTTCAACGTCCTTGTTCGTGGCAGAACAAGTCTGATTTTGCACAAATTTTAAACTAATTTTTGTTCATTAAACATTCTTTTTAAACAAATATAAATATATATTAAATGAATATTTTAGTTTTCTTATATAAGAGATCAGTCGGATATAGCTTTTTTTTCGATAAATAATTTTAATTAATAAATTTTGTGCCACTTGTAATGAATTGAGTGTTGTTTTAAAAGCTGCTCCCCGCTGGTATGCAATATAAAATAACAGATTCTGCAAGTAAGGTATACAAAATCAATAAATTCTTCATGGACAAGATATCATGCAATTCATAGAATTTATTGATCAAAGTACGTGAACGCTTAGCAACATAACTAATATGCTCAGTCCATTTTAATTGTTTATCAAGTAAGATGCCGATATATTTTATTGACTTTGTTTTTACAATTAGATGACAGTCACAATCTTGGTGGTTGTTACAATTTGCTTTATGTAATTTAACAAATAAATCATGTGGTTGATCGTGTTTGGTTAGGTTAGGTCAGGTTAGGTTATAAATTTAGTTTTGCTGATATTCAAGGACAACCTATTATTGTTTACTATGATTGTTTAGCCACATATACACGTTCTTTAATTCAGTCTCTGCAATATGTTTAGTTTCTTCCCACGTAGGACCCGTGAATATAATCGCAGTATTGTCTGCGTAACTTGTTAAGTGACCCTTGAATTTATCTATTTTAGTTATACTGTTAATATCAATCAGAAAAAGTATTGGGCCTAAAACCGTGCCTTGTGGTACTCCAACTGAAACTTCAGACTCATCACTTGGCTCATTTTCAATTTTTACTTTTTGAGTCCTTCCGGTTGCCTCTAATTCCATACCTATTCAATTTTTGAATAAGTAATTCATGATTTACAGTATCAAAGGCTTTAGCTAAATTCAAAAATATTGCCAGTGATTTTTTTAGATTTATCGACGGCCTCTACAGCAGTATTAATAAAATCTAATATGGCATTTTCGGTGTTACTATTTTTTATAAATCCGAATTGTCTTTTTGTTATTATATGATTCTGGTCTAGAAATTCAATTGATCTGTTTATAATACAGTGTTCAAATATTTTAGCAGTGTTGTTTACAACAGATATGGGTTTGTAGTTCTCAAGTTGTGATTTCTTACCGGATTTAAATATAGGTTTGATAATTGAGCATTTCCATTGGTAAGGCGTACCAGTTGAAAAGCATTGATCGATTATATGTCGTAGATGATTTAAAATACTGGAATGAATTGTTTTTAACGTTTTTGATGTAATTTCGTCTGGACCTGGAACTTGTTATTTTTAAAGTTAGAAATTATGGTTCTTACCTCATTATTTGGAACCGGGCGCACAAAAATTGTTTGATAGATGTTTAAATCTTTTAGAAAATTTTTGGGTAAGTCTTGTTGACCTCTATGTTTACACATGATTTTACCAATATTTGTGAAAAAATCATTGAATTTATTGGCTTTTTGTTTGTTATCACTTCACACAGAACTATTTTCAAGAATAATATCGGGGTTACCGATATTATTTTCCTTGCGTTTGCCACAAAGATCATTAATGATACTCCAAATTTCTTTATAGTTCGCGCCAGCCTCAGAAATTTGATTTTGTTAAAGTCATTTTTTGTTTGTTTAAGTAAGGAATTGAGCTAATTCCTATATTTTTTGTATTCTGTTTCCAGTTCAGGCGTATTTTTTTGTTAATTTTTGCTTTAAACTATCTCTTTTGTTCATTGAGTTTATTAGACCCGCTGCAATTCATGGTTTTATGTAATGTGTTTTTTGGATCTTTTTTTTTTTTTTAATAATAGTTACATAGACAAAGAGCAGCGGTTCGTTAGGATGTGCAATTGGTCATTAGTTTGAACATTTGAATAAGAAATTCAAATTCAGATTATTTATTACGGACAGAATGGTACGAGTAATAAAACAAAGTATTTGGAATTCACCATTCCAAACTCTCTGCCTGGTTTGCATATCAATCTCATCAAAGCATTCTTTAACACCCGGTACAATACGTTTTTATGGGTGTGGAATCAAAATTTATTCACCCTCTGTTTATCGACCCAAATACTTTGAATTTTCATCCAAATAATTTTTCAAAATTGTATACATTGGATTATAAGATACAGAGTTTTCAGTGATCGTCTTTCATCTTACTCCGAGACTCCGAGCGAAGACGTCGATCAGCAAGCAGCAGCATCCCTGGAAATTCGGTCCCTGATTTAAATCGTATCACTCCAGCAGCGACTTGTCAGCGCATTCGCCAAATATAATTGAGATTTTTATCTCGATCTGTCCTTTATAGGACTATTTATTTATGAAAAACTCCTCTCTCTAGAGCAAAGTATTTATGAAAATTGCATTTTTTTCAACAACGTTGTGAAGGAGATGCAACAAGAAATCTACCGCCATACATGTGAAGACGGAAGGACTTTTTTCAGGTAAATATAAAAACTAACCTGCAGGTAAATGGGTCAGGAAACCTTTAACTGGGGAGGAAACTCCCTCCGGCAGTGAGTCCTCTGTCCGGCTTTTGTCCGCTACCCCCTATACTAACAACTCCCCACAAAACAACAACCTTCTGTTTCGTCCCTTTCCGCCCCACAACCAATAGCAATGTCTTTAACACAACGCTCCCCTTACAACACCTGTAACCAAACTGGCCGAACCATACCCACACTCTCATCTCTCGATGAGTTTCCACCCATGGACTCACGCCCTAAATCCAGCTCCAACCAGTCACTCAGCGAGTAAATGCAAGAAAGAACTCACCCACTTAAGATCCGAGTTGATCAAGTACAAACAAATAACCGCCCACCTAACCTCCCAACTAGCCTCCAAAAATCAACAAACCACCAACAATCAACAACCCACCCACAGTCAACAAACCTCCCGTAGCTCTTTACCAATTATTCACTCTGCTAAATCCCATGCTTTTCGTCTCAATTCACATATCTCTGTGAACGAGACACCCATAACTATCCGCCAATATCCAGAGGAGAACTACACTCTCTTATGAGCCATACCAAAGAGACCCCTGATAACCCGTACCCCACTCCCTAGAACCAGTCAACAACCGACTCAACAACCAACTCAACAACCAACTCCACAACCAACTCCACTACCAACTCAACAACCAACCCAACAACCAACCCAACAACCAACTCAACAGCAAACAACAAGACGACCCCGCCCCACTCAACCACGGACCGTCCAACAAACCCTACCTTCCCAACTGACACCCTCACTTCCAACCCTGAATATTTGAAACCTACCTTCCAAATACACTTCCCAGAGGGAGTTATTTAACCTGCTCAACACAAACGAGCTGTTGAGTGGAAATATCTCCTTCTTGAAGGCAAACCTAAACCGAACAGCACTCCTGAAAATACCCGCACGAAGCCCTCGCCAATAAACTTCGAAATGCCAGCGGTGATCCCCCAGGTCATTATCGTCCCCCTAACTTCAACTCCCCGAGCCCGCTCACAATCGAGAACCCGCAAGCTCACCTTCTCCCTTTCTGCAGAAACGTAGACACGTCCCTATCCGAAAAAGAATGCAAGGGCATCCTCCGCAACGAAGTGAACTTCTTCATCGCCATATCCTGGCGCATTATCTTCCGTCGTCTAAGCAAGGCCAAGGTTTCGAATCCTTACGGATTCCGAAATAGCTTACCATCAAGCCCTCACATACGGCATCAAATTTCACGGTCTCTCACACCAATGTGAGGCCTCAAACCCTTCCAACCCACTACCTGCAGTATCCAGATACTGCAACAGGTGCTACACCACAGGCCACCTTGCTGAAACATGCAAGGCCATACCAGTCTGTCTCTCCTATGGAGCATCGGACAACAAACCCAACAATTGCCCTAAGGCAAACGACTCCATCTGCATAAACTGCGGCGGCTCACACCCTGCCTTCCATCCTCGTTGTCCAAAGCGGATGGAAACACCACAAAACCCCCAAGAAATCGCACCCATCAACCATGAAAAACGCCAGACCCCTTACGATCTTTCTACAGACACCAAAATCTTGATCGAGATTCTGGCAACAACCATTATGAACGCAATCTCGACAGCCCGTGGCCTAGTGGCCGACATCCTCAGTCACCTCATCCCATCTTTTTACGGATACAACTGTACCGTCACCAGTGGCGTGAGCAACCGCGTCCACTTTGCCTTTCTCTCGGATTTAAAACCATAATCCAACCCTAATAAGTCCCCTCGGCTCCTCCATTGTCGACCACATAATCTGCACTGACAGATTAATCACCCGCATTGATGACGAATGCTCTATAGGCGACCCCATCACATCTCACCACGCTCCACTACTGGTAAACACCTCTCTACATAATCCGATACCACCACCGTCAACAACTTTCACATATCGCGATTTCAAAAAAGCCGATTGGGATTCCTTCGCAAACCACGTCTCCTCTAACTTACCACAGCCCATCATTTATCAGACGACTGATGACATAGATAATCACGCAGAGGAATTCCAGTCCCGCCTAATCGATGCACAAGAAATCGCCGTTCCTCTCACCACCATAAATACCAACTACTATGCACTTCCGCATAGTAGTCGTCAGAAAAGACAGTTATACAGGTTATACGTCCGCACTCGAGATCCCGTTGTCAAGACACAATGGAACCGTCTAAACGCCCAGGTTCGGTACGAAATAAATGCTGAAAAGCAGAGAAAATGGAAGGTCAGGAGATCTACACCCCTGAAGACAAAGCCACCGCCTTCAAAAATAACCTGCAAACGGTCTTTACGCCACCTGGCAATCCAAGATTTCTCAGGGGCTTTGCCATCGAAGCAGACCTCCTCACCCCCAACATAACTCGAAGCCCACACGTCCATATCCCACCAAATGAGAATTCTCCACTTCTTACACCCTTTACAATCGAAGGAATTCAGCAGGCGTGCCGAGCGGGGAGATACAGTGCCCCCAGGCACGACGGAATCTCGAGACAGGCACTTAAAAACTGCCAGAAGAGATTTTCCCTCCGCTCTGCACCCTGTTGAACGCCTGCGTGGCATACTCTTACTTTCCTCGTTGTTGGAAATGAGCCAACATAGTTCTCATCCCCAAACCCGGCAAAGGCCCCACAAAGCCTGAATCCTACCGGCCAATTTCATTAATCAGCGTCCTAGGTAAAATCTTTGAACGTTTGTTAAAAGAGAGAATCTGGGACTTCTGTACCGAAAATAATATAATTCCGGAATTTCAATTCGGATTCAGGCCAGGCCACTCTAGTCAGAACGCCACCACCAACATTTAAACCATCGTCGCCCGTGCTTTAAACCAACAACGCTGTTCAGCCGCCATTTTCATGGACGTTCAAAAAGCTTTCGATCAAGTCGGGCATGCCGGAATAGTGAGAAAGCTACTGAGCATCCAATTGCCAAACCAGATCGTAGAATTATTATATTCCTACCTCACAGACCGATCGATCAGCGTCAAAGTTGGTTACAGCCTATCCAATTCATCTACACCCCTAACTGGCGTGCCGCAAGGCTCGATACTCGCTCCACTATTATACATAATTTATGCGTATGATACACCAATACCACGACATCCCCAGGACAATATCCAATTATATGCGGACGACACCGCATTAATCATTTCCGCCACTGACATTCGCTCTCTCAATATCCGATCCCAAAATCTACTGAATAAATATTCAAATTGGTGCAGGAAATGGCGGGTGACTCTCAACGCCCAAGCTCAAGCCATCGTGTTTAGACACCCTTCCACTCAGAGCGAACGACTTCTACCTGCGGACTTTCGCCTCGTGCTCTGGGAAGAACAACTCGAAATTCGTAGGGAAGCCGTTTATTTGGGAATGAGATTTATTCACACTCTCAGCTTGATGGCCGACCTAACAGGCACGCTAAATAAAGGCCGACGTCGAGTAAGTCTTCTCAAGGCGCTCGGCAAAAGCTTCGGACGAACTCATCCAACCACCTTACTCCATACGTTTAAGACATATATCCGTCTCATTATCGACTCCTCACACCGTGGATCGCTAACAGACGACCTCTTGGCAGAAAACCCAAGAGAAAGCTCCCATTCCCTCCAGTACGGGTACTAGCCACGGCCTACGACGATCTCCCAGACATATACATCGACTACCTAGACCAATCCCCAATTTCAATCCGATAATCAAACATTGCAATTATCACACATCTAATCTTCTATATCTCTCTTACATATATTTTCTTTCTTTCTATCTTTATAACCACACAGTTCCTTATCTTTAAACACGCTCACACATCTCACAATTTCAATTAGTCAACACTTCTGACAAACCCATTCCAACCACCCTCACCCAACCGTCGGCGTTGCAGGTTTTCTGCGGTTTCCCTGTAACATGGTGAATCTATTCAACCGGATGAATTTATTCACTAGCCAAATGGACCGACGAACCAATCAATCAATCGACGTAGGGAACAATGCAGCCTCAGCTGTATACCCCCCCTCCCATTTGATTGCGATGATTATTATTATTATTCCCCAAAAAAATCAAAAAACCAACAAAAACAAAAAAACCGAGAATGCTTTTCCTCCGGAACACTTTCTAGCGAAAAGCCCACTCTAAAAACTCGATTCCACACCCTTTAATTTCATTTAAGTCACTCACTCAATCTTCCAAGCCTCTTCAACCAACCACTTTTTCACCAGACTCAGATACAAACGCGTACAAACCCCCCAATACACCCTCAATCCAGCCCTGCAGAGGAAACTAATCCTATATCAGGGTACCCAACCAAAACAAACACTCCAACTTATAACAATTACCATCCAACACAAAATTTATTCGAATTTATCTCTCTCTCTCTCTCTCTCTCTCTCTCTCTCTCTCTCTCTCTCTCTCGTGGTCGTCTTTCAGATTGAACGACGATTTTCAATTACCATTCCCTCCACTTAAGTATAATTAAAGATCAAACATCTGTGGAAACAAAATTGATGAACAAAAAAACACCATCATGTTAGTATATTCATTTTAATTTTCCTTCGATATAAATCGTCTTTCAATTTTTGTATTGATAATAAACGTACTCTAAACAGCAATGGTTTCCAATAGGAAATAATTTCGAATCTGATTTCGAAATAACCCGACTGAATCGGCGAGAACACGTAGTTGAACTTATAATAAATATGATGTCACTGGAATTTATAAATCCAGGTTCCTCCTATAATTTTACGAAAATAGCACAGAAATACTTGGCACACATAATTATATTGCATATACTCGTAATGGTTTATGGATCATTACGACATGAAAAACATATTGCCGGAAGAAAGGTTGTTACTAGAAAATCAATGACATTTTATAATTTCATTCAGTGAACATTAAACATCAAAATCGCCGTAAAATGAAAAGATTTGTGTGGATTTGGTTTTTGTAGATAATAACCTAGACTGGAAGCTATTAAAACTATTTCAAAACATTTTTATTGATTTCTTTATACCTACTAAATTATTACTGAGCTATTTTCAAAACTATATCTACTTAAAAACGGCCATGAGTCACATGAATTTATTTTAACAAGTAGCAGTAAAATTCAATCAACTCTTTCAACATTGCCAAATTCCTCCAGTTTTGAATAGATGAGGCTTTCACTTGTTGAAGATCCATACTGAACGATGAAATAAAACAATATAATTTGTTTAAAACTTCATTTATTTGAACTAATGTTCAATTTAAACTGGTTGACGCGTTTCACTCAGACGGACCACAGCGACGCGATTAGTTTGTGTTTGTGTTGTCGTCATCTGTCGTTGAAGACGACGACAATTTTTTTTTTTTTTAATGTTTAAAGTCGCATCCACCCAGAGGGTTATTAGCGACTGCTGTATTTATTTAACGATTCAATACATATACATTACATATACAAATATATAGCTACATACACAATACAGTTATGTACAATTTACATTTCTAATTATTTCTTAAATTTTGTCAAGTAAGTTAATCGTTTTAAGGAATGCGCACAAGTTTTCAACGTTACATTGTTCCCCTAACACCACCTTTAGGTTAGATTCTATTGACCACTGTGTTCTCGCGGGTTTGAGTGACGGACACTCCACAAGAAAATGTTTTACCGATAGGTTCTTTTGACACGATTCACATACAGGTTGGTTTGTTCTTGTGATGATGTGTGAATGAGTGGCGAATGTATGTCCAATTCTTAATCTGGTTAAGATCACTTGATGCCGTCGGCTCGCTGGGTTATTATTCCATTTTTTCACTGATGTTTTTACTTCAGAGAGTTTGGATGATGAGTTATTCCAGTATATTTGCCAGTCGGAGGTAATAATGTTTTTGTAAAATTGCTTGAGATCTGCAAGAGGTGTCTTATTCTCAATCTCGGCATTTTGGGAAGTAGCGCTTTTAGCTAGGTCATCTGCTTTTTCGTTTTGTGCGATGCCCACATGTGCTGGGATCCACATGAATTCAATTGTCCTTTTGGCGTTATTAGCCGTGAAAAGTTCATTTTTTATATACGAGACAATTGGATGTAAATGTTGGAACTGTTGTATGGCTGTGAGAGAGCTCAATGAGTCGGTTAATATTAAGGTTTTGTTTATTTTTTCCGTATTCGCATATTCTACTGCTTTCCAAATAGCATATAATTCGGCAGAAAACACGGAATTAGTCGGCGCTAGTGTGAATGAGTGTTGTATATTCTCCAGAACCATGGATGCACCCACACCTTCTTCAGTTTTTGAACCGTCGGTATATATATGTTTATAGCTTTGGTAATTGCTTATTTTACTTTGGAAGAGTTTCCTAATCGTTGAGTGGTTCATTGTAGATTTACTGAATTCAGTCATACTAGAGTCACAACTTGGGGAGATGAAACACCAGGGAGGGAAGGATGGTTTGTAGCAGAGGTTGTAAGGGAGAGGTAAGGATATGTTTAGTTTGCTTTGGTAAGAGTATAGTCTTTCATGGTATGGGGGATCAAGTCTCGGATGCAGTTGAAACATGTTTCTGAAACGATTTACAAATACGTTTCGATGGACGGGTTTTTCCGGGATCGCTGCGACAGATGCCGCATAGCTGAGAGTTAGATACATTCGTCTTCGGTATAAATCTGGTTCACCTAGTTCGCATAGAATACTGTCAACTGGGCTTGTGCAAAATGCTCCTAAGGCAATTCTAACGGCATTGTTTTGAATAGTGTCCAATTGTTTTATTATGTGCCTTTTAGCGGAATTATAGATGATGGCACCATAATCTAATTTTGATCTGATGATGGATCTGTATATCTTGGTTAGCGTTGTGCTATCTGCTCCCCACATTTTTGAGGATATTGTTCGCATGAGATTTAGGTCTCTTTGGCATTTAAGTTTCAAATTTTGAATGTGTTTCTTCCAGCTGAGACTTTGATCGAAAAACATTCCCAGGAATTCAATTCCATCCACATATGAAATAGATTTCTCAAACAATTTAAGATTTGGAAGTACTATATCCGGGATGCGTTTAGTGAATAACAAACTTTTGGTTTTCTGTGCCGAAAATTGTAGTCCTGAAGTTTCTGACCAATTTTCTAGCTGAGTTAGAAAATATTGTAGTTGGTTATACAATGAAGCTATGTTCCGTCCTCTCGAGTATATTACTAAGTCATCTGCATATAGCCTAGCTTTAATATTCGTATTACAGTTTTGGATGATATCATTTATAGCAATTAAAAATAGAGTTACACTTAAGGAGCATCCCTGTGGTATCCCATTAGTTTGGGTTTTTAAAGGCGAATGTGAGCCATTAGCTCTGACCGTAAAAACGCGATTTTTCAGAAAGTTGCAAACAAATTTTAACATATTTCCTCTTATGGACCAGCTTTCTAATGTTTTTATAATCTTGTGACGCCAAACGGTATCATAGGCTTTCGATATATCAAGGAAAATTGCTAACACATATTGTTTATAAGCAAAGGCTTCATGTATTTCTGATTCTAGATCCACTAAGTTATCAATTGCTGATCTTCGTTTTCTGAAGCCGCTTTGTTCAGGAATAAGAAGATTTCGACTTTCCAAAGTCCACATTAATCTGTCATTGATGATTTTGTCTAAAATCTTACCCATTGCACATGTGAGCGCGATTGGTCTGTAAGAGCTAGTGAGTGTTTTGGGTTTACCATGTTTATGCATTGGAATAACAATAGATTTAAGCCAAATCTGAGGAAAGGTATTGTTAGTCCATATCCTATTGTAAATATGTAGTAGCAGTTCCTTGGCTAGACTTGGGAGTCTTTTGAGGAATGTTATTGGAATATTATCAGGTCCAGCTGCTGTTTCTTTTGATGAGTGTAATGCGAGATTTAATTCCTGCATTGTTATTGGTTCGTTGACTGGTTCATGAGAATTTTCTTCTAGCTCTACGAAGGTTTGTTCCTGTATACGTTTGAAGTTTAAAAACTTGTTTGTGTAGTTGCTATCGCTAGAATGTTTTTCAAATGATCTTGCGAGGGTTTCACAGATTTGTTCAGGAGTAGTGACGGTGTTATTTTGATATTTTAGGACATTTATGTGGGACTGGTAGTTCACTCCAGAAATCTTTTTAATATTGTTCCACACTATTTTGGATGGGGTAGAATTGTTAATACTGGATATAAAGTGTTTCCAAGAATCCCGTTTGCTCTTTTTTATCGTTAATCGAGCTTGGGCTCTCAATCGTTTAAATTGAATTAAATTTTCCTGAGACTTAATTTTCTTGTATTTGTTAAATGCCTTTTTGTAGTTCTTTGTTGCTTCTGCACATTGATTATTCCACCAAGGAACAGCTGGATGTTTTTTGATAATTCTAGTTCTTCCGATAGCAAGTTCTGCAGCAGTTATGATAATGTCGGAAAGCTTTTCTACCATCTCATCTACATCTGAGCTCAGAATATCAGTGATACAATTGTTGCCGAGTTTGTTCAGTATTAGATTATTGAAGTAGTCCCAATTGGCTAAGTTAAAGTTCCATTTTTCCGGAGGTGGGACTTCATTTGCTGAGCTGCCATAAATAATGATAGGGTAATGATCGCTATCGTAAAGATCTTGCAGGACGTCCCAGTTGAATATCAATGATAAAGTAGGATCACAAAGGGAGAGATCTATCGCCGATTCTGCGCCAGTGGCCGTATTAAATCTGGTTGGTCGACCATCATTCATAAGATTTATATTTTTTTAGTTAATTATTTGTTCCAGTGTATTTCCAAATTGGGAGTTGCTTTTTGATCCCCAAATATTATTATGGGCGTTGAAGTCGCCAACTATAAGTCTTGGAAGTGGGAGTTGAGTTAATAAATCTTCAATCTCTTGCAAACTGGGAGAAGAGTTTGGAGGGCAATAAATATTACATAAAGATAATTTCGTTGGTCCATCGATGCAGACAGCGACAGCCTCGAGGTTCGTTTTTAATTGTATGGGTACTGCGTCTATAGAATTTTTCACGTAAATAGCCACGCCTCCGCTTGCAATAGACTGGTTTGCTCTATTTTCATAAAAGCAAGAATAATTATTCATGTGGTAGATCTTATTAGAGAAACGTGTCTCCTGAAGACATATTATTGAGGGGGACTGTTCGGCTATTAAAATTTTTAACATTTCTAAATGGGCGTATAACCCGTTTAGATTCCATTGTAATATAGTTGTGAATTTAATAGGTATTTGAAATTCTTGAGGTCGAGCACAAAGGTATTGATGATACAGACGAATCGCTATCCTCTTGATTACTAGATTCTTGACTTAATTGAGATATAATTTTTTTAGAAATCCTGGTACATTTACTTTTCATTTTTTTATCTGTGAAGTAGGGATACATAGTGTGTAATTGATCAATGAGGCCATTAATATCTTCTGTATATAACTTGGCTACGCTTAGTGGGTCCGGTGAACCATGTACATTTTCGAAAAAATCACAAAATTGTTGGTAGGTAAGCACATGTTTGTCTGTCGTTTCAAAAAATGTCTTTGTTGATTCCATTTGTTTTCCGATATTTACTGTAGTTAGTGTTTGAACGTTAATTTTTGCTTTTTTTTGGAGTTTTGTTATTCTGGGCTCCGTGAAATTCATGTCGATGGTTTGTTCAACAGGAGAAGGAGTTTCAGATAGGGATCGTTTGGTTTTGTTATAGGATAAGGATGTAGCTGTGTTTATTTTAATAGAATGTGAACTTTGTGGTTCAGTTTTAGAAGTGGTGTCAGAAATAATTGAGTTTTTATTGGTTCCTTCTAGAGATGAATCGGATGTCAGGTTTTCGGAATGCAGTATTGATGTTGGTGTAGAAGAAATGGGATAGAGAGTTGCTGCTGGTATATGTGTTTCTGCAACCGTTGATTGTTGTGGTGTTGGTGCGGTTACATGAGCAGGTGGTAAATCTGTTGATGTGGTTGCTGTTAGGTTTGTTGGTAGTACTTGTGACTGTGTATTAGGGAGCGTACATTCTGTTGCAACATGCCCTTTCTGCTTACAGTTATAACATGTATAGTCGTCGAGGGAGAGAAATATTCGATGAGAGGTTCCTTCGTGATTCACAGTAATGAAATCTGGGATTTGAATCTGGTTCTGGTCTACAGGTGAAATATAGGTTTGTCTACGAAAACTTAGAATGTGCTTGAATTCTGGGTGTGAAGTACCGATGCGAAGAAACGTAATCTGCGACATTATTTTAATGCCAATTCGTGTTAATTCATTTTCTAATAGTATATTTGGTATAGATGGACATACATTTGACAGTAGTAATCTTTCCGCAGGTGTTATTAATCGCCGAGCTTTAATCGTAGTTTGTCCAAGATTTATTGAGCCATCATTGCTATTCATAAATGAATCAACCAAATTTTCATTTGCCAAATAAATGCAAATGCGGTTATTGGAGATTCTGGAAGAGAAGATTATATTTTTTGATTCCATGATATTCCCTAAAGAAATGAGGTATTCCTCCAATTTTATGTTATCAAGTGAAGGGAAAACTATTGCTTGTTTTTTGCTTGGAAATTTTGGTGAGTTTGTTACTGTTGCGTAAGATTTAATTTGAGGTTGAGTGCCCCCTCTATAAGGGATGCTCTCATTCACCGATTCATCCATTTTGGTAGATGTGTTTAATTGGTGTTCTAACTACGGCTCTGTCTAATGTGTAGAAATATAAACTACTAATGAGTTTTTGATTATACTAGATTGTGAATGTTGATATAACTCGTTGTTAAAGTATGTCTATGACAATTATAATATAGAGAATTAATTAAAAACTCACAGATTCCGTACTAATACAGAAGATGCTTAGATCTTGAATACTAGACACTGTAACTAAATTATTTCGCACTGAATTTAACTAATTTTATGAATTATCGGAGCTGATATTGAACACAACCGGTGCTCAATTTGCCAGGACCGAACTCCGACTATTTACGACGACAATTTGACTACAAATTAGTAGTTCGTTCGGACTCCAATTAACGATAGTAGTGTTCGGTAGTGTTTATCAGATTCAGTATGGAGTTTGAAGAAGAAGCATTGTTATGGCTTTTAATACGGCGAAGGTAGAGGCGGCGTCGGAATAGGGTATATTGGATTCATACGATTATAGAAAACAAAGATTAGAGTCAATTTCAGTTACTCTACCATTCACTAAGAATGTACGATGATAATTTTTTTAATTATTTCAGAATGAGTCAAACTATATTTGACTATATATTACAAGAATTATCTAACAGCATATGTCGAAAAAACACAAATATGAGAAAGTGTATACCAGTTGAAGAACGACTTGCAGGTAAGGTAAGGTAAGTAAACTTTTTATTTCATAGTTACCAATCTATTTACAAAAAAGTTAATCATAAATATTTGACATAATTGATTCGTCATCTTGAATGGATTCACTTAGTGGTGTGAAGTGACTTGAGGGGTTTCAGCCGATATAAACGTTTGTGCAGGTATGGGAGAGGTAATGTTAAAGCTGCGCCCTTGTTGCTGAACTTCAACGAAGTGACTGGTTGAAGGTTTCGAATATTGTTGTTGGTATGAAGACATCGTTTGCTGTAAAGATTGACTAACTGCCGTATTGTAGTCTTGCCTATACTGTTCCCCGTAATATCTAGATTGATCATAGTTCCAAGTAGGGGGTGGTGGGGGGCGACGATACTTTTCATTGACGTTCAGGATTTCTATCTGCGCCTGTAGCTTCATATTATTGTCAATCATTTTAAAGTTGTCATACAATGATAATAAAACATGTAAATCACTGTCAGTGCTATTATTTGCTGGAGAGACATGCTTTTAGTCGATCAGACAAGGAAGATGACAATTGCTTAATCAGCTGATCTTCCTGATCTTTTGTTTTCAACTTCTTTCTTTTAACACGCTTTTCGGAGGTTGGACCCTGCCCGTCATTTTCTGCATCATGTTCCTTCTGCTGAGAATCTTCGTTGATCTGACTATCTGCCAGAGAACTTTCAGTAACTCTTTTCTCAGCTAAATTTTGTAGAAAAGCTAAATTGTGAAAATATAAATATTGGCGATGTTTTGATGCCCCAGAACCAGTTTTCGTTGTGGTATTTTTTCGTAGCTCGTGGTTGTAAGAATCCCTTAGACTTTTCCATTTTCTTTGTAGTGCAACAGCTGAAAATAAAAAAAAACTACATGTAGCAAAATTTCACGTCCACTTAGTATAAAATTGCGGTCGAGTCTTACGAGTACTTATTATATTACTGATAATATCAATACCACAAATATATTTCAACTAACTTCATTTCTTGCAGGTATTTGGCAACGGGATATTCTTTTCAAGAACTTCGCTACACATTTAGATGTGGTGTTACGACTGCAAGTGAAATAGTAAAGGACGTGTGTTGTCAGATATGGCGCAAATTGCAACCAATTCACATTCCACAACCTAACAAACATATGTGGCAAGAAGTATCTCGAAAATTTACCAATAAAGCCAATTTTCCAAACTGCTTAGGTGCGTTATATGGAAAGCATATCCGAATTCTACATCCTCCTAATAGTGGTTCGCTCTACTATAATTATAAAAAATATTTCTTAATAGTATTGCTAGCAGTGAGTGATGCAGAATATTTATTTACATATGTAGATATCGGGGCTTACGGAAAAAGTTGTGATTCGGTAATTTGGGAAAATTGCAATTTATACAAATCAATGTTAAGAAACGAATTGGATTTACTTGAATCAAAACCAATTGATTCTGGAAGTGATGCTTTACTTTATGCATTTGTTGCGGATGAAGCTTTTGGACTGGGTGAGCACATTTTGAGAGCTTACAGTGGAAAGCAGTTAACATTAAAAAAGCGTGTGTTCAATTACAGGCTTTGTCGAGCTCGTCGATTTGTCGAAAGTTCATTTGGTATTCTTGCAAATAAGTGGCGAATACTTCGTAGACCCTTTAATGTGTCAGTTAAATGTGCCGTCGATATAGTTAAAGTGTCTATTGTACTTCACAACATAGTACGTGAAAAAGATGGCTACCAGTATGAAGATACCTTAATGACTCCGGATTTGCAATCATTAATAGTAATGTTAATTACAGAGTAGGAAGATCACTGAACTCGATCAGAGATAAATTTGCTGATTATTTTGTAAGTTCTGAAGGTGAATTACCATGGCAATATAATAAAACATAATATCACACCTCATCCATTTAAAACATAATATATTTTTATTTGTAAACATCACATAATTAATAAAGGACACTTACCGATTTTATTCTTTTCTTGCTTCTCCTTCTCCAAAACATCAACAAAAAATTTGGAGCAAATCAAGTCCCATGTCTTTGCTTTCTCGGTTCGATTGCAATAACTTGTTGAAGAATAGTCCCAAATACATGGGAACTAACGAATCTCCT
Organism: Galeruca laticollis; assembly: GCA_963921935.1. Taxonomy (NCBI): domain Eukaryota; kingdom Metazoa; phylum Arthropoda; class Insecta; order Coleoptera; family Chrysomelidae; genus Galeruca; species Galeruca laticollis. Next base: position 72,985,972 of record OY998182.1, read on the forward strand.
CGATAAATAGTTCCGTATCAAACGATTCTTCATTTTCCATCTCAATATTGTGACCCTAATTGCAATCCATACAAGTATGTACAATACTTCTGTGGATGTCTAGATGTTTATTCAATTTTATTTGTATTTTATCACTGTATTTGTAAATTTATGAATAAACGTTATTATTATTATTATTATTATTATTAATTTAATTATATCTTTTCGGAGTAAGAACTGAACTAATACTGAAACTAAAATACTAAATACTAAATTTTAGGGTTACTATATTGATGTTATTGTAATCATTAAATGTGTGAGTATTTAGTTCTGGTAATTCTTTCGTGCTTTAGAAAGTTGGATATATATTTCTTTGTACATACACTACATACACTAAAAAAAGGATTGTTACAATATTTCGATGTTCGTACAAATAAAGTTGAAAAACAAACTTAAGCTACGACGTCTATGATAATACTAGAGAAAGTTAACAGGAAACAAAAAGTGGCCAGTTGTCGCATTGAGAAGGCGGTCTGCCGTCCATGTGTTTTACATTCAACCACCAGCAACGACTATTTTGTGGGTGATATCGTCCACAGGTAGCGACCGTCGCTGAGATCATTTTTAAGAAGTCGTTCGTCTCAGTACTGTTCTGAATATTCTGCATTTTTAATATAACGACGAACTCCGCCCACTAACAACCACATTTATGAAGTTGTCGTGTCGCGTCGCTGTGGTCCGTCTGAGTTTAGCCTTAACACAGTAGCTTTATCAAAACGAATGAAGGTATAATATAAAAATGTTTTAATATATACAGTGCCTAAATACATAATTCTATTTACTAATGTCAACAAAGGTATTGAATGAAATTACCTGGAAATTCATTCACTACATACATTCCTAAGCTATCTTCTAGGTAAAAAGGTTTAATAAAGGAGAGTGATTGATATCTATTTTGTCGTTAATAAGATTACCTGAATATTTATTTTTGTTACATTTTATCCAAACTCATTAAAAATAATAAATCCAAATCTTCAAAATTAAACAAATCAGGAGTTTATAAATTAAAATGTTGTAATGACAACTGTGATAAAATTTATATCGGTAGAACTTTTAGAAATTATGGAACTAGAATTTCGGAACACAAACGTAGCTATGACAACAAAAAATTAGATTCCAGCTATTCAAATCATTTATTATAAAACCAACACATTTTCGACCCAAATTTTGAAATACTCCATCTAGTCGGCAAATCCTTTGTTTAAATTTATTAGAGGCCCTTGAGATTAACAAAAATAAATATTCAGATAATCTTCTTAACGACAATGTAGATATAAATCACTCTCCTTTATTAAACCTTTGTACCTAGAAAATAGCTTAGTAATGTTTGTAGTGAATGAATTTCAAGGTAATTTCTTTCAATAGCTTTGTTAACATTAGTAAATAGAATTCTGTATTTAGGCACTGTATATATCAAAACATTTTTATAGTATACTTTCATTCGTTTTCATAAAGCTACTGTGTTAGGTGTTAGTGGAACGCGTCAACCAGTTTAAATTGAGCATTAGTTCAAGTAAATAAAGTTTTAAACAAATTACATTGTTTTATTCCACCGTTCCTTCAGTTTTCTTATTTTTGATGTTTATGAGATGCGTGTAAACATTTTTTGTTGAATAGCCGATAGGGTACTCTACATTGATGTCATCATACGATGTCGAATGGCGTCCAGAGGACAAACAAAGGGATTATTATAACGAAAGTGAAAAGGTAGTTATTTTTATTTCAAAATTTTTTAATATTTCGACCCTCAAATACCTAGTTTTTGTGACTAGGGCATAAAGTGAGTTTTTAGTTATCAATACCTTCAGTGGTAAAACACAAACATAAACCAAAGTTGAATGTTTTGTTAAAGACGGAAAAAATGGATTGCAGCCCAAAAACGAGAAGATTTGACTGAGAGTAAATTAATGTCCGCTCGAATTTGCTCAAATTACTTTTTATAACATGTGAATTAATAGATACATAGGGGAGAAGATGGAGGGTTTTAACAGTTTTTTGTAGAAAACCCGTAACTTTTTTGTTTAAAAAAATAAATAATGTCTTTCCATACGTTCTTAATTGTTGAGGTATAAGCTTGTATGACATCATTGAAAAAACAATAGTGATATACTTTGAAAAGAGAAAATGCGACTTCAATCTAGAACCGTTATTTGTTCATATCCTCCTTTTGCTGGGGTTAATTTGAACAAAAGAAATGAGGTTTTGAACACAGACAAATTTGACGTAAATATTTTTTCTCAATGTTTTATTTTCATTACTAAATATTTCTTCATTGTATAAAAACTTACATAGGTGAATAAAAACCAGAACGATTCGTAAACTTAAATAAAAACTCTTAAATCGACCAAAAACGTAGCAACAAAAATTTAAATCAAATATTTTATAGAAACTCAAAATCTGTATTGTGTAATCAAACTTAAATTAAAGCAACTGCTGTAATGACCAAAACGCAGCAACAAACCATAAACACAAACAACATATGTATACTAAACCAAACAAATTATCTCATATTATAAGCAGTAAAATCTAGTCCTGGAAACTTAAAAAATTTCGTAGCACCTGTTGTTGTTGGCTGGGGGAGCTTCATTACTACGTCAGTGAGCAATACATGTGACGAACCTTCAAGGTCCGGAAAAACAAAATTATAATCACCTTTGTTTCGGAACTACTTAACAAAGAGTTCATTGATTAGGTGTTCTTCCACTTGAGCAACAAAATGAACAACTGATTTTTTTGAGGAAAACTTCACAAGAGCAAATTCGTTTTACAAAACATTCTCAATCTCATATTCGACGATTTCCTTTATAACCCTATCATCATCAGAAGAGCTATCGTATAATGAAATACTGGAATCATCACTTTCTCTGGATGTGCTAGCACTAGAACTTTGGAATACTTTCCTTTTGAAGTTTTTTTCTTTTGAGTTTTCCGTGTTAAATTTCTCTGGTGACTGTAAAACTTGTCTTTTAATTTTTTTGCCCTTTCAATATTTCCTCCAGAATTCGTTCTCACAGCTGACTCAATTTCCATGATTTTTTCTATTATTCTGCTTCCCAAACCAACATTCTTCTTTTTTCTTTTAGGTTGACAATTTTGGTTTCTTTTATTTCTCGTAATCCCTTGAAGCAATTTCTTGTCTGTCTTGTCAATATAACTATTCTCTATTTCATCCCTCACAGGGGTATCTGTCAATACCTTAGTGTTGCTTGGTTTTCTCCCTGCTTTAACAATTTGGCGAGCTGTCGTTATGGTTTCACTTATTCAGGAGTAGTAATTTGTATTTTGGATATTGAAGGCACTGGGCTGGGTAAGGAGTCCTTGTCCGGTTGTTCACTGTTGAAAATTAAAAGTTCACCACTATAAAGTTGACTGGTGCCTTGAACATTATATGGAGTAACAGTTGGCATTTTGAATTAGGTAGTACCATCTATGTCCCTGACACTTGGGAGATGGTTTTCAATCTGCGTTTGTGTTTCAATTGGCAAAGGTGGGTTGGATCTATCGGTTAAATAAGAACTTTCAAAGTCCTCATCAGTACATGCATTTCTGTTAATTGGCCATATCCCAGGTTTTTTGAAACCCTGTTGAATATTATGAATAGTGAATGAAGCAGCGTATGCAATGCCAATTATTTCCATTATAGTATGAATTTGTATCGTCCTTCCCGGATGATTTAACAACCAATCGTTGTTGGCAATTTTAATTTTTCTTTTGAAAGGTCCAAGAACCCCAGCATCCAAAGGCTGCAATTTGTGAGAGCAATGTGGAGGGAATGTCAGAAGCACAATTCCGTTTTCCTTGGCAAATAATTTTGATTGCAGGTTGCAGTGTCTCTCGTGGTTATCCATAAGTCGTAGTATAGGATCCTCTTTGGAATACCTAGTGAATCTTTGTAGATGACTGAGTACCTTAAAAAATCGTTGATGTTATCATCCTGTGAAATTTTGTAAATGATCAAGTACCTTCAGAAAAATTGTTGATGTCATCCATCCACTGTCAGGGAATTGGTATATCCCATACCTTCACTTGGAGCACCGTTCATCAATGTGTCTACCGTTGTAGCTTTCGGAAAGACAAATACTGGAGGGACGGGGGTACCACTGGTAGATATCATGAAGCGCATTGTAAAAAGTTTTCCTCGTTCCCCAGATACAGCTTGGCCCACTTGCTTTATTCCTCTTCCGGCTATTACATGGGGTGCTTGTACTACGGTGGTGCTACCGGTCTCATCCAAGTTGAAAATACGTTCTTCCCTAAACGGAAACTTTTCCATCACTCTGATATAGTTCTCAAAAAATGCTGAAACATTTGACCGATTGAAAATTTGCCCTCGCAAAACTAATGTTTTCGGGCTTTCGCAAACTAAGCTGACGATGTTTCAACATAAATCCTTTCGATTCCAGCCTTATTGTCTCAATGCCATGATTAAGGAATTGCTTTATTAATTTTTATGGCATACTCATAGGATAGTTTCCGAGTTGACCCATACGTAAGACCATAACAAATTCGAGAGCTTTTAAGTAAGTACTCTCGAAGCTCATCTTCTATTGTATTAAAAACTTGGCTGGTGTGATATTTTTGTGAGTCTTTTTCCAAGTGTTGATTTTTCAACCTGTAAAACAGGGCTGTGTGTTTGATATTATTTCTTTCTGCAGCAGTTCTAAGCGAATACTTATTTTGGACGACATCTTCAATGGCTTTCTGCATGTCTGCTTCAGAAAATTCAACACGAGTGCCTTTTTTCTTGTAAACTCTAGGCATTGTTGGCATGAACAAGATAAACAATAGTTTATTAAGATATGATTTGAACGAGCTGTGGTGCTTTCGAACAGTGTTCAAATCCTCCTCATCCTCCTTGTTCAAATTCACCCCAGCAGCCAGGTTTTTACGCTTTGTAAAAATTGTCAGGATGGACTATGAATATTTAACCATGATTACCTGCTGAGCGTAACCACACTATATAGAATAATTTAGCACAAAAATATCTCCCAAATATGCACTAACTTGGAAAAAACTAAAAGATTTCCAACATTAATTTTATTCAGAAATATCACACATAAACACAATTACCCCTGTTCCGATGAAGTAAGACAAAGACTGGCGCAAGTCAGCGTGGACAGGCATCCTTGATAGTGTTGCCAAGAGTATGCAAAAATCCACAATGATAATAAACATTTTTTGAATGTTCAAAACCTCCTCGTATTCAAACCATCCACCTCCTCCCCTACCATTGACTTTGTTTACAAAAATATGAAAATAACAGAATCCTGAAGGATCATTATATTACATTTATTTTAAAAGGAAAACCGTCAGATATAAAGGACGTAGGTCATCCTGACTGGGTCCCTTCTATTATAATATGAGATATGCAAAAACATTTAACTTTAGCTGAACGTTTTTGGAAATATGAAAATAAAAAAAATAGTAAAGCTTCGAAAAAACTACAGCGGTCTCAATGAAAGGCGAAAAGAGACCAAAATAGAGTTGTAGTAGTAATAACATTAAATTGTGTGCGTAAATTATTATTTATGTTCTATTGTTTAATAAATACAAAAAATTGTAACAGGATCAAAATTTTTGTGCTACTCTTGTCTGCTGCTTTTTCAGGGTAATGGGGAGTCTATTTACATATTTATAGGTGGTGATTTATTCAATTTCATTAGGTTAATAATGGTGTGGCTTAAGTTATTACTGCTAAGACAGGATCTGATCTTTAGCGACGCTGTAAATTGTCATTCTTCTTCCGAAATTGACTTGACTTGACTTGAATATGGGAGAACTAAGCCTTCCTTTTTGTATAACTCTGTACTTTAAAAGAAAATGTGAAAAGTTTGCAAATAAATATCAAAAACAATCAAAAACCGTGTTCACTTTATTTTATTTACCAAATATTGAAACAGTATAAAAACTGTATACATAACAAAATAACAAAAGTGTGAACCGAAACAAACAAACTTATTTTAAACAGCTTGGACAATACTATGGACTGCGTAGAATTGTAGAGAAACTTGTGTCATTCCCAAACAGTATATGTGGTACCATTCTATTTTGCAATTACTGTTATCACAGACAGTCATAGGTCGTTTGTCATCTATCGAATTACAAATACAAACTCTTGAGGTAACATTCTTATTTCTTGTATAATACCACTTACTAAGGAGTTCAGGCATAATAACATTTTTATGAAACAAACTTTTTTGAGATTACAAATCCCAAAAATCTTAATTAAATAGGGTAAAGGGGGGAATACCGGCCCTGGATGTGATAGCGGCCGCCAGGTTTCTCCCATCCCGATTGATCCGTATCAGAATTTTACAGCGCCTTAGCACGCCGACTACGTATTGATTCATATTGTTCAATCTTCAATCAGTTTTACTTTAGACAGTGGAAGAGTACACACCGTGTCGTTGCTAGAGTTGAACATCGAAAAATTTACGTTTTATAGTAAGGGACGCTGATTTTCCGGCTTGTATATTTTAATAACGGTAAGTTTTGAAAATATGCAGAATGTATTAGATTAGGCTAAATCATGTTGGCTTTCATTCTATTTATTGAAAAATTACGTATGTTTCTCTGTTTTAAAAATATTCAATTATTTTTAAACTTATTACCTTGGGGGTAATTACGGCCACCGGTATGTGGGCAATACCGGCGTGGCCGGTATCACTCCCTTTTAATATAATATGTTTCATCTTTTCAGCTGCCACGGAGATATCAACGCAAAACAGCAAAAGCATCATGGACTTCTGAGGCACTCCAAGCAGCTCCTTTGGCAACAGAAAATGGGCGTGCTGTTCGGGAGGTTTCAAGAAGTTTTGTCATTGCAAGAGCGACACTTCAAGATCGACGTAGAACCGGCAATGTGTCCAAGCCTCAACTAGGAAGACGTCCACTATTTACTGCGGAACAGGAGAACGAACTTCTAAAGCAAATAATAACTCTTTCGAGGCTCTTTTATGGTATTTCGTTATCTCAGATCAAGCAAAGCGCCTACACCTTTGCCAGATTAAATAATATAAAAAATCCATTTAAGGATGAAAAGGAGATTATGTTGAGAAAACCAGAATCAACACCCGTGAATCGTGTGACAGCATTCAACAAAGCAGAAATGGAAATTTTCTTCACAAATCTTGGCAGTTTAATGGACAAATATAAATTTCCAGCGGGACGAATTTCCAACGCTGATGAAACTGGCATCACTACGGTGCAACGACCAAATGAAAAGAGATCAAAAAGGAGAAGGTTATTTAACTAGTTGGGAAAGAGGAAAAACTACAACGATGATGTGCGCATTTAGCGCAAATGGATTGTACGTGCCTCCCATGTTTATTTATGCAAGAAATGGACGTTCAGGAGCACTTGAATGCTGCTCAGATAACGGATGGATCACCGAAGACCTGTTCCTTCAATGGTTGCAACACTTTAAGGTCTGCGTTAAACCCTCGAAGGAAGATCCAGTTCTGGTATTACTAAATAACCCCTCTAGTCATTGCTCACTGAGTGGCTTTAACTTTTGCAAAGAACAAGGAATTATTATGCTCACGATACCGCCATATACGTCCCATCGAGTTCAACCACTAGATGTACATTTTTATGGACCTTTGAAGGCGGCGTATAACTCTGAATGTGAAGAATCAACCAGGAGAAAAAATCAATCCTAACATAATCGCAGATTTGTTTAACACGGCGTTTGGAAGAGTTGCAACCATTGAAAAAGCCACCAAAGGTTTCGAAGTAACAAAATTCTGTTGTTGTAAATATTTCTTTAAGGTAAAATCTAGGTATCTTTAGGTATTTTATATCTCTCTTTTAGTTCATGCAATTGTTTGAAAATATATACGTATAATAATTATTCACTTACCTTTACATTATCACGGAGAACTTCACACAAGGCATCGCATACTTCTGGAATAATTCCTGAGATTGCAGCAGTTGATATTTTGCATAAATACATTAGGCTTTGATAACTATCGCCAGTAGCAAGAAACCTGAGAGTTACTGCTAATCGATATTTTACAGATATAGCATCTCTGTAATTTGTGTTTTTTCTCCCCACTTTTCTACCAATTAAATTTATCAACTCTTCAAACTCGTGGTTTGACAATTTCAAAAAGTTGTGAAAAGAAGAACGTAATTCGCCAGTTAACCCTATGTTGTCCTTTAACATCTTTGTAGCACCATCATATTTCCTTCTATTTAATAACCTAACCTAACCAATACTTGCGTGTACGACGTTTTTTTTTTCTAAATCACGTACCAACAGCCAACCGCACACAAGCGTTCCTCGTTACTAACCATGTTAATTTTTTTTAATAAATAATATAAAATAATGAACAGCCATCTACTTTCTTAATTGAACTATACAAAACGGCAACTGTTTCTCTGATGTAAGACGACAAAAAATAAACGGTTTTAAGGATTAAAACTAACTTTTCCGCATGTGTGGCCCTGAACAATATTCTATCATAAAATTTTTACTTGTATACACTTCGGGGGATGTATCGTGCTAACAAACCGAAATTTCTCCAAAAATAACCAAAAATTCAGTATATCTGGATTTATAGGACCCCCTGTACTCGCTCTAGTCAACTGAAAAACAATAGAGTAAATCTGTGAGACACCTTGAACAATATTCCATCATAAAATTGATCAATCGTATACTCTCTGGAGCCTGTATCGTGGTAACAAACTGAGAATTCTCCAAAAATGACGAAAATTTGGTACTTCAAGTACCATAGCACCCGTTGTACTGACTTTACTGAGTTGAATATCAATAGGGTTAATCTTTGAGACGCTCTGAATAATATACAATCATAAAATTGGTCACTTGTATGTACTCCGGAGGCTTTATCGTGCTAACAAACTGAAACTTCTCCAAAAATGACAAAAATATCGTACTTAACCCAGACAACATTAGATATTCTATAAATATCCGTGGAATATTCATTTTGGCATATTGGAATATTCTCTAAAAATACCAAGAATATCTTTATGCTTTTTGGAATATTCCTAGAAAGTGAAAATGGGAATATCCTAAATATTCAGAGAATATTCCCAAATGAATATTCTTTTTCGTATTATATATAAGCTAGGATTATTCTGAGAATATTGAGAAAAGCATTATCTAAGAATGTTCTTCAATGAATGTTTCCAGAATATTCAATATATACTATGAATATTCATGGTAGATTCATTTGGAATTTTGTAGAATTATTTCAAATTGTATATTCAGGGGATATTCTTCGTATATTCAGAATATTGCAGGAATATCCTCAGAATGTTCAGAACCATACATTTAATGGGGGGAGATGGGAGGGTTAGTACATAGGATTCATGTAAATGCACTTTTTTCAAATTTCTGTAAATCAATAAATTTTCATAACTGATGGAAGTCGCTACTCGACCATTCACTGGATGGTGGCTTCTAAAGTGAACAAAGTGGCACAGGCACAAATTGGATTCAGAACATGAGTCCAATAACATTAGTGCTTAATTCTGGTTACACCTAAGAAAAAAATATATTTTAACTACCTAAGCATAATAAAATAAAATTAAATATTAAATTGTCCAAATTTTTATTAGACAATCATAAACTTTATAACTCTCTATAAACTTTTAAAATTTAAAAATATTCAACTATAATTATCGTTTTTAAACCAAAACGACAGAGCTTCACAAAATATATAAAGCATTAATCTACTTGTTGAACATCAGTTTCGTAAAATTAAATATTTATAGATACATTCTCTTGTGAGGAATGGAAAATAAAGAAAAAACAAAATTGACCAAATACTTGTTTCTATTAAAAAATATAGAGTTAATCTTTTAAAATTTATAAATATTTATAGGGCCCACACACTGCGAGCTTTTAGCTAATCCCAAATGGATAAAACTGTCCGGTTAAGGCTACATAACTGAGGTATAACTGAAAAATATCGTTATTGTTGACGTTTTGCAATCAGATATATCAATTTACCTGTTCGGGTAAGGTGGTGTTAAAAGCTGGCAGCGTATGGATTCATAAACTTGCGTTATATCCTCACAGTCACTAGAATGTATTGCGACGACCTGAGATGAATGTGCCGGTTGCTGTAATGGTGTGGTATCTGCAATTATAAAAGTAATTGTAGTAATCATTTGTAGAAATTTTACAAATATGAGTATAAAAAATATCGATATTTTCTTAAATTTGTCACTATGCAGAATACATTACATTGACACTGGTATTCTGTACTGTCGCTTAAATACCAAAGCATATGGTGATTAATTATTGCATGCTCTTCTCATGTAAGTTTTTACCAGCCTCAAGTTCTTAAGATAATGTACTTGTTTAAATGAATGTTGACTTAGTTTTATAAACCGATATAAATGTTTTTTTTTTGTTTCCATGATCTCAATACCAGGATATTCTCTTATACAAATTTATTTATATGCGGCCAGATGACAAAAAATGAATATCAAAAACAGCCGATTATAATGTCTACTTAAATTTAATATTTACCAGACTGAGTAACTATTTTTGTTGGTGGATCATTCAATAAAATGTGACCTTTGCATTTTAACCATAGAAATAGGGTAGGCACAGCTAGCTGAAAAAAATGCTTGGGATATCCTCCTTTGGAAATAAATTTTTCCTGACAGTGAAGTTCACACAACCTATAATTCTATTGTAAAGCATCTGTAGTCTTTCCAAACAAATCTGCACAGTTACAATCTTCCAACCAAAAGTGTGCCCTAAAAAGTAAATAAATGTAGTTTATCACATGTCTATATTAACTACTAATTTATTATTCAACATATTTTTAGCTGAACAGGGCTCGTCAGCAGAAAGCTTATTGTAGTACATATTATTATTTCATGTTATTAAAGGCTGAGGGACAGATCAACGTTAAAAACCAAAAATATAGAGAATTACACAACTTACGATGCATAGATTCATGTAAAATATTAAAAAAGTAATATATACCTATAATATATTGCATATAGAAACAAACTCTTACCTCACAGGGTCTCTGGGAAATCCAAACATAATTATTCCTTCTCCTGTTCTTGAGTGACATCCACGAACTGCACAAGTTATTCATCCCATAACAAATACAATAATTTCTCACTGAGAGTTCCACTAGTCACGATATTATTGAAAACAAAATCAAAATAAACTTTGATCAAAGCACAAGAATATTTTTTGGTTAAACATGGTGTGTTGTCTCTGATATAACTTGTTTGAAAGTTGAAACATGGCGTCTATCACATGTCACACCTGCCCATTCAGTAAATTAACTGTCTAAAAGTCGAAGATTCGCCAGTTTGTGTTGGTGTATTCTTGGCTAAACATTAAAATGGTGGATATTTTATTTATAATATATTTAAGCTATGGGTGGATGTCAATCCACTCCAGTTTATAGGTTGATATTAGATAAAACGGAAGAGAAACGAACCTATTGACACTTGACTTTTAGCATGCCAGACTTAAGCCCACCACACATGATATTAGAAATTAACCAATAAACGTGTGTACAGAGAACGCCAGTTGCATTTTAATTGGCTGGCGGCTTTTTGTTGACGCGATTGGGTACCTGTCTTGATTTGGCTTTATGCTGAATGTTATAATTATCATTTATATCTTTGTTCCCTTTTTATCACACGACGATATGACGAATAACATTATATCCACACCGTATCAACCATTTATGTAGTGTTCATATCCAGAATATTTTTATAACTTTTTCTTATCTTATAATCTCAATCTGAACTTCAATGAGTTTAATACATGGTTTAATTTGATATATTATATTTATTATTTGTATGAAGGTTATTTTAACTATTTACACCTATGCGTAGGGTTGAATATCCGGATAAATGTTTGAACTACAACTTTCGTCCCATGTGAAAACTAATAATTATTTTCTTTAATCATAAGTAAATATGCTTAAAAGAATATGCTAGGAATATTCAGTTTGGTAATATTCTTAAATGAATGTTTTAAGAATATTCAATTTGATAATATTCTAAAATGAATATTTTAAGAATATTCATCAGGCTTGTTCTGTGAATATTCACTAAGGAATATTAATAGAATATTCAAGAATAATATTAATATTATAAGAATATTCTTAGTTGATTCGGAATATTCTTATACTTTTTGGTGTATTTAAAGATTATTCTATGAATATCCCATGTTGTATGGGAAAGTACTGTAGCACCTGTTGTATTGGCTCCGGTGAGATGAAAATCAATAGGGTTCATCAGTGAGATGCCCTGAATAATATTCAATCATGAAATTGATGACTTGTTGAATTCCGGAGGCTGTATCGTGCTAACAAAATGAAATTTCTCAAAAAAATACAAAATGTCGTACTTCAAGTACCATAGCACTCGTGGTACTGGCTCTGGTGAACTGAAAATCAATAGGGATCATCTGTGACATGTCCTTAACAATATTCAATTATAAAATTGCTGACTATTGCACTCCGGAGGCTGTATCGTGCTAACAAGACATGTACGGAAAAGTGGCCGACGACAACGACGACGACGACGACGACATACACTCAGGATTTTTTTTCTAAAAACCGTTTTTTCGTGTTGTTGTTGATGGAAAACGTAAAAATAACTCAAAAAATTTTTTCAAAATTCCAACTTTTTTTGGGGTAAACCAATACTTTTCTCGCATATAGAAAGGTTGGGCGGAAAAGTAACAAAAACTTGACAGCAACTACTTTATTTTTATTTGTTTAGTGTGAACAGTTTTACCGTTAAAAACGGTTGAGTTTTTGTTTTTTGAAGCAGCAATAAAACTGCACCTCAACTAGTCAGTTTGGTGTAAAACCGCCATTAGAAGAAAGATAAAACACCTCAATATCGTAAAACTCGGATAAAAATAGTTGGGAGGAAATTTTCCTACCGATAAAAGGTTATACAAAGTTTTATACCCTTCTATACCTGCTGGGACCGAATTTACTAACACCAAAATAAACAACCCAACATTTGCATATTCTATAGGCTTCATACTTTCGATTGATAAATAATTTATTTACTAAACAGATGAGAACTATTAACAAAAAGAACAAATTTTCTGCGGTAAGAATGTTTATATGTACTTATTGAGATGACCTTTCTAATGCTACAGTTTTCCTCTATTTTTATTTCTGTAAAATTCACCGCATCCCATTTTAATTTATTATCAAACTATTTTATAAATATATCTGAAAATATAAAATAAACAATATTCTGAAGCACTTCCATACCAACACTTATTTTAAAGGTGCATGAACTCTAATTTATCACAAAAAGTGATAAGAAGAGTTTTATGTGCGCCTACCTGTAGGTGATAAAATTAGGGCTGTACTAGCCCAACTCATATAATACATTCCAACCTAATTTTCACTTTTCACTAGGTATGTGACTCGCATTTATTATTATTTAAATACCGACAAATGACTGATTGTATTATAATGTGTATTTCAAATCTTCAACTCTAGTTTCAGAATATTTACCTTGGTCAAGTCAGCAGAGCTAAAATAGCAAACACGAATAAGAACTAATAGAAATTTAAGTGCTATTTACGTGCTAATTACAGCCTTTAATTAAAAATTTCGTGCTCTTTTAGTTTCTCTAATAATTGTTGTTTAAATGTTGCTCGCTAGCTTGAACGAAAGTTAGCAGAGCACTATTAATAATTGGTAAGTAATTGAAAAAACTGTTGCACACAAATTAAGTGCTCTTTAAGTGCTTGCGTTGTTTTAAATTAAAAACTCATGTAGCAATAAATAATAAAATGTTGTAAATGAAAATATTGAAAAATGTTTACAAACGATGCGTCTTTTCACGAGTTTGTTCAAAAAAAGTTACAAAATCCCGTCATGTGCTCGTGATGTTGTAAACTTAAAACATTATCAGCAAGAAATAATAAAATGTTGTAAATATTTATTTGTTTTTTGTAAAAGTTAAATGTTTTTTCCATTTATAAAAAAATTGAAATGTGTGTTTTTCGTGTCGATGCATTTTTTGTGTGATAAAGGAAATTCTGGAAAAAATGACATGTAGGATTTTTAACGCCGAGCGCGATGTTTTCAGTACGAGTCGTAGCCAATAAAGCGCGGTGAGGCGAAGGACACGGCGGGGAAGGGAGAGACCACTTTTTCGAAACCTTGGCATTGAAAATGGTTTCTCATGTCCTCCCCCATCCTATAGGCGAGTCAACAAGAGCAAAAGTAGACTTTCCACCAGGAGTCCCGAACTTTTAATATAAGGGTAATTCGATGACGCTGAATCGAATGGTGCTAATTTATTTTGCAATCGGACCCCGGCGACATTACAAAAAACCGAAAATGAATTTAAAAATGTCTTGTAAATTTCTTCTTATTAAAAAATGTCCAATAACATCATTTCCAAAGGTACAGGGGTAAAATGTGGTACCAAAGACAATATATGTTCTGGTAAATTTAAGAGTTGGTACACGTGGTCGTATATGGTGTTTTTTTAAAATGTCTTGTTAATTTCTTCGTATTAAAAAATGTCAAATAACCTTAGATAGAAACAAGTTGTATGTTTTCAAATAAAGAATTATTTTATTTGATAAACATTTATTTGAAAACTTTTGGTAAAAGTTAAGTAGGTATATATAAACTGAAGATAAAAAAAACAAAAAACTGTCATATATTACGTTCCACTGATTATGTTGGAAGAAAGTACATTAAAAAGATATCCTGTTCTATTTAACTGTATTTATAACTTCCAGTCACTTTTTACATAACGTCTATTTCTTGTTAGACTTGATTTCCTGATGGTTTATTTATCCATCAATTTTTTATTCTCTCGCGTGCCAAAATTCAATAAAAACTATTATGTTTCCGAAATATTCTGAATACTGAATGTTTTTTTTACCGATTTGTTTAATAATAATAGTATCACACTTTTAACTGAATTTTCGGCCTTAATTCACATATTTTCTCGAAAAATGAAATTACTTTTTTTTATTTATTTCCTTTTTCATTATCGTGTTGGAAATACCAATATACACATTTTGACGTTTATGTTATGTCAGTAGCTCTACTAGTTTAAAAGTTGTGACCGTGCAAAAACATTTTCAATGTTACAAAAATATTAAAATATTAATGAATAAACGATCCAAAATTCAAGTTAGCAGATATATGTTTATAGAAAAACTAAAACAGCACAAAATTTATGTTTGAAAGATATAATTAGCACTTAAAGAGCACTTAATTTTTGTTCAACATTTTTTTCAATTACTTACCAATTATTGATAGTGTTCTGCTAACTTTCGTTCAAGCTAGCGGGCAACATTTAAACAACAATTATTAGAAAAACTAAAAGAGCAAGAAATTTTTAATTAAAGGCAATAATTAGCACTTAAAGAGCACTTAATTTGTATGCAAAAGTTTTTTTAATTACTTACCATTTATTGATAGTGCTCTGCTAACTTTTGTTAAGCTAGCGGGCAACATTTAAACAACAATTATTAGAGAAACTAAAAGAGTACGAAATTTTTAATTAAAGGCTGTAATTAGCACATAAAGAGCACTTAAATTTCTATTAGTTCTTATTCGTGTTTGCTATTTTAGCTCTGCTGACTTGACCAAGCTAGAATATTTCGACAGCTTTGCATTTCCTCATTCCGTTATTTGTTAAATTTATGAACACTGTGTTAACCATAAATTTCAAGTTTATTATCTTTTCTCATACGAACTGTTTCAGATATTCAAATTTTGATCTTGAATCTCATTTGTTTGGTTTTTCGATGTAATTAATATTTGGATTTAGGCCAAATCGAAATAATTCACATTTTCTTCTTAATAAAAATAGATTTGCATGTAAGACTCTCCATTATTGAAGCAAGCCAATAAAAACAATACAAAATCATAACACATACAAATCTTAGGAATGGTTTCACTTTTATTCAGGAGTTTATTTTGAAAATTTATTTATAGATTATCGTATGTGTGCTAAGTTAGATTACGTGGACTCCATAGTATTCACTTAAATTTACTGTCTCGACCCTTTCTTCGTGGAATCTACTCATATTAGTGTTTTAAATGGAACTCACTGTTTCTAGCTAATTCCACAATATAATAAAAATTGTTGAAAATTCTAAAAAATTGACAATTGTTTCGATAAATCAATATCATCGTCAGAATGGCAGAAGTGGGATCTGGTTGTTTTGATCTGTATGCTCGTGGGTCAGACCCTTAGAAATTTTGAAATCCGCTACAGTGAACACTTACGAGCATACAGATTAAAACAACCAGATAAATCCCACTACGCAAAACATCTTCTTGACACCAATCATTCATTGACACCTAACACAGAACTAGAAGTGCTGCATATTTGTGAAAAGAAACAAGAACTGGATTTCCTTGAAGAATTGGAAATTAGAAGACATTTAAGAAATCCACAATATGAAGTTGTCAATGAACAGATGAATCTAGGGAGTTCTCCACTAATAAACTGTCTTCTTAAGTGATAATTGTAAAGATCAGCAGATATAGTTTTCCTGGTTTTCTATATCATTACACAGTAATACTGATATTAATTGGAAAATTGATATCCCGGATATCACCATAGAGCTAATAATATCTAAGCTTCGATATTTGTAATAACACATCTTCTTCTTTTTCCTATTAACATATATTAAGTCAATCACAAGTTAGGTCACTTCTTGGTCTAGCCAAAAATAACTACTAAACATCAGGTAGGCATCAAATGAAATGTAACTTCTTGTCATTCTGACGATGATATTGATTTATCGTAACAATTGTCAATTTTTTAGAATTTTCAACAATTTTTATTATATTGTGGAATTAGCTAGAAACAGTGAGTTTCATTTAAAACACTCAATAGTATTCGTTAAGTAAATTACATGCAGCTTCTTCTCTCAAATTTTTGTATATTATATCAACAAAACAAAAATTTGGTGTCATGGTGAAGAAGCCAAACTATTTGAAAGTTAACTAAGATAAAAAGTTATTATGGATGGTTACCATTTGTTTCAAGTTATAGGTACTCTCTGCTGATATTTCCCTTTCTAAGAACCATTTGAAAATAAACGGTTTTAAAGATTATAACTAACTTTTCAGCATCCGCGCTGAACAATATTCTACACATAAAATTGTCACTTGTATACTTTTCGAGGGATGTATCGTGCTAACAAACCGAAATTTCGCCCAAAATAACCAAAAATGTAGTATATCTGGATTTATAGGATCCACTGTACTCTCTAGTCAGCAGAAAAGCAATAGGGTAAATATGTAAGACACCTTGAAAAATATCCAATCATAAAATTGGTCACTTGTATATACTCCGGAGGCTGTATCGTGCTATCAATCCAAAATTTCTCCAAAAAGGATAAAAAATGTGCATTTCAGGTACCATAGCACCCGCTGTACGGGTTCTAGTAAGCTGAAAATCAATAGGGTTCATCTGTCAGACGCGCTGACCAATATCCAATCATAAAATTGGTCACTTGCATACACTCAGGAGGCTGTATCGTGCTAACAAACTGAAGTTTCTCCAAAAATTACAAAATTTTGGTACTTCAAGTACCATAGCACTCGTTGTACTAGCTTTAATGAGCTGAATATCAATAGGAATCATCTTTGAGATGCCTTCAATAATATCCAATCATAAAATTGGTCACTTGTATATACTCCGGAGGCTGTATCGTGCTAACAAACTGAAATTTCTTCAAAAATTACAAAAATGTCGCACTTGCACTTAAAGTACTATAGCACCTGTTCATCGGGCCCTAGTGAGTTGAAAATCAATAGAGTTCATCTGTGAAATATTCTGAACAATATTCAATCATAAAATTGGTGATTTGTTTTACTCCGGATGCTGTATGGTAACAAGACATGTAACGAAAAGTGGCCGACGACAACGACGACGACATATACACAGGAGTTTTTTCTAAAAACCGTTTATTGGTGTTGTTATTAATGAAAAATGTTAAATTAACTCAAAATTATTTTTCACAATTTTTTTAAAAATACCAACTTTTTTTGGGGTAAACCAATACTTTTCTCGCATATTAGATAGGTTGGGCGGAAAAGTAAAAGTACGTTATTATCACCTTATTAAGTTTCGGTAGAATTTATATTTTAGAACAAATATTTATATCCTAACTATGCAATTAATTCATGATTCGTGAATATTAGTGGAATACACAAATTAATAAAAAGACAAGAAGAGAATCAGACTCGTTTGACACAGCTAAACGAAGCTGGATCAATCTCACAGTTGCAAAATCGTCTTATCAATATCATCATTTGTCTGCTTTCAATGTATCCTCAGTTAAGCCGGAGAAGAAATTATTGATTCATATGCAAATAATGAAATTGAAAAGAATAAGAAGCAACGCAAAGCAAAGTGAGCTGATGTGAAGTGGAGTGAAGGGAGAGGTCTGGAATTAGTTAGGTGGCATTAGTATCAAGCAATAAAGTCACATTAGTAAAAAGTCACCTTAAATGGAGTTAATACTGGAGAAAGGAAGTGCGGCACAACTATAAAAAAAATTAAAAGAAGAGTAATAAGGAAGGTCAGAAGGTCAATAACACAGTAGATGTTAAAGCAGATATTCTGAAATGTAGAAGAATAGGAAATCAAAACAGAAACAAACACAGACCAGTCCTAATAGTGATGAGAGACTGGAACAGGAAAATAGAAACGTTGACAGGAACAAATTATTTAAAAGGATCAAGGATATATATTAATGAAGACATACTGGAGCAAAGAAAACAGTTTATAAAGTAGATGAAACAGGCAAGAGAAAAAGGATATGAGTTAATATACAACGTTATATATATATATATATATATATATATATAATGACGAAGCATACAGTCTAACGGAGTTAGAAGAAATCATTCAGAGATTACTAAGGGATGGAACAAAACAGCAACTACGGAAAATGATAGAAACTAATCGAAAAACAGACCGCCCATTCTCACTAAGAATGAGCGTACGGATAAAAAATGGATTGATTGATAAGCTATCGGTAAAATATTATGTTAAAAGGGATGAAAACATATGGAAATAATTATTATTTTTGATAAGTGCACTGTACACGAATTTATAAATGAAGCAAATAGATTATCAAAAAATGTACAAATATACATTTGTGACGTACCAAAAATTATCGAAGAAAAAGAAAAACTACAACAGATCCTAGAAAGACATATAAATGATCCTATGTTTGGAGGACTCGTAGGAAATAATAGATAATAAAGAAATAAGAGCGCAGTTTGGGTGGGAAAATATGGAAAGAGGCCCAAATAAATACGTAAAAAATTGCCTCGAATGTCAAATATATAAAGCAAAGCCACTGCACAAAGAAAAATTATTTTTAACAGACACAGCGATAAAACCATTCATATACACAATGGATCCCTTCGTAAAAAGTAGTAAATATAAGCGATATTGCATTACAATGATGTGCGCAGTAAAAGATAAAGAAGCACTTACGATTGCTCTAGGAAATAACATACCTACCTACAGACTCTTGAAAGAGATAAGAGCAGATCAAGAAATGGAATATAAGAATGAGATTCTGACTAAATTATTTCACAAACCAACCAACTCAATAACAATTTCAAACGAAGAGCAATTGCGAGTCTGGAAAAGGAAGGTCATACGGATGGGAAGTAGAAGAATATTTCGAAGCTATGGGTATCAAGGATTGGATGGAGGTTGCGACAGAAATAGATTACGGCGTTAAGGCACAATTCCACTGTGGCAACAAAAGGCAACATGTAGCATGCTACACGTCGTCTAGTGTTTCCTATTTGTAGATATGCGACTATGCCGCAAACATTTAAACAATGTTGCAAACATTTAAACAATGTTGCACGAGCAACTTGTTGCTCACTGTCGCATGCTCTTTGTAGCATATGTTTGTGGCATGGATCTATATCAATTCTATAGAAGGAACAAGCAATTTCAGTTTACGGCATCATGTCTATACAAACGGTTGCGACGGCTGCATATTTGGTAATAGCATTAAATAGAAAAAAGAACAGAAGGAACTCGAGGTGGTGGAGGAGACAATTATACATTGGTGGTCTAATACCAACTTCCGTGAAGCAATACCACCTCGTATTAGGTTATTAGTAACATTAAGATATTTGGCTACCGGCGATAGCTATCCTTCCGGATATCTGAAACAAGTATTTCACGAATTATTCCAGAGGTATGCAGAGCTCTGATCGACATCTTACATGATTTTGTCAAGGCGAGTAAAATTATGATTATTAATGTTAAATGTTTTATTGTTTAAAAAATAGCTTTCATAATGTTGTTTTGGAACGAGGAACTCCGAGAGTACTGCGATAGCCGAATCTTCTCGTTGTTTATCGTTTCCAATAAAGTTGTCAGATCTCTGTACATAGCTATATGTGGGCACAGAAAACGTTGATTGGTGCGAACCAGCAGATACTATTAAGCGTGGTTCACTGTAATTACTTCCACCGCTTTGAAGAGTTGTGGAAGTGTTTCTACAGCTTTGAAAAGTTGTAGAAGTATTTCCACAGCTTTGAAAAGTTGTGGAAGTGTGAGTACTGGTCTTGGCATCATATTCGCCCATACTTGCTTCCAAAAGTATATTGTTGGTCAAGTGCTTTGCGATTGTTCGTGTTGTAGGGCTTCGATTTCGCAGTTCATTACCTACATGCTCTCCGTACGTTGAACACTCATCTCTTTGGCATGTACTTTTTAGAATATTATATGGTTTCTCTTCGCAATTTGAAGGAGTAGAACGCTTTTGTTTCTCTGTATTTTTCTTTTTTGGAACAATCACAATATCTCTTCTCTCTTCACTGCATTCGCGACCGTCTGTATCAGTGAAACTTGTTTGAGAGTCTTGTGTGTCTGCGACTGAAATATCATCGTCATTCTGCAACAACAAAAATATATACATTACTTTAACATATCTCAATGATAACTAGTTTTTCTAAATCGTATATATTCTAATCAACCGTTATTGTAATTTTTCAATTCACATCAATTATATCACTAAACAATTGGATTTTGATCTTTCCAGATTCCGTGCACTGCAGATGAGTGGAGAAAGATAACAAGAGACTTTGAGATTTCCTGGAATTACCGACATTGTGTAGGAGCTCGTGATGGAAAACACATCGTCATGCAAAACCCAAAAACAGTGGCAGTCTATTCTACAACTACAAAGTAACCTTCAGCATTGTTTTGATGGTAGTTGTAGATGTAGATGCCGCCTATAATTTTATATATGCTAATATTGGTTGTCTGACGGAGGTGTATTCCGAGAAACAACATTTTATGAAAAGTTGACAAATAATAAGAATCTTGCATTATCGCCCACACAGTCACTTCCTGGCAGCAATAAGATATCACCTTATGTTATATTGACGGATGATGCGTTCCCTTTACAGGAACACAACATGTAACCTTTCAGCGGCCACCATGACAAAGGTTCCTGTGAGAGGATATACAACTAATATAGACATTCACGCGCCCGCAGAGTAGTAGAGAATGCTTTTGGGTTGCTAGCATCAGTGTCTCGCGTCTTTAGGAAACCACTTATGCTACAGGTAGAGAATGCAGAGATCATCACAACAGCATGCATTTATTTTCATAACTTTTTGAGAAGATGTCGATACCATTGAATCATCTGATCTGAATAGACATGTCAGATATCGACAAAAGCTGCTAGGGAAATTGCGACAAATATTTCGACGAGAATATTTGGGAGAACTGATTCTTCATTCCAAAAGGCAAACTAGTACCAATTCTATGAAAGTTGGCAGTATTGTGCTCATTGGAAATGACAATACTAAACGAATTGATTGGCCTTTAGCAATTATAGAAGAACTACTGCCAGGAAAGGATGGAAAGGTTCCACTAGTTCGTTTAAGAACTAAAACAGGTCATTTGATAAGGCCTATCCAGCGTATTTTCACACTAGAAGTCGACGCTGAGGATCCAAATGCAATAATAAAACCTGTTGGAAATGCAAAAACACGTTGCCTACTCCAACAACCCAGTCAGTTTATGAGGACGAAGAAGAGGCAGAGCCTGAAGAAGAGTCCCAGTCTATTGTCACCAGATATGGAAGGAAAATTAATCCACCAAAAAAATTCAGTTATTGAGTCAGTCATAAATGGTTCGATTACTCAAGGTGGGAAAATGTTGTGAATGATACTTTGGAATACTTTATTTTGTGTTCTTGATTCACTTTGTATGTGACAGTTTTGTTGATCATGTTGATGACAGATAGCAAAATATGTAATTGAGTTGTCAATATAGATTCGTACTTTTTCATCGATTTATTTGCGTTGACAGTCATATTTTACATTGTAATTACTCCTCCATCAAAAAAGATATATATTTTCACCAGGTAGGTGATTTTGTATAAGAAATTCCTTGAAAGACGCATGTGTCTGGGCAACACCGGACAACATGTGGTATGCCTCATTCTAGCATGCTGCATGTTACTTAATGTTCCTCTAATTAAAAGACTGAGTGTAGCATGCGTCATTGTCGCAAGCTACATGTTGCCCAAATGTTGCCCCAGTGGAATTGCGTCTTTTTGTGGAGTCACCTAAAACTCAACCAGGGTGTTGGAACGCCATGGAGATAGAATGA
Source organism: Galeruca laticollis (assembly GCA_963921935.1). Taxonomy (NCBI): domain Eukaryota; kingdom Metazoa; phylum Arthropoda; class Insecta; order Coleoptera; family Chrysomelidae; genus Galeruca; species Galeruca laticollis. The sequence goes on from OY998182.1 coordinate 73,008,643, forward strand.
GAGAGAGAGATTCTGTCACAGTGCAATATGAAATGATTTTTATCATATCGCACCCTTGCTTCAAAAGTGACACAACTCAAAAAACTTAGATTTTCAGAAATCGCAAAAAACTAGTATTTGAATAGTTACAGATTTTTGAATCGATCCAAAAAAGGAACCAGTTAAATAACAGTGTAAAGGTGGCAAAATTACTTGAATTTTCTGTTTAATCCATTTTACAATCTTTGAAACCACCCCTTTTGAGTAGTGACGGTTTTGATGATGTTTATCCGTATAAATAACTGAATTATTTTGAGTTGTGTCACGTTTAACGTATTTTTATAAAAAAATGACATTTTTGAAGTTTTGGTTCGGCTATTAAACACAAAACGTTTTAAGTTGTGACATAGTCATTGCCAATAGACACCGCAAATAAAATACCAATAATATATGATTTATAGTAAACAAAGTAGCTAATTCAAAAGAAAAATAGTTTTATTGTTCATCTTAAACGTACAGAGAAAACTAAACCGTACGGCACAGCCAAACCAAATACCTATATTTTTAACAGTATGTACCTATACCTACTGAGTACCCGTTATCGATTGAACTTAAACAGTAATAATTATTATGAATGATTTAAGTATTATAACAATGCTATAAAATATTCTAATTTTTTAATCAAGAATATTTTTAAAGTAAGAGTTGTAATAAAATTTCGGAATTAATTAAGTTCTTTTAAGTCCTTTTTTTTATTGTCACTTAGTTGTAATTTATTGACATAAGCCCGCACTAGACGCGTTTCAGATTCTATTGTTTGTCCAGTTTGTTTCGACCTCGTTTGCTTTTGTTTTCTTATATTTACCATCTTGAAAGTTTCATCTTCATACGACGTTTTGTAGAAAAAAGTTGTAGGGCTTTGCATCTCTACTTTAAGTACTTTTATATCATGCCACTTTACTTTTATATTTTCAGTGTTTGTTGAAAAATTGTTACCCATTTCTTCTTGTAGTGTTTTTAGATCATAAAAATCTTCAAATGTCATGTCATGCAAGCGATAAGCAGAGCCATTTTTTTTGCTGTTCGGATCAATGTAGCATATTGCTCTGGCACGTAGATTGGATTCGATTTTAAATGTCTACCTGCTTTTCGATTACACTATGAACATTATCTTCTTCGTTTTGAGAATGTCCATGTATCAGATATTTATGTGTGATAGTGTCAATATTCAGTGTTGTCACTGCGTATAAGTATGTAGCAAGTAAATACTCATTTTTCTGCTGTCCGCAGCAATTGTCTGAATAAAAGACAATATTTGAAGTTGTTTCGGCTGTTTCCGTTACAGCCTGCATGTATTTAAGTACACAACAACCTATTTCTACTGCACCGCGTTTCCCTTCAGTTTCATTCCAGAAATAACAGTTTACATTTTTGGCATTAAGATCGCTTATGGTGAAGTTGTAACAGTTAAGTTTGCTTTTGTAGTAAAACGACGACTTGACCTCTGGGAACTGGCATGAGGACTTGTAAATCGTATACTGCAAAATGGGTACCATTCGTATTTATATTATCGGCTTCTTTTTCTTTTCGAGAAAGCACTTTTTCTTTTAGGTGAAGATCATACGCATCTACCAAATTCGCTTTTCCGTGTTCATCTGCATTTTTGAAGGATTCACAGACGTTGCACTGATCCTTTTTTGGTGAAAAAAAAGATATGTTAAACTCACCATTGAATATGCGATTAAACATCACCGAATTCGCAGAAGGAAGCTGCCGCGTTTCACAATCTTCTTTATAGTCACGGTACAGATCAGCTGAACTTTTACTACCCTCAAAATATTCACGGGTGGTTTGCGCCCTTAAATAATGTTATTCTATTCTCGGTATAGCATTGATAAAATTTCTTACACTATCTTTGATTCCAGGATCAACCTTAGGCTGGTTTCCATATCTTCCCCTTTGGTCATTGTCCAAGAAGCCACTTTCACTTTTCTTCATTAAAGCTGTTCTAATCGGTCGATCATTTACATCCAGAGTTGCCTTAAAAAATGTCTTGCGTACTCTAATACGATTATCGTTGATGGTAAAATAGAAAGCCGAGTACATGCTTCGAAAATCTTGCGTACTTGAATACCTATATTTTGTTTTTATAGTTTCAGCGTGGGCAACGTTGTACATCTCCTAGTTTCCAGTAACTAGAAAACAGGTTTTCTCTGGCTGTCTCGTCTATTTTTGCGCTGCACTTCAATCTGCACTTATCTCCACAAGGAGGACGTAATCTTCTTGCTGGGAATTCTTTTTTAGTTATTGAAGAGGATACATAAGCCTTCCCACAATTCCTTCGATATTCACTTTTCTTAACATTCCACTTGTCGGGGTTTGCTTTTCTTTTTTTACTCTTTGGCCCTTCTTCATCTGCTAAATTTCCATGCTGAACTGTACCGTCTTCTACCTCAATTAAATTTTCATCCTCAACGGGTTCCACTTCACTGTCAGAGGAACTGCTAGGACTCTTACTGTAATGTGGATCAGCATCTGAATCGTCTATGTCGCTTTCACCACTGTGTTTAGGTGAGATGTAATAGTTGTTTTTACTGAGTTTTTTAAAACGTAGGAGAGTCGGGCGCTCAGAATTAAACGACACATTGACACTTAAGGTTTTGTTAATACGGCTGTTTTCAATCAAATTCTCAACCAAAATTTGATTTGGTGATGGAATGGCAAACTCTGAGGTTTCCTTATCAATTGTGGCATTTTCAGCGACGGCACTACGTTGTAGGTTACTGACGATTGAAGATGATTTTTCAAAACCTACGATTTCTTTATTGTCTCAATATTTAGATATCGTGGTACAGCATTCACGCACTTCCAATTTTTCCGCTGCCAGTTTTGAAATATTAGCGGTCCTTCCTTGTGATTGATCCATCGTTTCTAGAAAAATAAAAATAATCCGATGTAAAAACAACAAAGCATAACCGCCGTGGCGGAAAATCCCAAGCTTATCTTAATGATACTTCCCAAACAAATAATTCGTCAAAAGTGACGCAACTTAAAATATAAACAACAGAGTCACTTACCTTAATTTTCTTAAATGACACAATTCAAATTAATCCACTGTCGTCTGCAGATATTAGTCTACAAAACTGTATCAACTCAAATTCTTTCAATGTAGGTTTTTAGTTTCTATCTTTAAAAACGACACAACTCAAAATAATGCAGTTTTGATCTTCGAGAAGCAATCGCTCTTCATCAAGTTCAGAGCACAACTAACGATTGTGTCACTTCTGTTGGATATAATATTTCCAGTTTGGAAACTTCAAAAATGACACAAGCTCCATCTAGCCCACACCCTTGTAAGCTAAGTTAAAACACTTTTGATGATCGACGTAGGAGTGTTTAGTAATCTCATTCATGGCATTGACTCAAAAAATGTAAATTTTGAGTTGTGTCACTTTTGAAGCAAGGGTGCGATATCATTAGATATAATTTCGGTGAATCTGATTTAGCAATCTGTCGCATTCAAACATTATTGCGCAAATTATTTGCTATCTAAAACACGTATACAATAAATATCTATTATTCACTTAATTTCTGTCTAATATTAAAACACCACTTCCTAAGGTATTGAATTTATATTTGTTTCTGACTGCAGTACTATCCTGAGTACTAACGACATAATAGTTTGGTATATATAACCAGAAATACTGTTTAACAATAAACGCAGGCTTCCTCTCATATATCATTCGAATGTATGCATGTTTTTATGTAGTGGTTATCAATGAGTTTTATCGGAGTCATAAATATACATGTGTGTAGCTAAATAATATATAGGCATAGTTGAAGCACGTGAAATATTTACTCTGTTTTTTATACATGATCTAAATAATGTGACAAGTATTTAACAATCATATATACCTGAGGTTTGGGTAACTGAGGTCCTTTCACGATAAATTATTGGCTTGTTGCACCAACATTAACACTAAACTGAGTTTCATAGAACTAGGTGTAAAAAATAAACTGTAGTTAAGATTGGATTCGTTGCACCATGTTTTAAATTTTGAAGTTTAATAAATCGGAAATTTTTGTATTCAATCCAGGAACATTCGTATTTTCTTGTTTTCACTTAACTTCATGTTGTTGTTCTACTTATGATAATAGTTATTTACGTAATTAGTGAGATATGGACATCATTAACGCATGCATGTGAAGTTTGCACGACGAGGCCGTAGGCCGAGTCGTGTATTCACATAAGTGCGTTAATAATTCCTTACGTTACGTTACGTTACCTACAAAATTTTATCTACAATTGTTTATTAGTAGGTATTCTTAAAAGTACTTATATCATAAAGTTGTATTTTAAAAAATACTTCTATCCAACGTATTGTTAATAATATTGACTGCAAACATAAGGTACTGTAGATCCTTAGAGTAATAATATACATAGAGAGGACTATTCATTCATAAACACGTTTATTTTTGCGGCTAACAATTCTAAACGCCAGTAGTAAAATCATGAATGAATTACAAAAAGTGGGGATTGTATTGTGGATACATCGCCTTGGCGTCATCGTCAAAGCATAGGCGTACCAAATCTATTTAAAAACAACAAATATATAACTATATTATTGGAATTATGGTGTTCATAAATATTTCATTTGATGAAATTAAAGTTTGTTGATTTTAATTATTGTATTTTTTCACGGAGAAGATTTTTACACTATTCTCTTTGTTGTAATTTCTCACCAGGTAGCGCTGCAGCATATGAAATTCTACACCGTGCAACCGATTACCCTCAAAATGGGCATATATATTGTTGTAGATAGAACGAGTACATAACATTTATAGAATCCCGATAAAGCATAAAGAAATAATAGAAATCAATAAAAAAATAATTCCTAAAATAAAGTATCAAAATTAATAAAATATCCATATAACAATATAATCTAGTACAATCAATGGGCATAATCATAAAGAAAGTAAATAAATATAAAAAGAAGTCATAAACAATTATTAGTAAAACAGTTTTAATATAATTCTGTAATTTAAAAAAAAACAACCTTAGACAGAACCTAACAAGTAAACGCAGATCAATAAATTAACGTAACGCTGCACGGAATCTTAGACACCCAGGGCATCTGTTTATATTCAAAGAATATATAGGATGGAATAATAAAATCAACAATGCTACAATCATTGAACATAAATGGCATTTAGAATTAGAAAAAGATATAAATAAGATATGTTAGTTAATATTTAATCATAAAAATATATAGGAAATATAATAATAAGTAGGAAACTGTAATTACACGAAATTTCAAAGACCTATACGAAATATAACAGTTGAGACAAGTATACCAACATAAAATGTATTTGAATATGAAATACAAGAATAAAAATAAATGATTACCGACCTAATTTATATGTATAAATGTAATAATATCAAACATAATAAGATATGAATTGTATCCATGTACATTGTGTAAATATTTAGGTTGTAGGATATGCAAAAATAACCGCAACATCTCAAATAAACAATAACATGAAAAAAGACAATAATAATAAGATGTTAGTGAATTAATCAAGGACAATAAGTGTATAATGAATAAAAAACAATAGTTTACAATAAGTTTAAGTCAGAAAAACAATAAAAACCATAATAAACAAAGTGACAGGTGAACTATAAAGAAAGAATTTTCTAGAACATTGCCAGCTTCCGGTTATAAACAATAGAAAGGGTTTGGCAGATGAAAAAGACCGCGGAATAAGTTAGTTAGGCGTCAGTTGTTAGATAAGCGAGAAGCAGTGTAAAGTTATCCAGTTTCTTTTTAATAAAAATTTAAGTAATAGGTGTAAATAGGTATAAATTAAACTATTAAAATTAACTAATAATTGAAAACAAGTGCAAGGACGAAGTTCTGTGAAACTACATAAAGCAGAACAATAATTAACATCAGATAATTACACGGAGGAAAATTATCACCTAAGGCGGGAAAACGTCATGGATGAATCCAACTGAAGGCATCATTTCATCAAAAGAACAAGGTCTGTGGTGTGTTAAATTAAATATTTGGTACCAAATAATAAAGTGAAATTTAAAATCATAAATACCTGGTAGTAAAAGTTTTTTCTTTAAAATGATCATTTTATATCAGGAAACGTAATAATAAAAACTTACCATTATAAAATTTGTAGATAGATGTATAATTTCTGTCATGTTGAATTTTCTCCAATCATATATATATATATATACATATATATATATATATATATATATATATATATATATATATATATAAATTTCCACTAAACAACAAACCACAACTAATTTCAGTTTCTTTTTATTACTTACACAATTGTTATGATACGTTAAATAATGTTTTAAAGAGATAAAATTTGAGTAGATAAATATTTCAGATATGCTTCCAATTTCACGTACCGAATAAAACTAAAATAGTATTTTAAAATATTTCAAATAATCCTATTTAGAAAACAAGCAGAAAAAAGTTTACAATAGTTGAACAAACTTTAAAACGCAGGTGGTCGTATAATTTTCTAAGAAATCTAACGTCTACAAACGGTTCACCCAAGTTATGCAAATGAGTCTGCAAAAGTCGTCTTTCAAAGAGAATGAATTTTTTTATAATATACAGAAAGTTTGTTTAATGTGGAAATTTGGATATATATATATATATATATATATATATATATATATATATATATATATATATATATATATAGGAAAACCATTATTCTATTTATAATATAAGAATTTTAAGAAATAATAGTGGATAATCATTTATTTTTACACATAAGAGGTATATGAATTCAACAATAAAATAAAGAGTCAATAATATTTTACTTATGAGTAATATATCTTTTAATAAGTAACATGAATATATTCAATTGATAAGTAAGGTTGATTTTATTATAATATGCCCAGAACCCTACTGAGTTAAAGAGTAGTGAATGAATAAGAGCAGCCGAGGTAATAAAAGTATATGAATCAAATAAACTACATGCTACTAAATAGCATGATAAATAGGTAAACAGGTAAAATATATCTAAGTTAGCAAGCCCAAGAGTGTAAGGTTTTTAATTGTAACAAAATATCAATACATTTTAAACTCAATTCATATTCAAACATCATATTATAAATATATTAAACTTTCACACATAAATAACATAAAATAATCATAGTTTAACAATTTTGTATTATCATGCCTGGTGTATATTTTTTAATAATAAGCTTTAATTACTTCTAATATTAATATCTGTCACCGAAATTCATTATAAATATAATATATAATACATTTTTTCACGGAGAAGATTTTTACACTCTTTGTTGTAATTTCTCACCAGGTAGCGCTGAAGCATATAAAATTCTACACCGTGCAACCGATTACCCTCAAAATGGGCATATATATGTATTTTTCTATGCAGAATTTGTATTTCCTATCCTTTTTGCTGTAACTTCCCACCAGGAGACGCTAAATTACTTAAATATTCACCTTTGGACATCACTTAGAGTAGCACTAGAAGCTTGCTCAGACACATTTTGAGCTGATAAATCTTTTTGATGGCAATCTGAGTTATTTGTTGAAGACCTAAAATAGACATATTCTTTTAACAAATTAATGCAAGCCAACTAACTCAGTCATCATTGCTAACTGAATAAAATGGATCATATGTGGTCAAATGACCTCTTAAAAGAATTAAAATAATAATTTAATTTTCAAATACAGTTCAGTTCCAAAATAGTAGGCACTAAATTCTCAGAAATATTGCATTAAACCAAGAACAATTGTAGTTTAGTTGAGTGCCTACTATATTGGAACTGAACTATAGTTATCTAGACAGCCCAGAGTGTCACCAGTCGCCCAATAAAGTAATGACTTATAATTAATAAACTGTTTAAAAATTGTCTTTTATGGCCGCTTTATCAGCTTGAATAAAAAGAACTTATTATATTGAAAGGAAATTTTGTTTATCAGGACAGCGACTTTTTTATTTTGGGCATTACTTTAAGGGCCCATTGTACCAAGCAAATGTGTAGGTACTTACATTTCATCTGGTGGATGAAATTCAAAAACTGACATGGGAAGAGCATCGAGCATCTTTGTTTAGAAACTTACGGCCACTACTCTTATATATAAAAATAATTGTTTAAAATGCTCCGAACAAATTTCAGGTCGCTTTGGTAGATCATGAGTCTCGCTTAGACCCAGTAAAACAAACCAAATTCTTCTTGTTTCCAAATTGGTGGGAAAACTAGAATAAAACAACGCCAAATAGAAATTTGCTTTTTATAGTTAAAAAACTTTTAAGCATTTTAAATATTATTGAAATGAATAATAAAAGTCGCCGCCACTGGATAGCCGTTCAAATATTTACATACGTGTGTAATGAGAGTTCGGGGTAATTTCGGCCGTTTTTCCGACAGACTTGGCACTGACGAACCATGATAATAAAAAACACTAAATTAATTAACTTAAAACCAAATTTTGTCACTAAAAGTCTTGAAAAACACACATAACATCGAAAGAACTCAATTTTTACTTGCTAGTCCTAATTTACATACGTGTGTAATGAGAGTTCGGGGTAATTTCGGCCGTTTTTCCGACAGACTTGGCACTGACGAACCATGATAATAAAAAACACTAAATTAATTAACTTAAAACCAAATTTTGTCACTAAAAGTCTTGAAAAATACACATAACATCGAAAGAACTCAATTTTTACTTGCTAGTCCTAATGGCGCTCGTAATAAACAAACCAAGTTTGACAGTATTTACTATAATACTACAATTCAATAGAAATGTTAGTCGAGAACGCTCTGACGATATTTGCATCTCTCCTTATATCGTAACTGAACAAAGACAAAACTACTAAAATACTAGACAAACAAAGCAGGTACTGAAATTTTCAGCAATGTTGGCACTTTTAGTTACAACAAATACTTATTTAAAATTTATATAAGAATATGCCGTTATTATATAAAATTCAAGTATTATTAATTAATTTTAAAAGCAGCGACTCAATAGCATAAATTATTATGACTTTTTTTTAATTGCATAACTTTTTGAGGAATTTTCAACAAAATTTCTAATTTCATTTTTCCTGCATTTAAAGAGGATTTGTAAATATGGCAAAGCAGTGGAAGTGTCCCGCAAGTGAGCTTAGAATGTGACTCAATGTTTGGGGCAGGAAAAAGTCAAAACAAACATATCTATTTTATTTATTTATCTGAGTGTAGATCATATTTTGTAACTATAGCAACAAAGTCAAACAAAGCTGTGTAAATAAAATAAATTAGTTATGTCATTAAATTGTCAAAGTTGAATGAACAAAAATCTTTAAAAATGAGTTCAAGCGAAGACAATCTCCCTACGGATATTGAAAATACAGCTTCCAGTGTTATTTCAAATCTTGTGCCAGAGAAATCACGAGAAAAATACCATCCGACTTATGATGATTACGAGGAATGGTGTCGAGAAAAGAAGGTTGGAAACATGAGTAGTGAAAAAGCATTATTATTATATTTTAACGAACTAAGCAAGATACAGAAGCCTTGATCCCTTTGGTATTACTATTCCATGTTACGAACAGAATTTTCAGTTAAGCAGAATGTCGACATCAAGAAATACTTAGATTTTATAGCATTCCTAAAACGAAAATCAGAAGGATACAAACCTAAAAAGTCAAAGGTATTTACAAAGGAGGAAATAACCAGATTTTTAACAAATGCGAACGATGAGAGATATTTGTGCATGAAGGTAGGTGAGACTCTTGTGTAGATTATAAAAAGCTGTATTCATATAACATTCAGTTTAAGGTTATATTGATCTTTGGTTTGGCTGGTGCATGTCGGCGGGAAGAGCTAACAAATATGTTGTTTGAAAATATGAAAAATCAAGGAATTGGCTATCAAATTACTATACCAAAAACCAAAACAAAGGTGTCTCGAGAATTTCTAAATATTGACAGCGTGAATCTAGTTGAAGTCGTCAGAAATTACGTTGCATTGAGACCTAAAAATTGCGAACATTAGCGATTTTTTTATGGATACCGGGCTGGAAAATGCATAAAACAATCAATTGGTATGAATACTATTGGTAATGTCCCGAAATTAATTGCCCAATTTCTTGAATTGCCTAATCCAAGAGAATATACTGGACGTTGCTTTCGAAGATCTTCAACCACACTTTTGGCTGATTCCGGGGCAGATTTTTTGAATATAAAAAGACATGGTGGCTGGAAGGCTATATCCAAATGTCTGCTAAAAATAAAAAACGAACAGCAATGAAAATTTTGGGACTAATTGAAAACATTCCTTCGCTATCAGGAAATATTCAAAATCAAAATAAAAGCAATTATTCTAGTGAAGCGTTGGGTATGTCAGCGTCTGGAATTAATTTATACAATTGTAAGGAGTGTACTGTAAATATATATAATAAATAAGTGTAAAATAAATATTTAATTCTGGTAATAACATTTTCTTGATTATAATTAGTGCGGTAATATACGTTATTATGACACTGAAAATAGTGTCAAATCGTACCTACTACATGATAGTTGTAGATAAAGGTTACTTATGTTTTCAATTTCGGCCTCAAAAAAGTTTAAAAGTATCTATTAGAAAATAATAGTAAATTAAAATTTCATCAACAGAAATAATAATTCTTAAACAAAACAATGGACAATATCATGTCTACTTCAAAGAGGCAAAGGTATTCAAATTTTTTAGTAACATGGAAAATTATAGCGAAAAAATTTAATAGTTCTGGTGCTTCTTGCCTTAGAGACGTTCAATGTTTGAGAAGGATGTACGAGAATAGGAAGAAACTACTCCGGAAAAATATTGCTCTGAGGAAGTGAAACTTGTACAAAACTGGTGGAGAATTACCTGATGAAAATTCACCTGAACAATATGCCGCTTCTATTTAACCAGTGAGTAATAGTTCTCATGAACACACCAAGCGTGTTGCAAAACATTGTTTTGCATACCTTTACCCTTTCCTTTTTCTTGTCTAGAAAAAAAAATAAGAGCATTTTCTTCGACTCTCCCTTTCAGATTTTCCGTTTCTAGTCCTTTTGACACTTGTGGCAATCGCTCTTCTACCGACAAATATTTTTTTCTTCCCATGTGAATCTCCAGAATTTTTGATATATATGTTGTCTTCCTTTTTAGCTTAAGAAATAACACTTAAAAGCGATTATTTTTGATCTCCTTTTTTCACATAAACACCTGATTTTTAATATCCTATTATTTTTCTGAACTACAAATTTGTTATCATTTCTTCCCATCTACGCCGCCCCTTCTTGTCTCTTCTTCTTGTTAGTATTGTATTCCCAGTCTTGACTGTCGCTCAATCCATTTTCTTCCTTTTACATTTTCTATTCACATCTTCTGAAACCACATTTTCTCCCCCCTCTGAGCTACTATATCTTCCAATTGGATCTTCATATAACCCGGAATTTTCCTTTTCAACCGCATTTTTATCCATATTGTTCTCAAAATCAGTTGGATCTCCTATTACATTTGCATTGATACCGTGATCGCCATTATAAGTATTATTATCCTGTATTAGATTGGTGTCTTCGTAATTAGCCTCTTCAAAAGTTATATCCGCATTGTTTAGAGTATCTAGGTCTATGAAGGCATCTAGAATATCAGTATTATCCAGTGCTACGATTTCCTTGACAAGATCTTCTGTGCCGGTTATGTTACGATCAATAGTTTCTTGTAAATCGTCTTTAGACATATTAAGTATTTTCTGAAAAATAAACAGTTTTAAAAAGTAAAACTAACTTTTCCGCATCTGTGGCCCTATCATAAAATTGTCACTTGTATACACTTCGGGGGATATATCGTGCTAAAAAACCGAAATTTCTTCAAAAATAACCAAAAATGTAGTATATCTGGATTTATAGGACCCGCTGCACTCGCTCTAGTCAGCTGAAAATCAATAGGGTTCATCTGTGAGATGTCCTTCACAATATTCAATCATAAAATTGGTGACTTATTGCACTCCGGAGGCTGTATCGTGCTAACAAGACATGTAACGAAAAGTGCCCGACGACGACATACACACAGGATTTTTTTCTAAAAACCATTTTTTCGTGTTGTGGATGGAAATCGTAAAAATAACTTTCTTGGGGTAAACCAATATTCTCGCATATTAGATAGGATGGGCGGAAAAGTAAAATAAGGCTGATTTGTGTGTATCCAGTATCTGGAGCCAATCTTACTAGCACGCAGATTAGATTAGATTTTAGCAGTGCACTGAAACTAAAGGTTTATTGTGCCCCCCCCCCTATCAGAGCTCTTCTCGCTACTACTACAGCTCGCCTTCCAGTTCCAAGGTTCTAATGAACTATAGTATTTGGAACGGCTTCAACGAGGTTAGGTCCTCACTCTTGCAAGTTTCTTGCTGTGGCTTGCAATGGCGAGGCATTCCAGAACTAGGTGACCCTGAGTTTAATTTTCCTCCCCACAGAATCTACACTCGTCAATATCTGCTAGACCTATTCTCATTAAGTGCTTCCTAAGGCGGCAGTGTCCTGTAAGAAAGCCCGTGAGCAGATGTAGCTTATCTTTACTGAGTTCCAAGTATTTTTTGGATCTAGCAGTGTCAAAGTTCCACAGGAACTTTTTGGAATATTCCAACCCGGGAAGGCACCGCCAGAGTGCTTCCCTTTCGGTTTCCTCTTTCTTCCGAAACTCTTTCCTGTAGAAGCATTTTGCTACACCACAGAAAGGCTCCGGGCCAATAAAAGGCGTTTGTGCTCCTTTCCTGGCAAGTATATTGGCCTCTTCATTTCCTGTGATTCCCGAGTGGCCAGGAACCCAGACCAAAGAGACCCTGTTATTCTTGCCTAATTCATCAAGTTTTCTTCGGCACTCCCATGCCAACTTTAAGTCAATGACATGGTAGCTCAATGCTTTGATAGCTGCTTGACTATCAAAATGGATCGGTATGTCACATTTCTGGTAGTTTCTATTAAAATCCAGATTTTCTTAAAAAGTGGACTTACGCAATAGTCATATGATGCCGACTATATGTGTTTTACAATTCTTAATGTTTGTTATCTACCCCATTTTTTTCTTATATTTCCCCATTCTGTCCCTTGCCTTTTCTTAATTTATGAATATGCAATATATAGGTATTTCTCTTCTCTTGTATACAGTTCTCTGTCATCTGTTTTATCATAAATACTTTGTCTTTTATGCTCGTTCCACCTCTAAACCAATTTTGTGCATCTTCTTGTCTGTTCTCCACGACTTTATTGCACAGAGCAATGTCAGCCCCCTGTAGTTACTACATTCCCGCCTATCACCTTTTTTGTATATAGAGACAATTGATGCCATTTTCTTCTTCCCAGCATATATTTTTAATAATAGTTCTTCTCCCCCTTTACTCATGTTTCTGATCATTTGTCTAATTATTTTGTCACATCCTAATGATTTCCTATTTTTTAACTTTTTAAAAAATGAAATTGACTTAACATGTAATATTGACTGAAAAAAAATGAGAGATGTATACTATAGATTTGAGGCGATTTATACATATTGTTTTACTTTACTTTTTTATTGAATCTAACTCTTTCTAAATAGTTCCACAATATATTGAAACTGTGGTAAAAATTCTGACGATGACAGCAATATCGAAACAATTGTCAATTTTTTTAGAATTTTTACCATATATTGTGGTATAATTTAGTAGCAGTTAGTTTAATTTAAAAAGTATTATACCTAAGTATTGCATCTGAAGCCTTTTGTAAGAATTAATTCAAAAGCTTCTGATAATGTACCTCTATTAATACGCACAGTTATAATGAAGTCTAATGAATACATCTAACAAACCAAATATTTACATGCTATAATAACATTAACTTGAATTTATGAATTTTAATTTGTAAATTAGTAAAGGGCAACATTAGTAAAAACATATAAATGAAGAAAACGAAGTACTTGTCCATAGTGATGTGCACGTCACAACGAATTATTCTGTCGATGTATATAACTTTATCTGCATCATTAGTTATTGAACTTTCATTTCATCTTATTTCTTCCCATGCAAATACGTTCTATGAAAAAACTTTTCGGAACGACGATTAAACTAATTCTACTATAAAATGGTAAATTCTGTCGTCAACATGTCATTTTCTGTGTTAAGTATCCAATTCTATTTGCTATATTGGATAGAAAATTAACAAATAAATTGGTTTTTCAGTCAATTCACTAATAATTTGAAATTTTTTATCAACTACTAGCCTACAAGGTATGCAACTTATATAACACACGGATCGACTGAAAACCTACCGCCTTTGAAACCAATGACAGATAGTTTTCAATTTTAACTTTGATAATTTGACGTTTTGAAAAGAGAATATATTAACTATATAAGCTACACACTATAAAAGTAACATGGGTATGAGTAAATGAAGAAATGTAATGTTCTTAATTACTGCGAGTTATGAGTAATTGAATATTATTAGTAAATGATTAATACGGAAAATACGTGCTGACAATTAATAAATTGTCATAAATCAAACAAAATACTCCCCGCTCTCTGACATGCAGAACTTCTTATATATAATAAATTTGTTAAAACGAATAAAAACTATCCGTACGTCGTTAATTTGTTAGCATGTTCGCCTGTGATGTATGCAACTTACTTGACTATCGTCTAAAAAGGTTTCGTCACAATTACTGATAGCTTCAACGTTGCCACATTTCTGAATTCGGAGGTGAATATTTTTCTTTATTAAAGTGTGGATATGCATAAATATATATTTTTGAATACTATATGACTATAATTGAACAAATCAAGAAACCATATTACAAGGGCAATGGTAAAATTAAAGCAATAGAGTTATAATTTTAGACTTCTAAACACGAGGCGACGAAAAATTCCTGTATTATGGCTTTTAGTGCCCATCCATTTTAAGGTTCAGCGGACGAAAGGTAAGTGCTAGAGATGGATAAAACATTTTCCCGGCGACCTTTATTTATTGAATTGTTTCGTTTAAATTAAAGGTGAGATGACAATTTCAGGTCATTTGTTATATATTTTGTGTTACGTTACTTTTGGTTGTTGTAATAAAAATTAGGAGATCTTGAAATAGGTTTTAATAAACAAAATTGAACATGACGACTTAACCAAACAATAGAAAAATATCCAAGATAACAATTTAAGACTAACTGAAAAGTAAACTAACTATATACTACATTCTTCCCTGTTCTTGAAATTGTTCATTCTCAGCAATTGTTTGTAGATATTGAGCTTGATTCCTTGTTGTCTACATGAATTCTTCATTTCATGTGAAACATATTCACCTCCATTGTCGCAGCATAATCTTTCTGGTACTGTCTTAAATTTGTTTTCTACGATAGCTATATAGTCTCTAAATTTATGAAAAGCTTCACTTTCGTTAACCATGAAAAGACCATTGAAAATGCGAAAAATGATCAATAAAATATTAAAAGTATTCCATACCATCATAAATGCTGTGATTAAACGGTCCACATACATCACTTGAGACTACTTCCAGAATTCTCTTAACCTTTCTATCTTATTGTAGATTTTTTAACGGTTTTCTAGTTTGTTGGCCTTCATACATACTTCACAGATTTTTGTACTCGAAAACTTGTGAGAGCGTCCCATTCTTTCATGCCAGAAATCCTTTTCATGGACTGCTACACGGGCTTAAAAAATGTGTAAAGTGTAAAAGTCAAAATATACAAGTTATTTTTCAATTTACCTGAGGTTAATATGCAGTCGTTGCTCTTTCTTATGCTTATTAAACCATTTTCAAAAAAAAATTTTAGTCCTTTGGCTTCAATTTTCTTGACAGAAAGTGAGTTATGAGTTGAATTTTGCAAACCAACACATTTTCCAACTTTATTCTTAATCCATTTTCCGTTTGCAACTCTGTGTACCCTCTATACAAGATTTTACAGATCGACCCTCCTTTGTAACTTTTATCAAATGATTTACTTTCTTCACATTCATTAAATATGTTCACTTGTCACAAGATGATTTGTACAACCAGAATCAAATACGAAATTTATTGGATTATTTACCAAAATATTTTCGGAATTATTTTCCACTCCATCATTTGATAAACAGCCGATAAAAGCTATTTCCTATGCTGTCTCATTGTCTTGTTCTGCCACATTTGCATTTCATTGATTATTTTCTGGATATTTTTTTGGACAGTTGGCTTTCTTGTGCCCTTTCATGTCGCAGTTGTAACATCTAAATGGAAATTTATGTTTTTCTTTCTTCTTTTGTACCAGAAAAGCCTGATTAGAATCTTCTTGCCTACTATATTTACCTTGTCTAGCCTCTTCCTGCAAAAGCATTGATTTCACAATTTCCAATGTAACGCTACTTTGAATTTGACAAAAATATGTCTATTGCTGTAGTAATAGTTTGATATGCTTCAGGCATACACGACAACAACTGGGTTATAATTTCTACATCAATCATTATTCCTCCATAGTTTTTTAAATCTGATATGGTTTTCTCAAATTCAATAATAGAATCATTTAGGAAATCATTTCTTGAGGAATGCATGTTTCTTTGTTCACTTTGTAGCTGTACCTGAGTTGCCAAGCCACTCTTTGCATAAGTTTGTTTTAACGTAACCATAATTTCCTTTGCACTTTATCGTTTGCAGTACATTATCACAGAAGCATTGTACAATTAAATTTCTAGCACGCAAATCCTGATTGTTCCATGCTGCTACCAACCATTTTGTTCGTTTTCCAAACAACTTTTTAACCGATAATTTACACCGCAATTTTCCACTTTAAAATCGTTCGTTTCATTATTTTATCTCTACGCGACTAACTGGGCCCATAACATATTGTTTTTATGGTTCAGTTAAACAATAGTTTGATTACAATAGAATGTATTAATAACTTTAATCAGCACAAAAAGTACATGAAACGTTTTAAGCTCAACATCAGCATAGCAACTACGAAAAACTTCATGCTGACGTTTATAATTGTTATTACATGACATATAGCATGGAGCATATAACAAAAGAATTGCGGTTCCATACCAGAAGTTATAATAGATGGAAAGCGAGTAATGAAATATTTGTTTTCTAACCCAAAATATAGTTTTCTATATAATATTCCCCATTATTGATTTACCTATTGTGAACATGTGGTATCCGTAATCATGTTCTTATATACATATATATTTACTTTGATGTATTTTTTAAAAATATAGTGAATGTTCCAAGAAATTAAATTATAAAAGTATTTGAAACATCAAATTTACTGTTTCGACCCTTACTGTGTGGAATTTAAAAAAATATTTCAATTAAATATTCATTGTAGTAGATACTGTTATAGATGACATGGTTATATGTAATATATAGCCATCAGCAGGTGCATACATTCATATTCATTATTTGTGTTCCTCCTTTTTCAGAGCTTCCAAGTATTTCAAAGTTCTTATTTGGAATACTGGTTTCATGAATATGAATGGGGATGTTATAAGTAAATAGACTAGATTCTGAAAATAGAAATATATAAAGAAAGTGTTCGTAACAGAATAACTTTAATTGATACTATTTTTAATTGGAGTCATAATATTGAAACAAATGTGTGAATTACGAGTTAAATCAGTAATGGACTCAGAAAAGAGACATGGAATATTGAAAATTATATCTGTATGGGCGAGAAATAAATGGACTGTATTATTTTTCTTTATATTTGGTTCAATGCATAGATTGATACCGGCAATAAAAGTGATGCATAAAATAAGAAAATCATATAAAAAAAACAGGAAGCAGATAACACTTACCCTGGTTATGACAGTAGGTCTTCTTGTCGGTACCGACTGAGTATGAAGATAGGACCACCACGTGAATTCTAAAATCTGGAGTTACACACTCAATTTAAAGGTAAAAATAATTTTTACCACGATCGACAACATGTACTGTGCACCGTTCAAACGCTACTCTTCCGTTTTCGCCTAAGATCTAGTTGGCACGCGCCGAACTATGCTTTAACTTGGGGGCAATGCTAAATGCTTCCAAAAATCAATTAAACAATTTCCGTGTGGATTGAACATGCCGCCCACCAAAATGGAACATTTTAACACTAAATAGGGGTTAACAATAATAATTAGATTAATTGGCGTTCAATGATATAACATGAGAACAGAGAGAAAGAAAAATTTACATTTAAATTGAATTCACTGATTGAAACGACTAACTAAAACTTACATATAATAAGAAAAAAGAAATTAATAAAAATTAAAAAAAAAGATGAAATTAATTGTGTGGCAAAGGACACACCTTTGAAACAGGTCGTTTAAATTCACATTTAGCGGTGCGCAATGTGATAACCCGAATGACTTTATCCGCGCCGCGGTGAACTTCTGTGGCACGAGCCAGTGACCATGAAGTAGTCAAATTATCATATTTTATAAGAACTAAGGTATCCTTTTCAATAGGAGTACCCGGAAGTGTCCATTTGCTCCTCTGATGAAGCGTATTAATATATTCTCGATGCCACCTGGTCCAGAAATCTTGCCGAATTCGCCGAACCAGCTGCCAATGAGAGAGATGCCCCAGCTTTATATCATGTAGGTCAGGATCTATAAGGGTACCTACAGGTGTGAGAGTTAAAAAATGGGCTGGAGTGAGTGGAAGGAGATCATGAGGATCAGAGCTAATTGGACCGAGGGGTCTTAGATTGGCCTCTATTTGCACCAGAACCGTATATAATTTCTCGTAAGTGAGGATCTGATCGCCTATAACCCTAGAGAGATGAGTTTCAACTGATTTAACGCCTGCCTCCCACAGACCTCCGAAATTGGGTGCTGAGGGAGGATTAAAATGCCACTTAATGTGTTCCCGTTCAGTAGCACCTTGCATGGCTTGATCCAGTTGCTTACGAGCCCCAACAAAATTGTATATATTATTAACGGAACCCCTACGAGTAATCAAGCGACGAAGCGCGGCCACAAATGTGTCTGTAGTTAGGTCTGAAACCACTTCTAGATAAACAGCCTTTGTGGCCATACAAACTAACAGAGCGAGATAAGCCTTATGAGTTTTGGCTCCACGAGATCGTCCAAGCGTTATACGAAAGGGTCCCCCGTAACCCACACCAACATTTGAGAAAGGTTTCACTTGAGATAAACGAACAGAGAGTAAATTGCCCATTAAGGGCTGAGATGAAGTAGGGTTAGCTCTAAAACATTTTATACAACGGGAAATTACTCTACGAATCGAACGTTTTGGAGCGAGTATCCAGAATTTCTGGAAAAGTAAGAAGTGGAGAGTTTGCAGTCCAGGATGAAGATATTTCCGATGATAGTATTCTATAAGTCGATACGTGAAGGTATGACTACTGGGTAAAAGAATAGGGTGCTTTTTATGAAAGGACAAACTAGAGTGACCAAGTCTACCGCCCACCCTGAGCAGTCCTTGATCATCTAAGAAAGGGCTTAATTTTCGCAAGTACCTTGATACACGAAGATTCGTTTGAAGCAAGGGTATTTCACGAGCAAATGCATGAGATTGAGTAAATTTTATGAGGTAGACAAAAGAGCATTATCAAAATCACTTTCTGTAAATGAATCAAATCGTGCATTAGCGGGATTACGTGCATTAAGAATAAATATAAGTACATAGCAAATTATTCGTTGTATTTTTTCAAGACAAGAAAAATGAGATAAAATAATATGAATAGGGGATTGATTTAATTCAACTTGACAAGCAGTTTTGCGTAGTTCTTCAGAAACTTCGGAAACTTCGAATTTAGATAGAGAGGTAGGCCAACCGTAAGGTCCACATAACCAAGGAGGTCCCGACCACCATAGGGAATTATTGAGAATTTCTTGAAGGAATATGCCTCTTGAGGCAGGGTCTGTAGGATTGTCTGCGGACGTAACATGTCTCCAAATAGAAGGGGGAACCTTCTTGGATCAATGTCACCCGGTTTGACACGAAAGTAGCCCATTTGTGGGGAGAGCTTCGTACCCAAGAAAGTACATTGGTGGAATCTGTGTAAGTGGACACATTTCTAATCTGTAAGGAATCTAGAAGATTTGTCTGTACAAAATGCACTAATTCAGACAACAATAGGGCCCCACATAATTCGAGTCGAGGTAAAGAGATTTTTTTGAGAGGAGCTAACCGGGTTTTACTACACACTAAATGTGTTTTGATCTTACCATTCTCGTCTTCAGACCGTAAATAAAGTACAGCGGCCTTAAGTTTCTTAGCTTCAGACATTACGAGTATTTATAAAAGGTAAACACTTGACAATGAGAATAATTAATGAAATATTATTTAAATCAAAAGCATATAAAGAAGAGAGAGAGCGAACGTTACTGCTTTCGCAAATAAGAGAATTATTTATATCGAGCGAAAAAATGCGAAAACAACGAGTTATAAGGAGATTCTTTTAACTAAATAACATTCACTTAATTATATCAAGTATTTAATAATATTGTTTGTGTGAGAGAAGAATATAATTACGAGTACAATAAATGTAGAACGATATAGAGATTAAGCAGTGCACTTTATTAATTATTGAAATAAAATATATAATGAAAAAATGTTCATAAAAATATGTAAATATAATGTGGACTTCTTGCAGCTGATTTACTAAATCGGTCACTGGCCAGGTCAAGAATAAAATTCACAGGTGCATCAATTAATATGCGCGTTCGGTACCTATGGTCTAGACTTACCGAAAAATATAATGAATAAACATGTCGGCCACAAAAGGGATTTAATTTTATCAACAGTTGTTTAAAAATTAATAAATCATGAATTATGGGATTTTAAGGGCTGAAAATATCCTGAAAAATCCGTGCTCGAATGACAAAGATGTATGGGCGGGAAATAAATGGACTGTATTATTTTTCTTTATATTTGGTTAAATGTATAGATTGATACCGGCAATAAAAGTGATGCAAAAAATGAAAAAAATCATATAAAAAAAATAGGAAGCAGATAACACCCTGGTTATGACAGTAGGTCTTCTTGTCGGTACCGACTGAGTATGAAGATAGGCCCACCACGTCAATTCTAAAATCTTGAGTTACACACTTAATTTAAACTTGGGGGCAATGCTAAATGCTTCCAAAAATTAATTAAATAATTGCCGTGAGGATTGAACAATATCATTACTTTTTTAAATGGAACTTAGCTTCCAAATAATTCCACAATATAATGAGAAACGATAAAAATTCTAATAAATTGTTTCAATATTACTATCATCGTACATTTTTTATTATTTTTACCATTTTGTCATATTGTGGAATTGTTTAGAAACTGTTAGCTTCATTCAAAAAATTAATATGATATCCAATTAATATATACAGCTGGCAACGTTGATTTTTTCTGACTAGTAGCTTTAGATTTAGACAATTTCTCTCTTTCTCTACTAGTTCCACAAGCACTAACGACAGAGGGTCTCTTTCATATCTTGTAGTGACTGTATTTTATATTTAGCCAGTATTATTAGGTATGTGATATTTCCTGTTAGGTACAAATAAATTATGCACAATGTGACAGGGAAAAACGTATTAAACTCTGAATCATTATATATTTCTTATGAAATTGGACGTTATAAAACTATTAACATATTTGATAAGATCGTTAAAAATTGACCAGAAAGTGTCTTGAATTTTATAGGTAGACATTGATTTAAGCGAAAAGAAACAAATACCTATTTGGTATAAAACAGGATTCTTGCCTAGGAGCTGATGAACATTTTTCTTTCATTACTCGATGTGCAAAAATGTTGCCATAGAGGAATACCTACGTCGAAGGATTCATGAATTTTTATCATAACAACAGAATGTTTAGAAACATTAGTTTGATGAGAAAATATTGATATGAAATTGTGTCAGATAAGTGACGGACAGATAAATAAAAACTTGTAAGCGAATACTATACATTTAATTAAAATATGCCTTTATAGAACGGTTATATCTTTAATAAAATTATAGAAACGTTCTTATATATCCACAGTTTTTTCGTGAATGTAAATTTATTGCACAGTTGTAAAATAAAATGTTTAAGAAATTGATTATCATGGAAGATAATTTTTTTAAATTGCCACCTAATTTTTTTACGAAAGAAAATGTTTTGAAAAAATGTTTATGCACTTTTTTTCATATATTTCACTACCTTATGTTATCGATCATGAAATAAAATTTTTAACAAATTAATTCTGTGTTAAATACGAAAACCAAAAAATTCGGCTTTTTTTCAATCCACGTACCACGGTATTTTCAAATAGTTTTTTTTTATTTCATCGATTTGCTGTCCCGAATTACATATTGTACTGAAGAAAATACTTTTAAAAAATGTACAAAGATTTGTTACAATTTGAGATTTAGCTGAACAATTAACGTCGAACTAATATCTAGAACAAACTATATTTATATATCCTTATAATTATCGTATAATTATCACGAAGGGTAGATGATATTGTAATATCAATCCGCCTGACGTCATTATACCTATCATAGAGAAGGAGATCGTGATACTTGTTCTTTCTTTACAGCAACGTATTATTAACAAATTTAATTCGTGGGGTAAAGGTCTCTTCTAAGTCATATTTTCTTTCCCGCAGTATAAAAGACTAAATTAAGTATTGTGTGTCAATTACGAATAATTGGACAGAATGGACGTAAACAGTACGTAATAGCTCCTTTAATATACGTCAAGGAGAGATGTTCATTGTTTCTTCATTTTTAATATAATGTATTAAAGAGTAGGTGATTACTTTGTTATATGACTCAATATTAATCCTGTTTGTTTTATAAATGTTAGAAAGATTTTGTATTGATAGCACCCAGATAGCACGCAAGTTTGCTGCAAACTTGCTTGATTTTTGATATTGAGTTGCTCAAGCAAATTTGTCATATTAAGCGTGAAACAAGTTTGCAACAAAATTGCCATGTCAAAGGTGAATATGAAAAATTGTTGCAAATTTGATGCAAGTTTAAAAAAAAACATTTTATTGTTTTTGTATTTAACCGTAATCGATTTTATCACTTATATGCGAATAAGCTCAAAAAACATAAAATGTATTAGGTAATAGAATAATGTTTAAATATTCATAAAATTTAGACATATCATCGTTGCGACCGGATACTATTTTATTTAAAGATCAGGGTTTCACTACGAAAAGAAGAAGTTTAACATAACCTTACACAATGAACTGTTCGTTGTTCGTTGAGGGTCAGACGCCATTAAAGATGAAGATTTTAATGGTGAGTTTTGGTGGTTTTATCTAGAAAAGAGTGTTTTCGCGCGTTATTAGTGTTAGTGATTCTATATCGTTATAATAGTTGCCAGAGACCCTGAAATTCTATCACGATTCTATATAGTGATTTTCGTTGTATAGATGTAAGTATCTTATTTTTATATATAAAAATAATGTTTGTGTAAGAATATACGTCTATTAATATGAATTGTGTTTATTTAACTTCAATTTCCAATTACTGATTAAATAAAGTAGGAGAATAAGTTATAGAGCACGTGGGTTTCTTTTATTTATAATAGATAATTATTAATTTTTTGATTTCTGGGTAAAAGTATTACAATCAAAATAAAATGATACTAAGATGTAATATCTCATTTCAAAAACTATAAATTTATTTATCTCAAATATAGATGAGTGATATAACATATTCAGAGAGATGGGGAAACAGCAGTTTTCATGAATTTGACAATCTTCTGAAGTAGTTTATATAGTCATACAAGTTTTATTATTTTATTACAGGTTGTAATTGAAAAAACTTTAAGTTCAGCTGGCTACCCTATTCAATTAGTGACTGACCTAACAGAAGGCTTAAACAGAGTGGAGTAGAAGGTTGACTCCATTTTATCCCAAACAGAGAATACTGCCAGAGCTCCAAATCAAAATGACAATTGGGAAAATATGCAACAAATTTTTGTTTTCAAATCAAATTCAAATAGGCAGATATTGAATAAAATTAAAACAAATTGTTGAATTTGAATTACCCTTATATATTTTTTTGTTTAATATTTTCGTAAAAACAAAATTGATACACATTTTCTTATTGTAAACTTGTTTCTTTTTGAAAAAAATGTCTTTCAATCAAACACAAATGAAATTGTTTGAATTAGTTTATCACAATTCCTTTGTTTCCGAGCTGAGAGTCAACAACGAAAAAATGATGTTGTAAATGATATAGGTTAATAAAAGTTCTTAAATTTGTTTGCCTACTTCATTTAAAACTACAAATGTGCCGTAGATGCTAATAAAAGTCGTTGACATCTATGATAAAGGAGGAAATGAATACCAGCAAGTCCCTGTGGAATATATACTATTCTGACATTTGACACCCAGTTGTGACTTGTGACAAGTTTGAGTTTATAAACTTTAAGCAAGTTTCATATGGCTGACTTGGTGCAACTTTGATATGTGGTAACTAGCAAGTTTGCTTTATACTTGCAGCAAGTTTGTGAACTTGCTGTAGCAAACTTAATGCAAGTTTAGAAGTTTGATGTGTCAAATATGATGTAAGTTTGTAACAAGTTTAAATTGCTATTTGGGCATTACTCATGAGAAAATCCTGATTATTCTGTAACGATTCAATAATAACTTCCACAAAATCAAAATAATCACCAATCAGTATTGAAAACTGTAATTGGCGTATATTTTGTTATTACATATGGGTAATAAAAGTTATAACAAAAACCTTGAGGATATGCAAGATGCATGACCAGGATATTGAACTTTCAAAATTAATGTTGACATTTGAAAACTCGATAATTATATACTCGATAGTCGAAATTGTGTAAAGTGAGTCAGAGCTATCTAATCAACACTTTGGTTAAAGCGCAGTTGCCATATGTATTCTAGAGAGAAATGCTGTATTTTATAAATACACTTCAAATCCATTGTGTCAATATTTCAGGTACAAAAGATGCAATGTAATTAAGTCAATACCAATTTAATATATTTATTTCAAATTTCAAGCAGACTAATAATAATTAGTTTACTTGAAATGTGAAATAAAGTGTTTATGTATATTTCTTGAACGCAAAGTTTGTTGTGAAAAACTCGCCGATTTGACAATGTTGGAGAGTCGCTTCAATGTTCCGGCTTTGAGAACGAGATAGATAGATCGAGCTACGCGAATGAGACAGTGATAGTAAACAGTTATGTGAGGTGTTTATTCTCTTCATGAGCGTAACATCAGTATTTGTGTTGTGGTTTTGTGTGATAAATCGGTTATTATTGGTATTTATTGTAATATTTATATCGGTATATTTAGTGACAATAATGGCGGAGTGTAGCGGTGTTGGCGATAAAAAACGGCGTCGTAACAATTTAATTCGGGAAGAAAAGTCCTCATATTAAATGTGTACGAAGGACTGCGTGCCATGGACAAACAGTTGGGTGTTAGTGACGCTGTGATTAAGTGCAGTTATTTAACTAAAGTTTCTGAGAGTACTATATACAATATTCTAAAGAAATCGCGGGACGGATCTTTGACAAGAGAACGAGGTGAAAACTGTAAACCGGAAAGTAGGGGAAGAAAGAAAATTGTTTTGGACGACCAAACACGGAATGCTATACGTAGGGAAATACATTCTTTTTATTTTAGGAATGAAATCCCCTCGGTAGCTAAATTGAGCAAGGTAATAGAAGCTGATGATACTTTACCAAACATCAGTGATAAAGTTTTGAGACGAACTTTAAAATCAATGAATTTTCGTTACCAAACAAGAAGTAGGAACAGTGCCTTAATTGAACGAAATGACATTGTGGAATGGAGGAGAAATTATTTAAAACAGATACGACAGTTTCGTAACGAAGGACGGCACATATATTATCTTGACGAAACATGGTTAAATGAAGGCCACACTGTGTCAAAAGTGTGGCAAGACATGAATATACGAAGCAATCGACAAGCCTTTATGGAGGGTTTCTCTTCCGGTTTAAAAGCTCCCTCTGGGAAAGGACGTCGACTGATTATCACTCACATTCGCAGCGAGGAAGGATTTGTAGAAGGTGGATTACTAAGTTTTCAGTCCAAAAAAACTGTCGATTACCATGAAGAGATGGATGGTAACCGGTTTGAAACATGGTTTAGATCAATTTTAACAAAGGTAACTCCTGGTTCAGTGATAGTTATGGATAATGCTTCATACCACTCTCGTCGACTGGAGCAAATACCTACTTCAGCTAGCCGCAAGAGGGTTATAATTGATTGGTTAGAGAGTAAAAGCATTCCGCACAACGAGGCAATGCTAAAAGTTGAATTATTATCTCTCGTACGGAAACATAAAAGCAGTTATATTAAGTACGTTGTCGATGAAATGGCGAAAGATTTCAACGTCTCAGTTGTTAGACTTCCTCCCTACCACTGTGAGTTAAACCCCATCGAGCTGGTTTGGGCCCAAGTGAAAAATTATGTTGCGAGAAAAAACAGTACATTCAAAATGGCTGACGTTGAGAAACTGTTTGACGAGGCGCTGCATACCGTTACTGCTGAGAGTTGGCGTAAATGTATTCAACACGTATTAAAAGAAGAAATAAAGTTTTGGGATTTAGACATACGTGTAGAAGTAATGACGGAACCACTCATTATCGATATAGGAGGAGAAAGCGATGATTCTGAGGAGTCGTCAGGGAGTGATACCGCTTCCAGTTAGTCAGACATTTTACAAGTGACCTCGCAACATACCTATACTTATTGGTAATTTATTTTGGTCTTGACAAACAACTTTTTTTTAGTTTTAGTAGTAGTAAGTTGGAATTGACTTTTAAACATTTTTTTATTTTGTTTTAACTTACTTATGAACAACTTGTGATAAGTTATTATTTCAAATGTTAAAAATTGAAATTCCAGATATTTCAGTATTCGCACCCTTAAACTATGATACGCTCATGGAGTTCACTTTGAATCGGTAGATAACCGATGACGTCACTTTACAGAATTTCGACTATCGACGTTTTTATATACATCTTATTATAGCTCATCCTTAAAAATGTGTATTATTCTTGGTAACACCCTGTATATACATAATGATACCTACCATAATAATTTCGTATTTCTGTTCTCTCAAATTTAAACGCCAGAGCGTACAAGTACATTTTCTATTTATTTTTTATTTAGGACTATTAAGAACCCTTCAAAAATGATGCGCTCATGAAGTTCCCTTCTGCAACTGATTTTATGGACAGTAAGAGCGATGAGTCACTTTACAGAATTTCGACTATCGAGTATAGTACGTTAATCCCAACATTTTTTTAGCCATAGTCCTTTTTACAGGGTGAGTCATGAGGAACTTTACATATAATGTGGCTACTAAAATGTGTCAACTTCTCTTCTTTGTTAATGTACAGGGTGATTTATCAATTGACTATAGCGTTCACACGGCTCATTTCATTTTTCTAATTTTTTCATGATACTGTACACTACTATCAAGCATTCGACTGGTATTAGCTAAAGATGTAATTAAATGTATACACATTAGATTATGTTGTAGGTACTTGTAACAGGGTCAACATTGAGGGACACCCTATATATAAAGATTTCTAATAATGGAATATGTACAACTATAATATACTGCGTCGTGTGATCCACAGCATTTAATCACAACAGAGGAATGTTGAAATACTTTTTTTAAACGAAACTAAAAAGGCAGATAAGTTTCAACTGTTAGCGAATACGTTTAATAAACTTGAATTATAAAACTATTGCTGAAATAAAACAATTTAATTTGTTTAAAACTTCATTTATTTGAACTAAGGTTCAATTTAAGCTGGTTGACGCGTTTCATTAACACAGTAGTTTTCTCAAAACGAATGAAGGTTTAATTTAAAAATGTTTTAATATCTACAGTGCATAAATACTGAATTCTATTTTACTAATGTTAACAAAAGGTATTGAAAGAAATTACCTGGAAATTCATTCACTGCAAACATTCCTAAGCTATCTTCTACAGGGAACCGGCCGAGATGGATTAAGCTGCAAATCTCCATCCACTAGGACCTAGCTGAGAGCTGAATAATTCCAGAACCTCGCCAAGTTTAGTCCTTTGTCCTATACTAAATTCATGGAAATCTAGAATTGGAGATTTTTATTGTATAACGGCGTTCGTATTCGTCTTGTATTTTGGATATGCAGTTAATGTGAATTATCTATTGATTTATCAATAAATATGATTTGCTGAATCCTTTGATATTTGATTTTCAGCAATTTATATTAACTTAGACCATCGCTCTTAAAACTACCCTGGACAGACCACATCAGTAATGAAGAAGTTCTGAGAAGATTAGGTAAGGACAGAGACTTAGTTGTCGACATAAAGAAGAGAAAAACCGCATACTTGGGACATGTAATCAGGAGTGATAGAATGAGGCTGCTGAAAATAATAATGGAAGGCAAAATAGAAGGCAGACGAGGTATAGGAAGACGCCAACATTAGTGGTTGAAAAACATAAGAGACTGGACCGGACTAGACTCACATTCCTTATTCCGAGCTGCTCAGAATCGAACCCAGTTCGCCGAGATTGTTGCCAACATTCACTAAGGTGAAGACGGAACCGAAAGAAGAAGACCATCGCGTTAAAATATTTTCAGTATTTTGTTTTGTTGAGTTAAAGTAAATATGAGGTTTCCCAGTTTTTAACCTATTTAGTTTCTTTGTTTAATTAAAGTATCGCTTAAAAACTTGTGACGTCCAAGGTAATATCTATTGTTCACCCCATCCCAGTGATAGCTATGGAAATACATTAACTGTGGTCGAATACCACTACCTGAGGAAGAGTCCCAATCCGGGGAGGAAATATATGTGACAGTGGCGCCCTAGTTAATTGTATTTTTTGCTGATTATTGAGATGGTGTGGGAAATCTATATTAAAAGTTTATTTAGTTTCAATTAACAACTTAAATTTTTTTATTACTTTAACGAAAAATTTGTATTTCCGTAATTCACATTTTTATAGACGCAGTTTTATGATAAAATTTGCTTCGAAATTTCAAGTTCATATCGTTTCCTTATTCGTTATTTTCAAGAAGATATTACAGGTTTTATGATGGTCAGTTTTTTGGGTTTCGAGAAGGTAATTAAGTATATTTGCAATAATAGTTGAAATTAGGGAATTTGTCTACTTATTGTTTTACTGTTTTAAAAAAAGTTGTCTTAGTGTACAACTTTGATATTGTTTGATATGTTTTGAAATTATTTTATTCTGGTATCGTAAAAAAAATTCTCGTGTTAATTGTTTTTTTAAATTATTGCAAATCAGTCGTTCCTTTTTGAAATAATTAGTATACCGATTTACTCAAAAGCAAATATAATTTATAACGTGTAATATTTTTCTAGTATTTAGTATATAGTGTCACTAATAAGTAACATTGTTAAATGTCATATCTTTAATTTACAGTTATTACTTTAATTACTTGCCAGTTACCTTTAATATGTTTACGTAGATCTTCCTGATTATGTGTTTTCTGATCAACATCCTGTTGATCTGAATGTATCTGGCCATAATTACGATTTGCGAATCAGATCTAGTTGTGATTCTGATTAGTTTGGGTTTTTTTTTTATTAATATTTCTTGACGTGACTATTTTTTATCTTAATTTTGATTTAATATCAAAATATATCTCGAGTATTTTTTATTTTTGTTGTCAACAATTGTGTTAGGTCACAAATACGTTTTGTGTCTATATATAGTAGAATTTACTTTCCTACTCTCGTATATGTCATGGTACCTCTATACATTATCTTTTTTTATAGTTACCGATGTGCAAAAGCACATATATTTTTGTCTCATGCCTTTGATGTATCTTTAGTACATTAGTTTGTATCTTTCTCTTATGTTGTACATAATACAATTGTGTATCATATTTGTGTTTATCGTATCGGTTTTGTTTTTTGGTTTTTGAAACGCCAAAAAGTGCTGTTCTGTAGAGAACAAAGTTCCGTGAATGTTTCAAATTTTCTGAGATTTTCTTGCTTTATGCACCTTTTGAAATCAGTTCGGATTGGACCGACCTTTATACTCAAATATTTTCTGAAATTTCTTGCTTTAGGCAAATTTTGAATTCAGCTAATTTTGTAGTAGTCCCTTATCTCTTTTGTTGTGTGTGTACTGAGAAATTATATTTTTGCTTGGTTGCGTTTTCGTTCTCAGTATATACGCTTTATTGCTCAAATATTTTCTAGACTTCATTGCTTCAGGGAAATTTTGGATTCAGATTATTTTGTAGCAGTCCCTTTATTTGTTGTGTGTGTACTGAGAAATAATCTTTTTGCTTGGTAGCGGTTTTGTTCTCAGTATACGCTTTAGTTGTTTTTATCTTTTCTGTATTTCGATACGAGTAAAACACGTTCTTTTTGTTGCACGACAATTTATAGATTATTTTGGTGTACTGATACATACTGATAGTATATTATTAAGGCATATTTTAATTTTATTTTTGAGTTGTTGACAAAACTATTTTCTTTTGGATAACTTTCTATGTGGTTTGCAATACTACAGTTTATAATTTCGTTACTTTCATAGCAAAAGTGTTTCCGATTTATAATGTTTTCTTACATACATCTTACAATTTCGGTTTTGAGTATTCTGTGTGTTATCGCTAAATTCTTAGCACTTGGTTCTGTCTTGGTGAGTTTCTTCTATCCAAATTTTCCGATGGTAGGAAAGAGGGGAAAGGCCAAGGGTTGTTATGCTTTTTCAGTTTTTATTTTACCTTTATAGTTACGTAATGTATTTTAAAATTACACACACATTTTTAGAAACGCTAGAAGATTTTCTTAGTAGATTTCTGTCCCTTACCTTGTATTTTTTTTCTATATCTCGCGAGGTTTTTGGTACATGGTTAATACTCTCATCAATCTATGATTATTTTTCCTTCTTTTCTTTAGTTCATTTAAATTTTTTCTTTTGACTTTAGTGTACCTGAGATCTTAAGCACCCTATATCACACTTAGTGATTATTTTTTTGTAGATGAGGAATGTAGTTTTTTTCTTGTCTTATCGTTGAGATGTTAGCATTTCATATTTTGGTAGAGGTTACCCCTCTAATTTTTCTGGATATTTTGCTGAGGCGTTTAGAGCATCTCATATTTTGTTGATATTTCAGAATCTCAGTATGGGGCCAATAACTGATTTTGTTAATTTTTGATAATTTTTTGCGAATCGGAATGAAGTCCTATTATAATTGCTTATTGCATTTTGTTTAAATTTTTTGATTATAATTGCATATCATTTGCAATGCTTTATTATCACTAACAGGAATACGCTCTCATTATATACATTTTGAGATTAATGCATTATGCTTTAATTTTTTTTAAAGCAATAGCTTCGATCTAGAAAATGGTAACGATTCTTTACATCAATTGAATTTGTTTTCTATTTTCTTTTCTTTTTTCTCATCTTCTCATTGCTGTTATCTTTCCGTTTCCAGTTTCTCGTTTGTTTTCATTTTTTGTTTTGAACATGTAAGCACATCTTCTCTTGCTAATCACCACAATCTTGACGTTTTGGCTACTTTTCTTCGTAGACTGCTTACGTTTATAAAAAAGTAATTCTTCAAATTTCTTTTTTTTCCGAGGAGAGGGGGTGTAACAAGCCGATCGGCTGTTACAATTTCCATCGGACTATGGTATTTTAATCCCGTCGTACTAATGATTCGAAATTTAAAAACTTGTTGTACTTCCAAATTTTGTGTATTTAAACGATATAACGATATAAGTTAGTAGATCGTAGTGGTTTCACATATTTGCTGGCGAGTTAGATTCTTGAAATATTTTATCTCCATGTGTTTTCTATGTTCTATTTCAAATAATAATATGGGCTGGCGTTTGTTAAATTTGGTATGTTAAATTCTTTTTTTGCGAAAAGAAATATTTCATTTTCTTTTGAAGCAAATTTTTAATAACTTCTTTTTATTCTTTTTTAGCTTCATAGTTCCGCATTTTCTGTTTATTTAGGGAACAAAGCGAATAGGATAGAACTGACTTCTGTTAGTTTTACTTTAAAACTAGATTCAGTTTTTTATGTGTTGGAGCATAAACTTCCGATCTGTTCTATCTATTCCTTCCTTCCCAGAAATTTTCCTAAATTTTTTCTCCTTCTTTTTTTTCTTTCCTCAACTCTGCAGCCCCTAGATAGGCCCTAGGAACTAACCAACATCACTAGAACCAGAGACAACAGGGAACCGGCCGGCATGGATTAAGCTCCAAATCTCCATCCACTAGGACCTAGCTGAGAGCTGAATAATTCCAGAACCTCACCAAGATAAGTCCTTTGTCTTATACTCAATTCATGGAGATCTAGAATTGGAGATTTTTATTGTATAACGGCGTTCGTATTCGTCTTGTATTTTGGATATGCAGTTAATGTGAATTATCTATTGATTTATGAATAAATATAATTTGCTGAATCATTTGATATTCAGCAATTTATATTAACTTGGACCATCGCGTTAAAATATTTTCAGTGTTTTGTTTTGTTGAGTTAAAGTAAATATTAGGTTTTCCAGTTTTTAACCTTTTTTGTTTTTATGTTTAATTAAAGTATCGCTTAAAATCTGGTGGCGTCCCATTTAACCCTAGATAACGGGACATTCGTAGAATTTACAATGGTCAATATTTGTCGTGATATTTCGTTTGTTTCCGGATACCGCAACAGGGCGGAACTATCAGTACCTTCCTATTTAGTTGGTAGCTAGACTCCAGTGTATGAAACATCGCATTATAGTCACTTGAATCGCAGATTTTTGCACTCGATTCGTTTACGTTGGTTGATTATGGTGAAATTCAGTTGTTTTGCTAACATTTAGGAGACATGGTAGTTATTATTTATTATTTTTTACTTATGGTTTTCTGAGTATATGTCGTTTCAGCAGAATGGCTTCAAAACGGCCATTATCTCAGGCAGAATTAGAAGAAGAAATGCGAAAAATTATGAAGGGAGAAAACAGTGATGCAGATCCATTTGAGAATAGTGGAAGTGACTAGAGAGAAGATATCTTGAAATAGAATCCATAGAAAAATCAGAGGGTTCAACTGATGAATCGTCTTTCGATGAGAATTTGCATTTTAATGGACAAGATATTACTTAGGCAGACAATATGAGCGACGTCGCCGATGATCAGGTACAGCAGTCACAACTCGAAACATCTAGAAAAGATCAATTTCTGGTTCAACCCAACACTGCGTTTGAAAGGAAAGAATGGTAACAAATGGACATAGACATTCGACCAATTGTGAACCAACATGAGCTGCAGCAGAAAAACTAGAAGATGGCCCATATGTGTGCTATATGGTATGATAAATATGGCCTGCATCAACTCCTTTGTGATTTATTCGACTAACACTGTGAAAAGGGGAGAGAAACTCCTTTCGCGATACCAGTACATGATAGATTTGAGTCGTCGCCTTGTTGAGCGATGGATGAGACGATTATTGACCCCAAATT
This sequence comes from Galeruca laticollis, assembly GCA_963921935.1. Lineage (NCBI taxonomy): Eukaryota > Metazoa > Arthropoda > Insecta > Coleoptera > Chrysomelidae > Galeruca > Galeruca laticollis. The sequence continues at coordinate 73,042,094 of OY998182.1, forward strand.
TGGGGCGAAATATCTGCCAAGATAATGCTCTAATCTTGGGTATTCAAAATGATTCCAGAAATGCAATCCCTCAGGAGAAGAAGCGCAAAACATGTTTCTACTGCCGCAGTCAAAAAATACGAATGACAGCAACTCATTGTGGACAAGAATACAGGGTGGACGTAGTTCATGCATTGACCACATATTTTTAAAATCCAAATTCAACGTACTCGATCAAATACTGCCCCTAGTATTGCAAACCGAGATTACAGATCATTTCTCAACAATACTACAGATAGTACTGAAACAGACCAAATGCCCCAAGGAACGAGAAATAGTGCAATACATAGATGAAATAAAACTTAAAAATACAATCAGACAAAAATCTTGGGATTTCTTATACTTGAATCCAGATCCTAACAATGCAACACATACTTTCATTGAAACACTTCAAAAGTATATAGATGACTGTACATATACAAAAAAATGTAAAAGGAAAAACACGAAGATCGCCCCTTGGATGACAAATGCTTTACTTACCTCAACTACCACAAAAAATAAAATGGCTCAACTTTTGAGAAGGAACCCAAATGACAACGAACTAAAACTACAATACAAAAAATATAGAAACAAATTGTCGACTCTAATTGAAAAAACTAAGTTCAAATACTATAAAAACAAATTCGAACTTAAAAAATCAAACACAAAAGCTTTATGGAATGTGGTTCAAGAAGTAAGTAACACCAAAAAATCGAAGATCTTTATTGATAACATTGAAAATGAACTAGGAGAGTTATTAACAAATCCTAAGGACATCGCAAACGAATTCAATACCTCATTCAATGGCACTGGGAAAAGACTTGCTCAAAATATAAACCCAGATCCTAACTACAAAATCAATAGACCCTACCTTCCAAACTCAATTACACTCCTACCCACAAACACACTTGAAGTAAACAGCATTATTCAAGAGTTGAAAAACCACAAAGCCGTAGGATCAGACGAAATCAAAACGGAAACGCTCAAAGTTATCGCGTCATTAATAACTGAACCATTAACTTACATATTTAACAAATGCATAGAAACTGGTATCTGGCCTAGAGCATTCAAACATTCAGTTATCATTACAATATATGAAAAAGGTAACAAAAAACTGACAGAAAATTATAGACCCATTTCATTACTCACCCACTTATCAAAAATATTTGAGAATATTCTAAAAAACAGACTACCAAATTTTATAAATAAATATAACATACTTTCCGAAAGACAATATGGTTTTCGAGAAAAAAGTCCACTCAAGATGCTATTCGAACCCTTACTGAGAAAATATATAACTCGTTTAACAACAAGAAAACCTGTCTATGTGTTTTCATTGATTTAACGAAAGCATTTGATACTGTTAACCACGAGTTGCTCTTTCAGTCGCTGGAGGACATCGGTATCAGAAATACTTGCTTTGATTTATTCAAAAGTTATGTTACGAATAGGTATCAGACAGTCCGAATAAAAGGTGTCGACAGTAAATCGTTAGTCGTACAATGTGGAGTGCCTCAAGGTACGGTCCTCGGACCCATACTTTTCAACATCTACATGAATGGATTGTTTTCTGTGAAAAGGAGAGGTAACATTATTGGTTTTGCAAACGATACCGCGATTTTCTACAAGGCGGATACCTGGACAGAACTGAAAGAAATAGTAGAAACAGACTTTATTATCATTAAAAAATAGCTTGCAAGTAGGTTGCTAACTATAAACTTTCAAAAAACGAACTTCCTACCTTTCAGTTGTAATAAAACAAATCTTCCTTACTTTACTCAGCTCAACATCCTCGATGGTAAAAATAATCTTACAATTACAGCCGAAAGTAAGATAAAGTACTTAGGAGTCATAATAGACTGGCACAAGAAATGGGACATACACATCAACTACGTAGCCAAAAAACTACAATGTATCCTTTATAAATTAAGATACATGAAAAAAATCCTTCCTGTTCATAATTTGCTCACATTATATCATGCACTCGTTGAAAGTCACTTTTGATACGGTTTATTAGCATGGGAGGTGCACTAAAATCCCATATCCGACCCCTTGAAGTTCTACAACGACGATTCCTGAAAATTATTCTAAGTAAAAACTCAAGATATCCAAGTGATCTACTATTTCAAGAATCAGAGGTACTCGACCTTAAACAACTCTATTACTACAATGTCAACATGAAGTACTATACAACAAAACACTCGTCAAACTTACCAAAACATACCTATTACACTAGACAAAGAAATAACTATGTAATACCACAAATAACAAAATCACTGCTGAGAACTAGTTTTTCTTACAACGCTCCAGAAATGTTCAATTCTTTACCTGAAACAATTCGCGCTATACCCAACTCATTCCAATTCAAAAAACAGCTGAAAATGTTCATGAAGAGATCTAAAGTTCGAGTCTTTTGAGAATGATTATTTTAACCAATCAATATTGACAAAGAAACGTCCTCGTTATATTTCGTATAAATTTTTTATCTCTATCCCATTTCCGTGTGTGTTAAATATAAATACGCCTCAATTAATATTGTTATTTTATTACATTTTTACATTTTATATATATTTTATCATTCACACTTTTACCCATATCAAAATTGTTGTTGTAACCGACTAACATTCCAATTTATCTGTAGTATTATATGTCCTGAAATGGTAAATAAATATTATTTTTATAACATTTTATTTTGTGATGCTTAAGTACTGTAGTTCGTTCATGTTGTTTGTAGTGTATAACATTATTGTATTGACTTCACTCCAATGGATTATATGCATAGTTCTACTGTATTTAGGCCTAATTATAATTTAAAATTCCTTGTGTCGTTGATTCAGTTTTATATATATAATTTATAGTGTTTTTATTTATATTGAATTCAAATAGTTTATAACTACTATTGTTCTATGTGACCATTGTATATGAATAAATTGTATTTTGTGCGAAACAAGTGTGATAACACTTATCGCCAACCTACTTTATTCACTTCATGTAATGCTCTTGTAAAACCATATTTTTGAATAAAGTTATTATTATTATAACGTGGACATCCGAACTGCGGGGAGCACCGCGGAGATATTTGCAAACAATGCAGCGATGATAAATAGGATTTGGAATTTTTTATGAATATTTTGTTTTTTCATTTGTTAATAAAGAGTTTCTACCACTTTTCGTTACTTTTTCTGAGAAGATTTTTCGTAATATGCGGGTTATTACTACCGTCGTAAAATTTACGATATTCCCGTAAAGACGTGTTTTGAAATAAGTCCCGTTTTCTAGGGTTAATATCGATTGTTCACCCCATCCCAGTGTTAGCTATGAAAATACCAATACCAAGCCGGGGAAGAAATATATGTGACAAATTGGTCCAATATCTCACTTCGATGCGTGCATCTTTTGAGAAGTATTTTCCCGAAGACCAGAAAACAAAAAGGAAACTGAATTCATGGATTTATAATCCTCTTTTACCCAACTATCAAAAGCCCGAAAATATGTCAAACGAGATATTATATGAATCTCTTTTAGAAATGTAGTCAGATATAAGTATGGAGTCACTGTTTTTTTGTTACAGAATTCGTGATGAACATCCAATGTTTGCCAAAACAACATATTTGTGCGAAACAGGATTCTCAACCAATGCATCCACGAAAACAAAATATCGCAATAGAATGGACGCGAACCTGATATATGAGACTTCAACTGTCTTCTATCATTATGATACTGGTTATGGTTATATAGTAATCTACTAAGTAACTTTTTCTAGGAATGATACTCGACCAAAAGCTGACATGGAAATCACACATTCTGACATTGAAGAAAAAATGCCAACCTGGAATTAATTTACTCAGATCACTAGCATTCAAAAACTGGGGCGCAGACTACTCAAGTTTACTGCACATCTATAAATCATTGATCAGATCAAAACTTGACTATGGAGCGATTGCCTATAACTCTGCCAACAAAAGCCTTCTTCAGTCAGTGGAAGTTATATAAAACACAGCTCTTCGCATCTGTTTGGGTGCCCATCGTACAAGTCCTATCCAAAGCTTACATTGGGAGACTGGAGAGTTACCGCTTTCTTACAGAAGAGAATATCTAAGCATCTTTTATGCTGTCTCTGTAATATCAAACAAAAGAAATCCAGTAGCCCACAACGTCTTATCTGATCGTTTTAAAGCCAAATTTTTATCCAGCTCAACTACTCCTCCTTTCTATCACAGAGTCAAAACATATTTAAACAAAATAAATTCGCATTTCCCAAATATTTATGACGTCCCATCAATAAATTATCCTCCTCCATGGACAATAACACTCCCTATCCTAGACCTAAGCCTCGCCTACCTTAATAAATCAGAGACTCCAACAGCCAGAATGAAACAAGAATTCCTAAGAGCCTTAAATAAATACGGTAGCATTTATAAGGTATACACAGATGCTTCAAAAAACCAAGATGAAATTGGGGCTGCCTTCTACTCCGAGGACTTTTCGAAATCCTACATACTCCCACCCTTCACATCTATTCATTCAGCTGAATTATTCGCCATCTTAGAAGCACTCAAGAAAATCCAGAAAATCAAGCATAAAAATGTCCTTTTAATATCTGACTCTCAAAGTTCACTAACAGCACTTCGTCAACTGTACTCTAATCACCCTATAGCCATACTGATCAAGAAAGAGCTACAGAATTGCAGAAACAGCAGCATACATATTAAATTCATGTGGGTCCCATCCCATACTGGAATAGAAGGGAATGAGAGAGTAGATCAAATAGCAAAAAATGCATTCACCAATCAACAATCAGAAAGGAACGATTTTACCGTACATACTGATTTGAAAGCGTTCTACAAGAGCAAAATCTACGATAAATGGCAGGAAGAAGCAATACATAACCAACACAAATCATATGAAGTCACTACAAATACTCACGATTGGAACTGTAAAAACATAAATAGAAGAGAACAAGTGATCCTTTCTCGTATTCGAATCGGTCATACGCGCATCACACACGACTACTTACTAGCAGGAAAAAATAAACCAATGTGCGAAATGTGTAACAGTGAGTTAACCGTGAAACACCTGGTAATCGAATGTGCGAAATACGACAAGGAACGGAAAAAGAATCAAATGAAACTCACGGTGAGTTTCATTTAAAACACTAATCCTATAAAATGCTTAAATAAACCAAAATCAATATAAATTCCTTTTTTTCGCTCTAAGAAGCTTCTAACCCAAATCAACAGTTTTCACATATTTGAAAATAACGGTAAAGTAAAACTAAAACACAAAATGTTAAAATATTTTTTTTAGATCTTACTGTACGTCACATCCTGTAATTCTTTGAACATACAAAAAAATATTGTTTATTTTTATCCCTTTTTCCTTTTTATCATTTATTACGAACTATGAAAAGGCATATTATAATTATATACTTACGCTTTGCTGTGAGGGCTCCTCAGGAAAACGGCTAGGTTGACTACTACTACTTGCCTCAAATTCTTGCGAGCCACTGCCAGTACTGCCACTACTTGTTGATGCTACTATAACGATGTTTTCTTCTATAACACTACTACCACAATGACCTCCACAACCGTATTATTTTTTGGCTTTTTTCTAAAAAAAGATGTTAATGTCGTTTGTGATCGCTTCATTTTACGCAGGTCCAAATGAGACAAAAAATAACTTGTATTCGCTATGAACGTCAAACACAATCTGAATAATAAAATAAATTTCTTCTTATCTTCCAGAAATATAGATTTATTATTTAGAGCCATTTCACAGAGAGAAAATGCATAAAAACACGTTTTTATTTCAATGTTCTGCAAACTAAAAACGCGGCCTGCGATTGCTTTATCTTCAATCGGGAAGCGCCGCGTTTGAGCATTTTGCCGACTACCTAAATTCAGACGCACTCGGCGCGGCTGGTTTTGTGGACGTAAAATAAAAAAAATTGAATGATTATTTTAATAAAATGATATTTATTTTATTATTTATATTCTCAAATAAAGCTTTTGGTAAACATAATATATAATTACTGTATTTATCATTTATTATTAGTATTTATAGCGATGTTTGACTTTTTATGACATAACAAGTCTTCTTAACGGATAGGGTCCGCCCTTGCATATTTATCTTAGGCTATCACTCTAACTCTAAGTAATCGAAGCTAACACGAATACCTCGAACAATAAACAACTAAACTGAACAAGCTCAAAGTAACCCCAATTAACTCGATCAAACACCAACTAAGCCGAATTATAAATAAATTTCAAATTCATACTTTAAAACCTCTTGAAATTGAGAATTTATGCAATTTTAAACTGTAATAATGTTATTAATTGAAAAGGATCAAAAACATTAAGGATATCTAAGGCTTTGACTAATCAAATACATATAAAATACAAGACCTGAATTATATATTTTTGGTATTTCTGAATCTATTATTATCATTATTATTATTACCACTAATATTATTATTATTTCTATTTATAAAATTATTATTTCTCCGTGGAGAATCCGTAAAATTTCTCGATGTAGTCGACATACGCTCCGGTTTAGGTAAACTATGTACATGTATTTGGTGTGGCCTGAAAACATTTCTTTTTGGACCAAATACTTGCGCATTAGTCGGATAAAGTCGAGGTTGTTGTGGTTTTATATTAATTGGTTGGCTTGGAAAGTTTTGTCATTGTTGAAAATGATGATTATATTGGTTATAGTTATTTCTAGCATAATTTGAACAGTTTTCATTCTGATTTTGATTATTATTATTATTACAAATATTATATGAATTATTATTAGGTGACTCATAACTACTAGAATTTTTGAATGATCTCGGCTCATTTAAATGACCGTATAATCTTTCAAAATTCTCAAATTCTTCTACGTAAGCCATCACATCCTCTAAAGAATTAGGCTTCTTCAAATTTTTACTGTTTTTAAGGACACTGGTACATCCTGAAACGAAGGTGTTCAGTGTCGTCTTATCAAAATGATTTATGTTGCATCTTTTATCATTTTCAGTAAGAGTAAAGTCATTACTGATTCTCTGTATAATTTTACTTTTTAGCAATTGTAGTCTTGCCCCGAAATCGATTAGATTTTCATTTTTAAATGGCCTTGTTCGTGTTAATTCCTGCACGATGCAGTCCAGATCTCTTCGATCTGAGAAACACTGTTTCAAGGCTTCTTCAATCTTTTGCTATGTGTTTAATTCCATTCGATTGCCCACCATAGCTTCAGCTTTTCCTATAAGTTTCTCTTGAATACAATCCAATATATGGTTGTTTATTTCGACGTCATTATATATCGCGTATGTAATTTCTCACACTTGATTATAAACTTATTTAACGTATTACTATTACCATCATATGGTTTAATATTTTCTAATTTTAATTTAAATAAATCCCAATTGAGGGTTTTTACCGTAGCAGTAGCCATTTCGTTTATATTCACAGATGAAATTGAATTGTCAAAATTATTATTAGTTATATTATTTTCTTTAATATTCACTTAATTGAATGTTTCCAATAAATTTTCCAATTCGTTCATAAAATAAAATCGGCAACAAGTATATATAAAATTATTACTCTTTTAAAAAGGTATGGAAAATTATAAAAGGAAACTTGGCACTTACAATTGATTTGAAGAGCTCCGGTTTCTTCTTTCTTCGTAGATAGTAGATTGTGGAATCTGCACTCGATGTTGAAACACCAAATCGTGAGTTCTTTATACGAACGATTCGACTAAGTTTTTTTCACGACCGCACAGATCCTACTGACTGTGCCACCGAAAACTATTTTTAAAAACTTTATTTTCACAATATAATTGAAATTATAATACTTGTTACGTAACTAATGATTAAACGACAATAATGAACTAACTACGTTTACAGACAACTTCAACCAACAACCTAAATTTAACAACTTATATTCAACAACTCATTTCAACAACAACAACTTGAATAAAAAAGAATATGAATATATTATAACATTTTTATAATTATTCTGTGATGAATTTTAATTGTTTAATTTTAATGTAAACCCTTCTGTGAAGATAAATTTCAATTCGCCTCGCGTTATTGTATATTGTCGCAGCGACAATTATTGTACATGCAACTTAAAAATTTATGTAAGAAATTTCAACTTTGACAGTAGTTGTCAAAAATATGCCCGGCTCTAATAAATATTAATTTAGTATTTCTAAAAATGAATTTATATGTATAATCGACCTATTACTCTTCTCGCAGGGTGGGATCAAACTGTTAAAAAATTTAATTATTCAAAATTTATTTAAATTTTTACGTATCTCCAAATTATCTGCTTCACTGTTGTTCAGAACCTATAGTAACTGTATGTTTAATATTATCAAAGGCACTTCAAATATCTGATGACGTTTCCAATATTTCTGTCACTGAAAATTATCAACTATCACTGATTTGATCGACAGTTTCATTTAATGAAAAATGTTTAATTTTCTGAAATTATATTATAAAACGACTATATTGATTAGGAATGCAAAATTCTATATTATACTACCAGATACAAATTAACAAATTAATATTCCCCAAAATTATTACAAACGAAACAACAGTCGTAATTTCTACGAAACTTGAAATTACTACCACCTATATGCTATAAATTAATCTAATGAAAAACGTTTAATAAAAGTTCAAATCGTTGATTTAAATCTTGACGTGTATAAATGTCAAATACCAGCTTCACTCAAATTTGTCTAATTCAAAATTTTCTTCTCTTATGTGAATTTCCTTATATGACTCATTAGTTTTGTTTGCAATCAAAAATATAATAGATGCATCTATGTCAAATTTTATTTAAAATAGGCCTTATTATTTCTCGAGAAATTATTGTAAAAAAACTGGATCGGACTCACCAACTAATGACTGGACAACTCGTACAATTCTAAAAGACCTTAGAATTCAGGATACCTTCTAAATTTTATTTAGAAATCTCGAACACATTCACTACACACGATGCAATTCTTATTCGAATTATGCATGCACTGTCTTTATAATGAAATGGGTTTTGAATCTGGTTGTATAGATATACAACTTCTACTATCTACCACAAAATTGAGACAACTCTAATTACGATGTTGCCTCTTCGGGGTTTCAAACACCACTGACTAAACTTTTGCAAAATAAATAAACCTCCTTTCCGTTGGTTACTGAATTTTCTTGTTTTTAAAAAAATGACTAATCTATGATTTTCAGTAACCAAGTGAGATTTGAATTCTTTTATTACACTTGTAATGTTGCTAGCAGAGACCTCTGTATTTTGAAATTTCAAATATTTTCTCCAAATCATAATATTTTATGTTCTATCTATCATTAGATATATTCTACATAAATGTCATCAAAATCTGAAATGTCAAATTTGATATTTCTACTGAATCTTTCAAAATTAGTAAATTTACATATAACACAGTGTGTATCAAAAGTATGGCAGCCAAATATGAATGAATTTCCTTATGTTCTATTTTTCTTTTAAATTTCAAATAGAGGATCTGTATTAATATATACTAAAACAAAGCTAACTCTGCATTTCGTATCTTATTTACAGTAATATAATATTATTATTTATTTATAGAAATTTCTAGTTGTATAACTCGTGATACACACAAGTATGATATTCGTAAACTTTATATTGAAATTAATAATAGTTGCAGCGTTGTAGTTGGTCTGTCCGGTAAACACGTTAACTTTTGTGTTAAAACCATTTATATAACTAGTATTGAAGAATATTCTCTTTTGACAATTATTTAAAAAGTGTGATGTGTCGTAACCAACCACTAATTTAGATGGTTGACTTGAAATTTTTGGCATTTGCTTTTCTATTTGCGTTTTGAAGTTGATAATATAAAAAATACTACTTGTCGGCACATTTCCACAGAAGTAGTTAAAAATTCTAAATTGGTACCGTCCGTAACCATAAAAATTCAATGATTTCCTGTGAGTCATTTGATTCTGCCAATTATATTAATTATACTTTTAATTGCCAGCTGAAGTAGAAAGTGCGAGTGGGAGTAGCACATTATTTGATTGCCGTTTCTTCAATGCTTAAATGCTGTATGTAATTGATTAAAGCACTTTTTATTCAATTAAGGAAAAGTACCTAATTGGAAATATGTTCGTTGATTCAGGAGTAGTTTTACAAGTTCATCTAATGATAAGATACTTTATTTTATGTTCATAACATATCTTGCAAAAACGCAGATTCTTTGCTATCCGTTTAGGTACGTAATCCTAGTTTATTTATGTAGTATATAACTATCTAATTTATAAAATATGACAGAGGGATACAAAAAACAAATCATGACTCTAAAAATCAAACGAAAAAACTAAAAGTAGACCATCATGTCATTATAATGAGAAGTCACACAAATTATCACAACTGAAGAGTAGATCTATTTTATACCGAGAAGACCATATTTTTTAATTTTTGGATATACTATTTTACGTGATAGTGAGGTGTCTATCATGCAAATATACAGAATTCTTATAGACTAGGAGATGGTGACAGAAAATGTTCTCCCATTTTCTCCAGCATGCCTTTTTAGGAATTGATAACTAACCCTAAAATATGAAAGGTAGAGGGATTCCGAGCCCTTGCGCGCTTGCACTTCATAAAGAAAATGTCTTCTCTTTGTGTGAAGAATTTTAGTATTTTTCCGTGACATTATATTGCATGCCTTTGTAATATAACGTAGTTGGAACAAATTTAAGCAATAATCATTGATGGCATGCCATTCGCAACGGCCGACGGGGCTCAAAGGATTACGTAGAAATGAAAAAAAAATAGAACATTTCCGTGTTTATAAATTGCATGCCGTTGTAAAAAATTAGTTTTTTTATCTCAAAAATACTCTACGAAAATTGGCATGCACCCCTCGTATGACCAAGGGTGGAAAATATTAGGAAAATGTTGTGAAAATTCAATACAACTTTTCTGTGATTTCAAACTGCATGCCATTTGAACAATACTTAATTTTTATAATTTATTGACGTTAGCAAATTTGGCATGCACAACAGGAAGTATTATAGTAGTGGCATGCATGACGAAAATTGCAAAAAATGCTGTTTTAATTTCCGTGACTTTATTTTGCATGCCATTCAAAATTTCATTAAAAACATTATTTTAAGTTGATAAAAAAATGGCATGCATATTACACAAGCCTGACATAAAAAAACTTGTGCAAAAATAAAATTAAAAAAATTTTTTTAACGAAAATAAAAATAAGGAACATTTCCCTGTTTTTTTTTGCATACTGTTTTGTACATTGTCTGTAAATATTATTTTAAACTTCCATAACAAATGGCATGCATGTTTATTGATATAAATTTACTATATGAAAAAAAACGAGTCGTAAAAATAAAAAATGCATTCTTTCCGGAGGAAAACTGAAAACTTTTTTTACGATACTGTACACTTGTATTAATACCTAACTTAAATAAAATATTATTTTTATTATACATTATTCATTATTAACACTTTCAGTATCATTACACACTGATTTATCTTCCGTAGTTTCTCCAATGTCGGAACCACAGTCATCGGCATCAGTTTCGTCCTCCACATCTTCAAAATTAGGTGTTGTTATTAATTCATCATCTGCATCTGTTTCTTCTGGATCTATCAAAATTAAATTAATATTTGATTTTTAAGTATCAATTTGAGCAATTTTATCAATGGGGAGAAATACCTCAACTTCCCTAGCGCGACGCGCGTGCGCTAAATTCTATTGTTTTCAACTCACGGGATTTTTTCTACGTATATTTTCGTACCATTAGCGCGAGTTGAAAACATCAGAATTTAGCGCTCGCGCGTCGCGCTAGGAGAGTTGACATATCTTTCCCCCTATTTGTTATGAAATCATGAATAAAAAATAAAATACCTTCAATTATTTCTTGATTATGTGAAGGTACATCCTCGCCCTCGAACCACTGGAAGGAATACATATCATCTTCGAGTTTTCAGCCGAATTCCAGAATATTTAGATTTTCATTGGGCACTGAAGAAATGGCATTTTTCCACATGTGTTCAATGTATGATGCTCGAAGTAGTTGTCGCTTGAGTTCACGCTCACAAGGTGTGCAAGCATCGAGGTACTTAAATTTTTGTTTGAACTCGTCCGTGGGCTCGACGTTACTAGTATATGTCGAGGCGAATATTTTTAATCGAGCTTCATCGACATTCGAGCATTTTTTCACCCCATTTTTTATTGTAGCGTACATTTTGCAGACAAAATCTTCGAGCGTGTCAAAAGCATTTTCATAATTGTCGCTTCGTGGATCTTGTAGAGCTGCAAATGCTTGTTGATATTTTTCATTTTCTGAGTACAGCGCCCCCGGTTTTCTTTTTCCCTTTTGATAAAATGCTGGGTTGTAATCGCAGCCCGTTAGTGCGTGGAACGCTTGTTAACCAGAGCATTTTACGCTTCCCAATGTGTCATAAATTTTATTGACATTTATGTACCGCCGATTGTTGCCCGTACCATACAACATCCAAATCGTGAGGGGCGCTGACAATTGTTCCATGATTCCAAGAACTATGACGAAGTTTTGTTAACTTTATAATTTCGTATACTTTAAATTCAAAATATATTTTGATTTATAAATATTACAATTCAGCATATTTCAATTTGTAATTTTTTTCATTCCTAATTTTATTCTTCAAAAATTTTTCGCCCACTCAAAATGCAGGTACTATTGAAAGCAGATACTATTAATTTATAGACATGGAACAACAACTTTTTTACAATATTTCCCAAGTAAAATTTTTTTATACAGCCTGTATACAACTGTCTTTATACAATTTTCGTTGTATAAAGTCTCTATAAAATCAAAGAATTTTTTATTCAGTTGCCTAGACAACAACGGTCAGCAAGCGCCGTTGTTTAGGCAACTAAATAAAAAATTCTTCAATTTTATACAGATTTAATACGACCAAAATTGTATAAAGACAGTTGTATACAGGCTGTATAAATGTTTCACATTTGGGTTATTTTATTATCAAATTATAACAAATTAACCAAAAACCCACACTTTGCTTGCCAAAGGTTTGTTTAAATCAACTTTAAATTGAGCTTTCAAAGCATTAAAATTGTTTCTAAATTTTGAATGATACCCAATACTATAATCGATTTCCTTGGGCAGTTCTATATTTTAGCGAATGCTTTTTTCTCTGCTCTAAAATCGCTATAGAAGATGCTAAGGTATCGGCAGTAAAAGAAATAATTTAAGCTGTAATAGCACAACCAAAAAACATCTTTTTTTAACGGTTTCTTCTGGCTCATCATTGTCAGACATATTTGAGAAGTAGTATCTAAAGAATAATAATAAGAATAAAAGATGTTGTGTTAGTTTACAAGAAAAAATACTTTTTAATACAGTGTGCATGCGTAAAATACGATCGTGTTATTTAATAGGCATGTCATTTTCGGTATATACTTAAAATAATATGTTTTTATAAAATACAGAACAGCATGCAAATAAAAAACGCGGAAATGTTTATTAAATTTTTTGCATTTTTTGTTATTATTTATAATATAATGATCATGTGCAACAGGCATGCCATGTGTGTTTCAGAATTATTTGGTCATAAAATTAATATTTATCTTTATTAGAAGTAGTTTGAAATCATGGAATAGTTGTATTGAATTTACAGACAATGTACAAAAAGGTATGCAAAAAAAGACAGGGAAATGTTCCTTATTTTTATTTTCGTTAAAATTTTTTTTTTAATTTTATTTTTGCACAAGTTTTTTTATGTCAGGCTTGTGTAATATGCATTCCATTTTTTTTATCTACTCAAAATAATGTTTTTTAATGAAATTTTGAATGGCATGCAAAATAAAGTCACGGAAATTAAAACAGCGTTTTTTGCAATTTTCGTTAAGCATGCCACTACTTTAATACTTCCTGTTGTGCATGCCAAATTTGCTAACGTCAATAAATTATAAAAATTGAGTATTGTTCAAATGGCATGCAGTTTGAAATCACGGAAAAGTTGTATTGAATTTTCACAACATTTTCGTAATATTTTCCACCCTTGGTCATACGAGGGGTGCATGATAATTTTCGTAGAGTATTTTTGAGATAAAAAAACTAATTTTTTACAACGGCATGCAATTTGTAAATACGGAAATGTTCTATTTTTTTTCACTTCTACGTAACCCTTTGAGCCCCATCGGCCGTTGCGAATTGCATGCCATCAATGATTATAGCTTAAATTTGTTCCAACTACGTTATATTTTACAAAGGCATGCAATATAATCTCACGGAAAAATACTAAAATTCTTCACACAGAGAGAAGCCATTTTCTTTATGACGTGCAAGCGCGCAAGGGCTCGTAACCCCTCTATCTTTCATATTGTAGGGTTAGTTATCAATTCCTAAAAAGGCATGCAGGAGAAAATGGGAGAACATTTTCTGTCACCATCTCCTAGTCTATTAATATAAATACCGTTGCACGTCACAGATCATTTATGTCGTCAGGACTTTGCCGTGTTGTCTCATAGTCAGAGTAGTCGAGGTATCTAGGAAGTTTTTAAATTGTCAAGTTAGAACCAGGATAGAACCTGAAAATCAATAGGCTTGATCTTTGAGATGCTCTGAATGATATACAATCATAAAATTGCTCGCTTGTATACACTCCGGAGGCTGTGTCGTGCTAACAAAACCCAAACTTTTCCAAAAATTATCAAAATGTGGTTCTTCAGCTACCATATCACCCGTTGTACTGCCTCTGATGAGCTGAAAACCAATATGATTTATTTACGAATTGCTTTGAATAATACCAAATCATAAAATTGGTCACTTGTATGTATCCGGAGACTAACAAGAAAAATGAAACTCACGGTTTCTAGTTAATTCCACAATATAATAAAAGTTATTGAAAATTCTAAAAAATTGACAATTGTTTCGATAAATCAATATCATCGTCAGAATGACAGAAGTTTGCCATTCTGACGATGATATTGATTTATCGAAACAATTATCAATTTTTTAAAATTTTCAATAACTTTTATTATATTGTGGAATTAACTAGAAGATGATAGCAAGAACTGTTTAATTTCTTGCAAGGAGAATCAAAAGCTTTCATTTCACAATTGCAAGGTTAGTTGTATTTTTATTAAAATTTAGATATCCACTAAAAATAAGTGTTAGTCTTCTATTTCAGTGCTTAATTTGAAAGAATATTTCGTAATATAAGTACTGTTTACTAAATTAATATATAATTTTGCTTCATAATTCAATAACATAACTTTTAGCCCCTAATAGGATTGGAAGTTATATTTTAATCCTAGGGACTTCAATCCCCAAAGTTCATAAAATATAATAAGCTAGGATTGGGAAAAATTATTTTCTTATTATTTCACGTGTACTTTTTATTACACTTTATTCTACAAAATAAACACAAATAACCGTTAATAGTTTTTGAAAGATAAAATTAAATAAATTTTTTACTTTTCTCTGAGTATAAATGGCATACATTTCACATTTTCAGACGCTGTTTTGGTAGGTTGTCTAACAAAAACCGTCGATGATGACATTTCAACAACCGTTGCAGAAGAAGAAATATATTTCAACGGAGCAATACCTGGAAATTCAGGATCAGTACTGCAAGCTCCATCATTTGAAGGGATGCCGAGTACGGAAAATCCTAAAACGAATCGAAAACGGGGATTAGTGGAAACCGATGAAACAAGAGCATTAACAAGTGTTTCGGCTAGCTAAAGAACTTTTACTTCAAAAGGAAAATGTTGACCAAAACTTATGAGATTTGCACGAAAGCGGGGAAAATAAAAATTCAATTTTGATGAACTTTTTTCCAGGAAACAAGTTCCCCAAGCTAGAGCCCTATGAGTTATAACACGAGTATATTTCCTGTTAAGTTACCATTTTGAAATTGTTACTTATTTTGTTATCAGTAATTAAAGATCGTTCTTCAACTTATATCCATATAATGCTTTATTTTACATCCTTCTATGATACTTACTTAGACTGCAATGCTGAGGATAGTTCTTGATTTAGCATTTCTTCTTTGATGTATCACGGCATCTCTATAATTGGCTGCATTTTGATTTTCACTCCCTTCTTGTTCATCATGTTCTGGTACATCATTCTGGAAGTCTTCATCATTGAGGAGCCTGTTTCCGTAGCATTACGTTGTATAAATTTGAATTTTTCCATATCCTATAGTCGTGTACAGATCCTGGCCAAGAAGCATCCAAACTTGTAAACTCTTTATTTGAATGGCACGTTGCCTGCACATTTATACTTGCAAAATTTTTTCTGTTAACATATTTGTCTCCGTCCGTCAATAAACGGTTTCAGTATAGGAACATGAGTATACCAATAGCTGAAAAAAAATTAAACTTTTCTTGCCACTTATTTTTAGCATTCTGTAGATCTTCAAGTGAGGATGGAGATTTAATCCAAGCATTTGATTTCTGCATAATACGCGTGTTATAACATTGGTAGCGGTTCGGGATACTGCTTGGAATCCTACCCACCATGCAAACAAATGTTACAGTCATGTTAATTCAACATCAAATTGTGATGATGTTCTTCCTTTTTTTCCTCCTGTTTTCATCACATGCACATCTATACAACCGCTTATGCCCAGCTGGTGGCTGTTAACTTTTGTGAAGAACCAACTTAACTTCTCAGCGATGTTAAATTGCGGCCTTTTTACATTGGTGTGATGTTACTAGAACTTCCTCAATAAAAAGTCTCTATAACGAACTAAAAACAACATTTCCGTTACATTCTGAAATGCCTTTTAACGTCTTGTAGATGTTAATGCAATGTCTAAAAAATAACATCTTACCAATGATCTAAATGAAACATTTCAGATGTTGTATGGACATTACTTAAACCTCTAAATAATATACCTCAAACATTCTAGATGACATCCTATAGATGTTTATGTTCCTAATAAGCAAAGAACAACTAGGAAAGTCGGCTGTCTGCCATATTTCAAAAAAATAGTCATGGTACAACTTTAAAATAATACCTTCAGGTAAATGACCCTGAAAAATCGTTGGAAAATATTTTTGAGTTCTCAAAATATCTGCTAGGGGGTGGAATGAACACTTAAAAACATATACTGTGATTATCTCAAAAAAATACATACTAAAGGTATCCTAAAAATACAATTTTTGACATATTTATGAGATTATGAAAAAATTTAGTTAGGGACTTTTTGTCCTTATTCTTCTAGAAAGGGGTGGGGGAAGGTTCATACTTGTTTTTTAACCTATAATAATGTTTTTGGCGTAATTTAAAAGAGTTTTTCCTCTTTAATAAGATATGCTTAACAAAAATAACAAGATTGAATAATTTTGTCAACGCTATGTTAAAAAGTCGACAATTTTCCCATTTTTCTCGGAAATTTCAAATGTAATGAGGCAATTTTTAACTTCTGATGAAAAGGGATTGAAAATAATAGGAATTTAGTGAAAACCGCAAGTCTAAATCTTAATTCTCTTCCAAGATATAAGATTTACGATATTAAAAATTAAAAAAATGCTCCATTTTACATTTGAAATTTCCGAGGGGATATAAAATTATCAAATTTTGTTATCAAACTCATTAAACAGAAAAAACTCTTTTACATGGAACTAAAATCATTAATATCGGTTAAAAAACGAAAAAGTTATACATTTGTTCATACCACCCATTATTTGAAGAAGAATGACAAAAAATCTCGTTAATTAAATTTTTTCATTATCTCATTAAAATTTCAAAAATTGTATTTTTAGGACACCTTAAGTATGTTTTTTGGAGATAATCACAGTATTATCTTTTCGAGTGTTCATTCCACCCCTAGCGGATATTTTAGAGACTGCAAAATATTTTCCATCGATTTTTCAGGATCACTTACCTTTTTTTGAAAGTTGTACCATGATTCTTTTCTGAGATATGAGTTGTTGACCCTGTACATTTAAAATAAAATAGCAAAAAAAGCAATAAAGGATTTAAATAGTTTATTCACTATTCATAAATAGTACAGAAAATTTGAAAAAACAGGTACAAAATTAGAAAAAAAAATATTTTGTCCAGGAATCTAACCTAAAAAAAAATTCTGTAAGCATATTACATAAGAAGTGTGGAAAGTGGAAACTATTGAACACATTCAGTGAAAGCAAAAAATAAAAAAGAGTATATTATTATGTAGTTGCCATAACGTAACATACTTGAAACTGAATTAATAAATGTTTCTAAATGAAACTAACGGTCTCTAGTTAATTCCACAATATAATAAAAGTTATTGAAAATATTCAATAACTTTTATTATATTGTGGAATTAACTAGAGACCGTGAGTTTCATTTAGAAACACTAATATGAGCATATTCCACGAAGTAAGGGTCGAGACAGTCAATTGAATTAATAAAGTTTAACGGATACACATACATTACAGCTAGATTACAGAAAATTTATTAGAAGAGTTTTTTAATAATATTAGAACTAATAAAAATTTTACACGATAAAATTTTTATGAAACATTACGGTAAATCAACAGAAATCCAATCTATCTTTTTCTTACAGTTACTTTTTCTCAGGCAAGAGTCGCTGTTTCGATTGTCTCAACGATTCCATAACGTACACTTCAAAATCCTTTTAGGTGTCCTGAACAGCAGCTAAAATAACGATTACTTTAGATCAAATTGTGCCCATGGAGACCTTTGATCAGAACATCATGAACTACATCAAACTAGCTTTTCAGCCAATCGAATGGGACCCATTTCCCATAAAAAATATGCGGTGTTCTTCAAAGGAATAATAACATATTTTATTTCGAGAAATGACGTTTCATGGTTTACCTTCTATTACATGCATCACTCCGTTTGGCAGGTGAATTTTGGCGTGTCATGAAAATTCATACTTCTCTTCTGTATAAAATAATATACTATTCTCATCTTGTTATTTTCATCGTGGAACAGATTATATATTAAAATCATGGAATTGTAACATAATGAAAAAGGAGCATCATTAATACACTGTATACAAAAAAAGTTACATATGAAGAAGAGATATGAACACATTATCAAGTTAAATGAGTTTATAATTAATTGTATCCAATTGAGTATCCAATAGTTGTGTTTCTACAATAATAAATCATTGAACTCTGTTTGTTGATTGCAGCATTCAGTGTCATAAGTTACATATTCTTCAACTAGATTAATATACTATTGTAAGGGACATATAGAGCTTTTCACTTCAGCTTATTTATTGTATACAGTGTATTTTCAAATAGAAATGAGCTTTTTAACAGACATTTCTTTTTTTAAAGTCTCAAACAGTCTCTAATTTTTCACAAGAATTGTTAGTATTAATGTTAAAATTTTCTTAACCTGCCAAACTATATTGATGGCTATGACTACTACTATCGCTACTACTACAAAAACTAGAACTAGAGATACTTGATTCAATATTTTTTGTACTGTTGAATACAATGTCTGTATGAAACTACATAATTACCAAATATTTTTTCTATTTTATTTATATTAGTAGCTTCTGAAATATCTTGAACATTGAACATATTATTTTCTTCTAGATCCAAATCTCTGCCAACACATGAACATGTTTTATTATTACATAATAATAATATCTACCCTATTGCAATATTAAGTTTTTTGTAGGGTATAATGCATATCTAGGATTTGAAATATTGTGAATCGTTTCCAAAATATACTTACTAACTAAAATATTTTAAAAGTTGAAAAAACCCTTATTTTGTGAACTCTATTATATAATTTTAGGGTACAATCCCTCCACCTGGAATTTCAATGTACAATAGCCGATTAAAGTATTGAGTGAGTATTAAGTTTTAATAATTATGATTTTGGAATAGGTACTTACCGATAACTGTTGTTCGTCCATTATAACAAGAACTATAACTAAGTAGAGTAACCGTAACTAAGTAGGAACTAACCAAAACGAATACCACTTTATTCAAGTACTTCTTGAAAAAAATGTGCTTCCTACAAATAAAATATAACACAAAACTGACAACCACGCCACGACCCACGATCCGTCATATCATGCTTGTCATTTGTTTTCACCATAGATTAAGGGAGATTTCCACAGATCATATAACTACTGTTTGTTTTTTTCGTCAGTTACTTTTTTGTTTTCTTCTTTTTTTGTAGTTTTATAAATACATCAATCCAACAGCTTACCCAATTATGTTACTGTGATGTTTAATATGAGATATTACTGAGAGTTTTATGAACAAACATCGTATAGACGTAATCGCAGGAAGTTACTAAAAATTATTTAGAAAGATGTAAAAGTAACTGCAATATGTGATCATCTTAGAAACATGTTAATTTGTAACATTACAGTAATGTTCTGTATGTGACATTAGTGAGAAGTATACAAATTAACATCGTATGAATGTTTCCTATAGGAAGTTGTTTTGAAGAAGTTCATAGGATCTGTATGTAATTGCGAATTCATGTATTATTGTGTATATCAGAAATATGTTTTAATTACATCTAGGAGATATCTTAGTAACCTTTTACATAAACATCACGAAAAGTCTCTAAAAAGAACATCACCAACAAGACTTGTTATGTTTCTTGTTTAGTGGGTAGATCACCAACTTAACGTAAAAAACCCTCATTATCTTTTCAATACTCCGTCATTACATTCTTCAGAAAATTGTTATTTATCCATTGAACTTTAACTCTGCTAAACCGATATAAGGTACAATACTCTACTTCCTGGGATTCCCTACGAACCTTAAATACCTTGGTAGGCTGATAAATTGGCATAAATTCAGCCATCGTATATAGTCATCTAATTCTTATAAAGGTGAGTCTGCTACTAAGGAACCTCGCATTTTTGAAAGTAGATACTCAGTGGGCGCTTGCATTTATACTTATAAGGATAAAAGTCGGTACTTGAGGAGCGAGTTCCTCCTCACGGAAAGGGTAGACACTCACAAGTTGGAGCTTACACCCACAGTAAAAAGTAGCCACTCAACTTTATACATATCACCGCAAATTTCCCTGTTGTGGTGCCGACCGACTTTTTTTCTTAAATTATCACTTGGGGAAGTTATATCTGCAGCACTTTCAAGTGGAAACCTGTAAAACCCCATAATAGACACTTTTGTACGATATGATATATTCAGTATGAAAATTATTTTGATTCATTCTTTGTTTAACTCTTAGTTGACTTTATATATATTTTTTGTATTACATTTGCTCTTTGTTGAAATATATGTTGTGATGGTTAATTTTTAGTACTGTTTTAAAAAAAATATTTCCTATAAAGAAAAATTAAAGTGGCGCAGCCAATACGATCGCGCGAGTTGAGAAAACGCGAACTATATAGTGTACCGATTTCTACGGTGTTTGTATGAATTTTCATGACTTTAACTTTTTAACGTTTTGAGCGAGAGTCCTATCCACCCTTTCTGTGAAATCAACAACTGAGAGCAGCCCCCTGTGGACGTAGCGAGAGGAACTAAAGAATCATGAAAGAAGATTTTCTAAACGTAAGTGCCAAATTTCCTTTTCTTGCCTTCCTATTCTTTGGAATTAGTGAAGATAGGAATTAAGATATTTTTTATTATATAAATTAAATATATATGAACGATTTAAATAATAGAAACGTTGATAATATTGTAGAAGCTTCTAATAATATTTCATTAAACGAAATTAATAGTAACGAAATGGTTAAAAGATGCCGAATTAAATCCACATTTAATAGAATGTATTCAAGAAAAGTTAGAAGGCCGAGCCGCTTTCATGGTCGGCAGTAGAGTAGAGATAAATACTTGGCAAAAATTTAAAACTGCTTTATTACAGTGTTTTGTTGATAGGCGTGATATAGATTGTCTAGTACAAGAATTAATTAGACCCAAACCTTTTAAAGATGAACACCTTATAGAGTTTGGTAGTAGGCTTCAGTTAATTCTTAGAAGTGTAATTCAGAGAATAAGTAACGACCCAAATATAAATGCCGTTGAGAGAAATTGTCAAATTGTTCAATACAATAAAACTGCATTGAATACTTTTATAACGGGTTTTAATGGAACGTTAAAAATATTATGCATTTAAGAAAACCCACTGCCTTAGAAGACGCGATGGCGTATGTCGCAGAATTTGAAAATTTCTAAAGACTTAATAGATCATTACATGATAAAAATGTTCGACAAAATAATTCTAATAATAATAAAAATGGTATACAATATTCGCGATTCCAAAACGTTCAAAGATCAAATTCAAACCAAAATCAAAATCGTAACGGCTATCGAAATTTCGTACCAAATAACAGACCAATTAATAATCAATAACCTTCATATAATAATTATCAATATGATCAACCCAATGTCCCATATAATGTAGTACAAAACAGAGAATATGGGCCTAACCAACCGATACCTGTTCAACCTATAGCACAAAGTAGTAGATATTTCACGAATCGACAAGTATTTGCTCCAGCAAAAAATGTTTTAAGACCGAACTAAATACCACAGAATCCGCTACCTAAACCTGTACCAATGTCGACAACGTCGCGAAATTTCACAGAAAGAAGTCGAATACCTGTTAATAATAATAACAATAGAGTTTTCCAGGCAATTCCACGTGCTAAACCAAATTTTGTTTCCGAAAATGTGATAATCCAGTATACAATTCTAACTAATGTAATGAATGTGAAGAAATAGAATTCGATCAGCCCGATACGAATAATGAAATTCAGTTTGAGGAAAATTTTCGGATTACCGGGCCTTCCAAAACAAAGACGTCGTTGAAATAAACGTTATTTCCGCTAATCCTTTACCGTACATAGAAATTAATAATCCCAAAGCTAGATTATTAATCGATACCGGTAGTTCTAGGTCAATAATAAAACCTTCTATTATAGAAAAATATTTTCCAGATACAATTTACCATTCCAATACTGTATTATCTACTAGTCTTGGAAGGAAAGATATTACATTTCAAGCACTTGCGCCTGCATTTGCAGAATTAAAATGTAAAAATTATTATATTAATTTTGTATTTTATGACTTCCACGATTACTTCTATGGAATCATAGGTATTACAGATCTTGTTTGTATGAATTTAAATATAGATCTTGCGTACCATCAATTAGTAGGACCTAATATAAAAATACCATTTGAGTATATACAATCTGATGATATAGAATATTCTTTTTTCGAATAATTCAATTACGATCCTAAATATTTAAAAGGTAAAAGTAACAAGGCAGTCGATGCGTTGTCTTGTTTTCCTAATATGAATGCTTTAGAAACTGCATCACTTGACGTTAATTTAGGTGACATTGATGAAATCGTAATTTTACTATACTGTCGTCTAAAATATGAGGTAACACCCTCTAAAAATAATTACAAACAAAACATTGTTGAATTGGGGTACAGAACACTACCCACACCAAATTATCACAGTAGACAAAGTTGGGCACCAAGTACCTAAAGGGCAGCACTTTCGCCGTTCAGCTAACAGCTCGACCGATATTACCAACACAGATATACTTCAATACACCTGCAAGCTCAATCCTTACATCTAGCAACGATAGGAAGCTTCAGCGGTGGATAACCGAGTTGATTCACTATATCCTAGAGCATGTTGAGCCTAGGATTGTGATTAACACCCGACTTGTCGTCGACCCCTTGGTGTGTGTTGAGCCCAAGACTAGACACTAGCAAACCCCGTCTTTCGGCCGAAGCTCTAGAGCGCGTTGAGCCTAGAATGGAAGCCTACCGTCATACGCCAAGTCCTGGAGCGTGTTGAGCCCAGAACAGAAGCCTTCCCGTCTAGCGATTTGCAAATCGACACTCGAGCAACGATTACAGTATATCAAGAACTCGAAAGAATCAGTTCATATAACGAATCTACAAATCAAGTTCCTAATTTAGATAATATAGACTTTATAACTATTTTAGACGAAAATGGAAGATATGTATCAGATACCATAATTAATTTACCCCCTTTGGACGAAGAAATGAACCCTTATCACGAATGTTTATAGTAAACGCACAAAAAAGATTTAAAAATTCTGCCTTTAAATTAATTATGTGCGCCAAAACTCTCACTGATATTCAATCAGTTGATGAGCAACGAGAAAAAATAGAATACTACTATATAAGTAAATCAGGTCAAAGAGGTACGAGTGAAGTAAATATTATTAGACAAAAATGATAGAAGAAATAAAACATTTCATATATAACTGTGAATTTTGTCTGGAGAATAAGTATGACAGAAATCATCCGGTTATAAAATTCAATTTAACAGCCACAGCTTCGAGACCATTCGAACATATCCATTTAGACGTTTTTTATATCAAATAAATCGTATTTGACAATCGTATACTCATTTTTTTGATATGGTCAAGCCTATCCGTTAGACAGTATAACAGGAATATCTGTAGTTAATAATTTATTGGAATTTATTTCCCACCACAGTCTACCTAGCAAAATTACGTCTGACCAAGGTACAGAATGTAAAAGTTTCGATCTTCAAGATTTTTACAAATAACACCGCATCCATCTACACTTCACAACATCAAAAAATAGTAATTCTAATTCTCCAGTCGACAGATTCTATTCAACCCTGATCGAGTATTATCGATGCCTACAGGAAGGAAATAAAAATTTGAAACCTGATGAACTAATAGAAAATGCAATTTTCTGTTATAACAATAGTATTCAATGTTATAACAATAGTATACGAAATATACATCATCATCATTATTACTTAGCGCTACAACCCTGGGTGGGTTTTGGCTGACTGCACAACTTTATTCGAGGAGGCCCTGTCTTCCATCAACCTGTAATCGAGTAGAATGTTCATTTCTTGGAGGTCTGATGTTATGGTGTCTCTTCAACGCATCCTGGGGCGTCCGAGTGGTCTTTTTCCTGTTGGAGTCCCCATATCAGTTTTACAAGTATTTCGTCGTGTAGCCTCTATACGTATTCTGCCCATCTTAAACGCTGGGATTTAATCTCCTGGATAATATCGCTAACTTTGTATAGTTCTTGGACCTCCGCATTAGTTCTAATGCGATATCGGTTGGTCGTCGGATGTCGATGTCATCTGCGTATGCTAACAGTAATTTGGGATCTTTCGTTGTTAGCATTTCAGTTTTTATCTCAGCTGTTCTCACGTCTTTCTCTAGGACGAGGTTGAACAGTAGTGGCGAGAGGGCATCGCCTTGTTTTAGTCCGTTATCTATTCCAAAGCTGCTGGATAGGTTATTGTTCACTCGTACCTTTGTCACTCCTCCCTCTATGCAAATGTTGGTCATCTGGATCAGCTTTTTTGGAATTGAGAACTCCGCCATTGCGTTCCATACTTGGCTTCTCTTTATGCTATCATCAACCTTCCGGAAATCTATGAAGAGCTTACGTACTGTTCTATTATATCCCCAAGCCTTTTCTAGAATTTACCTTAGTGTGAAAAGTTGGTCCATAGTTGTCCTGTATTTTCTGAAGCCGGCTTGATATTCACCTAGGATGTTTTCTGCATATGGGGTTAATCTATATAGCAGGATGTTTGAGAGTGTTTTGTATGCGGTGTTTATTAGTGAGATTCCCCTGTAGTTGGCGCATTTTGATTTATCTCCCTTCTTATGAATGGGTGCGATAATACTTTCTTTCCATTTTGTAGGTATTTTTTCTTCTCGCCATATGAGAGTTATTAATTTGTGAATTTGCAAATGGACTGCATTTCCACCATATTTTAGTAGTTCTGCCGGTATCTCATCCGAACCAGGCGCCTCGGAGTTCTTTAGCTTATTCAATGCCCTTTTTGTTTCTTGAAGGGAGGGTTCTTCCGCTGGTAGGTCTGCTGTTATATAGGTCTCTTCTTTGTGCACTTTTTCTGGTTTTATGCTTAGGAGGTCCTTGACGTATCTTCTCCATTTTTCGGTCAGTTCTTCTTCTTTGAGTATTAAGTGGCCTTGGTCGTTCCTAAGTGTCGGGATGGATTTGGCCTTGAAGCCTTTCTTCTCAAAAGTAATTGCCCTGTAGAATTCTCTGGAGCCTTGTTTCGGCCGGTCTCTTTCTATTTCTTCATATTTCCTTCGTTCACACTCTTTTTTCTTTGTTCTTATTAGTTTTCTTGTCTCTTTTCGGCACCTTGCGTATTCTTCTATACTTTCCTCTGTTTGAAGTTGTAGCATTATCTTCCTTGCCTTTTGTCTTGCTTCCAGGAGAATCGGACACTCGTCGTCAAACCATTTTGTGCCCTTTTTACTTTATTTTTTCCGAATACTTTTTGAGCAGTTTCTGTAATTACTTTTAAAGTTCTCTCCAACAACTTTTCAGGTTCATTACATTCTGTCTCAGCGTCTAGAGTTTGAATTATTCTCTATACTGCCGTTGTTCTGTTTCATTTTGCAGTTCGCCCCTGTTCCATTGAGTTGTTGTCTTAGTTCTGGTGTATTTATGGGTCGATATTTTCATTTTAACTTTCGCTCGGACTAGGTAATGGTCTGTATCCCCATCTATTCCTCGGAGGCTTCTTACGTCTAGGACGTTGCTTCCGTGACCCGCATCCACGATGATATGGTCTATTTGGTTTCGGGTGTGCGCTACAACCCTGGGTGGGTCTTGGCTGACTGCACAACTTTATTCGAGGAGGCCCTGTCTTCCATCAACCTGTAATCGAGTGATATGTTCATTTTTTGGAGGTCTGATGTTATGGTGCCTCTTCAACGCATCCTGGGGCGTCCGAGTGGTCTTTTTCCTGTTGGAGTCCCCATATCAGTTTTACAATTATTTCGTCGTGTAGCCTCTATACGTGTCGCTCGGACTAGGTAATGGTCTGTATCCCCATCTATTCCTCGGAGGCTTCTTACGTCTAGGACGTTGCTTCCGTGACCCGCATCCACGATGATATGGTCTATTTGGTTTCGGGTGGTGTGGTCATTTGAAATCCAGGTCTGTTTGTGGATATCTTTATGTGGGAACATAGTCGGTTTTATCAGCATATCGTTGGAAGTGGCCGTTTCTATAAGTCTTTGCCCATTATTATTGGATATATTATGGAGGCTGTGTTTGCCTATCGTTGGGTTGAAGCAGGGTTCTTTGTCTATTTTGGCATTGAAATCTCTACAGAGTAGTCGCATGTCTTGTTTGGGCATTGTGTCAAACGATTTTCTCTAATCTATCTCTAATCCTTCTCTTCAGTTGGAGCATGTGCTGAGATGATCGATTTGTTGTACCATTTGCCTTTTAGTATAACGTAGCACATTCTTTCATTTATTGGTTTGAAATTTAGAACGTTTTGGACTATATCTTCTCCAATGACAAAACCTGTTCCAAATTCATGTTTTCCCTGTTCACTGCCGCTAAAAAATATAACAGATTCACACATTTCCGTCCACAGGCCATCTTATTTCTTAGACTGCTGTTATATCCATTCCTATATTTTCGAGTTGTTGAATGTCATTTGTAGCGGCTCCGGCTCTATACCAGCTATGGATGTTCCAGGTTCCAATACTCATATTCCTTTTCCATTGCGTTTGTCGTCTTTGTGTTGTTCCTGTTCGGGTCCGAGGCAAAATTGCAGTTTTTATTACGAGAGTGGGTGGCTAGTCCTCTGCTCAACCCTCCTCCTTTATCCGGGACTGGGACCGGCAGTGACAACTGACAAGCTACTCAACGAAATATACACCTTTCGAAATTATTAATGGTCATATAAACAACTCCAAACATTTTGAAAATAGTGAAATATTGTATGAAAAACTAAACGAAATAATGAATCCACAAAAGAAAAGATTATTCAAAAACGAAATGAAAAGCGCAAAAATCCCCCAGATTTTTCAAACCAAGAAACATGCTATATGAAAACCAAACAGAGAAATAAGAAACTACCCAAATTTAAAAAGACGAAAGTACTGTGTCAAGAAGGTATCCTTATTAAAACTAATAAAGGCACTTACCATAATAACTTAACTAGAGAACCGAGATTAGTAACAAACAAATTGTTACAGGAATCTAATGATGAACCTCCTAACATTGATGTGTGTCATGATTCTGCAGAGAATGTATCTACGAGTACTATTAAAATTGAAAACCTAATCCTTCCTATCCAATTAGGAAATTCTCGTATTATATATAATAAACATACATTTATACACTATGTAGATTTAGACATTATTTTTAAGCAAGTAACTAACTTAATAAAACATTATTATATCATTAAAGATAGTATTAAAATATCATACCATAATTTAGCACAAAACATTTTAACAAGGACAGAATCTTTAATTAATTCTTTAGAAATAAAACTGAATAATATATTATATCCCCATATCAGAAATAAAAGAGGACTTGTAAATGCAGTCGGAAAAATTGATAAATGGCTTTTTGGTACATTAGATGCAGACGATGAAGAACGATATAACAAAGCAATTGATATACTACAAAAAAATCAGAAAAATATTATTCGAGAAGTTAATTTACAAACCTCTTTATACAAAAAACTTATTGAACACTATAATAAATCTATAAGTATTTTGGATAATGATCGAGAGGCTCTTAAAAATAATTTAGAGAAAATAGAAGCTTCATTTTATCATAAAATAGAAACTCTGGAAAGTTACCGAAGTTTTCAGGGAATTATATCACAAATAAATTAAGATTGCCAATCAACGATTGCCCTAATAGATGAATTAGAAAACGCTATAGTATTTTCCAAATTAAACTCTCTACATAATTCAATAATTTCTAGTTCTGATATATTCGAAATGATTGAGTATTTACATAATATATATGACTCTAATCACAGTCCTAAATTTGAGAATTTATTGACCTAATATCAATTTTTGGGCACTCAAGTGTCAATATTAAATTCTAAACTAATTTTTGCAATTCATATACACATCCTTAAAGAAAAAACCTACGAATTTCATCATATTTTCCCAGTTATCCAAAATCATAAAAAGTATACCCATCTATTTCCCTATTTAGCACACAAGAATAAATACAACCAATTCGAAACAGAAGAATATCCTTTCATAGAATACACTTATTATTGCCGACAAAACCCTGCATCCCACGATAATTGTACAACATAGCTATTCCAAGGAGAAGATCCCTCACATTGCCACATCATTGAAGTAAATTTGCAAGAAACCATCATTGAACCAGTCGCCGAAAACGAAACCCTAATCATACCTAAAAAACCTCAACAAATATTTTCAAGATGTAGAAGTAACAAATATATTCTTGTGACGTCTCCAATATTAATAATCAAAGTTCCAGACTCATGCGAAATATGGACTAATAACCAGAAATACATTAAAATAAAATTCCAATTAGTAAAGGCAAACCGTTCAAACTGCCAAAAATAGAAACGGAAACGTTAAGTGCTTCCACAAATCACCAAATTCCGAACGTAACAAAAATAGAAACTTAAAGAAATTAGCAGAATTTCGAAACAATTAGAACCAATTACAGAAGTTGAGGACAACCCGTATAATAATACAAGCATATTAGGAACAGTTATTGGAATTGCAATTGCATGTGCGTTAGTCTATATTTTCATCAAATATAGAGCTCAAATTTTGAAAATTTTCTCGAAGAAGCCAAAGGAAAATCCTACAGAATAAAAGAATATTCCTAAAAGCCACTCGGTGTTTTCGAATCTTAAGGAGGAAGGAGTTATGTCTGCAGCACTATCAAGTGGACACCTGTAAAACCGCATAATAGACACTTTTGTACGATATTATT
This sequence comes from Galeruca laticollis, assembly GCA_963921935.1. NCBI lineage: Eukaryota > Metazoa > Arthropoda > Insecta > Coleoptera > Chrysomelidae > Galeruca > Galeruca laticollis. Next base: position 73,071,851 of record OY998182.1, read on the forward strand.
CTGTCTGAAAATCATTTTGATCCATTCTTTGTATAACTCTCAGTTCACTCTTTATACATTTTTTGTATTACTTTTGCTCTATATTTTGTTATAGTTAATTTTTAGTTCTTTTTTAAAAAGGACATTTTCTATAAAGAAAAATAAAACTGGGACACCGGTTTTCAGACGGGAATTCACCATAAGTACTGAAGTCAATTTCTAAAAATAAGTTTAAAAAGGTTTTAATGGATTATTCGGTAGCGTAATTGTATTATTTTGAAAGGACTATACAATACGAATTTGCATGAATTATACATATTTCATGTTTTATCGGAATTAATAATTTGACGTAGTAATATAATATTTCAACTATTTTTTCGAATCACTTGTTTTTAAGATACCCTGTAAAACATATCAATTTAAAACTTCTTAAATAGTAACATTATTGATAAATCACAATATTGCTGATTATTATTCAGGACTATCCCCACGCAATGTTGGATAGGATTGATTAGACAACTAATTATTATCAATTACCCATGTTAATCTGATTAAGTATCTGATAATCGTAATATCACTGATGTTCATATCGCCTCGTAAATCCCCACAAAACCGAACAGCATATAATTCAATCAAATAATTACGGCCCTTAACAAAGATTCAACGGTTCACAACAATAAGTTAATCCATTGAGAAAAGACTAATTGAGAAGATGACTATTTTAAACGTTATAGATGGACCCTCAGTGCTACGAGTAATTGTCCAACCATTCTGAGTAACGTCGGCGGCTATTATTCACACGGGATTTGAAGAATTCTATCCATTTCTATATTTGACGAAAAATAATTGATACAGTTTATCACCAAACGGGTAATTATTGTGGGTGATTTTAAAAAGGTGTAAAATTGCTTAGTGACTTACGAAATGACGAACTGTGAAGGTTTATTTTTAGTATTAGCTGTATTACTAAGTTCCTGTGTTAGCGATGATATTGCAGAATTTCATAGTCCTCCGACGACAGTTAAGGCTAAGGAAAATAATACCGTTTTGCTACCGTGTTATTTAAACACTTTATCTAATGGTGAGTTGTTTCAAAATTTAATAATATATTGCAAAAAATGGTAAATTCGGTAAAATTCAGAAAAATATTATACACCTTTCTTATGCTCGAATCACAGAGTACTTACTATATTTCAGAATGAAATAGGGCTATTGTAGAGAGTAGCATGACGCGACTTCGGAAAAATTACAATGCAGTTTTACGTTTTGGTGTTCCCTGATGCCAAAATCACCCCCCGTTCCAAAGGTTGTATATATATATATATATATATATATATATATATATATATATATATATATATATATATATATATATATATATATATATATATGTATATATATGTAAAACCACGAATATTGGGGTAACGGCAAGTTCATTAAAGAAAACTATTGTTACTGTTTTTCTTCCAAGCTTTCGGAAACGTTTATTTCCATTATCAAGGATAAGTAAATTGAGATTGTTATAAATTGGTAAATATAATTATATTTGAATTTTTTTAAAAAATTTGTTTCAATCATAAATCATTTTGACAGATTCATGAATGTAAACATTTTCTTTATATGCTAAAATGTTTTTGAAAACAAAAGAAGAAAATAGGTTACATTTGTAATATATGTTAATAGTTATTAGAATATTCTTCTTTTATTATATAAAATTCAACCTCAAATTATTATAGATGCCATCTTAATAATTTCATCATAATTACATTTTATTTAAAAGTATTGAAAAAATTAAAATCATTTACCTAAAATAAAATTATTTCTAAAAATCATCAAATTTTATTTATATAGTTTCAATTATGTATAAGAATTTGAAATTTAGTTATTTTTATTATCAATTGCTAGTAGATAATAATAAATATCACTCAGATTATTATGGTCACTTTTTTTGTTGATAGTATTAGGTTCTTGAAATATATGAGCCACTTCTAAGAAAAGTCTTTTTTTGGTATTTGATTGTATGTCCAAAATATTAACAGATTCAAAATCCATAAAGTGATCATTATCAATTACATGTTCAGATAAAGCACATCTTTCAGGATGTAACTCACAATCGCTCTCATGGAGACTTATACGGTTCTTTAATTTCTGACCAGTGTGAGCAACATATTTTTTATCACAATTAAGAATTGAAGTTTTGTTTTTCAAATTAGTGAAAATAGATTTTATGGTTAAGCATGTTTTATTGGCAATTCTAATGTTGTTCATTGGTTTAAAAATCCTACTCAACTGTGGTGTTATTTCTTTAATATATGGTAAAGGTACATAATAATTTATATTATCTGATTAGCCGTTTCTAATTACATGTAGAAAAACGATAATTCATATTGTAATTTCAGTGTAATAACCATGAATTTTATCACTGGTCAAAAACTTATTTTATTCAAATTCTGTATATATCGAAGGAAGAAAAGACTTTTTTCAAAGGTACATTTATAATCATCTGTTCTCCTGAAACTTTGAAAGTGCAGTAAAGTGAGTAGAACTTTGTATCTCAGGAAAAAACATTTTGTTGTGACAGGACAATTTTCCTAAAGTGGAAATGAAACAAAATTTTGATTGAATAGTGAGCTTTGCAACATGTAGCTTGTTGATTAAAAAATCGACAATCGGGAAGGAAGCTGAGAGAGGAGAGCGTGGCGTCGGGAGTGGAAAACAAGGCTATGTTAGTTTGTGTTTTATTGTATTCAATAAAAGAATATAAATTAATATATGCTGGAACCCCAAGAGTAAAATGAGTTTCATGCTTCCGAATAAAAAGAACTGAGCTAGCTAAATATAAAATAATATCTAACATATATAATAAAAAATAATTGAACAATTATAATATAAATATATATATATATATATATATATATATATATATATATATATATATATATAAAGGAATTCCGTATGGTTAGTATTATTAATAATAATATTTCATGTTAGTAGTACGACGTAGTGTAAGGTAGTCTGTGGTCATCGGCTTGTTGTCTGTGGTCACGGCTTAAAATATTATTAGTTTTCTGAATATACTATCCCAGTGATTTTTTTATACAAACTATGGTATTATATATTTCACACCTATTGGGGTTAAGTGTTCTCAATCAGTAATGGTATGATTGACGAAGGGCTCAGCAAGTGGAACACTTACTTCTAATTACCACAATATTTGCATATACATCAATAATTCTTCTTCTTCATCTACTCTGCACGCTTCTTTCTGTAAAAAAGAGAAAAGAAAGATTGTAGATTTTCAAGGTCAGTTATATACCTTATACACCCGAATATAAGATGCACCTTTTTTTGTAAACTAACATTTTGAAAATTGGCCCGCCTTTTGTATTCGAGCACATACCTGTAATAAGAACATTTCTTATCACTTGAACATCATTATTATTATTGAGCTCAAAAGAATTTTTAATCAAATCAGCCGAGTCTCAAGCACAGTTTACTATGAAACAAAGTAAAACCCGAGGTAAAACCTATTTCACATTTTAATACCATGCTATTTTACATTGTATAAATATAAAAAACGTTTTTTCCGCCTACCTCTATCCAAAGTATACATTTCCTGGCCTCATTGTAGGGAGCAAAGTAGTAGTGGCGTCATAGTACGTTATCAATGAAATAATTTTTGCTATTCCGAGACTAAAGTGGTCACTTTAGTCTCACATGTTAGAAACTATGTTAGACCCAAGGGATATAAAGGGACAGTTAAAATCCCAAGGTATTTGAAGTACAAATAAAAACGTACACTCTCGATGCCTAGCCAAGCATTTTAGAAGTCCGTCCTCGATGCATAATCAAGTTTCATAAAAGTCCTTCCTCGATGCCCAGCCAAGCATTTTAGAAGTGCATCCTCGATGCCCAGCCAAGTTTCGTAAAAGTCCATCCTAAGTAGTATTTATTAATTTTGTTTGTTAGTTTCATAAATAAATTATTGAAAATGCCTTGTTATTTGAGGAAGGCGGAAAAATCATATGTATAACATGAGTGTAAAGTGCCTTTTGCTCCCTCGAATGATTACTGCCCTCCGCTAGTAAACTTCATCCTCGGGAGGAAAAGTAGCACTTCCCTCTTGTTATACAAATAGCTGTTAATGTAGGTAATCAAACATAAATATCAATAAAATATAGGAGACGTAACAATATTCAGAATTATGGTAAGAAATGAATACGTACCTAATTTTTTCCAAATCCAAACTAGCGATAAAAAAAACCAACCACTTTTGCACGTTTCTAAACCTATTATAACCTACAACTTAACAACAAAAATGACGAGGCTAAATCAAACGGTCAAACGCGGCATCGACCAATGAGAGAATAGATATCATCGTGTATGGTTGATTGCATAGTTTTTCGGGTGTATAATATGGAAATTCACTGATGTATGCATTGACAATTCCCATTTTTCAAAAATATCAAATATTTATGTAAGGCGCACATCAAATTATTCAAGAATGGGAAGGGTGAATGCATACATGTATTTCCATATTACTTACCAGCAACCAACCATACAGAACGGTATTCTGTTCTCTCGTTGGTCGATGCCGCGTTTGATTTAGCCTCTTGTAACAAAATGTCATCGCTGGTTGGCATTGGCCTTCCCATTATCTTATGTTCCCAATCCCGACTCAATCGATACTCGATTCGTAAACAAATGGTTATTTTTCTACGGCCCGGCCTCATCCATAGGCAAGACGCCTCGACCGATAAAACTTGAGAGCGTACCCACCAGTTTCCGCCTATCATAGATTTACGTCTAGTCTATCATCTCTCTCACTCGCATTTAGAACCAAACTGCAAGTGCTTAGTCTTAGTCCTTAACGCTTAGCTGGGAGCATTGTATTAGAACAAAATCTGCAAATTATTTTCTATTATAGCATTTTTAACGTTAAGTCATGAGATATTTGTTGTGTGTTAAGAACACGTTTTATGCCGTATTCGTATTGTTCATTAAACTCATCATAGTCTGATAACTCAATTTAGATATATTTATCTTTTTTCAATTCCACGTCTTGAATAAAACCAAAAATACATTATGACATTTATGCATTGAAGGTATTATGTATTAGAACTTCCATCTCAATCATTTTTCATGTGATTATTCAATATATTATTAGTTAAATGTGTAAAATTGACGTTTCGTGTGTCTTCATTAATTAGCAAAGACAAGTGTTGCCAATCAGATACTTCAGATACTTTGTATCACAAAATGCAGAATCTTCAAAAATAGAGTAAATAAGCCAAGTCCTTTCGACTTTTTCTCCATTTGCTAGACTTCTTACAGAATATTTGCACGAAAACTTTTTCTTATCTTTATTACTTGGAAAGCTAAAATTGATATCTATCAAGGGCGGACCACGTTTAACCAGTATTGGTGATTCTTTCGGGCCACAAACCGGGGTCGGACGGAATTATATCGACACTAGCCTCATTAAAGCCTTAATCTAAAGTGTCACTTGCAGCAGGTATTTCGGTAGCTGACATAACCGAACTTCTTACACAAGCTGAATTACCTGAAGTGGATTGTTCAAGTGCTGCAGACGAGGATGGTGTAATCGCTTCATCGAGCTCTGCATCAGTAGAAGCAGTTTTGCTGCTACAACCGCCGCCACTTGTTGCAGGACCTGATGTTACCGTGGCCGCCTCTGTTGAAATTTCAGATCGTCCTCTCACGGTTACTGATATTACGGATTTACAATCTTGAGATTCGGTCGCATCGATAGTCTACGTGAAATCTTGATTGTTTTGCAAGAAGTGCTTTAATGATCCAGCCATTTTTTCCCTCTCTTGTAGTCTCAGTTTCTTTTGCTCGCCAAACTTCGCACCTGAAGGTATCTTTCTTTTATCCTAAAAAAACAAATAAATAATTAGTACTCATGGGAATTAGGAATTAACTTCTAAAGTAAGCACAATAATAAGCACCAAGTTTTCATATTTGAGCCCTTTCAGCTTAAGCCCTTTCAAAAATATTAAACTTAAAAAAACCATACAAAATGGTTTTTTAAAAATATCGATAGGATAAAAACTAAGCAAGTTATGGATAAAAAATCAATTACTGTTTTAAACTCGTACATGACATTTCAATTAATAAAAAGATATTTGGGTAAAAAAAATATTAATTTTAACCAGTATCCTATAAAGGGATGTTGATAGTATAAAGTAGGGAACACTTATCATTTTATAAAAAATCAAACCGTTGAAATTGCAGTCAGCAGGTATTCAGCACTTAATTTTTCAGAACAAAAGTAGTAAACAAAATCTTATACAACAAAACAATTTACAAAATAAAAATAACTTTAAATGTAAATATCAATTGGATTACTTGTTTTTATGCACTTTTGCACAGTCCAATGAACTAACCGGTTTAAAAACGCCTCTAGCGATGCATCGCTTTTATAGCGCTCCAGGCATTATTCATATCTGAACAAGAAAAATCAAGAAACTACCGCCTGTTCTCGCAACATTAGAATCGGCAATAACTGGATGATTTACTAGGTTATGTTAGGTTAGGTTTGTAGTGAGTGGGTCTATAAGGCCCTCCACTGCGACTCGTAGGAGTCTATTTTGGCTCATACCTATTCATATTTCACCAAACAAATTCAGCTTCTTAACAAAGCCGATAAATTCGTTCGGGGAATGAAATTTCAGGTCCGAGGGCGAGAGAGAGGGCCCTGCCAAACATCAGATACCTGACTCGAGCCGCGGCGGGGTAGGCACAAATTATATGCTCTGCTGCTTTATCATCTTCCAAACAAAGATGGCAAATCGGTTCGTCCGACAGTCCAAGTTCCAGCATATGATGATTCAAACGACAGTGGCCTGTTAAAGGGCCTGTTAGGCACCGTAGGTCATGTCTATTATAGCCTAACATTTGCTTAGATACATTATTCGAAGGATGTATGAAAGCATTTGAATGAACCAATCCTGGGATACTATGCCAGAAGTCTGAGACTCTTCTTGGAGTCCAGGTATTTAGTGTTTATTTGGCAATACTTTTTGCATTGCCAATTGTAGGTGCTGATCCGATAAAGACACGAGTGGCACCCTCTCTTGCAAGAGAATCCGCCTTCTCATTACCATCCATTCCAGAGTGGCCAGGGATCCAGACCAGCGATACCCTGTTGCGTTCTCCTATTGAGGCGAGTCTTTTCTGGCAGCCTAGCACCAATTTCGATGTTACACAGTAAGAGCTAAGTGCTTGCAAAGCCGCTTGGCTGCCCGTGATTTTTTTTATTATTCTAGGGGTGTGGTTGGATTGCTCCAAACTCTCCACACATAACGCAATGACGTACATTTCCGCCTGAAATACGGTTGCATAGGAGCCTAGAGAGGTAGAAATTTCTGTCCTGGGTCTGCGCCCGTATACACCCGCACCAGTTCCTGAGGGGTATTAGGCAGTTTGCTGCTGGAGGCATTATAACAGAGGCCATTCCCAGAACACTATGACTTTCAGGGTCCGCTAGCATTCTGCTTTGCTCTGTATAAGCCTGTTTTGTGCATTTAGTATGATCCCCAAATATTTTACTTCCCCTGCAAATGGAATAACCTCGCCATTATAGGAAAGTGGTGGAAGGTCCGCCAAATTCCTTCTCCTAGTGAAGGGAACTATTAACAGTTTTACCAGGGTCAACAGACATCTGTTCCCTCTGGCACCAACTGTAGACATCGTCCAAAGTCTTTTGGAGGATATTATATGCAACCCGTCCTGACTTGGTCCTTACCAGAATGACAAGGTCATATGCATACGCTTGCAGTTATACCCCTCTTCATCTCCCTCTTCCACAGTAGGGGAGATAGCACTCCACCTTGCGGGCAACTCCTGGAAACCTTAAAGTTAATGGCCTCATCTTGAAGAGATATAGTGGCTGTTCTATTAGTGAGCCGGTAATCGTTGGTTTAATGCCCTTTTCAGCCAAAGCTGAACCAATGGAGTCCGGTAGTGCATTGCCGTAATCTCCTTATTGTTAAGGGATTGTGTGAATTTCCCAACATGGTTGTGTAATGCTAAATCTGTTGATTTGCCAGTTTGATAAGCGTACTGGTGGATGCTCAGGGGGGAGCTGTATAATACTACCCGCCTGATGTGGCAACCCAGTACTCTTTCAAGTCCTTTAGCAGGAAAGATGTTAGGTGGTCTGATCGATTTAGGGTGTGGGTCTATGCGGCCCACTTTCGGTATATATACTACCCTAGCCGCCAACCCACTGGGTGGTATATAATTCCACGCTTGACTAGCTTTATACAGTTTAATGGAGATGTAGCATAGCTGGAAAGATGCCATCCTCATCGGGAGATTTGAAAGGCTGAAATGATTTGATTGCCTATTCAATCGCCGGTGGTGTTATAACTTCTTTGGCGACCTCCCAATCGCCTTGCGCCCTCAAAGTGGGGAGGTCGATTGTAATCCAGAGCTAAACTTCTGGGAAAGTGGTTTTTGATCAAAATATCTAACGTTTCTTTTCTAAAGGTCGTCAAAGTGCCATCTGGACGCTTAATCGACCCTATTTCGGCAATCGACTCTTTACAGAGAATCTTGTGTATTCTGGTACTGCGAAGTATAACAGATATACTCTCACAGAACTTCTTCCAAGACTCTCGCTTCGCCTTTCTAATTCCTTCATTGTACATTGTTAGAGCAGTTCTATAAGGCTCCCACTGACTCTGTACCTCTATTAAATAGTCGTCGAACTTCTTTCCAGCGTTTATCTAGGCTTTTGCTCCACCAAGTAGAGTTACGATAACCTCTTTTTGTCTTGAGTGGACAGTTTTCATGATAGGAGATCACCGCTTACCGAAGCTGGTCCGCCGCAGTATATATCACATCACAACTGTAAATTGTAGTAAAACCATCCTCAATGTACCGTTGGAGGGAATTTTTGTATCCACTCCAGTCAGTAGCTTAGAAAGCCTCGATATTCCACTACTGACCGTGGATCGATTTCAATGTTGAATTGAATGTGTCTGTGATCTGAACAGGAAGGCTCAGTGGATACTGCCCAGTGCCGTATCTCATTGCTCAGAACGTTTGAGCTGATAGTTAAATCTAACACCTCTGATCTGTTTCTAGTTACAAAGGTTGGTGCGGAGCCCTTATTAATAACAGATAGCCCTTCCTCTAGTATATAATCAAAAAGTAACTCACCTCTATGATTTATATTCGTGTGATGTATGGTGTGAATTGGCGTCACAGCCCATGACTAACTGGAGTCTGCTCTTCGTGCTATAGTTGATTAGCCGCCGTATAACGTGAGAAGGTACAGTATCCACGTCCACTGGGAAGTATGCAGAGCAGGCGACTATGTTAGTCATACCATTTTTCTCCGGTAGGGACACTTGGATGGCTACTACATCAGGAGTGAAAAAGCCTGTAAGCAAAAAATAATTCATAATATAATATAAATGAATGCATGCATTACAGGTGATGAATAAAGAAATAATCGATAAGTGATCAATCACTTGTTTCGATATTTGCGGAATATAAATATAAAAATAATTTCATGTATATGAAACATGCTCTGAATATATAAAATACACATGAAAATGAAAATGTTATCACAATTATACATTATGCAATATTAAAATTATTGAGCTAAAATAGAAATAAATATATACATATATATACACATATACACATATATATGCATATATACATACAGATATACATACACACATATACACATATATATGCATATATACATACAGATATACATACACACATATACACACATACACATATATACATGCAAAAGCACATTCTAAAACATATAAATGCGCATTGAAATGTTAATCACAATATAAAATATTAAAACTAAGACAAATAGCCATAAAAATTGAAACAGTAAAAATATAAAACTAGAACAGAGTAAAATTAAGAAACGAGTCAGATGATGAAGAGCGGATCATCTATATTAATGCAGTAAGTATGTTGTTTATGGTTTCGATTCTATCAGATCGATTATTAATTTTCTGTTGTTACTTAAAATGTAATCTTTTATTTTTTTTTTTTGAAGTTAGCTTTATTTCTTTCAGATCTTATAGTGTTCGGGACACTATTGTATAATGATTATGTGATATAGGAGTGATATCTTTGGGATATTAATTTTTTTACACGTGGTACTACCGTAATGGGTTTTCAGCGGGTATTATACTCATGAGTGGGTCCTGCTATATCACCAGATAGGTGGAATTTCACATTGGTACAGAAAAAGAATAACTGCCTGACATCCATGACTTCAGATTGTTTGTATAGTAGTTCCGAAGAAAACCTTCGGTTTTTCATCATTATCACTTTCAGAAATCTTTTTTGCAGTATTTCCAATGGTTTGAGGTGTACTCAGAGAGCATTTCCCCATGTCAGAATTCCATATCTTAAATGACTTTCCACTAAGGAGTTATATAATATCTTCATTGTTTTCAGTGGAAGGTAATTACTTAAATATTTAAATTTGTATAAAATGGATTGCAGTTTTGTTATGACGTAGTTTATATGAACGTTCCATTTCATATGCGGATCCAGATATACACCAAGATATTTAATATTTTTTTCAGATTTAATTCTGAGCGTGTTTTCCTGAGTTTCTAGGTCGAGATGTAAAAAAGGGCAATTACCAGCCGAATTACAGCTGAAGGATAGGAAGTTGGTTTTCTCAGTGTTGAGTGTCAAAAGTCTTTCGTCGAACCACTCCTTTATGAATCGGAGGTCAGATTCGGCTTTATGTTTCAACTCATGCCATGTTTCCGCTTTATATATTATTGCGGTATCATCAGCATACCCTATGATACTTCCTTGACTGTTCAATGTGAATATTTGATTAATGTAGAGATTAAACAAAAGAGGGCCCAAAACGGTTCCCTGCGGTACGCCATATTCAATTTCTCTCTGATCGCTCAATGTTTCAGCCACTTTCACTTCTTGAGTTCTGTTGCTGAGGTAATTTCTAAGAAAATTTGCACATTCACCTCTCATTCCTACTCGTTCCAGTGTAACTATGAGCAATCGGTGACTAACAGTATCGAAAGGTCAATGAAAACACATAGACAAGGATGTCCATCTTCCAACGCGCTATGTATTTTTTCGGTCAAAGCCAATACAGCATCTTCCGTTGAAGTATTTTCCTTGAAACCATATTGTTTATGGGAGATCAAGCCGTATTTTTTTATGAAGGATGTCATTCGGTTCTTCAGAAACATTTCGAAGATCTTCGATAAATGCGTGATAAGGGAAATCGGTCTGTAATTGGTAACTATCGGTTTGTTTCCTTTTTTAAAAATTGGTATTACTATCGATTTTTTGAAAGCATCAGGCCAGATTTCCAAATCCAAGCATCTATTTAAAATGTATACTAGGGGATGAACAATATATTGTGCAATAGATTTGATAGTTTCCGCTCTTATCCCGTCCTTACCAACGGCTTTCTTATCTTTCAATTTTATTATTATGCTCAAAAGTTCAATAGAGTTGCTTGGTGCTAGAATCATAGTAATAGGTAGAATATCGTCAATGAATTCGTGATACTATTTGTTTTGATTTTTTCAGCAAGTGTTTTTCCCATTTCAATGAATCTCAGATTAAATTCATTTGCAATATCTTTGCTATCATGGAGAAGTTCTCCCTTTACGTTTTGGACAGCCGGTATTTTATTATGTTTTGTTTTCGAGTTACTCAATTCCCTTTCCTTTTTCCATAAAAATTTTGTATTATTTGGATTTTTTTTCTATTTGCTGTTTATAATAATCGTATTTTACTTTCTTGACTAGGTTAGTTAATTTGTTTTTATAAAGATTATATTGATTTTTCAGTACATTGTTACTCGGATTTTTTTTAAGATTAACAAACATTTCATTTTTTTTGTTTATGGACGTCAGTAATGAGTTTGTGAGCCATGGTGCAAGTTTGGGGTTTTTTCTCGTTTGTTTTTTTGTTTCTAGGCATTCGTTACTTGTTATAGATATTATTTTAATTAATTCGTTCATTGCAGAGTTTGGATCTGGAGTCAAATACATAGTTTCCCAATCTACCTGTTGAATTTTTTGTTCAAACTTTTTGTAATTCAAAAATCCCGTTATGATCTGTAGTATAATTGTTTTATGATCAGTAATGTTGTTTTCGATTATTAAAGGTATGATCATGTCTGTTTTAGATTTAAGGATAATATGATCGAGACAACTTTTCTTCCTCGTAGGTTCATTGATAGTAGATACATATCCAAATTCGTTCAGTACGTTAAGATATTCTATAGCATGTTCATTTACCTCCAATATATCGATGTTGAAGTCTCCTACGAGGATGCAGAAATCATTAGATTCATTATAATTTTTTTCCAAAAAGTTTTGAAGGTTTTTATTGAATGATGGTATATTTGATGCCGGAGATCGGTAGATTGCATTTATTACGAAATTTTTGTTCTTAAATTTTATAGTTGTTCTCATAATTTTGATTTCATCCATTTCAACTATTTCATATTCAAAATCATATTCCTGCTTTATGTACATTACAACTCCATCATTTTGATTGTAATCACCTTGGTTATATATCATATTGTAGCCAGGAATACCATATATACTGGGATCGACTAATTTCCAGGTTTCGGTCAAAACCATACAATCAAAACTTACACTGATATTACATAGTAGTATTTTGAATTCATCTATATTTTTATTGATACTTCGAATGTTGTTATGTATTATTTTAAAGTTCTCGTGGTGTTTGTTTACTTCCAAGATTTCTTTATTGTTACTATATTATTCAATACCTACCTTATGAATATTTCAAACTTAAAGCAACTTAATACAATTTAATATTTATATATTTTAAATGGTATTTATCTATCTTTGGAATTTAGTAGCTGGTACTTAGTTACTGAAAAAACAGTAAATAGATGCATATAAGTACATTTATTTTATTAACACAAAAAAGAGAAACTAAAAACAAAACACCTAATGACAAAAAATATAGCAAAACTAGAAATATTCAAATACTAAATGATAATAAAATATAAAAAAAGAATGCAAAACAAATCATTATTCAAAAACAAAACAATAATTAACCATGGAAAATATTCTCTTAGAAGACTTTTAGATGTCCACTTGTAAGCGAGTTAGCAATATTAAGGGATATTATCCATTGTTTTGAAGGGTTGCAGTTTAACCCTTCTTTTCCCACTGGAGTCTCTTTACTTAGCCTTATCCACACCATGATGATTTGATGAAAATCAGTGCATGTCATATTAAACTGTTTTAGCAACGTTTCTAAAAATGTAGGTGTATATTTTAATTATATTAAATAAATAAATCATATAGTAACAATACCTTGAAATAACTTATTTGATTTTAAGTTCCTTATTTTGTAGTTATTTCTATGTGCTAACCATGAGTGAGAAGTCTCTAAATTATGTATTTCTGGTTCACCGTCACCATTGTTAGATTGTACTAGGTATCGTTTTTCTGTCTTTTGATAAATCACAGAAGTATTTCAATGTTTTTCGTTTTAAACAGTTATTTTTCCTAAAATTCATAATTTATATTAATCTAAGTATTCGAATATAAATAACTTTGATAAGTGTTAAATAATCCATTTAAAGATATTTTGTCTTGACTTACTACCTGTGGTCAGAGGATTAAAGATGTGTATTTTATATGATATTATTACAAAATCTACTTGAGCCCTAAGTGCATACCTGGGCGGCGGTATTTGTTTCGGATTAACGACTCCCTACAGGGGGAATTATTGTTTAATCATGTTTAAGTTGTAAGTTAAAACGAAAATATTATATTGAAAAGTACTTTAGTGAGATAGGTATAATGTGATTTGTAATTGTTTACTTCATTGTATATTTTAATATAGTTAACCTTTTTAATACGTTTGGTAAACGACATTGAACGGCTTCATCGGCGATGCCCCTTGCCTGTTGAAAATGATAATAATAATAATAACACTTACATGATGTGTTCTCCATTCCTCTAAAAACAAAACTAAAATCAAACACACAGACAAAACTAAAGAAAAACGTTTTAAAACGTTATTGTACTTGCAGGTATGTGGACAGATCGACTCGTGTCAATTTAAAGGTTATAATATTGAAGAGCTTTCTTTTTTTTCTTTAGAGAGACACTAGATGAGGTTCGTAAAAAATACATATGAAATATATAAAACATTTTATAATATAAATATTGAGAATATATAACAAAATTTATGAAGATTTTGTTACATAAATATTACATACAAAATATATAAACGTTTTATATAAAAATAATTCCTCCCCTGTTATATATTTTTATGTAACATATACATTTGTGTTTGCTGGGGGGGGGGGCAACTTTTCTATGTATAATGAGGTTTAACTAATTAGTAGGAGAAGGGATTCTGTTTTTGTTGGTGGTGAATAGGAGTGCATTCAAGGTGGCTTCCGATGCCATTTACTTTGTTTCAAAAATTATCATTGGTTAGAGGCAACTTTACTTTATATATTGAAGTTTAACTAAGTAGGTGGAAGGAGGATTTTGTTTTTCTTGACGGTGCATATGAGTGCTATAACGTGCTTTCTTTCCTCAAAAGAATTACGGACGTCACTATGACACCCGCGGCTTTACTATCTACCAGATTTTCTCGGGCGCCAGATTTTTGGGACGGTTTACTCCACCGAACTCTCAAAAATGGTAGCGTCAAGAGTTACCAGGGTAGCAGCAGATGGAGGTTAACTAATTCCAGGTGTCTGTTGTTCTTGACCTCTATGCGGTGCAAAGTGGGAAACAGGCTTTAATTGTTTACCACTGTATGAAAATGAAACTACCTGTGCTTTATAAAATTTTACAATTTACTTCGACTTCGAGATAATTTGGGAAAAGGAAAATAAAACGAACCACGTAGCTATATATTTAAAATAACTAAATATTGATGAAAACCCTTCAGTATTTACGATCTCTATTAAATTACGCACTTTATTACAGAATAAATGTGTTACGATTACAAGCCTAACGTGCAAAGCTTTAATAGTTTTCGGTGATTGCCGGTGAAAATCAGTGAAAATTTACTAGCAGTACGGTGATAATTACACAGAGAAAGCGTTATCAAGGCACTGGCGGTGTTTTACGGGAGCGTTTCTTGGCATTTGTGTACGGTTTAGAATAGAACGGCGGTAAATAATAAATTTCCCTCGGTTTTTCTGCGGATATTACCCTGGCCGTTGGTGCTAAAATCAATCGCGTAAAGATCAGTTAGTCGGCAGAATCCGAAAACCTCTCCCTGGCGAACCTGCTATGGCAGCGAACGCTCGTGAGATTATCTCGTTTCGCGCCTTGGAAAACCCTCGAGGATATCCCTGCTATGGCAGCGAGTACAGACGAGGCTCCTCCAAGTTGCCTATTATCAAATATTTTAACGTCACGCTACCAAGGCCTATGGTACTAGATTGAGCAAACCCCCGAAATACTTTGAGAATCCCTCAAGAATTTACCTGCTTTGCAGCGAGAATGCTTGAAGGTTTCCCAACGGTATTTCCTTTCCCTAGTGTTGTATGCCGGAATCGGGATTCCCGAAATACCTTGAAAATCCCCCAAGAATTTACCTGCTTTGCAGCGAGAATGCTTGGGAGTTTCCCAACTATATTTCTTTTCCCCTAAAATTAAAACCAACAGTAAATTCTTACTTCGGAATCGTACACAAATACGCGGAATATCACTCAAATTAAACAAGCAGTAAGCAAAAATAAAATCTATTAATACAGTTACGAAAGACGCTAGGAGCAAAATGAATTTAACACAAGAAGAATGATTTATAAAATAATTTATAAATTCGCTTACCTTGTTGGCGAAAATCAGTCGGCGTTTCGGAAACGGCGGAAAACGGCGGAACTGTAAGAGCACAGAGTTAGGAGCTATAGAGCTAAGAGAGCACAAGAGCAAAAGAGAGCTATTCCGTCCCGTTTGCCGGTTTTATACATTCTTTTCTCGACCCCACTCAGGAGGTCCCCTACTTAACAATATTAAGAACGACGCAGACTGATTTGCGCGAACGGTACAGTAAGCAATACATATTAAATATATACCAGACGTATCAAAATCAATATACATTTTTTTTAAATTATTAAGAGCAAATAAATTTACAGCTTTTGATGAAAGAGGGGTGTATAAGTAAATAATAACATAACTTAATAATAACACTAATAAAATGAGAAATTAAAATGTATACAGTGGAATGTCGGAACGAAAAATAGTAACATCGTTACAGTGCATTAGAAGTAGATTCGGCTGCAGTACATCTTTTTTGCAAATTGTTATTGGGAGGAGGGGGCGGCAACTTTACTCTGAATAATGCGTTACTACTAACTGAGAAGAGGAGTGCAAAAGATTTTTTTGGTGAAGCATTATGGTGCATTACTTACATACTTACTCTCCGTGTCCGGTCAATCTAAAAATTTCCAATAATTTGCGGCTGATATGGCCTTGTCGTTTGCTAGATTAATGTCGTTCATTGTGTGATGATCCCAAAAAGACATTATCAAAAGAAAAGACATTGTTAAAATTGTGTAAATAATAATTTCAATATGGCCAGCGAACTATTAAGGACAAGTAAACATAACAAAACACGTCCGCTTTGTAAAACATCGTATTCACATGACCGGCAAGGTCAAGAGTACGGGCCACTGACTGCGTTAGTTTTGAATTCTTCCTATAAATAGGAAAGTTCGACACATTGAAGGAGGAGTCATTACTATTATTTTGAATAGTACAAACGTATGTATTGTGTATCAATAATCTGTGTTAGTAGTTTATAATTATATTTATCCCAGTGGGTTTTCAACGATGTTATTCATTCAACCCTAAAGAACGGTTCACGAGGTAAGTGTTTCTCAAAGATAGATGGTTCTATGGTTAAAGAAGTCTATACGAGGGACACTTGCTAAGTAACCACAACAATTGTACAAGGTTGGTCCAGATGAGGGCAAGTTAGAAGATGGTTTGGGACTTGGATAGCACCACAACCACACATGAGACTTGCTCCCTCCGGCAGCAGACTCCATTTCTGCATGTTGCTCTTGCATCGTGGTATTCCCACTCTCATACGATTTAGCTTCTCCATACCGCATAGGATTGGTCTCTTCCTGCAGGTAGTTCCTCTTTGGCCAGGAAAACTTGGTTGTTTATTTGACTCCTCCACTTTGTGATTAGGTTTGATTCTGGCGTTCCTTCTAAAGCCCGTGTTCTTAACATATTGAAAAGTGATAAGTATTAGGGCTTTATGAGTAGTTTTTCTATTATTTGGAAGGTATTAGCATTATAAAAATAGTTGTGTGAACTGTTATACCAAAATCGTGTCGGCCAGTGGACGCTACGTTAGTACACGTAGCGTCCAGTCCCCAGGCTCTTTATTCGGTGCTAAATAAAGTTGTATTTTGCCATAAGCAACCATTGAAAAAATGAAATTCAAAAGTCAACACAGCTCAGTTAATATTATTCAAATGTATTGAATATAACTAAATACATTTCTTCCCTCAACAGACTTCACGATGATCCTCGACTTTCAAGATGTCACAAGATTTGAATCTACTCTTTGTTATTTTTATTGACAATAAATTTCTCAATAAGTTGATTTCCCAAAAATATTTAGAACAAATCTGAGAAGTTCATCATTTTCCCAATTCAATGACACTTACAGAGCCAATAGGCATACTTTAAAATGTATCAATTCGATGCTTTTAAGACAACTAAATTGCCCCTATTACTTTGAATAGAGCACTATTAACAGATTTCTTACTTCCTTATTTAGTTATTTGTTTTGTACTTGTATTAAGCAAACATTAATATCCGATGCAGCAACCATTCTTGATCATTGTTTAAAGCATGGTGTTTAAATAATAAAATTCAATGGAAACCACTCAACTATAACGAATGTACTGTTGGCGACAGATAAAAGAGTATGAAGTTTGAATATACTTATTGCTCTTTTGTAAATATAATTTGATTAAACTGTGCTCTCGGTACTATTATTCATATCACTATGAAATTATTGATTCAGCTGTGGAAAATTAATATATTATATTTTTAAATTATGCCATATTATTAAATAAAAAAAAAACAGAATATTGTAGATGGATGAGCAAAACCAGTCTGCGATATAGAAATTGAAGCCAGTGAAAACAATGAGAAGGTTACTACAAATAATAGTTTATTGGGATACGAAGCGGTCGGAAATTCACTTACTGTTTAAAATGAAACTTCTGTTCCTAGATAATTCCATAATATATTGAAAAAAATGTTAAAAATTCTAAGAAATTTGACAATTATTTCGATATTAAATATCATCGTCAGAATGACAGAAGTTACATTTCATTTGATGCCTACCTGATGTTTAATCATTTTTTTTTGGCTAGACCAAGAAGTGACCCACATTGTGATGAACTTAATATATGTTAATAGAAAAAAGAAGATGATATGATATTACAAATATTACAGCTTAGATATTATTAGCGTTATGGAGATATCTTGAATATCTTTTTCCAATTAAGATCAGTATAACTGTGCAATGATATAGAAAACCAGGAAAACTATATCTGCTGATCTTCACAATTATCATTTAAGAAGACAGTTTATAAGTGGAGAACTTCCTAGATTTATCTGTTCATTGTCAACTTGATATTGTAGGTTTCTCAAGTGTCATCTAATTTCTAATTCTTGAAGGAAATCCAGTTCTGGTTTCTTATCACAAATATGTAGTACTTCTAGTTCTGAGTTAGGTGTCAATGAATGTTTGGTGCCAAGTAGATGTTTTGCGTAGTGGGATTTATCTGGTTGTTTTAATCTGTATGCACGTAAGTGTTCACTGTATCTGATTTCCAAATTTCTAAGGGTTTGACCCAAATAGCCAGCATTACATTCTGAACATTTAAGCTTATATATCAAGACTTCTTTAATGGGAATATTTTTGTTTTTACATTTAACAATTTTGTACCTACATTACTTTTTGTTTTAAAAGAAATTGTTGTATTTGTTGCTAAAGATATTATCTTTGAAATATTGTTAGAAATATTACCTGTATATGTGACGGTTTTATAATTATAATATATATAATTTTGGCAAACATTTTGATGGACAGTTTGAATGTAACATTTCAAAAAATATCTTATTTTCGTATAGATATGTAAATGACATATTAGCTTGTTTCATAGGTAGTGAACGACAATTAGATGTATTTTTCAACCATATTACTAATTTGCACCCAAAAATTAATTTCTGTTTAAAAAGAAATTGTTGTATTTGTAACTAAAATGATATTATAAGTCTGTTTCTTATTGACTGACCGCACGCGAAAAGGTCACAGATGCTAGTCAGGTAGTAAAGCATAAGCGTCACAGTTCATCTAAGGAATTTATTTACTATTTAATTTTATACCCGATCTGATATATAAAGGTAATATAAATGTAAATTCGGTTAGTTAAAACAACTAACTGACCTTCATACATTTGTAGAGTACATACAGTTAAAACAATACATTATTTTTGAAATAATCTTGTAACGCAACTATTCTGCCTGATTTTTCATTAATTATCTGGAGAATTTGGAGCAGGTCAATTCTTAGAAGACATATTAACAAACCATTTATCAATTCATCCAGATAATTACTTTCTTATTTTCGAAATGTTGATAATAACATTTCCAAGAAACATTACAATAGGGTCCTACTAGGGATTGTCCCAATGACTACTTAGAAATTTTGCAGGTATATACGGTAAAACTTGGTCTCGCCCAAATTGGTATAATTTGTTTTGCTTAGAGTCGCTTATGTTCCATAAGTGTTAACTGTGTTGTGAAAAATGTCTTCAAGTTTTACCCCAGTAAAGTGTAAGAGCGTGATTAGCTTACAAACGAAGACTGTAGTGTTAAATGTGCATGATGCTGTTGTACATCAAATGCCGGCTGCTACTGTTAGAAATATAGTTTCGACATGTTCCAATATGCCAGGAGTTAGTGAATCTACTATTTACAGGCTTCTAAGAGAGAGGAAAAATGGAAATATATCTCCACCTAAAAAGTCAACTGGAAGAAAACCATTTGACCTTGATGGACATATGCAAAATACAATAAGACGAAAACTACATTAATTATATTTTAAAAAAGAGATCCCAACCCTTGACAGAATTCTAAGAATGGTGAAGGAGGACGGAGGACGAGAATTTGCCTGACATAGGGCGAAAAACTTTGTGGAGAATATTACACAAATTAAATTTTACTTGGGAGAACAAAGTCGCAAATCAGTGCTAATCGACAACGAAGAAATAATATGTTGGAGACGCCAGTATTCACGAGATATCCGAAAATACAGACAGGAGGGAAGACAAATCTATTATCTAGATGAGACATGGCTCAATGAAGGACATTCAGTGAAAAAAATATGGCAGGACAAAAGTATTCAAACGAAGAAATAATATGTTGGAGACGCCAGTATTCACGAGATATCCGAAAATACAGACAGGAGGGAAGACAAATCTATTATCTAGATGAGACATGGCTCAATGAAGGACATTCAGTGAAAAAAATATGGCAGGACAAAAGTATTCAAACCAGTCGTCAAGCTTTCATAGAAGGTTTATCTACTGGACCGAAAACTCCTATCGGTAAAGGTCGCCGACTAATAATAACGCATATTGGATGCAATAAAGGGTTCATTGAAGGTGGTTTACTGGAGTTTCAGTCAACATCAACCAAATACTATCATGAAGAAATGTCTGCAGATGTATTTTACACAAATGGTCGAATTAATTCCAAATAATGCTGTAATCGTTATGGACAATGCCACTTATCATTCGCGATTAACAGAAAATCTTTCATCTACCTCTTGGAGAAAAGCTGATATTAGAAACTGGTTAATCGTAGAAGATATACCATTTGAAGATGATATGTTGAAAAAAGAACTTTTAAAGATTGTTTCGGATCACAAGCTACAATTTAAAAAGTTTGTTATTGATGAAATAGCCAAGAATCGTAGGATAACAGTGCTTCGTTTGCCGCCATACCATTGTGAATTAAATGCGATAGAGTTAATATGGGCCCAAATGAAAGGTTATGTAGCTAGACATAATAAAACATTTAAAATGAAAGATGTTCGTTAACTCATGAAGTACTCATTGACAACAATAATTGAAGAGAACTTGAGAGATGCTGTGAATCATGTAATTAAAGAGGAAGAGAAAATGTGGGTTTTAGATAACCTCATAGATCAAACTATATAACCGATAGTGATCTCTCTCGAAGAGTCTTCGGATGATCCTTGTATGGCCAGCGAAGAGGATGATACTATAGATTGAATTTTATATTTCATATCAATGGTATGTTTACTTTACTTAATATACATTAATTCATTGTCAATAAATTTGAATTAAGAGAATTAAACTATATTTTCTTTAATTAATTTAATTTAATAAAAATAAAAATGTAACTTGTTAATAGGCCTAAACGAAGGAATTTTATTTCAACGGTAATGTTGACCGAATCTAATTAAATAAGCAAAATGAGCTAATATCGTAATCTCCGCCACTGCCTCACTGTTTATCCTTTTGCTGGCATTGTTCAGTTTAATTACCATATCGTATTTTGAGCTGAAACAGGGATGTACAAATAACCAATACAGACACCTACTTGTTTTGCATTAGAATTTTAGTATTTACTTGTAAAATTCTTAGGATCACTCTGTAAGAGACCATTTTCTATTTGAATATTTAATGAGGCTACTGTGCTGTCAGACATTAAGAAATAGACAATCTATATTTTTGAAATATTATTAGAAATATTACCTGCATATATGATGGTTTTATAATTTTTTATTTCGTTAGATTGTTCAGAAAATATTAGTTGTAATGCCACGTTTTCCTCTTTATTATTAATTAATTTATTTATCATATATAATGGATAAGTGTTGGATGTTGCTATTTGTTTAATTGTATTAATTCCTATATTAAAATTAAATGTGTGCATAGGAACTGAAAAAACTATATGTATCATTGAAATAAATGCTGCTAATTCATGTGACATGGGATGATCGGAATTATATGGAATAGTTACATCAGTGTGTTGGTTTTCTGTAAATTGAATAATCAAGTACATTATTAACTCTTTGAATTTTTAAATCAAGAAAATTGATTGAGCTATTTTCTTCAATTTCTAATGTAAATCTAATTTTCGGGTGTAAATTATTGATGTGGTTGAAAAATAAATCTAATTGTCGTTCACTACCTATAAAACAAGTTAATATGTCATCTACATATCTATACCAAAATAAGACATTTTAGAAATATTACTTTCGAACATTTTTTTTTCTAAACGGTGCATAAAAATATTTGCCAAAATTGGTGATATAGGACTTCCCATTGGTAAACTTTCATTTCGGATATATATCTTATTGTAAAACGTGGAATAATTCTGATTAATACATACATCAAATAAATTAAGTATGTCTGATTATTCCTGGATTAATATTTTTATCTTCTAGCAATTTTCTTACAAGTGTTAAGCATTCTTTAGGAGGAATTTTAGTGAACATATTGGTAACATCAAATGAAATGAGTTTAGAGTTATCTTGCAATTTGAATGCTTTTAATTTTTTTTATTAGTTTTATTGAATTTTTGATTGACTATTTAGATGTATATCCGTAATAATTAAGTAGATTTTTAAGTTTTTTGCTGATATATTATTAGGAGTAACAACATAAGAAACTACAGGTCTAATTGGTTTCGTTATTTTATATAATTTAACGGTTCCATATAATTGTGGGGAACGAGAATTTTTATTTACGATGGACTTCTTTTCGTAATCACTTATAAGATAATTTGAATTGACCAATATCTCTTACATTATTAGAAAACTGTTTTGTTGAGTCTGAGCGCTTTCGGTTCAATGATAAACCATCATCAGTGCCCCCTGTAAATGTGAGAAAATTGATCTAGCATCCTCGATATAAAATAAAAGGTTTAGAAGGGCCTAAAGCCAAATAGATACAATTCACTTACATGGTACACCAAATCCTCACAAATTAGAAGATACATAAAATGAATTAAAATATAGTGCTTGAAACATAGTCGCTATTTAATTGAAATAATAATAAAAAGCACATACAACCCATTATACAATGGATGAATCCCTAAAATAGGGAATAAAATCAACTCAATACAACATTTCTGAGTCAGCTGTTTGACATTTGACAATTGTAAAAGATAAGTTGAAAATGAACAATTTTTGAAGGTGTAGTTGCGCAAATAATTAAGCAAAATATGGTGCTGGGTATGAATAATGTTAAATGTCAAGATATAGATTTTTGTGAACCATGTATAACAGGTAAGGTGACAAGGTTTCCATTTGGTAATAGAACAAAAGCACAAAGATTATTGGAAAGTATGCACACAGATATTTGTGGTCTAGTTACACCCACAACATATGATGATAACAAATATTTTATAACCTTTATAGACGACTTTTGAAATTTTACGGTAATATATTTATTAAAAAATAAAAGTTAAGCTTTTAATAAGTTTCAGGAGTATGTAGAATCAAAGTTTAGAAAGAGGATTTCAAAGGTACGTAGCGATAATGGTGGAGAATATAATTCAAAAGAGTTTGCTAATTATTGTAGACAAAAGGGAATTGTTTTAGATCACACTATAGTTTACATACAAGAGCAAAATGGCAAATCGGATTGGAAAAATCGTAGTCTAGTTGAGCGAGCAAGGGCAATACTGAATGATTCAGGGTTAGGAAAGGAATTTTGGGGCGAAGCTGTACTTTTCACAAATTATGTTATTAATAGGGGATTATCAGCAAACCTTAAAAATGTCACACCGGCTGAGATTTGGTATGGTGTCAAACCGAATGTAAGGAATTTTAGGATTTTTGGGTGCACAGCATACAGTCTTATACCGAAAGAGTTGCGTAAAAAATTTGACAATAAAACCGAAAAAACTATAATGTTGGGTTATTCGCCAATGGGGTATAGACTTTGATAAGTAGAAAAACAAAAATGTATTTTGTGTAGAGATGTTGAGTTTAATGAAAACGAATTTTATTATAAAAGGGAAAGTATACAAATTGAGTGTGATAAAGAAAGTAAAGTTGAGGGAAAAGACAAAAATGAGGAAATAAAGGATAGTGTTAATGAGCATTCTGAGATTTAAGGTGAGAGGGATATTGTAGAGAGACAGGGAAATAGACAAAATAAACGTCCTATGAAATTACCAGAAAAACTAGAAGACTATGAATTGTATATGGCTTTCGATGCTTATAATTATATTGAGAATGTACCTGATTGCTACAATGATTTACAGTTGAAGAAAAATGGTTAAAAGCAATAGATAAGGAACTTGAGTCTATACATAAAAATGAAACTTGGGAAAAGGTAATAAAGCCAGATAATGTAGAAATTATGGATACTAAGTAGGTATTTAGTTATAAATGTTTAGAAGAAAAAATAGAAGATAGATACAAGGCTAGATTGGTGGTTAGAGGGTTGGCTCAAGAATCTATTAATATCTTAACAGATATGTATGCGCGTGGTAACAATTTAATGAGAAAAACAAAGCTAAAATGCAGTTTTAGGGGCTCGAAATTTGAAAAAAATTCCGATACACATATCTCGCGGTAGTACATCCCCCCCCCCAGAGCTTCATCCTAGTTACGCCGCTGTAGGCTAGTGACCATTAGAGCACTTTTAATACTTGGTAACCAGAACAAATTTTATTTCCAGCAATTAGACGTGAAATCGGCCTTTTCAAATGGGAAATTAACTGATGAAGTTTACATATATTATCCTGATGGACTAAAACCAGATGAAAATAAAGTTCTAAAATTGAATAAATCACTATATTCTCTAAGGCAATCATCTAAATGCTGGAATTATGAGATTAACGCTTTCCTACTAGATATAGGTATTTTACGTTCCGAAAATGACTTTTGTTTGTATATTTTGAATAATTAAATATTTTTAATTTTGTATGTTGATGACATTATAATTGCAGGACCGAACTTGGAAATGTTAAATAAAACTAAGGAAAAACTCATGAATAAGTTCTTGATGAAGGATAAGGGTTTTCTAAAGAATTTTTTAGGGTTAGAAATTAGCTATAACAGAGATCTAGGAATTTTGAGAATAGTTCAAAGTCACTATATTGAAAACTTATTGAAGCGATTTTATATGGAAAATTGTAAGGGATCCTTAATTCCAATAGATCCAGAGGTTGAAACTTAGTATTAATGACGATGTTAGTGGAGTTACAAATAGTCCTGTTCGGGAACTTTTCGGTTGTTTAATGTACCTAATGTTAGGTAGTCGACCAGATATTTGTTATTGCAGTAGTTATTACAGCAGAGGTCTGGAATAATTTGAAAAGAATTTTACGTTATTTAAAAACAACAATTAATGTTGGCTTACAATATAAGAGAAATAAAATAAAAACCTATATTGTTGACTCGGACTGGTGGGGGGGTTAGGGGGGGGGGTAATATTTACGACAGGAAATCTGTAACTGGTTATATATTTGAAGTATTTGATTGTACACTTATCTGGGTAACCAAAAAACAGAATTGTATAGCATTATCAACAATTGAGGCGGAATTGGTAGCACTGTGCACTGCAGCCACTGATGGATTATGGTTAATGAAATTATTTTTAGATTTCGGTTCTAATTTTGAACCGATTGTTTATTTTGAAGTCAATCAAGGATGCATGTCAATAATACGAAACCCCAGTAATAATCGTAGAGTGAAACACTTGAAATTTAATTTTGTTTGTGATCATGTCAGAGATGTTCAAATAATCTTGTAGTATATAAGTACAGACAGCCAACAAGCAGATATACTTACTAAAGGCCTGCCAAATACTTTATTCTCTAAATTTAAAGGGCTTCTGGGTTTGAGGGATTTTAGCGAGAGGGGGTGTTAGAATGAATAACATCAGTGCACTGCACGGAACGCTAAAATCCCTTATATACATTGTATGTGTTTTATCTTCCTTCCCGGTTGGTGACAGATGTTAGCGGTGAAGGTTTATGTCTATGGTATGAGCAATGTAAGTTTGTTAAAATGAATTTATATTTTCTATTATTTTGCAATAAAACCAACAAAATTAAAACCATCGAGTATTATTTACAAGAGTCCTGTAATAACAAAATTCAACAATCTTAACAACTATCCTCCGAAAAAACACCGAAAGGGCTAAAAGGGCAAAACGTAACTTGGCGATTACCTCGATGGTTGTAGATACCAGTTTCTTATCCGACTTTCTGCTTTTGCTGAGGTCTAGCTGGTAGTCCACAAAAAGGGTAACTTAAAGTCCTCAAAAGGGTAATAGAAAGTCCTCAAAAGGGTGGATTCGACAGATTCGCGATAAAGACGTCGAAACGTCAAAGTCCCGAATGTTCACCGCTTTTTCGACTAAAGCGACTTTTCACAGTACTTTCACGACTTCGCGAATCCTACTGACTGCGCCAGATAAAGATTTATAAATTTTAAGATCGCTTTTAAAAATATAATTTAATTACAATAGTTTGTTTATACAACAAATGCTAGACAGAAACTGAAACAACCGTAATAAAATAATTAACAAGTAACATAGAGATAATAATACAAAACATGATAAGAGGTGTCGTAATTCTTAGGTGTTTGCATATTGTTGGCTCGTAACTTGGGCGTATATTTACTGTTAAGTTTGTGGAAGCATTTTGTGAAATGGAATGAAGTTTTTTGTTTCTAATTTTAATCCAATTTATATTCACTAAATAATGTATACCGTTTCTACTCAACTATTTTATTAAAACTGATCAGTAATTTACAATAAAACTGTCGCCAGTGAACTCATTGACCGCGAAAATAGATCACAAACCACCCATTCTCTGTGAAATATATACTGATCTCGATATTAATGCAACTATGTGAGACTGATATTTTCCAATTGCCCTGTTCATTCTCTCCTCCGTACATCCGTAACATACAATACCCCAATTCTAGCTTTTTCATCCTCATTATTTTACAGACTTGGAATCGCTTGCTTTCTAAATTTCTACCTTGATCTTTATGGGCTTTCATTGTCAAAACTTTACTTCAAATGTAGTGTTGCCACTAAGTATCAAATTTGTTTCAGCTCATATTGTATTGCTTTCATTTAGAGGTTCCAGTTTTATTCATATTCATTGATCGTAAATAATTTATACATTGTTTCTACTCAACTATTCCATTGGAAGTGACTACCAAACACTACTTTACAATGAAAGTGTATCACTAATTCATGTAACATTTATTTAAATGTTGGCGCACATTTTTTTTAACTTCGACTTGACTGACTTTCCTCTGCAGGTTTATAAGCAACTACTACTTTTCGCGAAAAAACCAAACGTGCGATTCTTCCAAAACAATGCTAATTACTTAACTCGCGAGTATCTTGAGAGTACCGTTTGCAGAATATTCGATAACGATAAGCTGGAATGTGATATAAAGATCAACCTGTATTGTTCCAAGTACATCCAAAACATGTGAAATAAAATTAAATATATCTTCAGATTTCCCCAATATTCCCTGAAATTTAAGGCGGATATACCTAATTCATTTATTGAATATTTGTGCAAATTATCCTCTTGGAATTGTTATTTTGTGTTCATTTATTTTTAGATGAAGCTTATGCAAAGTCCGTTCGATGGTACAAAAACGAAGATCTCATAGCTGATAGTGCTAACGACTCTATAGCACTTCCAGATAGACACATATTATGGGAAAATGGATCGCTAGAAATTTTGTATGTACAGCCAGAGGAAACTGGTGAATATACATGTGAAATAGAAAGACCAGAACCATGGGGACCTGTTAGACAAAAACATGCTATTGAAGTCATGCGTAAGTGAATATTTATGTGAATAATAATAATAATCAATGAACTTTATTAAGTATAAAAATAATGAAATTAACTGTCTCGATCCTTACTCCATGGAATCTGCTCATATTAGTGTTTTAAATTAAACTCACGGTTTCTAGTTAATTCCACAATATAATAAAAGTTATTGAAAAGTCTAAAAAATTGACAATTGTTTCGATAAATCAATATCATCGTCAGAATGACCTGATGTTTAGTAGTTATTTTTGGCTAGACCAAGAAGTGACCTAACTTGTGATTGACTTAATATATGTTAATTGAAAAAAGAGAAGATGTGATATTACAAATATTGAAGCTTAGATATTATTAGCCCTATGGTGATATCCTGGATATCATTTTTTCAATTAAGATCTGCTGCTATATCTGCTGATCTTTACAATCATCACTTAAGAAGACAGTTTATTAGTGGAGAATTCCCTAGATTTAACTGCTCATTGATAACTTCATATTGTGGGTTTCTTAAACGTCTTCTAATTTCCAATTCTTCAAGGAAATCCAGTTCTTGTTTCGTTTCACAAATATGCAGCACTTCTAGTTTTGTGTTAGGTGTCAAGTAGATGTTTTGCGTAGTGGGATTTATCTGGTTGTTTGAATCTGTATGCCGTAAGTGTTCACTGTATCGGATTTCAAAATTTCTAAGGGTCTGACAATTTAGAAAGAAAGATCTTTGAAAGTAATATTTCGAAAAATGTTTTATTTTGGTATAAATATGTAGATGACATATTAGCTTGTTTTATGGGTAGTGAACGACAATTAGATGTATTTTTCAACCACATCAATAATTAACACCCAAAAATTAAATTTACATTAGAAGTTAAAAAAAATAGCTCAATCAATTTTCTTGATTTAAAAATTCAAAGAGTTAATAATGTACTTGATTATTCAATTTACCGAAAACCAACACAGACTGATGTGACAATTCCATTCAATTCTAATCACCCTATGTCACACAGACTAGCGGCATATAATTCAATGATACATAGAGCTTTCTCAGTTCCTATGAACAAATGTAATTTTGATAGAGAGATTGTTACAATTAGACAAATAGCAACATCCAACGGTTATCCATTAGATATGATAAATAAGCTAATTAGTAAAAAAGAGTAAAAAGTGGCATTACAACTAATATTTCCTGAACAAGCTGAGGTAATAAAAACTTATAAAACCATCACATATGCAGGAAATGTATTTAATAATATTTCAAAGATAATATCTTCAGCAACGAATACAACAATTTATTTTAAAACAGAAAGTAACGTTAGTACAAAATTGTTAAATGTAAAAACAAAAATACCACTATTAAAGAAGTCAGGTACCTATATATAAACTCAAATGTCCAGAATGTAATGCTGTCTATTTGGGTCAGACCCTTAGGAATTTTGAAATCAATCCTATACAGTGAACACTTACGAGCATACAGCATACATCTACTTGACACCAATCATTCATTGACACCTAACACAAAACTAGAAATGCTGCATATTTGTGAAAAGAAACAGGAACTGGATTTTCTTGAAGAATTGGAAATTAGAAGACATTTAAGAAACCCACAATATGAAGTTGTCAATGAACAGTTAAATCTAGGTAACTCTCCATTAATAAACTGTCTTCTTAAGTGATGATTGTAAAGATCAGCAGATATAGTTTTCCTGGTTTTCTATATCATTGCACAGTTATACTGATCTTAATTGGAAAAAAGATATCCAGGATATCACCATAGGGCTAATAATATCTAAGCTGCAATATTTGTATTATCACATCTTCTTCTTTTTTCTATTAACATATATTAAGTCAATCACAAGTTAGGTCACTTCTTGGTCTAGCCAAAAATAACTACTAAACATCAGGTAGGCATCAAATGAAATGTAACTTCTGTCATTCTGACGATGATATTGATTTATCGAAACAATTGTCAATTTTTTAGAATTTTCAATAACTTTTATTTAATTGTGGAATTAACTAGAAACCGTGAGTGTCATTTAAAACACTCATATAAAAATAATACTCAACTGGCCATTGACCGAGGTCCTTCAGCCACAGTGGTATAAGTAATTGTGTGAATTACAATGATATTCTCAAAATTTTACAGTTTCAGATTGATATAAAAGATTAAAAAAGAAAACTAGCCAAAAATATAGTTTATCCCATAGAATTTGTTCTGGATGTTTGTAGTGTGTTCTTCTGTTATTTCTTCTGTTGCAATATGGAGAGATGAGGTTCTTGTTTTCGGGTTTCTCACTAAATTTAAAAGACAACTGTGATAGTCTCTTTTCGATGGGTTGCACCCCAGCAACGTCATATAGCAGTTGGTTGGGTGGATTATGGATAGGATTATTCGGATGTTTAATTTTCGTGATAATGCGCAAGGCAGTTCTTTCGGCCACCTGGAGATTCTTCAGGGCAGGATTTCTTAGGTTCTGGAATATTACGTGTCCATATTCAATTAGTGGTCTACATATCATTTTGTAGATTTTAGTTTTTGTGTTTAAGTTTATTCCATGTTCTTTTTTAGATATAGATTTGAAGTGCTTTGGGCTTGATATGGTTTTCTTTTTTATATTTCGTGTGTGTGAGTTGAAGTTTAGCCTATCGTCCATAGTGATCTCTAGATATTTTGTACATATTTCTGGACTGAGTTCATGGTCATATAACCTTACTGACGGTGATGTAGGTGATGGGGAGTGGAAAAATATTAGCAAGTGCGATTTACCTGGATTAGGTTTCAGTCGCCATTTATTGAATCATGATTTTGTTCTGTCTGCTAACTGTTGTAATCGTTCAACGGTTGTATTTATACTCCTGCAGTGAGAAACCAAAGCAGTATCATCTGCATATTGTAGTATATAGTTATCCGAATCAAAGTATTCTTGGTCTGCGTGGTATATATCTGCACAGTATATGTTGTATAGTAGGGGTGATAATGGAGATCCCTGACGTACACCTTGCTGTGGGGTAAATTCGTGAGAAGTTTTTTCCTGCACTTTAACTCTCAGTTTTCTTTCATTCAGTAAGTTAGCTATCACATGGATCAAGTACTTGGGACAACCAAAGTAGTCCAACTTGTATATAAGACCTTTCGTCCAAACACTATCGAAAGCTTTGTTAATGTCTAAGAAAATTGCTGCTGTTTTGTTTCCGTTAAGTTTAGATGCTTCTATGTTGTTGGTGAGTATCGCTAGAGGGTGAGTCGTAGAACAATGACTTTTGAATCCAAACTGATACACTGGGATATTTCCCATTGATTTCACTATTCTGTTTTTCATGATTTTTTCAAGGTTTTTTTCCTAGCACAGGTAGCAGCGTACTTGGTCTATAACTGGTAGGTGTAGAGTGATCCATGTTTGGTTTCGGAATAGTAACAATTGTACCCGTTTTCCATTATCTAGGTATGTAGCTGTTTTTCAGACAAAACTGATACATTTGGATGATATATTGTTGTTGTTATGATGTTTTCATTATATTTATTTAGTTCTCTTTTTAAGTCTGGGTTGCCAATATTCCTATATTCCCTATACATTTTTCGTTTGCTTTTAATCAGTTGTACGATGTATGTTGGTAGATCCTGTATTTTACAGGATATAGTACCGCATTTCTTTTTTGGGGGTATTTTCCAATACAACTTTTGTTAGTTTAGAGTTGAAATTGCTGAGCATTCTTCTGTTCATGTCCTGCTCATTGTTGTCTATGTACCTCAACATGGCTGTGTTCACTTTCTCTATGTTTGTTTTCCTGAAATTGTATTTCTCAATTTTGATATTTTCAATTGGGGTTTGCGGGTCAATAATGATTCTGAAACCGGGGTGGTCTGAGCATAGGTCTGGTATATTTACAACACTTTTGATATTTCTCATTAGATTGGAGGTATGAAAGATCATATCCGGTGTTGAGTCTGCATTATGATTTATAAGAAGAGTGAGCGGAGTGTCGTATTTAACAAAGTTGGTGTTATTTAGGAAGTCGTTCACTTGTTTTTTCTTCGGCTTTGTATTGGCATTGAAGTCTCCTATTACAATGGTAAATTTGTTGAAGCTGCTCATCGTAAATATATTTTCCTCTATTCTGGAGTATGGGTGAATGTGAACCAGAAATATATGTAAATAATCATCAATAAATGGCATTGTAAAATGTATATGTTAGGCAAATCATGTAATCCAGGCATTCTATGAAATGCCTAGGCATTCTATAGAATGCCGGATCTTTTTAGGCAAAGTATGGAATCGAACATTCATTCTATGGTTCGACTATACATTCTATGAAATATCTAGGCATTACATGGAATGCCGGAGTGAACTTAGGTCATGTATATATTAATCATATTAACTACGTGAGTTTGTATTAAAAGATACTTTATTTATCTTCTGACAATTGACCTGACGATTGAAGTATTGAAGTTTACAACTGACAAGTAATTGTACGCATTGTTAGTATAACAATGAATGCAGAACGCAACTATCATAACACAGTATACACAGAGTTATACAAGTTGTATAATACAACACATGTCACACCAACGAACCTACCCTAACCTTGACTCCGTATATCTCTTTCTACGTGCTTGGCTTGTTTATTTCATGGTTTGACGGAAATCTAGCCGTCATTCTATGTATTGCCTAGGCAAAGCATGTAACATGGATACATTATATACTTCGCCTACCATAGTTAGTCATTTCGTGAAATGACTAGGCATTATATAGAATACCGGATTATATGCTTTGCCGGTGACATATACATTCATTTAGAGGGCTGTTGACAGATGGAGCATTGCCTTTTCGCATTCTCAGTTTTGGATCTGTTAGGACTAGACTACTTCCCCTGGCGTGGTTGTGGATTAAGTGGTCGTTTGTCTGAATAATATTCCAGTTTTTGTAAACCATTTTCTTTGGATCGTTTGTTTTGGATTCTACGAATAATGCCATATATATATATATATAATTGGATTCAATATATTTTTTATAAGCTCTTTCCTCCCGGAATATCTATTGATGTTTGAGTATACTATATTAATTAAGGACATGTTCGTAACGTGCATTATTGGTGGGCTCAGTAGGCGAGTGATGTGAGGTGTCAGTTTCTTCCATGTCAAACATGAGGATGTACCTTTTATTTCCTGAAAACACTGCAACGCTATCTATCCACTCTGAAGTTCTGAAGTTGTTGACAAATTTTTTACGAAGTTGTGTCACTAGTTCGTCTCTGTTGGTCACTACTGGGTTGTTCAGTTCATTAACATAGATAGTTATGATGGTATCATGTATGGTTATTGGTTGATGTATTCTTAATTTTTTTTATTCCTGTTGAGACCTCATGTGATTTTTTGTTGATTGTTATTATGGAAACATTAGATACGCCTACTATTGGTTGTCTTGGTCTATTGGGGCACTTATATGACCAGTCTTGGTGGTCTTCTGCTCCGCAACTATGGCACTTAGGACTCAATATGGATGTACATTTGCTGGTTGGGTGGGTTCCATTACATTTTAGGCATTTTATGGTTTGTTGGCATGTTTCTGTTGGATGATTGAAGGATAAACATTTACTGCATGGTTTTGGAGCTGGTGCAGGTGGTTTACTGGGATAAACTGGATAGTGGCGAGACTTGAAAAATAGTCCTTGGGATGGCAACATCTGACAAGTTTTTCCTGATCCAGTTATTATTCTTATACGTTTAGTAGGTTTTCCTGTAGCTCTTGATACGATTCTTCTGCAGAATCTCTGATCCATGTTGTTTTTGGTTAGAAATTCGCTGATTGATGTTTCTTCTATTTCAAATTCTACTGATGCAATGACTACAGGGTAGATGGAGGATTGCTCTGAGGTAGCAGGTACAGTTGAATTTGTCGCCGATTCTTTGAATTGTATTATTTTTCCGACCTCAACTATTTTGTTCAAAGTTGATATAATAGATTCTTTTGTGGTGTCAGTTTTCAAAAGCAAGCCTTGCTTTGTGCTGATTATTGTATCCTTTGCATTGGGGTATATTCTCGCCCAGAAATCAGCGAAATTGATTCGCGTGTAGGATTCCTCATTTGTGATGTAGAATATGTGCTGGTATTTCTTTTGTTGAATGTCCCTTGTTGGCTGGTTTGTTTGGATTGTTTTTGTATTGGGTTTGTTATGGCATCTTTTGTGCTAGTATTTGTTATGTTGGATTTTCCTAGAACGATATCGTTTATTTCTTCTTGAGTCAACTCTTGGGTTCGTTTTCTTTATGCTTGTTTTTTTCTTTTTCCTTGAACTTCCGTCCAGTTTTCCACTGGATTCGAAGTATCCATTTCATCATTAGAGACATCGCTTTCCGACGATATGTTAATGTTTATTCACACAATTGTCCGCAATAAAGACAAGTTTTTGTTATGTCATTTAATATATTTTTATTGTAAGTAGTTTTTGTTTAGCCTAGAGATAGCACCGATTTTGTTAATTCGTTTTTAATTACGGTACGTCTGCTCTCTATGAAGGTCCGAAACAAAACTGTATTTATGTGATATTGCTGTATATAATGAAACATGAAAGTCATTTGATCAGATAGAAATATTCTGATTGATAAAATTGTTTATCTACAGATAGTGTGAGATATCAACAATTCATAAACGAATGATCTTTCCATATACGGTGAGCACGTATAGGTTGGAACAAATTCGTTAAAAAATTGATTTGGCCATTGGGTCGATCTCATTTATCAATTGCGCATTTTTTTGTTGTACTCAGAAATACTATCTAAGAGTAAAATAAACATTGCATCTTACCAAAAACGTGTATAATCTCTTCAACAAACAGTATTGGTAAAACTAAATCAAAGTGTTTAATTCGACTGATCATAAATCCAACTCCTCTTCCATATCCAATAGGTTATGGGACCAGAGATCACGTAAAACATAAGAAAACTTTTTTCTCCAAACTTCATTAAAACCCTTATAATTAGTGACTGAATAATAAGTGTTTAATTTTAAATTAGCGGTGAACGATATAATAGAGTAGTCATATTAAAAAAATTACCTAAAAAAACGCGTGCAAATGTGGGAATTGGTACATGTGGTATTACTAGATACCTAAATAACATACTAAAAGTCCTTCAAAAAAACCTGTGCTATGGCCGCCATCCTACAAAATGGCGTCCAAAAAATAGTTTTTTCCCGATTACTCGGAAAATGTATATGAAATAAAAAAAGTTTTAAATAAAAATGGTTTATATTTAAAATATGTATGAAACTTGCCATCTACACTTTTTTGATATCGTCAACCGTTTAGCCATAAAATTAAATATTTGAAAGAAGAAATTTATAGTTCACTCAATAACTATTAGTTAGCAGCCAATTTGTCGAACATCCAGGTTGTTTGTCAGTAAATAATGTGTGACACTTGAAGTTTCTTAAAAAACAATGAAGAAACATAAGTTGTTTGGTACCCATCCATGTCAAATGGGTGATATCACACCTCTCCTTCATTATCGAAAGGTTTAAGATTTCTGAAGGATCATTATTGGCAACGTTGTAGCACATTGTTTATCTTTGTAGTATTTTAATCTCTGGAAAGTAAATAGTGGTTTACTAAATGTTTTATTGTAAAAAACTGAAGGCAGTACGAATCAGTGGTTTAGTTAGTTATTTATGCAGATCATCAGTGAGAAATAATCAGAGTGAATTTGTAAACCTTGATTTTACAAATACTTCTCTACCAACACCGGTGAGTTTGGACTTTGGACTTTCTAACATTACATAAATCTATACAGGCAAAATTTGCGCTGTTGTCACATTTAGAATAAAATGTGGAGTTCACTATTCTTGTTATTTATAGGTATATGATTCATAATTTTGTTGTTGTCAGAGTTTGAAGTTTAAGGAATAAGGTTAATTTTTGGGACCCTATAAAGACAGTAAAATTATGTAGCTCAACAAAAACCAAAGTCACCTCTAAGTTGGGAGTGAAAATATTTTTACCAAGTTTGTTCTTATTTGTCGTAGAAGATTTAAAAAATATTATTGCCCGATTTCGCCAACACATTCATAAGCAAAACTTTTGTCAAGTATAAACTATATAACGAAATCCATTTTTTCTTTGATTCGAATTAACAGTGAAATTATAGTTTTTGTTGCAATGTAATGAAACAAACTATTGGTTGCATTGAGTACCTAACCATTTGTTTTTTATGTAGGCTTGAAAATAATCCAAGAAAATAATTGATATGGAAACTGGAAAATGTATAATTTGCTCTGAGAGCCTAATGGGAGATATTGTTCTTGTCAAGAAAGGACTACAATCAATAATAACGGCAAGTCAAGACAGAAACGATGACATGTGGCAACAGCTTGGTATATGTACAGAGATTAAAGTCCACATGAAGTGGCGTATATACACTAATCCAACACAAATAAAAGCCTCAAAACGAAAACCAGTCAGAGACCTGCATGAAAGTAAAGATGCAAGTACTTCTAATCCCTATACAAGGTCTGGACCACCGTTTTTATACAAAACAAACTGTCTATTTTGTGCGGAAGAGGTAGCCCGTCCAAACCCCAAATTGCCAAAAAACAGAAGGAGACGTGTTACTCGTCTGGAGACAAAGGAAATAACAGAATCAATTTGGCTCAAATGTGAGGAACGTGGTAATGAATTAGGGGACGCAGTTAAATATCGAGTGATGCATGTAGACTTAATTGCTGAAGAAACTCAGTATCATTCAGATAGCTATGCAAATTTTAGACGAATGAAGAAACGCGATAAAAATGGAAGGCCAGTTAGTGACACATTTGATGCTGTTTTCAAGTTACTTTTTGAGTATATTGAAAATCACGATGAATGTCAATACACGTTGCCTCAACTGAAAGAGTTAATTAATGACTTATCAGGCGAAGAGAAGTTTGACATCTCAGATTACATGCTCAAAACTCGTTTGAAAAAACATTTCAAAGATACAGTAGTACTTACTGAAGCATTGTAACGCCAGCAAATGCAGTATTGTCTTCCCGCCATTTCGTACGTGATACTAAGAATAAAATCAATCTCACTATAAATTATGTACCTCTTTGTCAACACAAGAAATCATCTAGACTTGGCCTTCAGAATTTAGTAATTAAACCAATCGAAGTATTAAGTGTTGACGTTAATGTGATAAAAGATGGGTTGAAATTGAACCTCCACTGGATTGTTGGGTTCTTATACTCAACAATGTCTCTTCCTTTTTGGTATGGATACATGCAAGAAGCCATGCATGAGACAGGAAGCTACTATACTTCAAAAATTATTCCAGTGCCATTCATAAAACTGGATGCAAGTAATATGACAACAATACACTCTGCTTTAACATATGCCGCTTCTGAATCGAAGAAAATGAACACATCTTGTATTGTTACTTTTGATCAACCGCTTTTTATAAAGGCCTGCGAAGTGGTAGAGGGAGCAGAGAGAAACAGCCTCTTGTCTTCTGTCATTGTTAGACTTGGAGCTTTTCATCTGCTTATGAGTTTTTTGGGGTCTATTGGAAGTATCATGAAAGAAAGTGGTATTGAAGAACTTTGGGTATGCCAAATCTGTTGTCTCTCATTTGATGTCAGGACATGCTTTTTGCAGGTCTCTCAGAGCTAATTTACTTACAGTGGTTGCTCTCTTTAAATGTCTAATAAATAAGTGTCCTAATGTTACAAACAAGACCTTAAAGTATTTAGTAAAAAATTCGGTGAAACTGATTATAAATGAAATATCACCAGATGAAATTATCACTTCGGAATCAGTAAATAGTCTACTGTAACACATTCTTATGATTTGTAAGAATGTATCTGAAGTAAGTAGAACAGCCAAACTTTGGATTCAGTATATGAATATGGTTATTCTTGTAATGCAACTCATTAAAGGTGAGAGAACAGGAGATTTTGATCTACATTTGAATACTGTTATTAACATGTTATCGTTCTTCCATGCTGCAGGCCATCACTTATATGCAAAAAGTGCTCATCTATACGTTCAAAAAATGCTTGAACTCCCACTGAAGATGGAAAAAGAAGATTATGAACGCTTTTGTCACGATGGCTTTTTCTGCATTCGACGATCTGTTCGATACTGTTATTGTACATGGTCAGATATGGTCATTGAACAATCACTAATGAGACCTATGAAATGTATTGGGGACCTTACTCATGGACGGGGAATTACACAGAACACTATTCTACGATGGACTTCATCTACTCCATTATGCGCAGAGATTACCAGAGTGATAGAAAACTTCTGTGGCACAAGTTTAAAAACTTCTGAGCAACATATAGAAGAATACCCTACCAGGCAGAATCGTAACTCTTATGATCAAAATGTCTTCTCTAACTGGTTCACGGAACACAATCCATTCTGTCATGAATCAGGCGAATTGGTAAGCTTATCCTCTGAACTGGTAGGAGATGCTTCCGTGACTTGCGATAATGCTAAAGATATGGGAGAACAGTCAATGAGGGGAATGGCTGGACAAACTTTTGGCACAATCAAAATCAAAAGAAAATTCAAAGTTAAACCACTCGCAAAAGTGAGTTCGGCAATTAAATTGGGAGGCGATACTGTCAACCGAATTATATGTGTTGTAAATGAACCTCATAAGCTGAAAGAGTGTTTCAAATATGAACTTGCACCAAACCAAGACCTCCGTCTTTATTTGATGAAGTATCTCTAAGAAAAGGAATAAAATATTCGCTTGTAAAAGCTTTTTTACTTGAGGAATCAATTAACATTCCTGATAATTGTTATTATATTTTAGACGGCGGACATCTTCTACATAGTGTAAAATGGCGATACCCTGCTACTTATGGAGAAATACTTAGTTGTTACATTTCGAATATTCAATTTCACTTCATGGGCAGGTGTTTGGTGGTTTTTGATGACTTTCCTGATCAGGCGACAACAAAATGCTGTGAACAACAACGAAGAGCGGCTAGAAGAACCTCTGCTGCTATTCAACCACAAGAAAATAATGTTACTACAACAACACAGACTGAGATTTTGTCGAACAATCGGAACAAAAAGTGTTTTATAGAAATGCTCACTGAAAGGTGCTTAAAAAACAACATCACAGTTCGCTCGGCGGTGGCAGATGCAGATTCCTTAATTGTATCTACAGCTTTAGAGGAAGCAAAGAAAGGTAAAACAGTCGTGGTTGTTGGTCGAGACACCGATTTGCTTGTTTTATTAACTTCATTTGCTTCAGTTACTGACAAGGCAATGTTTTTGCGCCCAGCTTCTGGTTTAAAAAGAAAAGAAACTCTGTTCAATATATCGCGACAGCAAACCTTATTTGAAGACATTGGTGAGGTTCTTCTATTTATGCACGCAGTAATAGGCTGTGACACAACCTCAGCTATATTTAAGAAAGGAAAGTTAAATGCGTTGAAGATTGTACAAAAAGACCCATTTCTAATGGAAGAAATGAAAGTTTTCACCAAACAAGGCGCAACAAAAACAGAGATATCTATCGCAGGAGAGAAGTTTTAATTCGCTTATATGGTGGATCCTTTACTACTACCTTTAGACGAATTACGGTACTTCAGATATAACAACATTATTTCTAGACAGACACTAAATAAGGTTTTTGATCTGGTGTCATTGCCCCCAACAAGTGATGCAGCCGTTCAGCATTCCTATCATGTGTGCCTACAAATGCAGGAATGGAAAGGAAATCAAATGGAACCTTCTGAATGGGGTTGGAAGAAAACCGTAGATACATTAACTTCCGTATTCATGACGAAAAGCCCTGCTCCATCTGAGTTGCTAATACTAATTTCATGCAGTTGCAAGTCCAACTGTACTAGTCGATGCCACTGTCGTACATCTATGCTCCAATGTTCTGCCATGTGTCGTCATTGTCAAGGGCTGTCATGTGAAAATTCTGTCTGATGATGAATAAGAAGTTTTGGAGATTATACAACAAAAATCATTTTAATTGTGTAAATTTACATAAATATCTAATAAAGGTGTCTTTTGCTTGCTACGAATAATAATAAATTATTTCCCTTTACACATATTTTACCTACACAGTTTCAAATATTGTAACTCAAATCGAACAGAAGTATGTTTTTTACCATATTAATT
The DNA here is from genome assembly GCA_963921935.1 of Galeruca laticollis. Taxonomy (NCBI): domain Eukaryota; kingdom Metazoa; phylum Arthropoda; class Insecta; order Coleoptera; family Chrysomelidae; genus Galeruca; species Galeruca laticollis. The sequence continues at coordinate 73,111,842 of OY998182.1, forward strand.
ATAATTACCATATACTCAAAAAAATGCAAAAAATGCTAGGAGTACAAGTTATAGACAATTCCCTAGCAACTATTTTGTATTTGCAATTTTTTTCTAACGGTAGCAGTTTTCGATTAAATGGAAAAAAACTATTTTTTGGACACCATTTTGTATTATGGCGGCCGTAGCACACATTTTTTTTTCGAGGACTTTTAGTATGTTATTCGATATGCTTAATACTACCTATACAGCAAGACTCATGCTTGCACTAGTTTTTTGAGGTAATTGTGAAATTTTGATCTAAAATGACTAGCCTATAAACCAAATAATGGAAAACAAGCATATTAAACGAAATATTCAACCTTTTGATGGTGATAATAATAATAGTATATTGGGAAAATTAGAATTCGTGAACTTTATACTTTAGGTGATTGACTCTTCTGAACAGAAAAAGCAAATGAAAGAAGAAAAGTGGAATAAAAAGGAACGTATTGCAAAAGATATAATTGTAGATTCCACGAAGTAAGGGTCGAGACAGTAAATTTCATTGGCAAATTCACTGCTTAATATATTGAACTGAGCTTGTTCTAATGACAGGTGACGTATAGCTTCTGGGTAGTGTTCAAGGCTTATATCTTCTAAGTTTATTTCTGATGTTAATATTGGTAACGTATCATTCTCAAAACTTATTTCTGGGAATAATATTGGTTGTCCTTGAATAACACTCCTTTATGATGGTTTCTACGTCAGTTTTGATTTTACATCCTAAGGGAACTTCCATGATATAAGTACCCTTGAGTTGTTTTACTTCATGTTGATCTTGACAGTCAAACGTAATGTTTTTTTCCTGGGATTATAGCTAACCAATTATTTGTGTCTCCTAGATGGTGGAACCTTGATTCTGTGAGGGTGATGAGGAATTGTTTGCATTCTGACGCGTCCGCTGCGTTGAAAATCTTCACTTCACAAGGTGGATGCGATTCTATTTCCTTGGGTGTCTGATTCTCACATAAGTAGTATTGAGGCAAAACTTCGGTGCATGGCTCATTACGCAGGATGTAGTGCAATTTATTTTTTATTAAGTATTTATTTTCGGTAATTATAACCTTGAACTGACTCTTGTATGGAATCGGAGTCGAATACAAACGGTATATTTCAAAACTATCTATGTACATTATTGGGAAATGAAGGATATAAACTATTTTATTATTAAAAATGTAACACTGAATTTTCATGATACTTTCATACCGTGAAATGTTTTCCAAAGAAACATCAAATGATAACTGTGAACCTGGTATTTGTTTTTCTATCGCTTTTAGTTCTGTATACAAATCTGTAGATTTAATTATACTGGGATGCATTATTTTTATTTTTGCAAATGTTAAAGAGGTCTCAATATCTTGAAGTGTGGAATGAATAATTTCGAACATATTTATAATTTGATTAATAATATATTTAATGGAAATCAAGTTCTCTCTATCATCTACGGAGTTAACCATTTTGATAACTTCATATATTTTTGATTCCAATTGTTTCTCATTATGTTTAATTTTCTCAATTGTCTGGTTAAAATTTGTGATAGTGTTGATTGAAAGTGAAATTTGAGATTTTAATGTCGAGACAATTCTCTCTTGACTTTTTTGTAAATTACTAATTAAATTTTCATATCTTTCACCGTATTCTGTATCTAGATTACGTGATATTGATTTGAAGATTGAACCTAAGCCATTAATTAGACCCCTTCTGACTCGTTTTTGATGTGGTAGTATATTTAAAATTTTATATTCCACCTTTTCTTCAAGATATTCTAATACTTTCATATCGTTTGAAACGTCCCAAGAATAGTTTTTGTTTGTGCATCCTACTTTTATTATATATCGTGATTTTCGATGTAGTTTTTCTATTTCCGAGATAATTGAGGTTAAATCGTAATAATGTATCATCTTATAGGAATATTCTTCTATTTTAGCGGTTCCTAACCTAAGTGGTATTAATCCTAAATTATTGTCCAATGGGTTTATATTTATTTGTTCCCGAAGCCCGAGCGCAATGGGAATAAATATGTTTGCTTTCGCGGTCTCTTGAGATTGTCCATATGGACCTTCTCACAGCTGTCTGTACTAACTGTTTTTATTTGTTCATTTATATCAATTATTTCTGTTGATTTCGAAAATTTATTCGCAGTTTTAGGTCGCCGATTATCTTTTATATAAGTTTTATCACCGATTTTAAAAGTATCTGCTGTGTCTCTATTCTTATTAATTTTTTGAATTACGTTTTGTTTTTGTCTGGCCAAAGCTTCATTAATTTTAGAATACAATTCGCGAGTTATTTCTTTATGTTCGTTTATAAAATTACTTGTTAAAATCATATCCATATTTAAATCAAATGGGTTTTCGGCATCTAAATGACCGTTAATTATGTCTATGGGTTTGAATTTGGTTGATGAGTGTATGGTGTGATTATATGCTAAAATAACATATTAACGTGGTAACAGTTATCGGTTTATAAATATCTTCAATATCCGGTGTAATTAATTCGTCTCTGTTATTTTCAACTTCTTCTGTGATAATATCTATTTCGTCCCAAATGTCGCTTTGCGTTTCTTTTGCGTGAATTTCAATTCGGCTCAGATTGTCGGCATGAGCTATTAATGATCCCTTCCGATAAAGTATAGTGTAATCGTATTCTTCAAGTTTAATTCTCCACCTTAAGAGTTTTGAATTGGAATTTTTTAACGAAAACAACCATTGTAATGGTTTGTGGTCAGTTATTATGAAAAATTTAGGTCCATATAAATATGGTAGTTCCTTTCAGAATCATTTAACGTTCCCGATGCATATGCGACCGGTAGGTCTTTACCGATTTGTCCCTGCGATAGGACAGCTCCCAATGCTACATTACTCGCATCGGTTGTTAAATTGAACGGTTTTGAGAAGTCGGGGTATTGTAATATGGGCTCGTTCGTCAGTAACTGTTTACAGGTTTCAAAACTATTTAAAAATTCTGCAGTATGCTCAATTTTTGCACCCTTTTTTAGACACTGAGTCAATGGATTAGTTATTTTTGCGAAGTTATTGATAAATCGTCTATAATAACCCACTAAACCAAGAAATCCTTTTATTTGTTTTGTAGTTTTTGGTAACGGGTATTCTTTTATTGCCTTAATTTTGTCCGGATTAGGTCGAACACCTTCCGGAGTTACGACGTGTCCAAGATAGGCCACTTCTTTACTCAAAAATTCAGATTTGTTTAGTTATATTTTAAAGTTGGCTTCTCTTAATCTTTCAAATACGGCCTTAAGTCTTTCTAGATGTTCTTGAAGTGACGTGGAAAAAATTATAATGTCAATGAAGTTCCTAGTCAAACAAAAAGAGAAGTCCAATAACAATTTTCCGAAAGTTTGACGTTTCAACCGAGAGCGAAAATAAAAAAAAATGCTAAAAAACTGATTCTATTTCGAAATTTCCACGCAATTTTCGCTGAAATATAAACCTTTTGGAAAAAATGTTATAGGACATTTTTATTTTTGGCTAACTACAAACTTCATTTTTGCTATGGAAATTTTTTTGATAATCCTATATTATTTGGTTCCCTAAACCTACATTTTTTTGTATCTTTCGAACACCCTGTATAAAATGCACCAAATTTAATATTTTTAAAATTTGTTTCGCATTATGCACCAGCCTTTATCAAGAATAACATTTTCAAATAAACTGATAATACATTTTTTTCAAAAAAAAACAAAAATGGAGATTAAAAATTTTACAGCCTAGTGTGAAGTTTTTGGAATTTATTAAAAAAATATTTCTATGCAAAATGTGATAACTAGTCTACAGTTTTTTGATAGGGACGTGGTAAAAAATTTCAAACGATAAACAAGTTTGTTTAATCTATTCAGTAGTTATATATTATTTATAAAATTTACAAATTTATCCAATAAACCCAAATTTTATTAATTTATTTTACAATTTTTTTCATTTTTCTCTCCCTAAATTTGGATTTTTCTTTAATAACTCTATTTAGCATTCGAATTTAGAAATAAGTTTTGCATCTAAAGAAAAGATGCTTGTGGTCTCTGTACTTAAATTTACAAATTCGGCTAAATCCATTAGTGTTTCTAAATAATTTTTGGACAATTTTCATGACTCCCCATTAAAATTCTTAAATATATATAGTCGAGTTCATTACATTTAGTGAGAAAATTGGGTTTGGTTTTAGTAGACCGCCTTCGGAAAGATGGTTTACCCAGAAATATGGCATTTCATTGCCGTTTGGAATATAAGTTTATTTTCTGTAACTCAAATGCAATAAACCCTGCGAAATTTTCTAAACCATTCCATTCAAGTTCCTATGTGATTTGGTTTTCCTTGGCTGTCCATTCGCCAGTTTAACTTTTTGCTCAAGGATGTATATATTTTTAAACGTAAATTTTTACCCTATTCAACTACGATACATCCTTTTTTTCTAATTATCTATATATTCAAGTTGTTGAACATGCACTTTTACAACTTTTTCCTCAACAGCTGAATCTTTTCGACCAGTATGTTCAATATCGTTAGGTAAATTTAACTTTCCGTCGAGCGCAACCGATCTGACAGGCACAGCGCGTAGGTCCGTGAAGCTAGCCCCCAAAGTTATCATGATTTAACTAAATTTTGTGTAATCGGTTAGTGCCTCTTAGTGCTTCTATAAATTTCGTTAGTGCTTCCGTGGTTTGATATATATTGAATATTCATTTATCTCAAGGTCAGCCCCAAAAGTGTTTAGGATTAATTCCAAATTAGTGTCATTCGTTAGTGCACTTTAGTGCTTCAATAATTTTCGCTAGTACTTTATTGGCTTCCGAGATATTTCATGTTTTTTTTTGAGGTCAACCCCCAAAGTATTCATGATTCGATTAAATTTAGTATCATTCGTTAGTGCTCTATAGTGCTTCAATTATTTTTGTTGGTGCTTTATTGATTTTCGAGATATTTGACTTTATATTTTCAAGGTCAGCCCCCAAAGTATACACGATTAATTCAAAATTAGTGTCATTCGTTATTGCTTCGTTAGTGCCCTTTAGTGCTTCAATAATTTTCTCTATTACTTTATTGGTTTCCCAGATATTTCATATTCTTTTTTTGAGGTCAGCCCCCAAAGTATTCACAATTCGATTAAATTTAGTGTCATTCGTTAGGGCTTCAATAATTTTCTCTAGTACTTTATTGGTTTTCCAGATATTTCATGTTCTGTTTTTCAGGTCAGCCCCCAAAGTATTCAAGATTCGGTTAAATTTAGTGTCATTTGTTAGTGCTCTTTAGTGCTTCAGTAATTTTCATTAGTACTATCTTGATTTTCGAGATATTGTATATTAATTTATAGGCACTTCCGCAAAGTTAGCAAAATTTTCATGATTTAGTTACAGTTAGTGTTATTTGTTAGTGCCCCTTAATGCTTCTTAGTGCTTCCATAAATTTCGTTAGTGCTTTTTTGATTTTCTAGTTATTTGCTGTTATTTATTATCAATATAAGCTTCTAAAAGTGTTTGCGATTGATTCCAGTTTCTGACTTACAGGGCAATTTTGTCATTTTCGACGTCATCCTGTATTTCCGAATAATTCTACCAAAAGAAAGCATCAATATCGTATACAGGGTATTTTTTACATCGGTAGAAATGTAGCAGTCTCTAAATAAATATTACACGTTTTTTTCAAATGGACCTCCATGTATATTATTAAGTTAGTTGACAAATAATTTAACCTCTTTAAATATGCAATTTTACAGGGTTAACATTATTTTAATGACTTAAAAAATTGATCATTTGTTGGAGGAACTTCACCAGTAAATATTAATAAATTTGTAATAAAACATATCGATAGCATACAAGGAATGATGATCCTAGCTAAGACTTAAATTTCTCATAGAAGTAGAGGCAGAAGTAAAAAACTGGAAGGGCCTCGCAAAAATTAAGAAAATATCAAAACTGTCTTACTATGGCCAGCTTTCCCCAGAATCCTTCATACAACCGAAAATCGGGTTAAAATTGCTCTACTATATAATGCCAACAAACTAGTAAAAACCTATACATCAGAGAAAAAGCAATACATAATAAAAATAATACTTGTCCATTCGATGAATTAACACAAATTATTACTTCAGCATATTGCGACATTCCTCGGCTTCAATCATCTACAGAATTTCTAAATCACAGTTTGGTATTATTTGTTAAAGAACTAGCTAAAATAAATATTTCGAGAAATAAAATTTATGTAAAAAGATTCGAAACATTAATAAACTTTTTTGATGTTTATGTATTAGTAGATAGAACTTTAGAAATAAACTGCGCTGCTAATGTATGTTCTTTTCTCGAAAAAATCATTGGTAAATGCGATACACTAGCTAGTGTGTGAAATTAAAGTTTGCTCATATTGTAATATCCGTCGGAAATATACCCAGTTTAATTTACCGGTAAACTTTGACATAATTTCTAACTCAATATCATCACTAGAAGATTCCATTGAAAGTTCCGTTTTAAAAAATATTGAATGTAGAAAATGTAGCAATGAGTATAATATAGACCGTATTATAAATAATCAAATATTAATATAGCTTCCGGATATAAGTCTGTAGGTAATATTCCTTTGATAATAATGTCAACAAAAAGAAGTTCACGTTTAGAGGAGCGGTTATATTTTATAAAGCAGCTTCTAATAACCTTATTGGCCATTATGTAGCAGTGTGTAGAAGAATTGATGGATGTATTGAACTTTATGACGATCTGTCTGAAAAAGTAAAAAATGTGGACAAAGAAAGATTTTTTCCATTTCAACACCTATTTTATGCTGTGTAAGTAAAATGTATTATAGTTCCCTGAAGTTATCAAAGACATATTTTCTGCATAATGACAAAATCGCAGTTTTATATCATTTATATACCTAGAGAGACCAATGCCATTATATAGATAACATATATCTCCATTATTATTGGTTTTAGAGAAATGGTTAAATAAAGTTATAGCATTTTCAAAGAACCTCTCGAAAATAAAATGAACAAAAACAACCGAGTATCGGAAGGAACAATTTTTTGACAAGTGACAGTTTTTTCAAATGGAACACCCCCTATTTTTAAATTGTATCCGTTCTATTCGACTTAACCCGTGCACTGGAAATAACAGCATCTGAAATTATCTCCAAATATTTTTTTTTTAATAAATATTGAATATTTTGTCTACATTTTTATTTGGATGTGTGTACCTGTGACTATAAAAGAAACATTAGGCCTTATCAATATCGTTGGTAGTTGGTTGTTGTTTGGTTAATTGTTGATAGGTGTAAAAGGAAAATGGCAGTTTCATATTCAAGTTATACCAAACTTGAGTGATACCGGGCGCCGAAAAAGTCAAAATTTCTTAATCAAAAGAACAAAATAATCCAATATTTTCATTTTCTTCCGTTGTTATAACTAATTTTATCAAAAATGCCTCGTATGTTGAAATATTTTAGTATCCGCCACTAAAGAACTCGACAAATAATAAAAGTAGGAAAAGGACAGTTACTCCGTTGAGCCGTTTGATTTATGAGTCGGTCCTTTCTTGTTCTTCTGGTCACGCCAACAATAATGGCTAATTGTTAACGGTAAAATGTATCTACTTATAAACTGAAATATTGATAAATACATTAAATTAAGATGTGTGTTATTTTTCTGTTTTTGCATCATTGCAATGTAAATAATTTAAATTAATGAAAAAAGTTGAAGTACGAACGATTCGGAGCAAGAATGTGAAACTGATAAAGACGATGATGATGATTAAAGTCCCAGTTTCTTTTTGGGAAAAGATAAGATCACCAAGTGGAATGAAAATCCACCTCTGTAAAGGGTACGTAGTAAATCTCACATCATTACTCACTTACCTGGATCAAAGGAAACGCGAGAGTTGCTAAGACTGCTGTTGTTTGCTGGAATAATCTTTTCATCGACGAAATGTTAGAAATTATAGTAAAGTACACTAACCAGTTCATTTATATCATCAGGAATAGATATTCCAGAGAAATAGACATCAAATCTACTGCCGTAATTGAAATAAAGGCTTTCATTGGGTTGCTGTATCTAACGGGAGCATACAGAGGAAATCGGCAAAGTCTCCAAGAACTTTGGGGGAAAGATGGTGACGGCATTGAAAAATTCAGCCTTGTGATGAATATCAAACGATTTAAAATTCTGATGAGGTGTCTTCGTTTTTATGATCGAGACACAAGGGAAGAGAGAAAAAAATAGATCGGCTTGCTCCAGTTCGCAACATTTTTCATAAATTTGTACAAAGCTGCCAAGAGAGTTACATTATTGGGGAGAATGTAACGATTGACGAAATGCTTCCAGGTTCTAGAGGACACTGCCCTTTTCGGCAGTATATACCATCGAAACCCAATAAATATGGTATAAAATGTTTAGCCGAAGCTGGGGCAAAAATGTATTATACCTATAATATGGAAATTTATACTGGAAAGCAACCAGAGGGGCCTTTCTGTGTCAGTAACAAGGCAAGCGACGTAATTAAGTGACTAATTGAGCCTATTTTTGGGTCTGGTCGCAACATAACTGCCGATAATTGGTTTATGCTTTAAAATTGGTTGATGCTTTAAAAAAAAGAAATTATCCTATGTTGGCACCGTCAGAAAAAATAAAAGATACCTACCATCTGAATTTGTGGCTACTAAAAGAAGGGCACAATTCACCAGTTTGTTTGGCTTCAGGGATGGAAAGACATTAGTATCGTATGTTCCACGTCAAAAAAAGAATGTAATTCTGGTGTCAACGCTTCATAATGACAACACCATCGATCCTGATTCCGAAGAAAAAAGTTACCTGAAATTATCACATTTTAGAACTCAACGAAAGGAGGCGTTGACAGTGCAGACAAAATGTGTGCTACTTTTGATGTGTCCCGAAATATCAAGCGTTGGTCAATTATAACATTCTTCACGATGCTAAATGTGGCTGGTATCAACTCTCAAGTAATTTACCTTGGTAACGATCTAGAACCATTGCGCAGAAGAATGTTTCTGGAAAAATTAGCCCATGAGCTAACAATTGGAGAGATAAGCCGAAGAAGCATAAAAACCATTGGAATGCCCATCGAACTCCAAAACAGGCTGAAAAGATTTCGTCCCCCATCCCAAGATGAAGAAACAGTTAACCTCTTTCCCCTACCCCCTAAAAGAATAAGATGCTCAACTTGCACCAGCGAAACCGGTTTAAGAAGGCTAGTAATTATTTCAGAATTATCGACATCGTTTTCGTATGTATCAAGGTTTCTAATTATAATTTATTAAGCTTTACGCATATTTATCTGTAAAGAAACCAAATAACAAATAAAACACACATCAAAACCGTTAAATGTCATTATGAAAATGGCTGCTGCTGCAAAATTTGTCTCCGAGTATAGTTATGAAACGATAGATGTCCCGTCAGCTGAATTCGTGACCTTATATGGTATTGTTACATCGAACCATCATCGGACGATCGACTACGTCATAATGCTGAATTGCACTACTGGACACCGTATAGCTTCATTATACATATTTTATTTTCAGAATGATTATAGACTTCATATTGTTAACTTCAATGAATATTAATAACGTGTAATTAAATAATTTTTAAAAAAGTAAAGTTTTAACTTGAAAACATAAAGTGGCGCAGTCAGTAAGATCCAAAAGGATTCTCATCGTGTATTATCCTTCAGTTTCTACTGTTTATTTGGAAGAACCTTCATCGCGGAATTTTCCAAACTTTGAACAATCCGAAAAGTGCAAATAAACGTTTGAGAAGATTACGGTGCCAATCCAGAGAGTGCAGTCCATCGAGGATCAATGGAAATCATCGCAATTTTACTGTAAGTTGCTCATATTATTTATCCTATTATCTATCTTAGCCTATGTCATTCTCCTCGTCTGAAGATTCCATAGTGGAAAGCGACAGTGAGCTTAATATTAGTATTGAATCAAATTTTAATTATAATTCTTCTGTTGAAGAAAAAGAAAGTTCAGTATTAGAAGTTGGTTCCCTTTTAAATAATTTAAGCATTGAAGAAAATTTTAAATCTAATAATAGTAAATCAAACTCAACAATGTCTGTTCCCAAATTTGAAATTAAATTATTAGAAATTGTACCAAAATTTGATGGTAATCCGCTCGAATTAGCGTCTTTCTTAGAGACGAGTAACACTTTAATTAAAACTTATTGGGATCCAAATCCCGCAAATGCCAATTGCGTTCAAAACATTAGTTTAATTTTCGGAATATATGGAAAATTAGTTGGAAACGCGAGAGAAGTTTACAGTATTTGCATGAACAAAGATTGGGAAACAGTTAAAAGCACTCTGGTATCTCACTTCGGAGACCAGAGAGACGAAAACGGATTACTCTTTGATCTAGATCAGTTGAGACAAAATTCTAACGAACCTGCTCTTAATTTTTACACTAGAGTAATGTCTAATTTGAGTGCTCTTCATAATTACGTTGATTGTCATGAAACTAGTCAAGCTGGTGCAACCGTAAAGAAAAATGTTCACAATACAAATGCTTTAAAAATATTTCTGGACGGTTTGAAAGAACCTATGGGCTCCACAATTGGAGCTATGAAACCCGATACTCTTGCAACAGCTAGACAATTTAATATAGCAGAAAATAATATCCGTCACGGGAGAAAGCTTTTCCTGGACACTCCCTCCATCGGCAAGTATCTTCACGGCTGAATTATACGCTATATGGCAGGCCCTAAGATATGCTGAAATGGATATCTACAAAACCACTTTGATTTGTACAGACTCTCTCAGCGTATGCCAGGCACTTAATAATAGGTTCAACAAAAATCCGTTAGTACAAATCATTCTATCGCTGACAGATTGGCTCCACCGGCTGGAAAAACGTGTCTGTTTCATTTGGATCCCTGGCCATATAGGAATAGCTGGGAACGAGTTGGCCGACCTGGCTGCGAAAGATGCTACTGACTCCGCAATGTTCGAAGATATTCCTATAACTCCCTCAGATCTAAAACTTGAAGCGAATATTAAAGCAATAAATCAATGGCAAAGACAATGGAACTTCAGCGACACTAAACTCAGGGAGATAAAACACACAGTTAGTAAATGGGAATACCCACCTAAACTGAATAGAAGAGAACAAGTTGCTATATCCCGTCTAAGAATTGGCCACACCTATCTCACTAATGTGTTCATGCTCCGGAATGAGCCCCAACCCCGATGTGAGGTTTGTCAGAATGCTAGGCTAACAGTAAAACACATCTTACTTAAATGCAGAAACTTTTCACATCTCCGGAGTCAGATGAATTTATCTGGTGATATACGTGTTTGTCTTGCCAACAACCCACGTGAAATGTGAAAAATGGTCATCTTCCTAAAAAATTCAAAACTACTAGGAAAAATATGAAGTGTAGAAATTATATTATTCTTTTACCAGAACTACATCATGATTGTATGAATACGGACCTTATGATTGGCAGAAAGTTTTGAACAACTGGTAGAGTAAGGCTAATGACCAAAGTAGTCGATGCCTGAAGTGAAAGAAAAAAAAAATATCCGTCACCTTCAAAAATCAAATAACGAAACTTTTAAGAATAAACCATATCCAAAATTTAATAAAACTATCAAAATCAAACTAATTTTAATGTCCCTAATTTCGGTCACAATATAATGTCAATACAAAATTTTTCAAATCCATTTCATAGTGGACCAATCAATGTTCAACCCAGATTCATCCCACATAGATTCCCGACTAATAGACAAGTTTTCGGTCCTCAACAACCTTCAAGAGCACCGAGTAATGTGTGGAAACCTAATTCAAATTTTCGTCAGCCCAAACCAACTCCTATAAGTAGCATCTCGTCAAATACACTTAACAGATCCAACTTTAATCGAAACCAAAATAAATTTGCACTTACACCTCCACAACAATACCAACCATCACAACCCAGATTTACTTCTGAAGAACTGCACAATGTCGACCAAACGCAATAATATGACTATTATCAATCAAACAATCCTTACTACCCTTATGAAAATAACATGCTCGACCAAGATAACGTTTACGACCAAAATTATATTCCTCCCTACGAATTTAATGACTATGTAGACACCACAAATTCAATATCTGACAATCCAGAAACACAAAGCAGCGACGAACAAAATTTTCAAGACGCTCTCGAACCAACGAATCAGACGTAGAAATTTTTTCAAGTTATGACAAGAAAGATCTTCCATACATAATAATTTCTGATCCTCCCTTAAAATTTTTGCGCTAAAATTCCAGCTTTTCACGAATTCAATTCAGATAAAATCATGAAATTTCATCTTTTCAAATTCCACCATTTCTTTGACGGCTTGATATGTTACGAAGCTTTAAAGGATTTAGAAGTACATATCGATCTAAAAAATTCCCTTTTAAAAACGCAAACCTACCATTATCTCACTACTCATCTAAAGGCAAACTTTTATTTTTCGCTCATGTTGAACCCAATTCCATAGAAACCACAAAAATACCTGTCAACATACCAAATGGTACTGTTAGAATTCCATACACTGAACTATCTAGTTGTAGTATCAAAGAAGGTGTCACTTTCTTAAAAAATGGATATGTCTCAGTTGATATTATGAATACCTCCGAAAATGTTCAAGATGTCTTTCTGTACAAACCCATAGTTGTAGAACCTTTTGAAGACAATTACAAAATCTTCCAAATTTTTGTTCAAAGTCCTGCCGAGGATCATCCCTATAATTTCGACATTGCCCAATGCATTCGAACTTCTCATTTAAATTCAGAAGAAAAACTTGAAATCGAAAAACTCTGTAAACAATTTCGTGACATATTCTATAAAGAAAATTCACCCCTATCCTTTACCAACCAAGTCAAACATCAAATTAAAACTACAGACGAACTTCCAGTCTATACTAAGTCATATCGATACCCCTACATCCATAAACCTGAAGTCGAACGTCAAATTAACGATATGCTAGAAAAAGGGATTATTAGGCCTAGCGACTCACCGTGGCCATCTCCCATATGGAATGTTCTCAAAAAAGCTGATGCATCTGGAAGAAAGAAATGGCGCATCGTCGTTGATTACCGAAAAATCAATGAAAAGACCATTGACGACCGCTATCCCATTCCAAACATAACTGATATACTTTACAAACTTGGACGCTGTTATTATTTCACCACCTTAGATTTGGCCAGTGGATTTCATCAAATTGAAATGCATTCCGACGATGTTAAGAAAACCGCTTTCAACGTTGAAAATGGTCATTTCGAATACGTCAGAATGCCTTTCGGTTTAAAGAACGCCCCTGCAACATTTCAGAGGGTCATGGATAATGAACTAAAAGAACTCCGTAATAAAATTTGTTTCGTCTATATGGACGACATAATTGTCTTTTCAAGCTCACTCCAAGAACATATTAATAATTTAAAAAGTGTTTTCCAAAAGCTTCGTGAGAGTAACCTCAAGGTTCAACTCGATAAATCTGAATTTCTTAGAAAAGAAGTATCATTTCTAGGTCATATTATCACCCCTCAAGGCATCAAACCCAATCCTGATAAAGTAAAAGCTATTACCAATTACCCCTTACCGAAAACCACGAAAGACATAAAAGCTTTCTTAGGCCTTCTCGGGTACTACAAAAAGTTTATAAAAAATTTTGCCAAATTAACCAAACCGTTTACAAGCTGTTTAAAAGAAGGAGCACACATCAATATACTTGACCCGATTTACATAAAGATATTCGAAGATTTCAAGTCTCTTTTAATCAATGAACCCATTCTCATCTACCCCGATTTCACCAAAGAATTCATTTTAACCACAGATGCAAGTAATTTCGCAATAGGAGCAGTCCTCTCCCAAGGACCAGTCGGTGGAGACAAAGCCATAGCATATGCTTCTCGTACACTTAACGCTGCTGAACAAAATTATTCAACAATTGAAAAAGAGTTGTTAGCAATAGTTTGGGGTACAAAACATTTCCGGACATATCTTTTCGGCAATAAATTCAAAATCGTCACCGATCATAAACCTCTACAATGGCTAATGTCTCTAAAAGAACCAAATTCCCGACTTCTCCGTTGGAAACTGAAGTTAGAGGAATTTGACTACGAAATCGTACATAAAAAAGCTTCTTGCAGCACGACTGCGGATGCCCTTTCCCGTATAGAAATTTATCCAATAGATAACGAAAATAGTTCCCGCTCTGATCTACCGCCAATTTTTCAATATATGAAAGAATTTAATGAAACTAACGCTATAACCAAATCAGACTCTCAATCTCTCGTTCCCGAAGTAGATTCAAATGACGAAAATGACGATCAAACAATACACACTAGTTTAGAAAACCCAATACTTGGAATCGAAATAACCGAGAAACCATTAAATGTATTTTTAAATCAAATAGTAATAATCAAAACTGATCAAAATCCTCATCAAGAAATTAAAAAATTATTCGATAACCCTGCAAGAACCAGATGGTTCTTACACGTGAGTGAAAATTCTTTTGAAAATCAAATTATTCAATTCTTAAAATACTATGCTGTTCCGAAGAAACGGTACGCCTTTTATTTTCAGAACGATATCGATGAAATTCTTTTTAAAATCATGTGAAGAATAGTTCCTCAGACCTTTAAAAGCTCTGCATTTATCTTAATCAAATCAAATATTATACTACATGACGTTAAAATCGAATCCCAACAACAAAAACTTATAAAACAACAATACGAAGGCATTACAAATCACAGGGGAATTCACGAGACTGCTAACCACCTAAAAACCAAATTTTATTGGCCAAAACTAAATAACGACGAAAAAGACTTTATCAATAACTGTTCCATTTGTCAACAAGTTAAATATGAGAGACACCCGCCTCTAATAAAACTTCAGCTAACCCCAGCTCGAAGAAAACCACTCGAAACGTTACACATAGACACTTTTAAATTTGACAATACAATTACCATGACAGTATGTGACAGTTTTAGTAGATTTGGACAAGCTTACATAATTCCAACATTATCTGCGATTCACATCTATCAGTCATTATTACAATTCATTTCTACGTGTAAAATTCCAGAAAACATTGTATCTGATAATGGCACAGAATTCACTCAATCCACTCTCAAAGGCTTTGCTAAATTATATGGTATTAACTGGCATTATACTCTTCCACATAATCCTAATAGCAATGCAATCGTAGAAAGATTTCATTCTACAATATTAGAACACATGAGAACATTATCCCTAACGAATCCAAAATTAAACCCATTCGTAAAACTGAGATTGTCCATTTTGGGATACAATAACTCAATTCATTCTGTCACCAAACATAAGCCTATTGACCTTCTTCTAGGACATCTTCACTTAAAAGATCCCATCAAAATCGACGACGAAGCTCAACCAGATAACATTCAATTAAATGAACATAAAGAAACTATGAAACAATTATATGACAGAATACATACCGACACTAGTAACAAAAAACAAAAAAAATATTGAAAAATTAAACGAAAAACGTACAGATCCCCCAGACATTCTCCCTGGCACTACCCTTTATAAGAAACAATCGGAACGACAATCTAAAACTAAACCTCCATATAAACCCGAACACATTTTGACATCAAAAGATATTACAGTAACGGCTTACAAAAACAACTACCATAAACAACTATTTAAACCCGTAAGAAAACTAATTAATGTAACTTCACTGGACGTTGACTCTTCAGACAGTGACGAACCAGAAGATACAGATTAAATCCTTGAAAAGTAATCCCGGCATCCTATCTTTCGATCTAGGACCAGTTAGGGTAAAAATCGCTTACCATACATTTCTACACTATATCCCTACAAACCCCATCCGAAATCAAATTACAAATCTAAGTTTACAATATTACTCATTAAACAACTTATTTAATGAGACGAACCATATTCATGAACATTCTTTGAGAAATGTTTATAAACAATTGCAATTTGAAGTTAATAGTATAAATGTTAAAATGAACTCCATATTTCCATCTAATCGAATTAAAAGAGGAATAATCAACCCTCTTGGCTCGCTAGTGAAACTCGTTACTGGCAATATGGACCAAGAAGATGCCAACAAAATATACGCAAGTATTAGCGAACTGCAAAATAATCAAAATAAAATCATCAGAGAAGTAAATTCACAAATAACTCTTAACAAAAATCTTATGGATAGCGTTAATGAATCAATATCAATAATTTCAAATAATCAGCTTCTAATATCCAACAAAATTAATGAATTAGGAAAAGCACTCAACGAAACATCTTATGATTATTCACACTATATAGAATTTCAAGAAATTTTTAGTCAAATATAAATCAATCTGGACTCTATGTCCAGCTTTCTTAACGATATCGAAAATGCAGTAAGTTTTGCCAGCTTAGGTGTTCTGCATCAAAGCGTAATCTCCCGTGAAGATCTTAAAGAAATAGTTCAAATTTTATATAACGCATACACATATGATTAATTATTATTCAATGAAAACCAAATATTAAAATATTATGCTATTGTTAATACTAAAGTTTATTATGATAAAGATAAAATCATATTTTCACTAGAATTTCCACTGGTCCATCCAGATGTATTTACCTACTACCACTTATATTCCGTACCTAATATAAATAACTCTGTCCCTATTCCTCCTTCTACTTACCTAATTGTGAGCAACAACCAATATCAGTATCAAGAAGAAGAATGCATCGATCTCCAATCCGTCTACTACTGTAAAACCAACATACTACAAGTAACCAGAGAAACAAAAGACTGCATTACATCTCTCCTCTCAGTCACATCATCGCCAGAGAATTGCCAACAAGTCGCTGTAAAAGTCTCCGAACCAATAATAGAAGAAATTAACGAAAGCCATTACATTGTAATATTCCCAGACTCACAGAAAATATAAACAGACTGTGAAGAATCAGGAGTTTCAGTCTTACAAGGAAGCTACTTATTAACAATCCCGCCAAGATGCTCTATAGCTACCACAAAATACAGATACAAAAACGAAAAAGATATCATCGAAGGACATCCCATAACTCTCGAAGGAATTCAAGAAGTACCACTTCCAATTTTGAATATCCAAGAAAATCAGCTAAAGAAAATCAACTTAGACAAACTTCATAAACTGCAACTTCAAGAAAACAATGCAAATCCGCTTGATGAACTCAAAATGCCTGTGACCTTTTCTCGAATTGCTATCAGCTCAAGTACCATAATCTGCATACTTCTAATCTGTTATTTCCTATTTAAATATATAAACCTTATGAGAAAGGTTTTTCAGAATAAAAAGAAGCCTACCAACATCGATCCAACTCAAGTGGTTCCACCTCCGCGTCACCCTTGAGTTTTCTTTGGGGATGGAGGAGTTATGAAACGATAGATGTCCCGTCAGCTGAATTCGTGACCTTATATGGTATTGTTACATCGAACCATCATCGGACGATCGACTACGTCATAATGCTGAATTGTACTACTGGACACCGCATAGCTTCATTATACATATTTTATTTTCAGAATGATTATAGACTTCATATTGTTAACTTCAATAAATATTAATAACGTATAATTATTGTAATTAAATAATTTTTAAAAAAGTAAAGTTTTAACTTGAAAATATAAAGGTATCCTCAGCGTGCAAGGGAGATGGGCTTATCCATGCGCGTGGGTTTATCTTCTCGAGTAATAGCATCATGCTAATCACCAGAAATGTTTGTTTGTCCTTATCGACAAAAGGGTCGATCGACGTCACGTTCTTCGAAAGGGATGTTATATCCACAGGCACCCTCTTGATAACTTGTAACTATTAAAAATCCTTGAAAATTGAGATAACAATGTGTCATGTGTAATAAGTAAACGGGAATGTTTTTTTCGTGAGTATTTTGAACAATTTAGAGGAAGAGAACGTTTATCTATTTTTAAATAGTTATAACAGACGCATATAAATACCCGTTATCATACATACAAGTTAATTGTTTTAGATCCTCCATCGGTAGAGCCATTTCCTCCTAACGGATTTCTACAAGTAAAATTGGGAGAAGAAGTCAGAATCTCCTGTAAAGGAGAAGGAATTCCCTATCCAATTATAACATGGACTATAAAGGTAAGAAATAATTTGAAGTTACTCAAAATTGTAAATCTAGTGCCATCATTATTAATATGAGAAAGCCTTGTTTTTTGTAAGTGCAGAAGTCTCACACAATGCTCTATTCACATCTATTATATGAGTAATCCGTTGCATAATCGTACGTTCAAATTGCAGTTTAATCCATAGCTGCTATGTTCAGTTTATCGACCCCATTTGAACAAATTATTCGGTCATGTATCCACACAGCTTGAAAAGGGTCACGGATTATATAATTGTGAACGAGTTTCTTTGGGTATTTCTTGAATTGTGGAGACCAGTGGAGTAAAATGGAATTTTTTATGTAAAACTTAGCCAACTTCACTCTACAAAGTAATTTATGTTATTAGTGTTTTCAAATGAAACTCTTGGTCTCTAGTTAATTCCACAATATAATAAAAGTTATTGAAAATTCTAAAAAAATGACAATTGTTTCGATAAATCAATATCATCGTCAGAATGACAGAAGTTACATTTCATTTTATGCCTACCTGATGTTTAGTAGTTATATTTGGCTAGACCAAGAAGTAACCTAACTTGTGATTGGCTTAATATATGTTTATAGAAAAAAGATGTGATATTACAAATATTGAAGCTTAGATATTATTAGCCCTTTTTTTATTTTTTAAAAATATTCTTTATTACAGTTATAAATCCCATCTACTACATGTCAGAAAAAAACATATCAAAATATGGATACCGATGGTCTGCTAATTTTTCCTCCTTGTAGTGTACGTCTACTGAATCGTGGCTCCTTACTATTTGTACTATCCACATGTTTTCACAGTCAATAACACCTTTGTACCTTGTAACATTTTTGATTCCTAGAATATTTCGGCTCGTCTATCCCTGAAAAGTAGCTAAAAAACAGGGTTTCGAAAATGATATGGGGATATAGATTTAGTGAAGGCAACATGGCTGACGTTGAATTGTTTAGTTTTTATAGTTTCTAATTTATTTGATTTAATGAACGATGATATGGGTTAGAAGTTACGCAACCTAGTTATGTAATTAGCGATCCATGCAGAAGTCTACACCCACTATCGCGGATGTCTCCTGCGCGATTTGCGTCTATGAAGTTCTTACGAAGATCCTTTGGCAGACACAAATTATAAAATTTTGTTGAGATGCTTGTGATGAAGTCTTTGATAGTTGGTATATCAGCTTTTTCATGTAACCAAGTATTTCTAGGTAATTTGGGAAAACAGTTGTGTTTAATCGCCATCCGCAGACACTTGTTCTGGACCACCTGTAGTGAGTGGAAGTTGTGTTTTCTTCCATTGTAGTATACTGGAGCTGCGTAGGTGAGAATTGGTCTAATTATGTATGTGTAAGTGAGTATTTTGTTTCGGCTTGTTAAGTTACTATGTGCGCAGATGTGTGGATACAGTTTGCTCATTGCAATCTTAGCCTTGCGCACCTGTTGCACAATATGAGCATTCGCATTTGTATTTGTTTGTATAGTATACCCCAAATATTTCAGGGTACTACTAGGCTTGATAGTGTGCCCATTTACGCAAAGCTGAGATTGCATTGAAGTGTTTTTGTTAGCTATCCTCCTGAGTAATAAATACTCTGTTTTGGATTCGTTGATAGCTAACTTGCATTTGTGTAAATAAGGTATTATTGTTGTGTTAATGTGTGTTTGTACTGTTACTAGTGCTTGGTCTGGATTCTGTGCAGATGCCACGAAACAAGTGTCGTCGGCATACATTGCGGTTAGTAAGTCTGGGGATGTTGGGAGATCGTGGATAAATAGGGAGTATAGCAAAGGTGATAACACCGAGCCTTGAGGTACTCCGGCTTTAATTGAATATGGACCAGCCGTGGTGCTGTTAACTATAGAGTAAAAGATTCTGTCTGATAAATAGGATAATAATATTTTAATTAAATAATCAGGTATTTCTACCTTTATTAATTTGTAAATTAAACCCTCTAGCCATACTGAGTCGAACGCTTTCTGTATGTCCAATGTTACCATTACTGACTTGTTTTTTTTTAAAACCCTCCCAAATATAATTAACTACTCTAATTATTTGAGATATGGTACTACGCCCACTTCTGAATCCATATTGTTCTGTAGGAATAATGCATTGTTTCTCAACAAACTGTTTGAGTCTAAAAAGTATGATTTTGTCTATCACCTTTGCTATGTTATTTAGAAGGGATATTGGCCTATAGCTATCTACATAACAGGGTTGTTTATTAGCTTTGATGACTGGGATGACATTGGCTATTTTGAGCATATCAGGATATTGTCCATTTTTGATAATAAAATTGGTAATGTATGTTAGCTGTACAATTACTTTCTTGGGTAGGTTTTTAAGTAAAATGTTATGTATTGTGTCTGCTCCAGGGGCTGTTTTGTTTTTAAGATTTTGTATTGTGTTATAAATTTCTGCGCAAGTAGTTAAGTTTTTCGTGTTTGTGTCTTTTGTTGAATTTATGTATTGGTGAACTGTGAGTGTAATGTCTTGATGGAATTGAGTGTGTTGAGAGTGATTTACAAAGTTGCTTTGGAAATACTCTCCGAACTTTTCTGCGCTTTCTGTTGTATTGAAGTATGTTTGGCCGTTACTAATGATTCTGTTTATATCATTAAACTTATTACGAAAGTGTCGCGCAATTTTCCACAATGAGTTGTCTTCCGGATTTAGTTTACCCAGAAAATCAACCCATTCTTAATTTTTGTGTTCCCTTACCAGATTATTAATTATGAATTGTTGTTGTCTCAATCGCTGTTTATCATATGGATTTTTCGTTCTTTGATAAATGTTTCTCATGAATGGCTTGAATTATATTATTAGGTAATTTGTTATGAGATACTATTGTTGGTTTAGTAACTGACGAGTGATCTCTTGCATTTAATATTATATTTTGTAATTTTTTAATTGCACTTGTTGGTTGATCTAAATTTTCTATTTTATCTATTACGTTTAAATTTTCGTTTATATATTTTCTGTATTTTAGCCAATTGGTCGATTTGTAGTTATAAGTTACTATATTGCAAGGGTTACGGATGTTATAGGAAAGTTTAAGGTGAATGAGTACGGGGTCATGGTCGGAATTCATATCGGTAAGGGTTTTGATTTTGCTTATGTTATTGATGTTTTTGCCCACCGCGATGTCAATTATGCTAGGAGAATGATTAACCGCGAAGGGAAAGTGGGTAGGATCATCTGTGTGAAAAACCTCACAATCCGAGAAATCGCAAAACTTCATGAGAGTATTTCCATTTGCATTGGGATAGTTGGTGAACTGGTCCCACTGCGGGTGTCTGCAGTTGAGATCACCAACTACCAGTACTTTGTTGTGTGTGTTGAATATGTTATGTAAGTCAGTGAGAGTGATTTTGTTGTCGGGCGGATTGTAAGCGCCTACAATTTTAATTTTATTATCGAAAAGGATCGCGATATGCTCAATTGATGTATTGATTTGTTGCAGGATATTGTAATTGATGCCTTTTTTGATTAATAATGCGACACCGCCACCGTTGACATCATCGGGGCGGTCTTGTCTATACAGACGATATTGTGAATTTCTAAAATTAACTGTTATGTGAGATTTAAGAAATGTCTCCATCATAAAGAATATATCAGGATTGTAGTTTTCGAGAAAATGTCTGATTATTGGGAGTTTATTTTGCACCGAATTTACGTTGCAGAAAATAATTTTGAGGTTATATTGTTTTTGAAACTCTGTTTTTTCACATACCTGCCTATATGTCATAGTTGTCGATACCTGCTACAAAGTTGTTATAGATGGTAAATTTGTCCAGTTTGGAGGATGCTTGCTTCATTTGATTGAGTAAATCACTAACTGCCCTTGCTAGTTCGTCCATATTAACTAATGTCTGGAGCTCTCGGAACATACCATTTAATTCTACAAATTTATTTATATTAGTGTTATCATTTAGATTTGTGGATTGAGAAGCGAGTTTGTTTGATTGGGGTTGAGGGTGAAGATTTTGAGGGGTCGAGGATTGGTGCGATTTTGAAGGGAGACAGGGGAATTCTGAGTCGTTTCTGTTCTGCATCCAAGGGTTTATTTTAGGAGAAGGAGCGGGGATGAATTTTTGTGAAATGGGTTTAGTTTTTTTCGTTAAGGATTTTTTTTCCTCAAGCCAAATTTTTCTTTTTATGAATTCCTGAGATATCTCAGCATTTGCCGGATGATCTCCTTGGCAGTTAGCACATTTTGCGGGGGTTGACCTTTCCTTTGTGCATTCAGGTGTGAGGTGGGCCCCTGCACACTTGAGGCATCTGGAAATTCTTCCGCAGTTAGAAGTGGCATGTCCCCATAATTGGCATCTGTGACATTGAATTATGGGTTTATTCTGTCTTCTATGTTCCCAGATGACTCTGATATGTTCAATCACCCTTACATTTTTATTTAAGAAATCGATCGTTACATTGGCATCTGTTACGATCAAATAAAGCGGTCGTCCCTTTGTCGTCATCCTGAAAACGTCTTTAATTTGAATTTTGTGTATTTTTTTGAGTACGTGTGGAATTCGACTTTTTCGGTTTTTAAAACTTTTTTGAGATTTTCAATATCATCGGCATCAGTGGTGAATACGATGGTGGAGTTGTTCGTGTATTTAATTTCGAACTTTTTTTTAATCTCTACTTGTAGCTTATGCACCATGTCCCGATGATGGGAAACATTACCCTCTATGACTATCGGTGGAAAATTGGTTGTGGTTTTTTTCTTCGTAATTGGGGCGGTTTTCGATTTCTTTTTATTTTGTTGCGTGATATCTTCTTCCTCTTCAGTGGAAACATCCGGAACATCAAGTTTCCGGAAACGTGTTATTTTTTCTTTTTTTTTGGTTTTTTTTGTTTTTTTCACCTTATCTTCATTTTCATCAGATGTTTCGGACAAGGATTCATAATTATTTTGTGTAGATATAGGAGCTTGTTTGTTCATTGTTTGACTCAGTATATTTTTAAAAGTAGCTACTTTTTTGGAAATATGTAGTCCTCTCCGGTATCCATGGGAATTACTGATATGGTGTTTAAGTCATTTGCATTAGATTGTACATTGCTATACAATTGTTTGGCTTTGATGGGCTTCGCCTTTTTATTTATTTCTTGATATTGTGATATGAAAGCATCTTTTTCAGTATTTTCAGCATTTTCAATTTCTTGCATCCACGAACGATTTGCCGACGTATGTACAAGAGCTTGAACCGTTGTTGTTTGAAAATCGGTATTTTGTTTTTGACTGTCATCCTCATCGTCGGAGGAGCTTGGACTACTTATCGGCCCTAATGTGTCGTCTTCCATATTTTTGTTGTTTTCAGTAATTGGGTTCGTATGAGTAGGTGTAGAGGTTTTATTAGTGTCGTTATTGTGACAAACAGGCAGCGGGGATTCTATTGTGTCATATCGTTGTCAGTTGTAGTATCTACTGTTGCTACACACTTTTTTGAGTTTACTATACATTTCATTTCAATGTTGTTTTCTAGACACTTTTTAATATTAATAGATTCTGTACACTCGTCTAGGTTGTCTAGACACTTTTTATTGTTTATAGTTTCTATACCCTTATCCAAGTTTTCGAGACACTTTTTATTCGTAATAGTTACTATATTCTTGTTTAAGTTTTCTAGAAACTTTTTATTCGAATTGGTATCTATACACTTGTTTGAGTTTTCTAGACACTTTTTGTTGGCATTTATAAAATTTAGTGTTTCCGACAATTTATTTGTATTTATTTCGTCAAAGCACTTTTGCGGAATGTTTATAGTAGGCAGAGTGGTATTATCCGAGTTTATATTTAATGATTCGTCTTCAATATATACAAGTTTTAACAAGTTTTTATTTTTAAGTTGTTGTCTTTTATTTTTGATTTTCGCGATTTCGTCACTATATTTGGAGATATAGTTACTATTGTCCTTGAGGGCTGAAAGCCCTGTATTACTATGTCAACTTTCGCGTCACTTTTTATTTCGACAGTTTTTTGTATAACAGCGGAAAGTTTTGGTCGTTTGCCGGCCTTTTTTTTTAATTTTAAACTCAGTCGTACCTTTTTGTCTGGGAGATCTTGGAAATGTTTTCAATGTAACTATTGCTTTCCGAACACGCACTGTATTGTCATTTAATAAACTTTCACTGGTAAAGATCTCCGGTTTATTCACATTGAGCGATTTTACTTTCGCTTTCAGTCTCCGTGTGTATTCTGTCTCATATGGGATTGTTCCCGTAATTGGAGGAGACGGTATTGTTAATGGATCAATGAGTATCGACTCTCTTGATCCTGATACAAAACACTGTATTATTTAAAGAAACTATCAATATATTTTCAAACACTTTATTCAAACTGCAAAGTAATTAGCAAACCAACAGGGTTGAGAATTAGCATAGGAATGATTATTAGCCCTATGGTGATATCCTGGATATCATTTTTCCAATTAAGATCAGTATAACTGTGCAATGATAAAGAAAACCAGGAAAACTATATCTGCTGATCTTTACAATTATCACTTAAGAAGACAGTTTATTAGTGGAGAACTCCCTAGATTTCACTATTAATTGACAACTTCATACTGTGGGTTTCTTAAATGTCTTCTAATTTCCAGTTCTTCAAGGAAATCCAGTTCTTATTTCTTTTCACAAATATGCAGCACTTTTAGTTCTGTGTTACGTGTCAATGAATGATTGGTGTCAAGTAGATGTTTTGCGTAGTGGAATTTATCTGGTTGTTTTAATCTGTATGCTCGTAAGTGCTCACTGTATCGTATTTCAAAATTCCTAAGGGTCTGACCCAAATAGACAGCATTACATTCTGGACATTTGAGTTTATATATACCGGACTTCTTTAATAGTGGTATTTTTGTTTTTATATTTAACAATTTTGTACTAACGTTACTTTCTGTTTTCAAAGAAATTGTTGTATTCGTTGCTGAAGATATTATCTTTGAAATATTATTAGAAATATTTCCTGCATATGTGATGGTTTTATAATTTTTAATTTCATCAACTTGTTTAGGATATATTAGTTGTAATGCCACTTTTTCTTCTTATTTACTAATTAGCTTATTTATCATATCTATTTGTCTAATTGTATTAATCTCTCTATCAAAATTACATTTGTTCATAGGAACTGAAAAAGCTCTATGTATCATTGAATTATATGCCGCCAGTCTGTGTGACATAGGGTGGTTATAATTGAATGGAATTGTCACATCAGTCTGTGTTGGTTTTCGGTAAATTGAATAATCAAGTACATTATTAACTCTTTGAATTTTTAAATCAAGAAAATTGATTGAGCTATTTTCTTCAATTTCTAATGTAAATTTAATTTTCGGGTGTAAATTATTGATGTGGTTGAAAAATACATCTAATTGTCGTTCACTACCCATAAAACAAGCTAATATGTCATCTACATATCTATACCAAAATAAAATATTTTTCGAAATATTACTTTCAAAGACCTTTTTTTCTAAATTGTCCATAAAAATGTTTGCTAAAATAGGTGATATAGGGCTTCCCATTGGTAAACCTTCATTTTGAATATATATCTTATTGTCAGAAGTGAAATAATTCTGATTAATGCATACATCAAATAAATTGAGTATATCTGATATTATTCCTGGATTAATATTTTCATCTTCTAGTAATTTTCTTGCAAGTATTAGACATTCTTTAGGAGGAATTTTAGTAAACATATTAGTTACATCGAAGGAAATGAGTTTATAGTTATCTTGCAAGTGGATTGCTTTCAACTTTTTGATTAGTTCTATTGAATTTGTAATTGAGTACTGAGATTCATATCCGTAAGTATTGAGTATATTGTTGAGCTTCTTTGCCAATATATCATTAGGAGCATTAACATAAGAAACTACAGGTCTAATTGGTTTCGTTATTTTATGTAATTTAACTGTTCCATATAATTGTGGACAATGAGGATTCTTATGTATGATAGGCCTCTTTTCGTAATCATTTAAAAGATAATTTGAATTATTAACAATATCCCTTACATTATTAGAAAACTTTTTTGTTGGGTCTGCTTTAAGAACTTTTACATCGCTGGATTCTATAAATTTATATACTTTGGAATTGTAATTTTCAGTCGTCAAAATGACAGTTGTGTTCCACTTATCAGATTTTGTAACTGTTAGGTTATTATCCTCTATCTTCTTTTTATTGCATTTAAAACTGTAATGTCATTTTTTGTTTGACGTTTAACTTTTGAAGGTTCAATATTTTTGATTAAATTGGCAATTTTTAATTTCTCATAAAGAAAATTATTTGAATTAGATTTTAAAGCTATTTCTGACTCTGTAGCTATAATTTGTTTAATATTATTCGTGAATTTTGGTGGTATGCTGTACTTTAAACCTTTATTTAAAAATTCTATTTCACTATCTGTAAAATTAGTGTCTGAAAGGTTTTCAAATCGTGGTGCAAAGTGTGTTGGTATGTAGGTACTTACAGTTTCATGATGTTTTGAGTACTGATTGAATTTTATGTTGTGTGTGTTGAAGATTCTGTAGCTTCTTTTCTTGTTTCTTAAATTTCATATGCTTTATCGTGCTGACATTTTCTCTAATTTTGTCATCCAAACAGTCAAATTCTACTGGATGTAATTGGAATGTGAGTTCTGAATGTACAACTTTTATGTAGTTGTCTAAGGAGTCTCTAACTTTGAACCATTTCTTACATTCTGATTTTATCCAAACTCGTTGAGCACATTTTATAGCTTTTTGTGCTTGTGGGGTTTTAGTGTGACATTTTATATTCACGTAATTTGGTATTACCTTTTTCCTAAGGCATTCTTGGTTAAACCAAATGTTTTGTGATGCTTTGTAACGTTTTTGTAGTAACTTCTGGAACAGTCAGGTCAAATCTTCTCTCGAAGATTTTTTAATGAAATTAACTGTCTCGAATTAACTAGAGACCAAGAGTTTCATTTAAAAACACTAATATGAGCATATTCCACGAAGTAAGGGTCGAGACAGTTAATTTAATTTATGTTAGTACATAAAGACCACTGAACCTTACAAACACATCTTTGGTGGAAAAGTAAGCAAAACGGGAGATCAATTTAGACATTGATAATGATTTCAAAGTGCTGGAACCTGAACAAACTGTGAGCGCAAATCTTCACCGTGAACAATAGAATCATATGAACCAATCTGTAATGGAAAATGCTGGGCGATTGTAACCAGGAAATGTGTTATTCTGTAACACGATTGATTCGATTCGATTTCCAAAACGCATTATTCAGATATTGTGCTCAATAACCAATAGATTTTCAGCAATACTGCTTTACACACTGGATGGCAAAATGTTGTTTATAACGAGAAGGATTACATTAGTGATTAAAAATGAATACTTGCCAATGAATAAAGCGATTTTTCGTCAAACACATAATAATAACTATATTACTTTCAGCAACACAAACCGTAGACACATTCTATTATTTTACTAGTACCATAATGAGTTTACATTATTTTACTGTTAAATACTAAATAATAATGAGAAACGATGGGCGTCCCAATCGAGTTGGTAGGAACTGTCATTTTAATACTTATTTAATTTGACGTTTGTTCCTTTTGAATATTTTATTGGAAAAATTTCTCCATAATTGCAATATACGTTTTCGGAGTTAGTTGAAATAGCTAATTCCAGTATTGGAGCGCATATTCCAACAAACTGCACCTTTAATATTACTATTGAAACTGGATATTGAATGATTCGTATGAAATACGAGTATATCCTTAATAAATTTTAGTAGAACTCTTGACGTTTGCATATATTTATTTTTTCGTTCTGTACATTTATATAAACATTTTTGTAACCAAAGAAAAAAAATTACATACTCCCAATGTAATATAAAATCTCATTCCTTAGGATACTCCCCCAAAATTAAAATTTTGAACGATCTGGTATCTTCACTTTTCTACCACCTCTTGTAACTTCTTTTCGTATTATCAGAACTAATCAAAACAATGTCTTTGGTTTTCAAATTTCCGGATTTTTTTTGACCAGAATTGACCAGCTTTGTCAAATACTCCTTCCTAAATCGAATTTTCAGTATTTTCCTGAGTTTTTGAATGTATCTCAATCGTTTCAAAATGTGATTTTTGTCGACGATATCAAGATCAGGTGTTTCAGAAGAATTTTGTTCACTGATAGACATTGACGGCGTTAGAGGCTCCAAGTCATTCTGTTCTTCTGACAAATAAGTTAAAGGACATAACCAGTGCCACGAAATACACTTAAGCTGCACTTCTGGCTCTAACAACTAATACTTAACGACCATAGTAATCATTTTACTTTCACTTTGGAGGATTTTTATGCATTTTGATATTTCTGCACTTCTACTCTGCGTAGTGCAGCTATTGTAGAACACGGAACACACCTTTTTCCTTTTTCTGTCAAATGAACCGTCACATTTAGAGTGCGCCACAAGTATTAATAGGGCACTCAACCAAACTTAAATGTCAACATGGCGTCTGTAAGACATACACAGCTGTAGAGTGTATTATACAACACTTGTTTAACCTTTAAGTTCCTGAATTTCAATTTTTTTTTATTTGACGTAGTCAAGAGAAATAAAATACGAAATTTTTTAAACAAATTTATTTTTGTTCCCCGAGAAAATTGCCATTACATATATGTAACGCTAGAAAGAGATGGTAGCAAAAATATGAAAAAATATTCGATATTATAAACCTAAAATATAAACACTAACCTATGTAAATGAAAAAAAAGAACAAATTAATTATTGTACATGAAAATCTATAATGCACTCAATGCATAGTCCCACATCACACTTAAAACACATGGTACGTATATCCGTCTCCTTTTTTTTTGGAATGTATGTCAGGAAATGAGCAATTTTGGCGCGTCTGATATCTATGACTACTCTGGATGAAGAAGAAGATGGCCTGCCAGCACCTTCAGGTTCTGTACCATATTTTGTAAGATATGATGCTACAATATACCTTCGAAATTCCAGTTGTTTCATACGATCATTGGATCTATTATAAACATACCAAGCATTTTGAATAGTTACATCCAGCATCCATGTAAAGAGACAGCACTGTTCAAGATTAGAAAATCTTGAATTATATAGTTTACGATACTTTTGAAAACATGTAAGATATTTGTAGATATGAAACTCATGTTACTTCTTTTCGTCATTGTATATATTTTAAGGCGTAAATTCAGTTCAGTTGCTAGCGTTGTAAAAATGTGTTAAAGAATTGGTAGATCTTTTGTATTCTTTCGGTCTTGTTGTAAATTCACAGGGTAGTTCCACTTTATGTCCAGCTTTGTTAAATACTTTTAAAATATCACGTTTCGCACTATTAATTGTAAATAGTATTGTTGAAGCAATGAAATAACACATTTTGAAATTCGAGAAAGACTTATTGTCGCATTGTGTTTGAAATCCTATAGTTAAAAATTTAGGAAAATATCACGTTTCACACTATTATTTATTGTGTTGTAAAAGCCCTAAAATGTTATTACTTCGAGCAAAACTAAAATTGTAACTTATTGTCACGTTGTCCGTGAATTTTTATGGTAGATGATCGGAAAGTACTGTTTGAATAACTTTTCGGAGTAAAAAAGTCACAATTTGACGGTCTCGCTTTTTTGAATGTTCAATGGAAATTGAAATATATATTGAAGGCGCCCATTGTTGATTCTTGTCGATGATTCTGGCAAGTCAAATGATACTGGCCAATAGGAAATCTTCATTTCCTTTTAGTCATTCCAATCCACGTATAAACACGCCCCTTGCAAATTTCTATTTAACACGTCTTACAACGTGAAGAAGTCAGTTCCTAATTCGGTACATCACTCAACAACAAAGTTAGTTACGAGCTCATCGCTCAATCAACGAAGTGATTTCAACACTCATTCAAGAAGCATTCACACTTAGTTAAGCAGTTCTCACATAGTTACGCAATCGATTAGTAAGTAATCGGTTACATTATTAACGAGTCAGTTGGTTGAATAGTGAATTGGTTCCTTAAATAGTGCAACAAAGTCGAAATTCAAGTTCTAGTGTAATTCAAGTCAAAACACACCGTTTCTTAATTAGTTTTCGAGTTCATCACTCACTTAGTTCATAACTCAGTAAACAATCGAGTTCATCGAGTTGTCGTTACATATCGAAGTAACTTCACTCAAAGTCAAACAGTCAGAGATACTAAGTCTAACATAAAGTGCCTTCCGATCTGAAACCACCGAAGTTCAAACATACATAAGTTTGTACCAATCTTGTAAATTTGTACATAATAAATTATTAATTTCGACATTAATTTTGTCAAATTAAGATTATTTATCTAGTTGAATGTCTACGCCAGTCGACGAAGTTCAACTTGAAATATAATCAAAAACAGACACCACCACCACTTTTTAGAGCGAATCCCTACTCGGTACCTAGATGTATTCTGATCCATAAGGTCAGTTCCTCCCATTGACGAATTGTATTTTCCAATCAAATGTGGACGAGTCATCTATACCATTTTTTTCTCAGCGTGAGAAAATCGTTTTATAATGGATATTAGTGTAACTCCGTGGCAGGTTGATGCAACTGTTCCTATATTACTGCCCAGTCAACGAACGAGAATGATTTCATTTTGGCAGTCTGATCGAGAGAAATGCTCACCTCTTGGATGGTTTTTAACACTTTTTTGTCGGGTAGTGGAAAATCTCGAGGCAAACGATTTTCTCTGATAGTTGCAGTACATCATATACCATGCTCTCTCATATCGCGAAGTAATAATACACTTGAAAATAAATTGTCTGTATATAATTTAAAGTTTTTTCACCTTCGGGAAGCTCTCTCAACATTGACACTAATGGAGCAGTCGCCTTTCCATATAGTACTTCATCATTGTCCGTACTTCTGGGATTTTAACCCTGATATGAATCAAAATTTATAAGGTATCCTCCCTTAGTGTTTAGAGACCACATTTTATACCCGAAACGTACAGGTTTTCCTCGGATAAATTGTTCGCAATTGTGCCTCCAATAGTATATTATTTTATGTGGAGGAAAAGTGATACTTTTCATGACGCGCTCGTGTTTAACAGCCGAACCGAGTGAGGCTGGTAATAGAGAGCAAGTCATGAAAAGTAACTTTTCCTCCAAATAAAATATGCTATTTTTTCTTCAAATGTCTACAAATTAATGCAAAAACGTCTCTTTTTCATAGTAATAATTTTTAAACATAATTGGGATCGCAGCGGTTTAGACCGGTGTCGGTGAGTAGGCACAGGTTGTTGCTATAGTAATGTAACATAAAGCTGACAGTGGACACTGTCAACAATATTAATTTATTTTTTACAATTATTGCGTATCCGGCTGCGTTTTAATTCCAAATTGATAAGCAGTTTTAGCAAGTAAGCTCAGTTAAATAACAACCAATTAGTTCCTCAATTAGTGATTTACAGTTATGCAGTGCACACCGCCGGAAATTATGCAAGAGGCAAAAGAAGCAGCATCTATCTATGTTGCTATGATAACACTTTTCCCTCCGCCGGCGGGAAAGTGAAAACTAAAGCTCGGAAGGAGGAAAAATGAAACTTTACGGTCGCCTACACAGTCGAAAAATGCCAGATTTACTGACGTTTGAAGAAAAAAGTCTTTTACCAGACTCTCTTAATAATTTATTTCTGCTTCTGGTACAAATTATTCCAGGAATTTATTTTTTAGCATGTTCATCAAAGGGCGGATTTTCCATGCTTTGTCATCTTTATTCGTTTACTGTTGTCAGCCAAATGCAAGAAGTGCATTACTTGTTCAAACCTATTTTTCCTCATTGAATTTTTTACGGTTTCAATGCACATGTCAGGCTTTGAGTCCCAGTGATGTTTTCTAGCTGGCTTAGTATTGTAACCACTCAAAATCAGAATTGCAAGAGCAAACTTTACCTCTTCTTTAGTAATATTGGGGTCTGGGACATTTCTGAGAAGAGCATACCTTTTAGTCTCCTCTGTGATATAGGAAATTATATTTTCATCCCAGAACTTTTCAAAAATTTCAACATGCGAATGATTAGGGAAATGTGAAAAATCTGCACAAGGAAATTCCACATTTTGGCTCATCAAATCACCTTCGATATGTAACGCTAGGAGCTTAAGGGATAAAACATTTTAAGACGTATTTTAATCTTGTTTATAATATAATACAGGTGAAATGGACAGTTTCAACACTTCCATCGGTGTTCACAAACACCCACACTTTTAAATCGGGTTCGTTCATCCTTTGTAAGTGTTTTATCTGGAAGCAGAAACAAACAGTAATTTAGCTGATTGTAAATAGAAACTAGCAAGTCAGGTACAAAATTGCATCCTACGTGATTACTTTACTTACCGTTCCAATAACAATATAAATATCGTCAACTCTCTTCACTTCATATTTAGTCACAAACCCTGCCTCAAAAAACTTGTATAAATATATATATATATATATATATATATATATATATTAATACATATCCTCTATCTAAATTCTATAGAAAACATTGAAATAAAGAAAATATGCATATTTAGATGTAATACTAGTAATACACACTGTATTATCAATAATTTGAAAGGTTCAATATACCAATAAAATTTGACATTTCAATTTCATATGACATTACTGCAGAATAGACTTAATGACAGATAGATTTTTAAACGATTTGAAAAACCAGAATACAGATGTCTCTATTAGCAAATGGCACTTATAAATAAAATAATGAATATCTCTCTTGGTATATAAAAAACGTAAATTTGAATTTTTAAAAAAAAAGAGAATTCTAGGTAACCAAAGGAGAAGAGAATTATTTATTGAAACATTTTAGTTAGTTGAGTTTGAAATCCCCATGAGACAACATCATAATAAGAGTTGTCTCAAATTTAATTTTGAATATTAGGGAATTTATATAATCGTTATCAGTTCAACATATCTTGCCTTTTGTAAAGCCAGTGCGTGTACTATTCATAAAGAATTACCGCTAAAGTGCAAGTGGTTTTCGCGTTTTCTAAATTATTGATTTGGAAACGTTTGTTCCGGAAATTCTAAAAATACGTTTTTAGAATACGTACGAGATCTTCTAGTATCCAGTTTGGTGAGTCCAGTCCATATTATATATTATTCTCGAGAATTAATAGGCCTTTGATCAAAATTATTTCGAAAATAGATGCATCTTATGATTAAATTATAGTAACGTTACTTATATAAAATTCTACGTCAAGTGCAGACAATTTTGGGAACAGACAATTTACAAGAAAATTTACGTATTTTACATTGACAGATATCAAGTATAAATTTAGACATTTTGAACTTTCGGTTAAATTATTTAGATCGGAAATTTCTAATATAGATTGTTTTTAATATTGAGGTTTGATAGAAAATTCTATCTTTGTTTATGCGTTTATGATATTTTTAAAGAGTTTTAATTTTTGTGTTATTTTGATAATATGTTATATAAATTTGAATTCCAAATCTCTTTGGCTCTCTTTTCATATTCATTTTCATTATATTTGATAATTTTTATACTATAGAAAATTTAGTATAATAAGTGACATTTAGTTAATCTCCTGACAGTAAATTCTTATATGTCATAAGATAATTTAAATTGTCTTATAGTGTATTGGATAAACAGTTACTGTAGATTTGAATAGTGTGATACGTAATTTAGAAAATTATTTGGAAATTTACAAATTTTAATTATTAGTTGAAATCTTTGATCCCTCCCTGAGAAAAGAGTGAGTTGATTGGTGTTGTATTGATTTATCTTTCATAATATAAAATTTAATATTTATTTAGCCGGGCATATTAATTTGACAACGCTGTCATTAAAAATCTTATAGGTTATATTTAGAGGTAAAGGTATTTTCACAATAGTGTAGTTATTATCACAAATTGTGATGACAGCTACAAATTAAATTAGCATCATATAAATTCATATTCATATATATAATATAATAAAATTAGTAAAACACATTAGATATACTATAATTTGTCACCCGAACGTGGGGCAAATATAATTAAAGAATATAGATATATATTATAATTTTGGCGTCGCAAAGTGGGGCAAAAATAGATTTGTCACTATTATCATAAACATAGAAAAATATTATAATTTTACGCAGCAAATTCATTGACTACATTAAAAATATCAACATGGAAAGAAAAAGTACACTGAAAGTTGGAAAACAGGAGTATAGGAGACAGGAAACGAGAGCAAGAACAAAAGAGGAAGATGATCGGCTCATGCAATTTATGATCTGTATAAAGAGAATAATGGAGATTGAGAGTGAGATTTGGAAAAATACACAGGAAGGTAGGAATAGTATGAATGTCGATTTAAATAAAGAATTGGGCGAACAAAATGAGAATATAAAGAGAACTATGGAAAATAAGAGTAAGCGGGATGATGAAAGAAGAAAAGATAGGAAAAGTATGGTAAAAGATTTTAACAGAGTAGGGGGGAACATTGATGAAAAGATGGATAAGTCGTTAGATGAGAAGAGTACTAAGATGGAAGGAATGATTGACAGCGAAGATAAGATGAATGTAGATATGAACGATATGAGGGGAGATTTGAGTGGAAAATTTGACACAATGAAGGAAGAAGTAAGTGTAGATTCTGAGAAAATGAGTAGAAAATCAGACATGATGGTGGAAAATTTTGACAAAATAGAGGAGAATAATAATGAAAAGACGGATGATATGTTAGATAACATGGATAGCATGATACAGGAAATAAATGAGCAGAACAAGATGAATGTAAATATAAATGACCATATAAATGTTGATACTATGAAACAGAAAAGATGTAATAATTTGAAAAAGAAAATTGGTGATATGAAACCAGAAAGTATTCAAGAAATTAAGAATTGTACGGAGAAGAAGGAAGAATGTACGACAGGAAATGAAGAAGCTGTAGAACAAGAAAATCAGAGACAAGAGAGAAAGGAAACGCATGGAATAATATGTTCCAATGACCTATTAACGCAAATATTAATTAGCATAAATAAAATGAATGAAGACATGAACGATATTAAAGAAAATATGAATGGTAAGATAGACACCATAAATGAGAAAATGGATAAACAAAATGAGAATATGAATAATATGCATGGAGATTTAAATGGAAAAATGGACAGACAAAATGAGAATATGATTAGTATGCGTGAAGATATGAATAATATGAGTGGATATTTAAATGACAAGATTGATACAATGAAGGAAGAGGTTAAGGGGGATATTAACCATATCACCGGAAACATGGACAGATTGGAAAAGAAAATAGAAGTAAATATGGAAACCTTAAATGAAATAAAGAAAATTAGAGACGAAAACGAGCAATTGAGTGAACAAATGGCCGATATGAGAGTATATATGGTAGAACAAAATAAGAATTTGAAAACAGACCAAGAAATTGGATTTAGAATGAAACAAGAATTTGAAAAACAGGTAGTAGAAGAAGTACAAGAATTAGATAGATGCATAGACGAAAATTTATCTGGAGCAATTCAAGTGAAATTAAACAAACAAAATAAGAATATAACTGAGGAAATACGACTTATAAAAATACAAAGATTAATACAGATTAAAGAAGTTGAGAAGGAAATTGAAGAGATACAGGCTATTAAAGTACAAAAACAAACAAAAGATGATATGTTAGACATTGATTTACAGAACCTAGGAAGTGAAGAAGTTATGCAAATTTATGAGAAAAATATGTATTGGAAAATAAAAGACTTAGATGGTAATACAGAAAAACAAATCGTGATATATGATAAAATAAATAATAATTATAATAGGGGGATACAACTTAATTGGGAATTAAAAGAAATGAACAGAAGATTACAAGAAACTAAGGAAGAAATAGATGAAACCATAAGACAAATTGAAGAACCAATAGTTTACAGAGAAAATGGCGAAATCAGAGTGAAACTTAAGAGAAATATGAAAATAATTGATCCAAGAATATTTATTAAGAGAATTGGAAATGAAAGAAATCGAATTGAGATTATGGTGGATATGAAAATAATAAGAAGCAACTTCAATGAGATGGAAGAATTTGAGATGCAAATTTCAATGCATTTATGGGAAAAAATTGATGAGATATGGGACTTCAAAATTAAAAAAATTATGGTGGTGAACAGAAAGAAGTTACAGAAGCTCATAGAGAATCAAACAATAAGAGAAGAGAATAAGACGAAGTTTAGGAAAAGAAAATAAAATTGAATTATATGACAGGATTATAGGAATGAAATCTAGAAAACGAAAAGGAATTGTACATGGTAAAGAATGGATATAAAAACAATATGTAAATAAAATATTTATGATTAACAAGTAATATTTAAAAACATATTTAAATAGAAATTATATAAACTTAGATTGATAATAGAAGAAATTATAGACATGTTGATATGAATTATGAAAATGGAAATAGAAGTTACAGAAATAAAAAACGACTATATGGAAATGGAGATAAAATTTATGACAACAAGTATTGTGAGAATAGAAGAGATTTTAGAAACTTTGATAGAAGATATGATAATGAAAATAGAAATGAAATTAAGCAACAAAATAGATGGACAGGATGAAATAATTACATTTATAGGAACAAACGGACGGAAGTTATATGAACTAGGCAAATATATGATACAAAAGATTGAATTAAAGGATGAAAAAGAAGTTGATATGTAAGCATAGTCGATGAAGAAGTTAGAAACAGACATAGTTATTGATGAATTGATGAAATATAAGGAAATAATTGATTTTGAATAGATAGATAGAATTAAATGGTAAAATAATTGAATTTGAGGTGGTAAATATGGAAGTATTGGCAATTGAAGAGGATAATAGGAAGTTATGGAATATAAAGAGGAATGGAATTATGGTAGAATTGGAGTTAATGAGTGGAAATAAGGAATATGAAGAAAAAGTGAAGAATTTGATAATGAAATATGAAGGATTGTGTGAGAAAGAAATGGGAATGGCTAATAATTATGTTCGTGAGATAGAATAAATAGAAGATGTGAAAAGTAATGGTAATTGGACAGACTGTAATGTAGAATATTATAAATTTATAAAAGAATTATTAAAGATGTATGAGACAAGAATTCCGAAGGAACTAAAGGTTGCTTAATGAAAATATGGATTATCAAAATAAAGAATACTGAGAAATGTTGAAACAAAACCATATCCTGTAACATATAAATGTTTAGACAGAGTAGAACAGAGTTGGAAACATTTGATACCATGAAAAAATTTCAACGTGTGTATATAGAAAATTTTAGAATAACTATTATGTTACATGAAATTTTAATAGATATAGTAGATTCAAGAAGTTTTATGGGAATTAGGAATAATAGTTTAATTTGATTCAAGATAATTTTGAGATATGTTGATAATTATTTGAAAGATATTACTATGTTACTAAGAACTAGTATTATATTTGGCAATTTTGAGAGATAAATTATAATTATATACAGGAATCGATTTATCATTCTTTTATTAAGGGGATTTAATACATATCCTCTATCTAAATTCTATAGAGAACATTGAAATAAAGAAAATATGCATATTTAGATGTAATACTAGTAATACACACTGTATTATCAATAATTTGAAAGGTTCAATATACCAATAAAATTTGACATTTCAATTTCATATGACATTACTGCAGAATAGACTTAATGACAGATAGATTTTAAAACGATTTGAAAAACCAGAATACAGATGTCTCTATTAGCAAATGGCACTTATAAATAAAATAATGAAAATCTCTCTTGGTATATAAAAAACGTAAATTTGTATTTAAAAAAAAAAAGAATTCTAGGTAACCAAAGGAGAAGAGAATTATTTATTGAAACATTTTAGTTAGTTGAATTTGAAATCCCCATGAGACAACATCATAATAAGAGTTGTCTCAAATTTAATTTTGAATATTAGGGAATTTATATAATCGTTATCAGTTCAACATATCTTGCCTTTTGTAAAGCCAGTGCGTGCACTATTCAAAAAGATTTACCGCCAAAGTGCAAGTGGTTTACGCGTTTTCTAAATTATTGATTTGGAAACGTTTGTTCCGGAAATTCTAAAAATACGTTTTTAGAATACGTACGAGATCTTCTAGTATCCAGTTTGGTGAGTCCAGTCCATATTATATATTATTCTCGAGAATTAATAGGTCTTTGATCAAAATTATTTCGAAAATAGATGCATCTTATGATTAAATTATAGTAACGTTACTTATATAAAATTCTACGTCAAGTGCAGACAATTTTGGGAACAGACAATTTACAAGAAAATTTACGTATTTTACATTGACAGATATCAAGTATAAATTTAGACATTTTGAACTTTCGGTTAAATTATTTAGATCGGAAATTTCTAATATAGAATGTTTTTAATATTAAGGTTTGATAGAAAATTCTATCTTTGTTTATGCGTTTATGATATTTTTGAAGAGTTTTAATTTTTGTAAGTGTTATTTTGATAATATGTTATATACATTTGAATTACAAATCTCTTTGGCTCTCTTTTCATATTCATTTTCATTATACTTGATAATTTTTATACTATAGAAAATTTAGTATAATAAGTGACATTTAGTTAATCTCCTGACAGTAAATTCATATATGTCATAAGATAATTTAAATTGTCTTATAGTGTATTGGATAAACAGTTACTGTAGATTTGAATAGTGTGATACGTAATTTAGAAAATTATTTGGAAATTTACAAATTTGAATTATTAGTTGAAATCTTTGATCCCTCCCTGAGAAAAGAGTGAGTTGATTGGTGTTGTATTGATTTATCTTTCATAATATAAAATTTAATATTTATTTAGCCGGGCATATTAATTTGACAACTGCTGTCATTAAAAATCTTATAGGTTATATTTAGAGGTAAAGGTATTTTCACAATAGTGTAGTTATTATCACAAATTGTGATGACAGCTACAAATTAAATTCAGCATCATATAAATTCATATTCATATATAAAATATAATAAAATTAGTAAAACACATTAGATATACTATAATTTGACACCCGAACGTGGGGCAAATATAATTAAAGAATATAGGATATATTATAATATATAATATATATATATATATATATATATATATATATATATATATATATATATATATTAACATAGAGTAAAACAACACCCTGTATACCGAACATAAAATAAAAAAAACTACTTATTTCAAGAAATAAAAATTTTTGAAATTTCATTTTTTTTTAAAAAAGTTTATCTAAAAAAGGAGACAATCTGTACCATGTACTATTCAATAGAGAAAGCATCTAACTGTATAATTTAAAATAAGATTTAAAAAAAAACATTTGTGAAATGAATTAACAAAATCTCTATAAACCTACAAGACGGAATATTAGAACGTTGTTACATATACAAATGGAAATGATAATCCTTTATTTTTATTGTCAAGATAAATAAATAGTGAGATTCTTTTTAAAATGAATATTAGGGTTTGAAGGACATGTAAATAAGATTTTATAAATATTTAAAAACATTTCGATATAAGAAGTAAACTGAAAAACATTAATTCTATGGAATGTGACATTTATTGAACGGTTTGACATTATGAACACATATTTTGTAAATTGGAAAATGTCATTTTGTAAACTAAATGAAATATAATTTAAGAGACACAATATGAGTTAAAATCATTAAAGAACCTTAAAACAAAGCGTTTTCAAATGATAGATGGACAATTCACTATTTGAAATGAAATCTATAAAGAAAAGTTTTGATAACCAAATCTGATTGGTGGAATGTATTCAACAAACTTTTAATCTGCGACAAGTAGTTGTTAATAATAAAAAAATTGAAGGAGAAAAGTTTGTTGATTATACAGACTATTGACTAGGTAAAATTCCTTTTTGGGTGGTAGAAAATTTGAGAAGCAGCAAAATTTTGGGAATTAAGAAAACTTTTCGAAAAATAAGATATTTGGCATCAAAATTCAGAAAAGAGAGATACATTGTACTTATGATATGGTAGATTATATATTTAAACAAGCAGATGTAGAAACTAAGAAACAATTTGGTAATTATGTTTGAATACTAACCGTATAATTGATATATAATACTTGATTAATATTTGTATGGTGGAATGGATATATCCACCATACCTTTTAGAAAGCTTTTGATTATGTAATTGGACTGAAATGTATTGATGTGGACGGGACATAGCATTGATTCCTGATTTTGTGACAATTTCCAGAAGGTAACCTAAAATAAAGTAAAGGATAATTGAAGTGAATTACGATACAGGAATAAGGTATTTAGACTATTTTCATTATACATAAAAAAAGGTTGAATAAAACTTACCAATTTAGTGAAAAAAATTGAACTTTGGTATTAAACAAACATTTACAACTATTGTGTTTCGCCATTTTGATATAACAATCGTTTATATAGAAATTTCAGTATTATAAGATTTGTATTAAATGTTGCCTATTTTAGATTTGTATATAGAGATAATTTTTTCATGTGAGAACGTGATTTTGTTTGAATGAGTGGTCATAATAGATAGTAGGTTTTTTATTAATTTGTGTCTTGTAAAAGAACAATGTATTTGTCTATTCAAAATATTAAATAACGTTCTTTCTAGTTTGAAGAACATTGTAAATTTGTTTTTGATATATTTTATTTCTTTGTGGTGATGGCTCCATCTAGTTTGAACCGTTGGTAGTTTAAACTGACATCTGTGAATAGTAAAAAGGTTCAACTTGAAACACAGGACCGTCTTAAGAATTTATTACGTATTATTAAACAAGCAAGTACATTTTTATTAACAAAATTTTTAAGAAGACAGAGATATTTAATCAAATCTAGGCGCTCATATTATAAATTGAATTTTTGTTTCTCTATACCTGAACCCTACTCTGAGGTTAAAGAGTTTCTCATGTTTTAAAATATAACCATTTTAGTAATAAAATTTTAAATTTTTACAATATACCGGGCAAATCAAAACTAAATGTAAATTAAAAGAATAATAACTATAAATCATTATTTCTCTCCCCGTTCTATCCAGTTTAACATGGCGCCCAACGTGGGGCTATTATAGATATTTTGTAAGTAGTAATAAAAAGCATTAAAATAATTTTTTTGACTTTATTAAAAGAATTTAAATACATAAAATGGAACGGAAAATGACATTAAGAGACGGAAAGCAGGTAGGAGTTGAAAGTAGGCCTGATGAAGAAAGAGAAGAAAGAAGCAATGGTAGAGGAGATTTTCAGGTACAATACTTGGAACAGGGCAGAGAAAATTTGGAAGAAGACATTGCAGAACAGGGACAAGAAGAAGAAGATTTACCATTGTCAGAAGAAACAGGACAAGAGGTCAAACAAAAATCAAAAGAGAAAGAGGAAATGGACGTAATGAGTATGTTTCAAATGATGATAAAAAAAATGGATCAAAATAAAGAAGATATGAGGAGAGATATGCGTGGAGATATGAATAGTATGAAGGATGATATTAGGGAAGATATGAATAAAAATAAGGAAGAATTAAAACAAGAAATGAATATAAATATGGACCAGAATAAGGAAGTAATAAAACAAACTAAGGATCTAATAATAAAATTGATGGAAGAAAAATTGGGACATGTTGAGAAAATATTGGAAAAATCAAACACATACATGGAAAATAAAATAGAATCCACTAAACAAGAAATAAGAGGAAAGGGGATTGAAAAAACCACAGAAATAGACAATTCACAGATTAACGGAATCAACAAAATGGAGGAGAAAGAAAAGGATTTCAAAGGAGAGATTCAAATGGATGTAAAGATACAAAATGAAAATATAAATGATGATACTATAGAACAGAAATTAAGTAATAAAATGGAAATTGATGAAGTAAAAATACAAAGACAAATAAATGAGGAAATGATAGATAGCAATTTACATAATTTAGGAAGTGAGGAAGTCATGAAAATTTATGAAAAAGAGATTAATTGGAAAATACCAGACCCAGATGTTAATATATTGAAACGAATAGTGACATATGGAAAAAGAAATAATAATAATAATAGGGGAATACAACTTAATTGGAAATTAGAGGAAATGAATAAGATATTACAAGAAACCAAGGAAGAAATAGAAGAAACCATAAGACAGAATATAGAAACAATAATTTATGCAGAAAATTTTGAAATGAGAGTAAAACTTGGCAGAAAAATAAAGATAATTGATCCAAGAAATTTTAATAGGATAATTAAAAATGAAATGATAGGAAGTGAGAGTATTATGGGGAATGAAATAATAAAAAGAAGAAACAATAATATGGAGAAATTGAAAACGCAAATTTTGATGAATTTATTGGTAAAAATTGATGAGATAGGGGACAACAAAATTGAAAAAGACACAGTGGAAAATTTTAAGGAACTTAGGAAGCAGATACAAGAGAATCAAACAATAAGAGAAGAGGACAAAACGAAATTTAGGAAAAGAAAATAAAATTGAACAATAAGGCTGTATTATAGGACCGGAATCTAAAAGACGAATAAGGAATTGTAAAAGGTCAAGAAGGGACACAAAACCAACATGTAAATAAAAAGTTTATAATTAACAAATAATGTTAGACAAAAAAAACATATGTAAATATAATTTTGTATATAGATAGAAATTAGTATATGTAAAGATATAATGATGAGATACAGAAATAATTACATTGACAGATATAGTAACAATGAATATTATAACTATAATAAGAACGATAGCAACCAAAACAACTATAACAGAAACTTTAAATATAATAACAACAAAAATAACAATTACAAAGAACAGTATTCAAAGGAGAGAAGATAGAGTGATAACATATCAACATCTAATGGAGAATACATTAAATTTGGGGAAGATTTGGAATTGAAAGAAATAATGGGATTAATAAAAATTAAAGGAAAATTAAATGGGAAACAAGTAAAAATATTAATAGATACAGGTTCGGAAGCGTCCATAATAAAAACAAAACTAATAGAAGAAAATATTAAAAATTATGAAAATAAACTAGTCAAGATACCAAAAACTACATTAATAGGAGCAAATAGAAAGAAATTGTGTGAAGTGAGCAGATCTATAATACAAAGTATTGAATTAAAGGATGGGAAAGAAGTTGAGATGCAATTATTGCTAGTGGATAATTTAGAAACAGACATAGTT
The DNA here is from genome assembly GCA_963921935.1 of Galeruca laticollis. Lineage (NCBI taxonomy): Eukaryota > Metazoa > Arthropoda > Insecta > Coleoptera > Chrysomelidae > Galeruca > Galeruca laticollis. Next base: position 73,155,169 of record OY998182.1, read on the forward strand.
ATAGGAATAGATGAATTAACGAAGTATAAAGCAAGAATTGATTTTGAAAAGATGGAGATGGAATTAAATGGTAATAAGATTGAATTTGAAAAAGAAAATATGGAAGAATTGGAAATTGGAGAGGATAATAGGCAGTTATGGAATATAGAAACGAATGGAAATATGGAAGTATTGGCAATTGAAGAGGATAATAGGCAGTTATGGAATATAGAAAGGAATATAATTATGGAGGAATTGGTATTAGTGTGTGGAAATAAGGAATATGAAGAGAAAGTGAAGAATTTGATTGTGAAGTATGAAGGATTGATTAAAAAGGAGATGAGAATGGCAAATAATTATGTACATAAGATAGAAGTTAGAGGAATAGAAAATTTCAGAATAAGAACATATCCCATACCTTATAAATATAGAAAAGAAGTTGATTCAGAGATACAAAATATGTTTAAAGACAGTATTATCGAAAGATGTAACACAAGAAATATAAATCAATAAATTGTACCGAGATAAGCGACTCTGAGAAATGTAGAAGTAATAAGACGCATAACGAACATTAAAGAATTTTCAAAAATGGATTTATAACATGATTCTTTTTAAACTAATTCCTTTGGATAAAATTAATAAATGAAACTTGAAACTAAAAATGAACTAAGAATTTCTAGTATTATAAATAAATAAGAACTAATTGAAGAGGATACTGCAACACTGGATTCCAGAATCATCTTTGTAACAGCGACCTGAAATGAAAAGAAATGTATTATTAGTAAAATTGAAAGACAATGTTTAGAACAAATTATTAGAAGTAAAATTTGCGTTCATAAAATTTTTCCTTACATAAAAATTTGATAAACGCAAAATTTAGGGGATGTTAACATAGAGTAAAACAACACCCTGTATACCGAACATAAAATAAAAAAAACTACTTATTTCAAGAAATAAAAATTTTTGAAATTTCATTTTTTTTTAAAAAAGATTATCTAAAAAAGGAGACAATCTGTACCATGTACTATTCAATAGAGAAAGCATCTAACTGTATAATTTAAAATAAGATTTAAAAAAAAACATTTGTGAAATGAATTAACAAAATCTCTATAAACCTACAAGACGGAATATTAGAACGTTGTTACATATACAAATGGAAATGATAATCCTTTATTTTTATTGTCAAGATAAATAAATAGTGAGATTCTTTTTAAAATGAATATTAGGGTTTGAAGGACATGTAAATAAGATTTTATAAATATTTAAAAACATTTCGATATAAGAAGTAAACTGAAAAACATTAATTCTATGGAATGTGACATTTATTGAACGGTTTGACATTATGAACACATATTTTGTAAATTGGAAAATGTCATTTTGTAAACTAAATGAAATATAATTTAAGAGACACAATATGAGTTAAAATCATTAAAGAACCTTAAAACAAAGCGTTTTCAAATGATAGATGGACAATTCACTATTTGAAATGAAATCTATAAAGAAAAGTTTTGATAACCAAATCTGATTGGTGGAATGTATTCAACAAACTTTTAATCTGCGACAAGTAGTTGTTAATAATAAAAAAATTGAAGGAGAAAAGTTTGTTGATTATACAGACTATTGACTAGGTAAAATTCCTTTTTGGGTGGTAGAAAATTTGAGAAGCAGCAAAATTTTGGGAATTAAGAAAACTTTTCGAAAAATAAGATATTTGGCATCAAAATTCAGAAAAGAGAGATACATTGTACTTATGATATGGTAGATTATATATTTAAACAAGCAGATGTAGAAACTAAGAAACAATTTGGTAATTATGTTTGAATACTAACCGTATAATTGATATATAATACTTGATTAATATTTGTATGGTGGAATGGATATATCCACCATACCTTTTAGAAAGCTTTTGATTATGTAATTGGACTGAAATGTATTGATGTGGACGGGACATAGCATTGATTCCTGATTTTGTGACAATTTCCAGAAGGTAACCTAAAATAAAGTAAAGGATAATTGAAGTGAATTACGATACAGGAATAAGGTATTTAGACTATTTTCATTATACATAAAAAAAGGTTGAATAAAACTTACCAATTTAGTGAAAAAAATTGAACTTTGGTATTAAACAAACATTTACAACCATTGTGTTTCGCCATTTTGATATAACAATCGTTTATATAGAAATTTCAGTATTATAAGATTTGTATTGAATGTTGCCTATTTTAGATTTGTATATAGAGATAATTTTTTCATGTGAGAACGTGATTTTGTTTGAATGAGTGGTCATAATAGATAGTAGGTTTTTTATTAATTTGTGTCTTGTAAAAGAACAATGTATTTGTCTATTCAAAATATTAAATAACGTTCTTTCTAGTTTGAAGAACATTGTAAATTTGTTTTTGATATATTTTATTTCTTTGTGGTGATGGCTCCATCTAGTTTGAACCGTTGGTAGTTTAAACTGACATCTGTGAATAGTAAAAAGGTTCAACTTGAAACACAGGACCGTCTTAAGAATTTATTACGTATTATTAAACAAGCAAGTACATTTTTATTAACAAAATTTTTAAGAAGACAGAGATATTTAATCAAATCTAGGCGCTCATATTATAAATTGAATTTTTGTTTCTCTATACCTGAACCCTACTCTGAGGTTAAAGAGTTTCTCATGTTTTAAAATATAACCATTTTAGTAATAAAATTTTAAATTTTTACAATATACCGGGCAAATCAAAACTAAATGTAAATTAAAAGAATAATAACTATAAATCATTATTTCTCTCCCCGTTCTATCCAGTTTAATATATATATATATATATATATATATATATATATATATATATATATATATATATATATATATATTGAACTAGTCATCTAGTTTTGTAAATAAACCAAATAAATAAATAAAATTATAAAAATTATATAAATTAATAATAAATTGTCTGCCCAACGGTGGGGCAAATATAAATAATTAAATTGCTTTAATTAATAACAAACAAAGAAATCATGGACAAGAAAATGGTATTGAGAGATGGAAAGCAGGTTGGAAACGATAGCGGATCAGAAGAGGAGAGAGAAGAAAGGAGTCATGGAATGGGAGATTTCCAGGTTCAATATTTGATCCAGGGTCAGCAATCAGAAGTGGATGCACCTGAAGAAAATACAACACGAGATGAAGAAGATGGAATAGAGGTAGAACAAGTAGAAGCAGGAAACAAGGGTAGTATAGCACAGAATCAACAGGAAATGCAAACAAGAACAAGGAATGATGATCAGATGGAGATGATGCAACAATTGTTTAACAGAATGGAGGAAAATAGAAGAACAGACATGAACAAACTGAATGAAAATATAAACAGCATGAAGAAAGAGTTGAAAGGAGACATGAACACAATGAATGACGATTTGAATGAAAATATAAATAGAATAGAGGGAAGCTTAAACGAGAGATGGATAAAATGAATGAAAACATGAATAAATTGGAAAAGAAGATAGATGAGGTGAAAGAAGATATTCAAACAGTAGTATCAAAACAAGCTAATAAGTTAACAAAGAACATAGATAAAGTAAAAATAGAAAGTTTCATGGAAATTAAGAATATTGAGAAGAATAATCAGGAATTAACAAATATCACAGAGGGGACAGAAGAAATTAAGAAGGGAACTGAAGAAGTAGATTGCATAAAATTACAAGGACAAGCAAGTGAAGAGGTCAGGAAACATTCTCAAGAAAAAATGAATAAAGAAATTATAAATTTAAATGACAGAATTAAAAAATCAACAGACAAATGCGTTAGAAGAAGTGGAATCATGGGAAGACAATTTAATAAGGAAATTGAAGAGATGCACCGAAGATTAAGAAACACAGTAGACGAAATAGAAGATAATATAAGAAGTCATGAAATAGATATAGGATGCTCCAGAAAATTTTATAATGTAGTAACAAGAATAAAATGTGACAACAAAATGAATATAATTCACACAAATGTTTTGATGAAATTAATAAGGATTGAAATGAATAATATGGAAGAATTTGAGACGCAGGTTTTATGGGATTTATTGGAAGGAATGAATGAAATACGGGACTACAAAACTAGAAAAGATATAATGGAGAACGGAAAGAAGCTACAGAAAAACATTGAGACTCAAACAACGATAGATGAACATAAGAAAAAAATAAGAAAAAGAATAGCCAAGTAAATAGTATCTCATGAGAATTAGAATGAACTTTGGAAACGAAAAAGCAATGGAATGGACAGGAAAAGGATATAAAAATAGACTTACATAGAAAATTTATTATAAACAGATAATACAAGTATAGTGAAATTAATATAATATGTAGATCTAATATTTTTTTGAAATTTTCATATGCAGTAGACTTGTAGACATTTTTCATTATTCATAGTGAGCAGTAATCTGAAACAGAAAAGAATATGTAAATAAATAATTATAGTATAGGTAGATATAAGGCTTTCATTTTTTCATATGTAGGATACATATAGATGGTTTCCATTATCATAGTTAAGAATCTAAAAAGAAAAAAATATTAATAAAAAGCTAATAGATGATTTTAAGTAAAAGTAGGATAATTTCACATTTAAATCATAAGGAAAGTTAGAGTAGCTATATAAATTAAAACCCAAACAAATAGAGACACAATCTGTTATAAATAAATATATAATACCAAAGACAGACTGAAATGAAAGCGACAATATAATGTTAAGAAATTTTGTGAGAATTTATTAGGTAGAGGGGATAAGAAACAGAATTTACACTTATTAATAAGAACAGGTAGGATTTAGGAAGGACAAGCTCGTTATCAATTGAATAACATAGTAAAAGAGTTGGAAAGGAAAGAAAGTTTTAAATCAAGATATAGAATTTGAGATATTCATGTCAAATAAATTTTTATAGGAATTATGGAGATAAGTAACAATGAAATATGGAAGCAAAGATTTATATAAATATGATATGATTAATTATTATGAGATAGGGAGAAATGAAATATATATAAAGTATATTGTAATTAATATATTGAGGAAATGAAGTTGAGGAGTTATAATTAAGAATTATGCAAATAAATATAAATAGGGATAGTAAGCAAAGAAAAAGGTTAGACTATAGGAGCAATTATATTGACATGAATAAGGGTTGAAAATAAGATATGAAAATATATGAAATATTGGAAATAATAGAGTTTTTCTTGAATTTGAAGATAAGATAAGAATAAGAGAGCATTAAAAGAATTGTTCAGTGAAGGAAAAAGGTGTAAATAAAATAATAAAGATTCTACGGTGTGAATAAATGAATAATAATTGGAATAGGAATTGAAGCAAAACAATAATATAGAATGGTATACTAAGAGTAAACAAAGATATATAAGATGTTTGAAACCAGAATGATTTGTCTCATATTTGTAAAAATATTTAGAATAGGATAGGATAGAATTAGATAATGGAAACTAAGTCTAAGATAGAAATAGTTAAAAATTAAATATAGGATTCTTCAAATTAAAATTCTGTAAAAAAAATGGTAATGAATTAAGTAGAATATAATTATTAGCCTGAATGTTGAAATTGAAATTTTAAAAAGGCAACTTAAAAGCTTCCTTTTTTGAAAATTTAAATTTGAGGGGAGTTGAACTAGTCATCTAGTTTTGTAAATATATTGAAATAAATAAACATAATAAAAAGGTCTTATTGTAACGGAAGGAGTGTCAGTAGACACAATCATTAGAATAAACTCAATAACAATTCAAATATTAAAATATAAAAAGATTGAAATATGAATAAATCGGGTGAAATATTTATATGAATGTTTTAAAAAGGGATGAAGAATAAAAATTCCAACACTATATTAGTTAAATAGATAGTAAATATTACCTGTACCAGTAATTCTGATTGGTTGTCAAAGTCACGGAATTACGTATTACACTGAACACAGCCATAGCAATTTCTGCAGGACTAAACGTCATATAATAGCTTGAAACCTAAATTAAGAGAAAAGAATAATCAGTTTAACAATAACTTAACATTGTTTACATAATTTTTTTAGTAGTAGCAAAGGTTTAGAATACCATGTTTCATTCATTCATTGCAAATGGTTGAAACTAGATGGAAAAGATAATTGGAAGACAGCCCAAACGTATAAAAAGGAAATGAATATTTACAAGAAGTAATGCCTGCTAGGGAATTTTCATTACCAACATAAAATCATTGCTTATTGATTATATATATGAAATTTAATTACAAAAACAAAAATAATCAGGAGTTTATGTATAATAACTATAAAACAGGACTCAAACTAAAATAGAATCAATTACATATAGGTTAATTAACAATATAGGTTGTAAAATTTGTAAAAATAAACATTTCTCAAATTAGCTAAATAACATGAATATAAGAAAATTGACTATTGTAGGAGGAAAAGAGGACTTAATTGAAATTCCTTAATACAATAGAAATCTACGTGAATTAGTGTTATTACCCTCCAGGACAATAAATTTATGTTTTTCAAAATAGTAACTAAAAGACTGGATAATAACAATTTTAGTGATAAAAAAACAAATAAGTGAGCTATGGACTAGGGAAGCTGAAAGACTTGTTGATTTTGAAAACAAAAGAGGTGGATTTATGATGGTGATAGAGGATGCGTCGATAAAAGATTGCTCTCTGTATAAAATTGTTTAAAGGTGTTTAAAAGTTAAAATTATAAAAAAAAGTTAAATCAAACTAATCATAGGAGTATTCAATCATGTGTAAGGATTGAATAGTGCAGTAGGAGCGTGTCTCTTATGAGATATCTGCAAGATTTGGAGATGCGAGTGCAGCCAGCAGTGATAGCAAAAATAAGGTCTGTGTATTTTGCTTAAACTTATTTGGAATTCCAATTAACATTTTCAAAGTGTACACTCAAATCTTTAGTTGAACATTCGAATTACATAACGCATAAAAAGGCCAAAAACAATAAAATATGATGCATCATAAATTTATCTATAGAGAATTATATCTTTAATATCTATCAAATTAGTGTACTCACCTTTTGTAAATTTATCTACTTGAAATATCACGTGCATCATGTATGTTACATTAAATCTTATATCTTCCTTCCAGCTATTGCATGTATAACTTTAAACTATCACTTTCTTGACCTTTAAACACACACATATATAGTTTATAAATTATCACTTATATGTAATTGATTATAGAAACTTGATAATTTTTATCACAGGCACGCTAGCGTCGTGTTGACTGTGAAACGTTATTTATGGAAGGAAAACCTCCTTCTTTCATGTATATTGTAGTAGCGCATGCGTTTGGAGATTTAGCGCCGACGCAGTAGTGGGAACATTTTGTTATAGAGAATACATGTATGATATAGGGTGGCACAATTCCATAAGAATAAATGTATAAAGCAAATTAATAGTTTCAAAAATATTTTATTATGTTCCAATCAGGTTAAAAATTTTCAAATTATTTTATTAAACAGCTTTACATTCATGTGTTGATTTTTTTTTATTCTCACATCCATGATTAAATTATCAATATCATTATTGTCGTATTTCAATCGTTTTATTTAACAGATATTGTTTCTTTCAGAGGTTGTAAGTAAAGGTAAGATTAAGAATATATTTCCTCAATCTTTGATTATTATATCCAGAACTCAAAGGGAGGATTCTCATGCTTCCGACCAATTAAATAAACATTATAAATAAATAATTAATTAAAAATTTTTTGAGCTAGTCAATCAAGGGAATAATTATAAAATGGCGCCCATAAATAAACTTAAATAAAATTATAAAAATTATTAAATAATATATATATATATATAAACGGAGGGTGATTTTGACAACTAGGAACACCAAAACGAAAAACTGCATTGAAATTTTTCCGAAATCGCATCATGCTACTCTCTACAATAGCCCTATTTCATTCTGAAATAAGCCTAAAAACATTTTTGTAACCATGGAAAAAAATGTAATGTAATATAAAATCTCATTCCTAACAATTAGAATTAAAAAATAGGTAATACTTATGTAAGCCATAACTGTTTTTTTAGTTTTTTCAAATATATTATTAATACTACCAAAACTGCCATCTACGCATGTCAGTAAAACTTTGCGCCATGTACACGTCTCAAGTGACTCTTAGAAAGAATAAAATTTGCATTTAATCAACAATTAATAGTACCTAATCAAATTTAAATCACAAAAATTTTTGAAATCACCTAAAATAGCATGTCGTTTATTAAATTTATCCAACTTTTTCTATTTTCAATTGATACTTACAAATAAACATTCTTCCAAATAATTATCAAGTTACTGATTCAAATTTATTCAGATAAAACATTTATATATACATAGTTATTTTCCAACTAATTTTAAGCTGATCTAAAAAAATATTTGACGAGAAAAATTTTTACAAGACTTGTCTCAATTTTTACACCCTTATACCAAGAAGCAAACATATTCAGCGAAGAGATGCTTTATTTCAATAAGTAGACATAACATGTATAATGACAATTTTAGGTGAAAAGATTAAAGTGGTTAATATAATATATTACAGTCTATGTTAGCAGATTGTAATACTAGTAATTGTTATCAGCTTTTATTCTAAAACAAATGTAACTTCTCAAACTTTACCTGCTAAATTGTGTATCGTTAATGAACCTAATTTTAAATTTCTTTAGATGTTGGGCAAAATAAACCTTCATGAAAATGTTCTTCACAAACCACATAACTTCTATATTAAGTATACCTAATCTTATTTTATGAATAGCGTTCAAATTGCATTATTGCAACGTGCTTTACTTCATAGTGGCTGATCGTATATAAAGGTTATCTATGGTTTGTGCTGACAATAAGAACAAATATTTGATACTGCTTGTAGAATTCATTTCTATAGACGAAATTGATAAAAACTTAACATGAAAATTTGTTTGCATTCGATATTATGACAAAAATGTGAAATGAAATTTGTAACGTCAACTGACGATGAATTGCGCTGTTGTAAAGTATATTGATCATGAGAAGGATACCATCCGTATGATTTTGGGAACGCTGCCTGAGAATATCATTTTTAGGAAGTATTCGTAAATAGAACATTGCGCATACATGACGCTGTGAACGATGTCAAGAATGGCGCCCTGCTTCGAGTTTCAGGGTAGACGAAACTGACTTACGGATCACCAGATCTGCAATAAACGAATCACCGATGCGACTGTGATTTTGTTATCGAAATATTTTAACAACGCAAGCCAAACGTTCAACTTTAGAAATAATTTTCCAAAAGTTTCAACTTTTATTTTTTAGAACTGAATTTCTTTTTAATAAATGCATATATAAATTAGTAGACGATATACTTTTTAATTAAATAAAAAATTAGAATTGCGGGATGAGCAAAAGGACGAAATTTTCGATATAAGAGTGTCTGCAATCAATCGCATCATGACAGAGTGACAAAAATGGGTAGAGGGCAAAGTCGTGACGTGACATGGCGCGAGTGATGAGCGAACATAGATAAAGGATAGGTTAGGTTAGGTTGATTTCAATAGATAGATAGGCAACTCAGTATTAAGAGTTTGGTTCACTAATTACCGCGCCCTCTGGCGAGTGTAGTCACAAAGCAAAGGCGGGAAACATATAAAATTTAAATTTTTTTTCTGGAACTGGAAGATTGTTTAAGAATTCATGAATGAAAAACTGTTTCACTACATACGTTTATTTACAAGTTATATAATAATTAATATAATATACAAATATGGCCTTCTCAACCGAAGTATATATAGTATTTTTTTCACTACTAATCGCAGAACTAATACCGAAAGACCTTATTTTTACTTTAAAATTAGTCATTTCCCCAATTATTCAAGGATATCGAAATATCAGCTCGGAATACTTGTCAAAGCATTGAATAAAATCATTGAAACGTCATTTCTACTATTATTTTAAATAATTTTCATATTTTCTGATCATTTTCATTGTCTTAGGACATTCCTAGAGTTTATTTTTCATGTTGATTTCATTAAATAAATAAAGTTTTAGGTAAATATTGAGCTACTTCTCATTAGACAAAAGAGGTAAATAATAAGGTTTTCTCATGTTAGTAGTGAAAAAAATAACATATAACAGATTTTGTAAATATAATTATCACAGCTTTAATATTGAAAGTAACGCCGGTACTCACATTTTCATAGTTTTTGTAAAATCGATGCATTTTCACAGTGTCGCCCCGGCTTCTGCATGTTGGCACACAACAAGAAAACACCATATTGGAATGGTTTGGTTAAATCAGTTTAATAAACACACACAAAAATTAAAATTCAACTTAGTCTCAATACAACACTAATTGGAATAATAATGATAATGAGTTGGACTAGCTATTGGTGTTGATAAAAATAAATCAACCTAACTAACCTATCCTTTATCTATGGATAAACATTGGGCGAGAAATCGATGCAACTGCGTATTGTGTTCTCGTAAAGCCGCTGTGATGTTGCCAAAATTATCATTAAAAACTTATGATTTTTATTTTAATTAAAAAATACAACTTGAATAGCTTCTGTAGTGTAGGGTATTGAAAGATAAGTTAAAATTCAAATCCAAACTAACATTCAAGTTTTATGTTATGATAATGTAAAAATATGTTTATACCTATCATATTAGTAACTTTAATCAATGGATCAGATGATTGACGAAAAACTGAGGAATTTTTCTTTACAGATTTGACAACGTTCAAATTTAAGGTGATTACAGTGCCTCTGGCGAGTGTAGTCGCAAACAGCTCTTATGGGACAAGCTGGTTCATAAGAGTTACCTATGCATGTGAGCGAACACTCTTGATGAATAGTTAAGATATAAACATTGCTTTCTATTTTGTGACATATAACTTAAATTATGTTCACGCTTGGAGAAAATAGTATATATTACTCGGAGCAGAAGGCTTTATTATGTGTTTCGTTCAGATCACAGTGCGTATGCTAACGCCTCGGCAGTAATCGTCTGAGCTCAACACATAATAAGCACCTTCTACTCCTAGTAATATAATGTAATACCAATTATCTTATAGTGAGTGACTTTATTTAGACTTCATGGTCATTCAAATTTTTGTTAATGGTCTAAGTAAAATCTAAAACGGGCGAGAGAAAAGGTTAATGTTTTGTAGAATATACGAATTAATTCAAATAATGAATGTGTTTGATTTGATTTATCACACTGCACAATATAGATACGTATCATAGACGAAACGAAAGTCCTCGCTTAGTTTGGGTTATTTGTTTTTTATATACATATATATATATATATATATATATATATATATATATATATATATATATATATATATATATTAACATAGAAAGGAGCCTGCAACACTCTGTATACTATAATATGGAATGAAATACTACACACTATATGCAAATACAAAATTTTAGAATTTAAATTATTTCTTGAATCGTCCGAAATAGAGACAATCTGTATCATTAATTATTCAATAGAGAAAATAAACAAGAATCAAACTGAAGAATCATGAAGGAAATTTTCAATACACTTCGTAAATACACATATGTGAAATATATAACATGATTTCTAGCCTTTGAGAGAGAGAATTTTGAACGTTACACTATATAAATTATAACAATCTATTTCTCACACAGTAAAAGTCAACACATTATGATTTGTTTTCAAAAATAATAATTAGATATTGAAAGAAATTCTCTGGTAACATTATACAATTATTTAGTATATGTCAAGGTAAAAAGTCAAAATAATAATAACATTAAGTTTATAAAAGTATGACGTTTGTGAAATGAATTGTCATTCCGAATAGATCTAATTGAAATAAAAAGAGCTGCCATTTCTAAATATTTTGGAATATATTTTAAAGGAAGTAATATATCAGATTTAATCATTTAAGAATTTTAAACGGAATGTCCTAGAAGGATAGATGAGCAATTTAAAACTTGAAGTGGGATTTGTCAACAAGAATTTTTATAGTCAATTTTGATTTGTGAATCAAAATTGAAATAGTTGGATCAGCGGCAAGCGTATTAAAAACAGAAAAAATTTAATAAAAAAGTTGTTGATAATGTACACTATTCACTAGGTAGAATTCTTTCTGGTAGAGTGAATGGGAAAAAGCAAAATTTTTAGAAGATAATTCAAAAACTATTCGAAAAGCAGCCCATTGGAGTGGTAACTATTAAAAGAAATACATTATTCCTAAATATAACTCAACAAATTTATAAATAATGCAGATAAACATAGATTTAATAAGAAATTGGTTGAAATTATAGAATACTAACCGCAAAATTTGATCTATATAAGCAAGTAAAGTATCGTATCGTGGAAATAGTGCCTCCACGATACATTTCAGAAAAAGCTGTACTATGGAATTCCATCTAAAATGTATTGATGTGGATGAAACATAACATCAATTTTGATTTCTGCCCAAGCACGACAGGCTGTGTGGTTTTCCAGGAGGTAATCTAAAAAAACAATCAATGAGGTGAATTAAAAAGGAAAAGTGAACAGGTATTTAAGACTATTTCATTCAAATAAAAGGTTAAATAAACTCACTTGTGTTGTGCAAATATTTGAATTTTGATATTTCATACACTTTATTCATCTTCGCCATTTCATTTCATAGAGAATTTTGTAACATGGTCCGATTTTAAATGTGTATATAATGTTGCATAGTTTGTAATCACATATAATAATAATTCATTTGAGTGTATGTTGTTGTTGAATGAATGATCATCGTAGATAGTTTGTTTTTATGAGTGTTTGTAAATGAATAATGTATTTGTTTTTCTAAATATTAAATAACGTTTTTCACTTGAAAGACTTGAAATTGCATTGTTGAAAAGTTTCATTTCTCGATGATTGCTCCATCTATTATTCAACAGTTGGCATTATTGACCAGACGTTTCTGAATCAGAGAGGGGTTTTGAAATCAAACATACAGGACCGTTTCTAGGATTTTATAAAGAAATTAAAGCAAGTATTTTTGATTAAAATTTTTTTTTATTTAAATACAAGGATTTTATTTTTTGGCGCTCATAATTAAAATTAAAATAGTTTCGTTTTACCATATGAACCCAATCCTGAGATCATAGAGTTTTCATGTAAGGTATAATTATTTTATGACATATTTTAAATTTTTATAATATACCGGGTAAACCAAAACTAATAATTCATATCAACTAAATATTAACAATAATAATTGGGTTTCTCACACCTAACAAATCACAATAATTTGGCGCCCAACGTGGGGCAAATATAAAATTTTTGTAAATAATAATTAAAAAGGATTGAAATAATAAATATTTGACTGTATAAAAAAAATTAAATAAATAAAATGGAAAGGAAAATGACATTAAGAGACGGAAAACAGGTAGGAGTTGAAAGTAGATCTGACGAAGAAAGGGAAGAAAGGAGTAATGGTAGAGGAGATTTTCAGGTGCAATACTTGGAACAGGGAACAGAACATTCAGATGGAGATATTGCAGAACAAGGACAGGAAGAAGAAGATGCACCATTGTCAGAAGAAGCAGGACAGGAGGACAAACAAGAATCTAAAGAAAAAAAGGAAATGGACTTAATGAGTATGTTTAAAATGATGATGGGAAAAATGAATAATATAAATGGAAAAATGGATAAACAAGATAAAAAATGGATAAACAAAATGAGAATATGAATTGTATTAGGGAAGATATGAATAAAAATAAGGAGGAATTAAAACAAGAAATGAATATAAAGATGGACCAGAATAAGGAAGAAATAAAACAAACTGAGGCCCTAATAATAAAATTGATGGAAGAAAAATTGGGACATGTTAAGAAGAAATTGGAGGAATCAAACACATACATGGAAAATAAATTAGAATCCACCAAACAAGAAATAAGAGGAGAGGTGATTGGAAGGATCACGGAAATAGAAAATTTACAGATCAACAAAATCAAGGAAATAGTGGAGAAGGAAAAGGATTTCAAAGGAGAAATTCAAAGAGAAGTTAAGGAAATCAAAATGGGAGTTCAAGACACCCAAGAAAGAATGGGAAATCTAGAGGGAAAATTGGAGAAAACCTTGACTGAATTTCAACAGAATATTGAAGAAGCATGTAAAGAAAAGCTAAAGCAAGAAGAAATGAAAACAGAAAAGAGGATTAGGGAAATACAAAAGGAAATTGAAGTTATGAAAGGAAAAATTGAGCAAACTGGAAGTAGAATTCACAAGGAAGAACAATAAAAAGAAACACTGGAAATGACAAGAAAATTAGAAGACATGGAAAAAAGGCTATTTTATTTACAGGTAAAACATGACCAAAGTGGAGATAGGAATTTCCAAGAAGTAAGAAATGGAGTGATGGAGACGAAGATAATAAACAATTATACTGGAAATAGAGGGGAACACAAATTTGAAGGAGACAACAGGTGTTCATAAAAATTCTAAAGAATAAAATAAAAAACACACAAAATAAAGAAGACATAAAAGAAATGATAAGAGAAAACTTGGATAATCATGCGTTAGTATGGTACACAAGTAAGGAGGAAGATTTTAGTAATTTTGAAGATTTTGAAGAACAATTCATAAAATATTTCTGGGGAAATAGTGCCCAAGCAAGAGTAAGAGAGAAACTTTACTCAGGCAAATATGAGACAGGAAGAGGAAATAGCATGAATGATTATGCTATGAAAGTATTCATGAATGCTAAATTCCTAGACCCACCCATACCAGAGGAGGAAATAATAATGTTTATATCTAGACATTTTAAATGTGAGATAACTGAAACGATTACTATTCAGATACGTTAGTTAATATTTAATCATAGAAGTTCATAGGAAATATAATAATATAAGTAGAAAACTGTAAATACGGGAAATGTCAAAAACCAATACGAAATATAACAGTTGACGACAAGTATACCAACATAAAATGTATTTGAATATGAAATATAAGAATAAAAATAAATGATTACCGACCTAATTTATGTGTATAGATGTAATAATATAAAACTAAATAAGAAATGAAATATATACATGTATATTATGTAAATATTTAGGTTGTAGGAAGTATAAAAATGATATATTTGCATTGACCAATCGGAAGATTTCAAATAATCAATAACATAAAAAAACAATAATAATAAAATGTTAGTGAATTAAATCAATGACGATAAGGTTATAGTGAATAAAAAACAATATTTGATAACAAGTTTAAGTCAGAAAAACAATAAAAACATTAATAAACAAAGTGACAGGTGAACAATAATCAAAGATTTTTCTAGAACATTGCCAGCTTCCGGTTATAAACGATAGAAAGGGTTTTGGCGGATAAAAAGACCCGCGATAGTCAGTTAAGCGTTGGTAACTAAAGAAGCAAGAAGTAAATTGAATGTGATCCAGTTCATTGTTATAAAATTTTCAAGTAATAAGTGTGAATATGTATAAATCAGCAATATAAAAGGTAACTTATAATTAAAATAAGTGTAAAGACAAATCTGTGTTGAAACAAAGTCAAGCCAAGTAATATAAATATCACCCGATAGTTATAAGAAGGGAGATTGCCACCTGAAGCGGGAAAGCGTCATGGATGGATCCAACTGAAGGCGTCGTTTGGCGAAAAGAACAAGGTCTGTGGTGTGTTTTAATTAGTAATATTTGGTACCAAAAAATAAAAAAGTGAAATTTTGAATCATAAACACCTGGTAGTAAAAGTTTTGAAATGAATAAAATGTACCAGGAAACGTAAAAACTTACCATTATCAAATTTGTAGATAGATGTATTAATTTCTGTTATGTTGAATTTTCTCCAGTCACATATATATAAAACTTTCCACGAAACAACAAACCACAACTAATTTCAGTTTTTATCACATGCACAATTGTTATAATACGTTAAAATAATTTTTAAAAAGATCGAAATTAAGATAAATATTTCAGATATCCTTTCCATTTCACGAACCGAATAAAACTAAAGCAGTCTTTAAATATTTTCAATAATCCTATTTATAAGAACAAGAAGAAAAAAGTTACAAATAGTTGAACAACTTTAAACGCAGGTGTTCATATTTTTATTTCAAGGAAATATAATCTTTACAAACGCTTACCCAAGTTTATGCAAATGAGTCTGCAAAAGCCATCTCAAAAAGAATGAATAGTTTTTTTTATGATATACAGAAAGTTTGTTTGATGTGGAAATTTGGATGTATATAGAAAAATCCATTATTTTATTTTATAGCATAAGAATTTTTAATAAGTAAGAAAAAGATAATCATTTATTTTTATACATAATAGGTATATGCCTCCAACAATAAAATAAAGCGCCAACTATATTTTATAAATAAATAAAATTTCAATGTTTCAAATTTTTTCTATCTTTTCATAAATAACATAAAATAAATTACATTGATGAGTAATATTGATTTTATTATGATATGCCCAGAACCTTACTGATTTATAGAGTAGTGTATAAATAAGAGCAGCCGAGGTAATAAAATTATAGTAATTAAATGAAACCACATGCTATTAAATAGCATAATGAATAGGAGGAATTAAAGGTAAAATATATATAAATTAGCTAGCCCAAGAGTGTAATATTTCAATTGTAACAAAACATTAATACATTTAATATTCAATTTAAATTCACAACTAAAATAATTCTCATATATCAATTTCATATACAATTTATCTCCCAAACGTGGAGCAAATAAATTATGGTATTCAACAACAATTTCATATTTAAATAAATAACACATATTATTCAAAATATTATTAAAATAAGTATTCATATTTAATATATACATATATATATATATATATATATATATATATATAGGGTAACTTTTTTATTGGGGCAACGAACTACTTTCGTCTCTCTCTCTATATAATATATATATATATATATATATATATATATATATATATACATATATATATATATATATATATATATATATATATATATATATATATATATATATATATATATATATATATATACATATATAATTTATTTATTGGTTGAATATATCCTCTAATTATACTTTTTAGTAGTATGCTTTAGATATAACACTTAATTATTTATCTATTCTATATATTGTCAATTCATTAATTGCTACTTACACTTTGTATTAGGGTGAAGAAATGAAACTTATAAATCATCGGGAAATATTGAAATTCACGGCTTCAGACAGACAAATGGCAGGAATTTACGAATGTATCGCATCAAACGGAGTGGGAGAGCCTGCAAAGGCTTCCATTGAACTCAACATCATATGTAAGTGTATATTATGTAAATTAGGTAAAACTAAACATTACCGATATTTGTACAGTTTTGACAAATACTTACTTATTTAATCCTCAGTCTTTGTACCGTAAAATGTGAAATATTCTCTTTTTTCTATTCTCTCCTTCGTCAGATCTCTAGCGTCATGCCAATTCATACCTCTTTTCTCTAACGCTTCTCTTATCTAATTGTTACATGTTCTTCTCGGTTCTCTTTTGTGTTTTTCAAGGTGTTTTTGTATCATACAGTCTTCTTGTCGTCTTTCATTTGGCATACCACCCGAAGCGTTGCAAATATTCAACAACATGTCAACCAATTTTGACTGTACTGTACCACTTATACACACATGTCTTTATTAACATTTACCCTTTTCACACTCTTTTGCAAAAGAAAATTTAAGGTAGATTGTTTGTTTTTATTATTTGCAAAAATCGCAAAATAAAATTTAGGACACTGATAAAATAGAGCACTGTAATCTGAATAACTATCAAAATCCGCGTGTACACAGATTATAGTGGTGCCAACTTATCAATAAAAATATATTCGACAAGTCCTTCAAGCACTGTTTTCGAATTATTAATTTCAGGTAGTGATTGTACACCAACTTTTTTTAGAATAAGAAAATAATATGATTTGAAAAGTCATAGTCTTGTCGATTGTGGGGTTTTCTGATTTGGAAGATAAGTTTTGATGAAATTTTGTTTATCAGTACTAATTAGTTAATTGTTAAAAGAAGCCTTAAAAAGTTTTTATACTTCTCTCTTTAGGGTCTCTAGAATAAAATTTATATTCTAGTTGAATTTACCTACGCCCACCTTAGTTTCTATTCAAGCAGAATAAAAGAACTTTTCATTAGATACAATCCATCACATTGGTTAACAATTAACACATCACTACCTTCCGTTTGGATCAATTTTCAGTCACTATCAAGATAGTGTATGCTTTCAACGTATCCAAGCAGGTCTGCAGATAATCTTTAACAAGATACTTCCATAAACATTTTTCAATGATAACAATATAAATATTAGTCTGCACTGCTATAACAACAGTTCCTTCATTTAGATCCACCGGAAATGATGACCACCAGATCATGGATACATACTGCACCAGGTCACAGAGTTCAAATTGACTGCAAAGTATCAGCCGATCCTCAAGCTACGATAACATGGCTGAAAGGAGAAGTTCCTGTACATTTGGACACACGAGTAGTGTCTATGGTAGACGGCGATAAAAACACTTTACTAATTAGAAATGTACAGCGAAGTGATTTTGGGATCTACACATGCAGAGCTATTAATGAACTTGGACAAGGGGAAGTGGCAATACAACTTTCAGGTAGGATTTAAATAATTATTATATTTCTGAATAAATCTTAACTGAATTAGGTTTGAATGAAAAATGAAGGGATTAAAAGATACAGAGGAATAGGTTATGTCAATGTTTTTAATTACTTTTTTTAGTTGTAAACAGCATTTAATTTGGGATTGCTCTAGATTTCATGTGTTCACTATATTTTTGCTAATTACAAAGTTAGTATCACTAAAATTTGGGTATTTTATTGTGGATATTTTTTTACATATTGAGAATGCTATATCTTTTGTGTGTGCATATTTGCTCCAGTAAAATACTGCCGTCCAAGGCTAAACCCCCGTATCTGCAAAACAATAAAAATGGCGGAAATAGCAATTAAACTTAAATGTATATTATGGCTTCACCTAATGCCTTCAAATTATAGAACCTGTGTTACAGTAGAAGAAACAGACAAGTAGATTTATTTTTTTATGTAAAACCCTTCATATTTTATCACTTTCATAAAATAAATCCCCAGACGATGAATAGCGTTATGAAAAATAAGGCCTTATACTAAGGGCCATAACGGTATTTTGATAATACGGTGATTACCGCTATATGAATGGAGGTATGTACTACAAGAAATACCAGTATTTGGAAAGAATTGCAATTAAAAGGGATTATATTTAAAATACATTTGTGACCACTAAAGAAAAAAAATTTGCTCTTTACAATCAAAAAACATTACGTCACTGTCACTGCACTTGATAATTTTTCTTTATTCATAGCGGGAGAGCCAAGTACTAAACACTTGAGAGTATATACATGTTCTATTTGAGAACAGAGACAGATAGATTACACAATTATATTATCTACTTTGGAGGAATGTATTTTCTCCATACTTAGTGGGAGCAGGGCTGAAAAGCATAGACAGATAATAAAATGAGAAAGGAAACAAAAGAAACAGTGGCCTGTTAGGTACCGTAGGTCATGTCTATTATAGCCTAACATTTGTTTGGATACATTATTCGAAGGATGTATGAAAGCGTTTGAATGAATCAATCCTGGTATATTATGCCAGAAGTCTAAAACTCTTCTTGGTCTCCAGGTATTTAATGTTTGTTCGGCAATACTTGTTGCGATGCCAATTTGTAGGTTCTGGTCCGATAAAGACACGAGCGGCACCCACCCTTGCAAGAGAGTCCGCCTTCTCATTACCATCCATACCAGAGTGGCCAGGGATACAGACCAGCGATACCCTGTTGCGTTCTCCTATTGAGGCGAGTGTTTTTGGAAGTCTAAAACCAATTTCGACATTACACGGTAAGAGCTAAGTGCTTTCAAAGCCGCTTGGCTGTCCGTGAATTTTTTTTATTGTTCTATGTGTGTGGTTGGATTGCCCCAATTGAGAGGCCACCATCTGATCCTCCCAGGGATGAGGCTGTGGTTGGTGCCATTGACGAGGTTTGATCACCTTTCGTCACGGCAGACAGACCCAGCTGATTGTTTTGGTCCTTTGGTCGAGGCCGTACTGGTCTTTGATTTCAGGACAGCAGATCCAGTCCCTTGAAGACGTTACCTGTCTTCTTTTTGGGGGAACCAACTTTCCCTTTTAGACAGGTGGCACCCCGGCTACGTGCCGGCGGTACACTCCCCCTGTTCTTGTGAGGAGGGTCGGTTCTCCTCAATGCCGCAGGAGGTTTTCCACTCGGCCCCGGGCCATGGCTTTTCTCGGATCTCTTCGAGTGACCCGGTTTTGATGCCAGTTGGGAGGACCGAGCTTTAGGACGGAAAACAACCTGTCCAAAACCCAAGTATGTTTTGCAGCCAATCCTTTCCAACGCGGCCATGGATCGATCGTCAATGGCGAAAGTCCATGTTTGACCAAGGCCTGTAATTTCCTTGTGTAGAACAGTCCACTCCAAGGTTAACGGACCGTGGTTCGTTTTCCTCAGTCTGGTGAGGACCTGTTCGGAAGTCAGTCTACACAGGTGACCTGTAACCATCCAGGCCGGAAAGTACAGCTCTGGAACTGTACTTGTGGACCACCTTCAGGAATATCCTCTACAGCGGCCATAATGGCGTACTGAAGGGATTCCATTTGTTTGGTCGTAATATAGGCTGTCGGATGTTCGAGGTGTAAAATTCCTACTTTGATGCCAGATACAGCTTGCCCATTTAAGGGCTCTTGTAAGACAGTTTCACCTGACGTTACCATTGATTCAGCCGAGCAGGGCTTCTTTGCCTACTGTTCGAGTGAGTCATCGTTAGAGCGTAAGCGCTTGCTGGCACCAGCCACAGAGGGAGAATGTTTCATCTCTTGCGGTTGCTCCCGCTCCCGCTGCCCTAGAACGTGATGCAAGGCGGATTGGTAAGGTACACCAATCTTGAGGAGACGACTGAGTCGCTTTCTGGCTGCACCATCTAGTTTCCTAGGTTCCTGATCAGATGTTACAGGGAAGTCAGTTGAAGTCGATAGGTCGGCTTCCATCTCCTCTGTAGTTTTTGAATTTGTTTTTTTTCTTCTTCCATAAGAGTCCCACGAGTAGCTAGGGAAAAAAATGTCCATCACGGCAGATCCCTGCATTACCGTGACAAGGCTTACTTACGACGAGATGGCGCCTAGTATCCCGAAGTTTCCGATAGTGACAGATGATAGGCTCACTGGCATGCATCCCCTCGGCACGGATACGCATACCTTAGGATTAAGCCGAAAAACCATTAGGATGTCATTTAGTCGAAGAATAACAGCACCAAAAATGATCCAGTTATTTCCATTACCAGCGGTGCTAACGTGGAAGCAGACACCCGATAGCTGAATCTGCCCACGATCCCATAACCCCCTCTTTACCTAAGAGGGGTTCAAGGATTTCAGCCAATGGCCATTTAAGAGGGGGATTATCTTCTTCTTTAACTAGTACCATTTGATTTTTCCTTATATTAGAAACAGGGAATAGCTATTTAGGGCGATTCTGAAGTAGATTTAGATAATCCACAGATCACCTTTTTCAAAAGGATTGTTGAATTCTGCTACAAAACTGCCAGAAGGACAGTTTGTTAATAGGGTCTGGGAGATATCTTCCTCAGGGAAAGAGGTGAGAGCGACGCCAATGAGACAATGACCTAAGGTCAATGGATGCAAATCATGTGCATCGTTAGATAAGGGGTATAGAGGTCAAGAATTCAGGATTGCCTATATTTGTGCAATCATCAATATGTACATAGAATGCGGTATAGGTACCGATAGGTAGGGGATTCCCATATTCCACCCCAATGTGGAGAACGTGGCGGAGTATTTTTCCATTCAATAAATGTGAGGAACGAGAAGTTTTTGATGGAATCAGAGGTAGTCTTTAATATGAGAAATTCATGAAGCTGTTTGAGTTGATCCTTAGTCACAAGAAAGTATGTGGCGTTGTCACTAAATATAACCTGAGGGTTACCTCTTCTTGCAATGAAACGTTTCAATGTTGCAATGAAGGCCTCAGCTGAAGGTAGGAAACTAGTTCCATGTGGACGGCTTTAATGGCCATGCGAACAAACAAAGCTATATAGCACTTGGTGATAGGGGCTTTTCTCAGGCGAGAGCTTTTGATAAGAAAGGGGCCTGCAAAGTATACTCCAGTTTTTTTAAAGTTACGAGCCGTACTCTCTCTTTGAGAATATCTTCCATTATTTGCTAAGCAGTTTGAGCATTAGACTTAAAGCACGTAATGCAGGTGCGTGTTATTTTTCAATTTCTTTCAATCCATTTATCGGCCAAAATCTAAGACGAAAAATGTACAAGACGTTCTGCGGTTCCGCTATGACCTAAATACTTGTGTTCAATGAGTCAAATGCAGGAGTTTGGCTCATGACGACAGAATCTGCATAGTGAAAAATAGTGAATTTGTACAATTTTTGGTTGTGCCATTCTTTGGTAATTTTTGAATGTTCAGTCTTTGATACGTTTTTACTTCTATTGATGTGTCGAGGCTGTGAAATTTGAATTTTCCTTGTCAAAATTAATACTTTTGAGAAAGACTTGCATTGGTATATCTCATATTTGATATATGGATTTCAGAAAACAATTGCTTTGGTTTATAGTTGATGGAGTTGAAAGAATGCAGCGTTTTTCAAAATAAGCAGCAGAATTACTTAAATATAGATAATAATTCAATTATGCAAGCTTGGAAATTTTGTGATACATCTATTTTTCAATTGTTCTCATAGTTCTCAGTAGATTTCTAGCGTAATTAGAACGGAGATGTATGGCTCATGAAATTGGTGATCGTAAATACTGAGAACCGCTAAACTTATTGAAGACAGTTGTTGATTTTACTTTTGTAGTTGGTTTAATTTCATTTGTATAATATGTTTAGATCCTATATAGTAATGGTATAATTTTTCTTAGCGTATTCTATCCAGATATCTTTTATCTATTCTTTATTTCACTCTCCTTCTCCTATCTTCATTTTTGTTTATCATACTTTTGTTGGATTTATTCTAATTTGTCTATATTTGCTATACACATTTCTTTTCCCCAAAGAATATTTATTTTTATTAACTTAGATTGAACTTTATATATTATTTTTAGGAGTACCAAACCCTGGTGTCTTCAAACCAACAGAAGACAAAAACGCAAATTCTAAAACTTCCTACACATTGATTTGGGAAGTGGATAGTTACACACCCATAATAGAATACAATTTATGGTTTCGACCTTATAAAGCCAGAACTCCTCATCCTCCCAATTGGACCAAACTAACTATACCAACTGAACATAGTTCAGGGCCAGTGTATTCAAAATCATATACTATCAGAGGACTTAAAGAAAGGACAGTGTACGAAGCTCTTTTAGTATCTAGAAATAGGTTTGGTTGGTCGAAACCGTCTCCAATATTGAGATTCGCTACAGCGGGAGCTGGTAAGACTTTTATTTTATATGACTATTTCACTAGAGTAAATTGATAACTGACAAAATTTGAAGGTTTTCGACTGGCAATTTTTTGTCTTGTCGCGGCAATTTTTTGACGTTTAATATATCAAATCTATGTGTATAAAATTCTATCACTCTGTGATAAAATTGAATATAAAATATTTGTTAGTGGTTTCTAAGGAAACTAAGTTGTTTATTTATTTATTTAACTGTCTAAAAATTATTAAAACTGTTTCAAAAATTAAAATAAGTATTATTAACATGACTAATACAAGATTTGGAAATAATTCAATAAATGAAATAGAGAGTACAATTAAGCAAAGTATACCGCGAAATACAATGAAGACAAAAAAGTCTGCGTGGGAGCAGTTTAGAATGTTTCTGGACGCACGCAATTATACGTTAGAAAAGGATACTTCTGAACAAGTTATAGCAAAAATTCTTGAAGATTATGGTTTTAACATGAAAAAAAGAGATGGAACTGATTATACTAAAGCTAGTGTGAAAACACTTTGGAATACGACTGCTCAAATGGTTCAGGAAAAATATTTTCTAGAATTTAACATCAAAATTGATCCATTTAAAGATATTACCTATAAATTTGCTAGATTGGCCAGGGATACAAAACGTAAAAAGCTTCAGGCTGAACCTGAAACCAGAAAAAGAAGTTCTAACGCGTTTACCAAAGAAGAATTAATGGAAATGGTAGAAAGCTATTCTGAAGATAATCCTGATGGGTTACAAAAAAAGTTTTTTCATTTATGTTCGTTCGAATTAGCATGGCGTGGAAATGAAGCAGCTAATTGTGATATTAATTACTTTAAAAAAGAATATGATAGTAAAGGTAATTTTACTGGCAGGGTAGAATATAATCCAATCTTTTCCAAAACGACACAAGGAGGATCAAAAGCTTTCTCTGGCAGTAAGTGGCTGGTAAGAAATAATGCTAACAACAATTTATGTCCCGTTCGTTTATTTTTAAAAATTATTGAAAAAAGAGAATCCAATCCTTATCTAACAACAACAAGATTATTTTTAACAGTACATCCAAATTGGGAGAAACATATTCCAAAGGAATATGGTACAAAAATTCACCATTGGGAATTAATACAATTTCAAAGTGGACGAAAATATCGGCAGAATCAATTGGTATAGACACAAAAAAATAAAAATAACCAATCATTCACATAGAGCTTCTGCAATATCTGCATTAGCAAAAGAAGGAGTTGGTGAACAAGAAGTAATTAAGCTTACAGGACATTCTTCTGCCCATTCTTTGAAACCATATTTACAATTAAATGAAGAACACCATTTCCAACTTATAGAGAACCTTCGAGAAAATAAAAATAAAGAAAAGGAATCCTCAGTTTCTAACTAAAATTCATCGCAGGTTATGATGCAAAACAATCCCCAAAATAATGCTACAACGTACAATTATAATAATTGTACTTTTTACATAAATAAGTAATTTTTTTTCATAATGTTATTATTTTTTTGGCTTTGTATAATTGAAGTTTGCAATAAATAAAACGTTTAAACATATGATTTTTTAGTTTTTCTCTCGTGAAATAGTCATGTCGAATACCACTCAATTAAAAATTTTGTAAGGTAAAATTTTTCTCTTGTCGTATTCAAGTTTGTTGCTTTTAGGTAATTTTGCTCATGCCATTTAATCCAAAACCACTCGCCTGACGGCTCGTGGTTTTGTTAAAAATGTCATTCGCAAAATTGCCAAGCAACAAACTTTCATGACAATCGAAAAATTTTGCCGACAAAATTTTCACTCTCGTGGTATTATATATGACAATACTGTTGGAATGAATGAATAAATAATGAGAAAAAAATAAATAAAAACCAAAGATTAGTGAAATATTAACAAGGAACAAAGGAATTACGATTTCCCATTATTATACTTAATATATCAAGTTTAATGATAGGTAATTTCAGAAAATGACTCGTTTGGTTTATCCTTGAATCGCTATTAATAAGTGCTGAATTATAAAATAAAAACTTATTTGTGCCCAAGATTTGCAGAATGATTTCCCTATTGGATGACTTATTCGTTGAATAAGAGAATTAGTGGATCAACTATCCTATAATTAAACACATATTCAAAAGTTACGGATATTTCTAAATCTAGTATTAATAACTAAATCGATCCATTTGAAATTATTTATTGAAATTTGCTGTCATTTGAGGAAAAATTAATGAGTTTTATTTTGGTGTTGCTTTTTGGAATTTTTTTTATTGATTGATTTTTTGGATCTGTGAGAAGCAGTCTGAGTTCAGAATTGCTTATTTCTGTTTGTATAAAAAAATTAAACGGTTGTACCAAATCTTTAAAGAGAAAATATCTGTCACAACCATTTTGGAACTTTGTAATAAGTTTGTTATACACATAAATGTTCATAATAAGTGATTTTTGTCACAAAATAATGCCACAGATCATACGGCTTGAGCAATGAGAGTAATTCTACAAAAACAAAATAAATGTTTCGTCAGGGTCAGCAAAAAAATCCTGACTTGCCTGCCAATCAAATTCCTTTTCTTCTAATTATGTAATAATCTTTTGATTTTGCATTGTAATAAACCTTCTAGTTCAGCCATTTAACAATTCACAAAATTATCTCAAAACACTCTAGAAAGTTTCTTTTTTGCAGAAATAAATGAAGAGATAATAGCAACTGTTCAAGTGAGTGTACAGGAGAATGTATATGCTCTCCAATCTAGTTCATCAACGAAGAACTCCTGGACGGGAATGTACATATTTTTTATGTTTAATGTAATAAAGCTATTTGTATAAATTTGTTTTTTATTGCCTCATTTACTATCTTTCTATAGCTGGATGAAGGAATTGTGTAATTGATTTTTACTCATTGTATACTTTTCTTAAATGCTTCACATATACTGGATCTGTAGCGACTTGGGTATGTGAATTCAACTATTTTGTACAAGACAGAACAAGAAAAGTATACTGAGAGTCAAAAGAAGATTTATGTTCTGAAAGCAACTAACGTAATATATAACTAAAATACTTTAGAAGTAAAAAAGAATAATAAGTTACACGAAGAGATATAACAGACAATTACATATTTAATAAACATATACTATAAATTGAATTTAAGCGTTTTAAAATTAAGAATCAACAGTGAAAAAGAGCTAAATAAGCTAATTATCCAAACAGTTTGAAATATTGTTAGTGATGAAAAAATATTCTTTGAATGTGTGTTAAACAGTTATATTCTTAAAACACTGTCCAACTTCGGAGAAGTAGAAAATAACTATAAGCTCTTCTAAACTGTTGTATGATGAGAAAATGATTGCCACGAGCCCCTTCCCATTTTAGTTGCCCCACCTTTTTTCTTTAGAAATTTGTCCCAGGGTGACAAAATAGAAGTACCTCGTGAACTTTCTTTTATTTATTTAACTACATAATTATAATAATAATAATTTATTCACAAGATAAAGATAAAAATGATAAATTGTATAGAAGTAATGTGTGCATAAGTAGAGCTTAATCTATGAACTATAGTATGTATATCAGGATTCGCATATAGTATAAAAACCAATAGAAGCTATGTTACACTATCCAACACTTATGCATTTGATTGGGTAGTTTGAAATATTCAGACAGCAGTTTCTACGATATTTAATCTACTAAAGATTTGTTAACCTCATTTACCATAAATAATAGCGAACTGGCAGCAATTGTATGTACAGTTAAAACGGTGAAGCTTTTCCATCACGTGACTTAGTTGACAATATTATTCAACACATACTATGTTGGTATTGTCTTCTTCTAATAACAGAAAAAGAGCGAAACTCAATACAAGCGTTTGTCGTATTGTTTTGATTAAGATGCATATGGTTGATGTCGTATCAGTCACTTGATGTAAAAGACTCAGCGTTTCTACTGTACCTGTATATGAATATTCTATGGGTGATGTAACAGTATATAGGGGAGTACAGCATTGCGTCTGCCTCGCTCAGTTTAAGAAAATAATAATTAGAAAAGGACAAACAAAGAGTTTAACAAAAATGTTTAGTTTTACGAAGTTACTCTCATCCAAAAACTCATGTGTGTAGACACTAACGTTTATAATTTTAAACTTCGCGCCGATTCTACTCTTCTTTCACTTACTTTCCGGTGGCCAGCTGAACAAGGCCATATTTGCTATCTGAGGCCACCAGCGGCAGTTTTACAATGTCGTCGCTGGGGTTAACAAGTGTTTTTTCTTAAGTTATTAAAATGTTGAAAAAATCAAAGTAGTGTTTAAATATTATTGAAATTACGTGCCCAAGACTATATGTGTTCCATTTAAAGTTTCACTTCAAAAGTTTGCACCTCATGTATAGTGTAGCTTTCGAGATCATGTGCTGGAATCCCACGTGGAGAAACTAGCAATGCCCAGGATAGTGAGCAACCAGTTGGATTGGCGAGTGTCCACATATTAATTTGCAGCTATACCCTTTGTTAGTTAGCGTTTAGCAATCGAATATTCCACTGAATAATTTTAATGCTTTTAGAGGCCATTTTAATTATGCAAAAATGTTATTAACAATTTCTTTAGCTTTATTTTCGAATTCATTAACTTTAAGGTTAGTAGCCATATTTCGGGAAGATTTAGCAAAATTTTGAAAGCTTTCGTTTATTAAGGTTTTTAATGTAGCACTAAGATGGGTTATGAGTTTATTGAACTCATTTGCAGGTTCACATTGTCCAAACTGAAATACTGGACCCGCACAAAAACTGGTCTGGAACTCTATACGAATAGGAGGAAAATAAGACGTAGTTTCATCATTTCTCCTCCTTTTCGGAGGACTGACAATCGGGGCTGAATAATGTTTTTCAGTAATGCTACTTTTATGAGACGTACCGGAATAAGATTGATTGGGGGAAACAACTTTCAATGAAGGGAATCCTGTGTCGGAGTTTATGAACAGTGCAAATTCATTTTATTGAAAGAAACTGAAGTAACATGGATTTTCGAGTACTTTCTCAGCTTCCTCAAAAGAAATATGTAAGTTTGCCATAGCTTTTTTCGTTTTTTTATATATTCAGGACATTCCTTAAAAACTGACTCATGGTTGTTATTTTTACAATAAATGCAAAATTTCGTAGTTATCAGGACAATAATTTTTTTCCTCATTACTCCAATTTTACGTTTTTTTTATTTGCACTGAGTAGCTGAATAACCATAACGTAGGCATTGAAAAGATTGCATAACTGGATTTACAAAAACCTCAACTGGGCACCTAACTTTATTGACATAGATAAAATGAGGAAATAATTTTCCCGCGAAAGTGATAATAACCATTTGTCGTGGAACTCTCTTTGATATATCGTTTTTCTGGATTATTCGAGTAATTCTTTTGACTCTTTTAACAGTAATATTAGATTTTATAACGTTTAATAGGGTATTTTCACTTAATGTAGTATCTACGCCACCAACAAGCCCTCTTTTTCCTGTAAAATAATTTGGTATATAGGCAATTAGGTTATTTTCTTTAAAGAAAGGGTCATTTACCAACGTATTTGCTACAAGACCAGAATCAACTTAGATCTTAATACGGTTCCTACCAACACTAACAATTTCAATAATATTGCCATCATAGTTCGAAAGAGCAAGTAATTTTTCTCCAGTTTCATAGGATGTAAACGGCCTATATTTAAGTCAATATGTTGAACAAAAATAAAATACGGTCCGTTATCATTAGAATGAAATCGTTTAGAAATATTAAATACATGTTTGACTACTAGATTGGAAAGAATTCGAGTGCCTGTTTTTATTACCCTCATTAATGACGTTATCGGACTTATCAACAGAATTATCGCGTTTTAAAATATTATGAGATTCATCCATACTAATCTCTTCTAAAAATACGACATCTTCAACGTAAATATTATTTGAAGTTTCATTACCTGTTGATACGGCTAACAGCGGATCTTTACCGCTTAGCCTATACTTTCCGGTCATCCGCAGGCCAGTGCCGCGGCAATTGTTTACACAAAAAAGTAGAGCAAATGTTTATACTTACAGTATGGTTGAATTAATATGAACCTACAAACCACCAATGCGCGTATTAAATTTAAAGGCAATGACGGTTTGTTTTGCTAAACACAATCAAACCCGTCCGTACTCTACAATAGTTCGAACTGGAATCAAGACATGATTGATTTGGTCGATTTCGTTTCTTTCATATTTCCAAGTACTCAGATGTATCATTTTATGTGGAAAGGAGGTGCTTAAAGCTTGTTACGTATTGCAAAATCCACCACCATTTTTGTTATAATCATAAGTTTTCCTGATGCTTATGGCTGTTCTTCTATATTTCCTAATTGAACATTGGAATTGCCCATGAATATTTTAGGAGTTTGGAGATTATGATAGTAACTGACCAAATTTATGGCAGAAACACCATGGATTTATTTCATGTAACACAGTTACTGCGTTGAGTATTCAACTCGTTGTAGCTGGTGCTTTATGGTGTTATTACAAATAAACTGTCACACTACCTTTTTTTGAACTTTTAATTAAAATAAAAGCAATGTATAAATGGACTGTATGTAGAGTTATAAAATTAACATGTTATGTTGTCTGTCTATCTACGAATGACTATTTACAAAATAAAATGGAAAGTCTGTCCTATCGCGCATGTCACTTCCACTTGTGGCGCGCGCTTCTACCGTTTTCGGCCCGATACACTTGTTCTGATACGTGCCGGCCAGAGGCGTAACCAATTAGATGAAAACGGGTACAACATACTGTATTATTAAAAGATTATTGAATTTTAATTAAAATGTATTTTCAGTCAATATAAAAGTGGATACATGTAAAATATAAAAATCATTTTAGCTAAAAATTATTATAAATATGTTAAATTATTAATATATTGTTAATTATACCTCATAATGGCAATTAGTTGCTTAACAATTTTTGCAGTTGTATATTGTTGATAGTTGAGCATATATTATGGTGCATTTAAGCTCAATAATTTACTGAATGTGCAGTAAAGAATAAATATATTTAAACCACATATTCTAAACAGCAAGGTTGAAATTTGTGTGAATTAGTTTTATCAACAAGGGATTAATTTCAGTTTTCAACAAATATGCATAACAGAGATATTTTCACCTTATCATCACAGGGCAAGACACAAAATTTTTATTCTTTAACTTGAATGAAAAATTAAACAATATTGCTTTTATTCAAATATTGTTAATAGACTGGCTACATGCATGTTGTACATTAGAGAGAAATGAAATAATTGGCTAGAAAGATATCTTAGCATGAAACTTAAGCATGTTGTGTGATGAAAATATTTATCACATATGGTTTAATTTCCTATGGTTTTTGTAAAAATTTGCAATTGTCTTTGAAATTGCTAAGTTGAACGTCCAATGTCTAAAAACACATGAACAACCAAACACATTTACAATCAATGCAAAATATGCTACACTTAAATACTTTTAATTTTCGTTTATGCAAGGGCCATATAAAATCTATACTCAAGAAATAAAAAGGAATTATAGAGTTTGTAAAAATGTGGAATAAGCTCAATATTTCTTGAAATTGTTAAGATGAGAAACTGTATCTCCAACTAACACCATATTTAATACAATGCATCTTCAAAAACGAATTTCAGATAATTAATGCATCATATTAAATAATCTTAAATATAAAATGTATAGCAATTTAATTTTGATTAGTTTATACCAAGTTCTGCGGCTTCTTCTGGTGTTAATTCAGAAATATCATTTCTAAGCATTGTTTCTGATTTTGCAGATTCTCTCATAATTCCATATTCTTCAATGTCCAAGTCGTCATCATCATCCCCATTTCCACTTCTAATGGTTTTGAATATGGACTTTTTAGTTTCACGCTGATCTGGGGGTGTTGTAAGATCACCCTCATAAGTTATGATATTATTTTGAGCAATCCTCCATTCCAAAACTTCTGTAGTGAAGTCATCTGTATTTCCTAACTGGGTAAAACCTACGATTTTATCTACCATAACCCCTGAAAAATATAAAACACTTAGAATTATTTCACATTCCAGAACAGGTCAATGAAATGCACATGGGAAGCAAGCCCCCATACCAAAATAGAAAGAGGCAGACGCAGGAAAACATACAATCAAGAAGTAGGAGCAATATTGAATGGGCCAAGTTTATATACTAAGAGAGGAAAATCGGCACAGAGGCATAATTTTATACAGGCAATATTATTTTATGTATTATTTGACATTTTGTTACAGGGGGAACCTCGTGAAGGATTTCTGATGATGAAATTGACTGGCAAAATATGACATAAACACAATTTCTACGTAATATTGGTACTCTTGTTCAAACACGATATTCTCATTCGTTTTCGAGAAAAACGCAATTGACTGGTAACTTTTTTTTTCGAAACTTTTTAGTGTCTTTTATTAGAAAATATGACATAAACATCATTTCTACGTAATATTGGTACTCTTGTTCAAACACGATATTCTCATTCGTTTTCGAGAAAATCGCAATTGAACAGTTCAGAGTATCGGAAGGGGATTTCGAGTAACGGACAATAAAAAAACTTGTATCTTAAGGCTTCTATAACGACGATAAAGCATAATTAAAAACAGTGTAACATAAAAAGAGCAAACAAATTAAATGTTCTACTTGGCCTCCTCCGACTTCTACGCCTTTTCTAATTCTTTTAATAAAGAACTTTCGAACTTCAAAGAACATATTATTCTGCCCCCTTATAAAGTTAGCCGCATTTTGTATTTTCCTCCAGAGTTCGTCTCTCGAGTTAATTTCAATGGCATAAACTAAGGACTTCATTATGTTCCCTAACGTAAAAATCAAGCGGGCTATACTCAGGACTTCTTGGTGCCCATTCAAAATCACTTCCTCTGCCAATCCATCGTTGAGGAAATATGTCATTTAGATGATTTCTAACAACTAAAGGGAAATGAGGTGGAGCTCCATCCTGCATAAACCACATTTTATTTCTTACAGCTAGTGACAGATTATCCAAAATATCACTAAAAGTATTTTGCAGAAAAATTAATAAGAATCTTCATTTAAATTTGGAGGCAGAACATACGGCCCTAGTAGTTCGTCGCCTATAATGTCACACCAAATATTCAATTTAAACGTATGCAAATATATTAAACTTAACGTTCTTCAAATCGATCCGTGAAATATTTAATTTTATCCCAGAAGAAATAACGACGATAAAGCACAATTAAAAACCGTGTAACATAAAAAGAGCAAACAAATTAAATGTTCTACTTGGCCTCCTCCGACTTCTACGCCTTTTCTAATTCTTTTAATAAAGAACTTTCGAACTTCAAAGAACATATTATTCTGTCCCCTTATAAAGTTAGCCGCATTTTGTAGTTTCCTCCAGAGTTCGTCTCTCGAGTTAATTTCAATGGCATAAACTAAGGACTTCATTATGTTCCCTAACGTAAAAATCAAGCGGGCTATACTCAGGACTTCTTGGTGTCCATCCAAAATCGCTTCCTCTGCCAATCCATCATTGAGGAAATATGTCATTTAGATGATTTCTAACAACTAAAGGGAAATGAGGTGGAGCTCCATCCTGCATAAACCACATTTTATTTCTTACAGCTAGTGACAGATTATCCAAAATATCACTAAAAATGAATAAGAATCTTCATTCAAATTTGGAGGCAGAACATACGGCCCTAGTAGTTCGTCGCCTATAATGTCACACCAAATATTCAATTTAAACTTATGCAAATATATTAAACTTAACGTTCTTCAAATCGATCCGTGAAATATTTAATTTTATCCCAGAAGAAATAGTTTTTAAATTTTGATTTTCATGTAGTACAAGTGGTTAAATGCAGGCTGCAGCGTGGTATAATTATTTCCAACATAAAGTGTGTGATTTTGGTTAAAAGTGCATATAAAATACTTTTTCTCATACAAACATTTCAGTGTGCTACAACTTTTTGTTAGAGAGGATTAAAAAAAATTCCCATTAGTGAATAACAGATAAGACAAGTCCAAATATTTAAACCAGTTTCAGACTATATAAAGGGAACTTACAGTAAAATGAAATATGGAATGCTGATATGTAATGTTACAAAACAACCAACAAAAGATATAAAAGTACCCTGCTTTTCTTGTGACTCATGCAAAAATTACACCTGCTTTGAATGTAGTGAATTAACTACAACCGAACTTAGATGTATGAATTTACAGAAAAGAAATTTGAAATATTATTGTAAAAGGTGCAGTAAATTTGAGCTTCTAAATGTTTTACAAAATACCATTAACGATAAAAATAGAATTATAGAAGATCAAGAACTAATAGTCAAATTGCTGAACGAAAAAATTGAAAATCTAGAGAAAAACAACCAAAAATCTTATGCTAATGCATTGCAACAGAATAAAGAAACTGCAGAGACAAACATTATAAAACCCAATATTCCGGCTATTAATGTAAAACCAAAAAAAC
Organism: Galeruca laticollis; assembly: GCA_963921935.1. Lineage (NCBI taxonomy): Eukaryota > Metazoa > Arthropoda > Insecta > Coleoptera > Chrysomelidae > Galeruca > Galeruca laticollis. The sequence continues at coordinate 73,189,117 of OY998182.1, forward strand.
CACAAACGTTTGACAAAACAAACATGGATTTAAATAAAATAAATCCTGGGGAAATTAAAGTTGGTATCAATAATACAATAATTAACGAATCCGGTAATATGATAATTAAACGCCAGGAAAAAATGAAGTCGAGATCCTTAAACAAACACTAATCAATAAATTAAAAGATAATTACAACGTTGAATTAAGTCAATTAAGGTTACCGAAAATAAAAATAGTGAAAGTTACACAAGATTTCACTCACGAAGAAATTAAAAACTATTTACAAGAGAAAAACAATATTGATGGAGACATAACAGAGTGAACTATGTTAGACAAAATAGAGATAAGACCAAAACGATAATATGTGAATGTATACCCAACGCATTTCATCAAGTTTTAAATATGAAAAAGGTATGCCTGGGATGGAAGAGATATATGGTTTACGAAGATTTGGAGGTGCCAAAGTGTTTCAAGTGTCAGGAGTACTTCCATAAAAATGATAAATGATTAAACAAAATTGTGTGCCCTATATCGACACCCCCATCGAATAAGGTTGTAACTCATTTTTGATGAATTTTCAGAAACACGAGTTTTATGAAAATAAAATTTTTGTTTACATTTTTTTACAAGAAAAAAAAATTGGTATTTTTATTAATGATATTCGAAAAAGATATGTTTTTGGCATGACGTGTACGTATTCGTGCGTTTCTTGATTGATTAATAAAGGAATAACAGTGAGTTACAACCCTGCGTCTTCACCTAGTGTTTCATAGAACAAGGTTTGTAACTTGTGAATACCTCCTTTTTCACACTAAAATATAGATTTGTTACGATAAATTGTCAAGTAAAAGGAGTAATATAAAACTACAGCGGTAAACTTGTTAACAAAAATTGAGTTTTTTGAGAAAGTTTCTTTCGGAATATAGGAAATATTTCAAAAATAAAAATCGAGATGAATGAAAACATATATTTTAATGAGAGTGAAATGGTAAATAAAAAATATCCACTGAGGCTATACCCTATCATTAAACATGTACACAAAATAAAAAGGTAATACTAAGAGTCCAAGCGTGTATCTAATCAGAGTCTGATTGCTCGTGGGTAGCTTCACCATACTCAAGATTTCTATAATAGTTGCAATACAATTCTGGTATTGCTTGAGCTGTACACAGTGCATTCAAGTCTTTGTACTTTGCAAGCGAAATAGGAATTGGTCCACTATAAGCTGGTGATATAATATTACCAGCCAATACATTTACCAGATTTTCAGTTTTTGCCTATTTTCTTGTGGAATGTTTTCGTTGTTGGGCCAGGTCAATGTAAAAGTTCTCTTCCGACAAATAATCATAATTTATCTGTATGCGCTTTGGATTGGATCTTTCTATCTTTAAATGCCTCACTCTGTTCCATTTGATTTTATTGTTGTCAGTACCTTTTACAAAATTAGTTTGTTTGCTCATCAAGTCTTTAAAATTGAGTATTTTGCTTCGATTTTGCTCAGTTACTCTATAGGGTTTACCCGACGTTTTTGCGCAGCGTATAATTGTAATCCATTGTTCCGGAACATACACAACTTGATGCTTCTTTCGTCTCTCGATAAGGGCGTGCATTGAATCACCTTCATTTTGTGTGTGACCGACTTCATAGAAAATATGTGTGATATTGATATCAAACTTTTCAGCCGCATAGGCGTACATAGCGAAAACTATGCGATTCCGGTTTTGTCCGCCACAATTATCAGAGTAAAAGACAAAGTCTTTGAAGCCTTCTTCTGCTTTCATTGCAATGAATAGGTATACAGCACTACTAATCTCATTTGCACCTTTTTTTCCTATGGTTTTGTCCCATACATAACAATAGCCGTCACACTTCCCTATGTCAAATATCGTGAAATTATAGACTGCAAGCTTCCTTTTATAGTAAAATACAGACACTTCTGATGCAGGTGAGTCAGAATTTTCTGTAAATCATAAGTTGCTACAACAACATAGTTGCTTTGTTGAGCAATATCTTTATGTTGTGATTTCAATTCCCTTACTACAAACTTTGATGCTATATGTTCTGTGTATTTATTTGCAAGAGCTTCCTTCTCTTCATTTGAAGCTCTATTATAGATATCGCAGGTCGGACAAAGATCTTTCTTCAGTTTGAAAAACTCACTGTAAAAAATTTCCCGATATTGTCTTTCTGTCGCTGACACCGAAGTTTCGTTATTATTTTCTAATAGCCATTCTTTATAAAGTTTATATAATTTTGGAAATGATAAAGTTGCTTCAAAATACTTTTTAGAAGTTATTGCTCTCACGTAATGCGAATCAACTAAAGGTATTTGAGAAATATGCGCCCTCACTGTAGCTTTCACCTCTTCGGATATTTAATTTGGACGGTTATTATGACGTTCGCGTCGATCTTCCAGCACAGCACAACTGGACCCTTGAATATCAATCTTCTTGAATATAGTTGTTACCCACTTGTCAGTAATTGCCAAAGTATTGAAAAACATCTTTTTACATACTTGTATTTTCTCACTTCCTATAAAAAGGCAGTACTTGTAAGTCCACTGGCATCTCGAAGTTCCAATGGTAGCTAGGATAACTTGTTTTCGAGGTACTCTTTCAACACACTTGCCGACAAAATTCATTTGGATAGTGTGATCCCCGAGGGCCCAAAACTCATTGAAAATCTTATTTCTTGATTCAGCAGTCAATTTTTCCGAACATTTTGAGCGACACTGTTGATTACAGCCTGGTTTCATTTCTTTTTGTTTTATAGGTTTTCCTCTTTGATTGATAAACTCTTGTCCCATGTTTTTTTTTTCTTGTTTACATTATTCTTCCAATTTGCAAGATTTCTTTTTCGACCCGGATCAATTTTCTTAGGCATATTTCTTTTTCTTACCTTTTCACTAATTTCTTCCCCAACGGTGTGTTTGCTACTACAAGGTTCATTGTTATCGTATGTTTTTTTCTCCTCCTCCGAAAACTCGCTCAAACTACTCTGTTCCATTGTGTTCGTATAATTTCCTTAAAAAAATACGCAGTTGTATACTTTTACCAAAGGACTATTTCAACGCTTAGAGCAAAGTGAATCTTTTTTCTATATTTCACATTATAATATTAATGTATTTGACATATAAAAGAACAATACTACACCTTTGTGAAAAGATGGCACATATTCTGAAACGTCTGGGGAAAAGGGTTCACTCTGCCTCTCCTGGCTCGATTCTGAATTATTACAGATCCGTGGTAAAACATCATTTCGACGTGTTCGTAGTAAATATTGTTTAAATTTCACTAGCTCAGTGCCACTGTTTACGACAGGAGTGTTAACTGAATCAAGTTCATTCGACCCTTCACCGGTGCCACCTGAAGCCAGGACAAACTGAGACTGTGATTCTGCCTCATACTCTAAAAAACAAACCACATATTTTTTCAACTATACACCTTTTTTATGTAACACAGATATAAAAACTTTCAACTAATAAGATGTAATTTGAATTTGTGATCCCCCACGCAAACATTATTCAAAATTAACGTTCTCTAAACGTAGTTCAAATAAGTTAGGTTAGGAACTTACCGGCACAACCTTCAGCTATTCCACTGTTCTTCAATGCTAACTCTAATATGTGTTGACTGCGATTCATTTCACAAGTCCAATATGTCAAAATAAATGATAGTTTTACTATGAACCAATAATCACTGTATCGACAAGACAAATATTAATAACAATACAAACACCTACAAAGTCCTTCAGCTTTAAGGCCGCGTTAACTCAACTGGCAATATAGGTCTCGCGAACAAAATATTCGCACGACAAAGACGTAAACTGAAAGATAGGACGAGTACGCCCGTACTTGAGAAGGATAACAAAATAAATATGAGTTGAACAAAGTTGTAAGTCATTTAACATTCATTTTAGCGCCAAGATAATATTTATGGAAAATATTAAAAAGAGGTAAATTACGTTAACGTTCAACTGAAAAATATAAGTTTAAATACTTCTTTGTTCGATTTCCGCAACCATTTGATCTAGAGTTACGTTTTTATTATTGATCGATTCGTCTCATTGTCCTGAGTATGCCTGTGGTTTTATCTCAAAAAGCATGTAAATTGAGTTACCTTATTCGATCGGGGTGTCGATATGTTCTGTGGAGCATTTAGAAAGAGACTGCCCTAAACAACATAAGCATTGTAAAAATTGTGAAGTTTCAAATGCAAAGTTTAATACCAGTTATTCTACCGAACATGAAAGCAGAAGCCGTGATTGTCCAACGTTAAAATTTCACCTTCAAATGTTAAGGAGTAAGATTAACTATACCAATGAGTGATTCTTCCTTTTTTGTATACACAATATGTTTAGTTTATTGTAGGTTTCGCCTTACTGTACTTTGTTAAGCTAATGGATATCGCTGAATTAGATATTCTAAATGAAATGGAATTTGAAGAAGCCGAAGCTTTGAATAATATAAACCACAGATATGACTTACAACTATATACTGAGTATTGTTCAGACATATTAATATTCGTAGTGCACGAAAAAACTTTGAATCTTTCTTAACTTTTCTTGAATCTTTTCAACTGAAAGACTTTGATATAATAATTTTTGGTGAAACAAGAAATATCATTAATACAAATAATTATACAATCCCAGGTTTCCAGACATTTTCTAATAACAGTAAGAATAATCAGAATGATGGAATACTTTTTTTATTAGAGATCATATTAACTTCAATATAGAGAATATCATTCTGCCACAAAGTAATGTCACCATTACTAATATAACCTTTAAAGTATACAATGTGGATTATTCAGTTTTGACATGTTATAGGGCTCCCTCTATTAACGATAACTTATTTCTGTTGGATCTGGAATCCTTTCTATTTAATTTGAATAAGAAAAATATAGATATTTTTTGGGTGACACAAATTTTAATACACTCAATCCAACTAAATCCACTACAAATAGCTATATATCTATGATGTCATTTTTTGGTTTTGAATCTTACATTAACTCATATACCAGAGCGACTCCAGAAAGCAGAACTTGTATTGATCACATGTTTATAAGAAAAAACATAGAAACAAATAAGCTTGTTTATGATTCATTCGTTATAGATACTGATGTCACTGATCACTTCCCAATATATTTAAATTTTAGTTTTGCTCAAAACATTATTACTTCAAAGAAAAGCATAGAAGAGAAAACGGTTAGGACGCTTGACGAAATTAAATTCGAAAGCAAATTAAGTACAATAAAATGGAATAATGTGATTTCTGAAACCGATCCAGATCTGGCTTATCAAAAATTTATAGATACTTTTACAAACACATATAAAGAATGTCACAATACAAAAACATTATCTATTCCAGTACATAACTTTGGTCGTGATTGTGTTATTGGGTTTGAGGATGATGGTACAAATAGAACCAGTGATATAGCAAATAATGCTTTTGTTATTATGGCTAGAGGACTGAAAAATAATTGGAAACAACCATTAGGATATGCATTTACTTCTACAACTGCATCTGTGCTGCAAATAAAAGTAATGCTGGAAATTTTTTTAATAGAATTAGGGAATATTGGTCTTGATGTTATTGTTTTAATTTCTGATATGGGTTCAAACTTTGTAGAACTTTCAGAACATTTGGGTGTTACTCCACAAAAACCAAGTTTTACTTTGGGTGGAAAAAAATTATTTTATTATTTCGATCCTCCACATCGTATTAATGCAATAAGAAACAATATGCTGACTAATTAAATATGCTGGGACAATAAAAAAACATCCGGGACATATATTGTCCAATTTTATGAAAAAGATAAAATGCTTTGAAATCGTTTAGCTCCAAAACTTACAGAATCGCATATAAAACCTACAAATTTTGGAAAAATGCGAGTAAAATTTGCATCTCAAGTATTGAGCGCTACCATTGCAGCTAGCTTAGAAACTTATGTATCGTTAAAATGTTTACCTCAAGAAGCTTCAGACACAGTCACACTTATTTTACATGCTGACAAATTGTTTGATGTTTTCAATTCTTCTTCATTGAACAATGTCAGACAATATAACAGAAAATTTTCCAGGGAAACACACCAAATTGATTTTTTAAATGATTCAATTAAAATATTAAATAACATGAGTGTTATGAGCATTGCAGGGAGAAATATTACGAACCATCGCAAATTTATTAAAGGGTGGAAAATTACAATTAATTCCTTGATAGGAATATGGGCATATTTAAAATCAAACTTTTTTAAATTTATTTTAACAAGAAGTCTAAATCAAGACTGTCTTGAAAACTTTTTTGGTAGTATTAGACAACAAAGTGGAAATGCTACCAACCCTACCCCCATTCAGTTTTCATGTGCATTTAAAAAACTATTTTTTATCAACTTTTTCAATTCATCTTTCATGAATTGTGAAGATCAGTTTGAAAAGGTATTATGTTGTTTGGTGCAGACCAACACTAATACATCTATGATTAAAACTCCTATTGCCATTAACCAATTTGCTGTAAATTTCAGAGTCACTAATTGTGATTATCATCGAAATTCATTGTCAGAACAAAACACATTTAAATATGTGGTTGGATATCTTATTGGTAAGTGCCTAAAAATTCATTCACGTGATGTTTGTCAACAATTTTCTACAAATACGCAAGTTTTGAACCTCACCAATATGTTTATTCATTATAAAGCATATGACAAGAACTTTATTTGGAAAGCTCATGATACCCGAGGACTCGTTTTACCAATATATTTATAATTTAGAATGCCTTTTTTTCACAAACATAGAGAAATATTTGCCGAACCCTTCAGTTGGAAATAATTTATATATTGATATCAACAGCTACAGAATTTACACATCCTTGTGAACGCTTCCCTCTCGAATATTTGAAAAAATTGTTCATCCGATTAAGGATTTTCTATTTGCTGAAATTTAGCAATAGAGATTTTAAATTCCAGCCAAAGAAAAATAGAAAACTGTCTATTTTACTCAATTTATAATCAATAAATCAATTTTTATATAAAATTGTTAATAATCTTATTGATTCCAACGAGATTACATGCCTCGTTAAATTTAATATCCCGGCCTATTATATAAGAAATTTTAAAGTTTTTGATATTAACTTTAGTGCTATAAATTATTATCAAAATTCTCCCTTGCATAGGTGTTGTAAATCCTTCAACTCAGTCTATAACCATGTTCATATTCATATATTCCATGACAAATTGTTTACTTTTTGTAATAAGCTGAAAAAGCTGTATCTTAATAACAAAATTATGTTTTAATTTCGTAGTATATAGTTTCAATAGTTACAATTATCAATTTATACTGTATAATTGATATGTTAGTGAATACTGTATTTGGGCTCGTCCCGTTTGTATTTCCTTTGATAAATTAATAATTATTTGTACTTTGGAATTTGGTTGATTTTTGTAATGATCTGTGTTATCTAAAAATGTATTTATTAATTAATCTCCCAAGTGTAATGACTATTTATAACAAATCATAAGAATGTACATATAGATATTAAATAAATACATAAATATTTATTCGATTATGGTTATTGTTTTAATTCATGGCGCAATTTTAAAGATTTAGTGGAACTTTCCAAAAAAAAACTATATCCGGCATTGGAAATTGTTATTGTCCCCGAGTCAACATTGCAATTTGGTAAGAAATTCAGAAAATATTTTAAACTGGCAACATCGCGTCCATACCGAGTTAAAGGTCCGAGGTCATTGAAGACGGAGTTGAAAATCGTTTAATGTTTTACCGGGATTCGTATCTGTTCTCTCTCTAATTTGTGGTTGGGACAATAGTAAAAATTGCTATTTAAGTAGGTCATGCTCTAAAGGGAAATGCATTACAATATTACATGCTGGAGCCAAAGACGGTTTTGTACATAATGAGTTATTAATATCTGCTAAAAAAACAACATACTGTGCTGCTGAAGACATGACAGCAGACTTATTTGAAAATTGGTTTATAGAACAGCTTCTACCTAATATTCCACCACAGTTAGTATAGTCGTTATGGACAACTCCGTAAGATACCAAATAAAAGTAGCAGTAGAAGAGCTGAAATAATTGTGTTTATGTCTAAATACAATAGACCTCTTCCTGTGACCAAGTGTGCGAAAAGCTAAACAAAAAAATGACTTATTGTTATAAAGTTTAAAGTTAGAAAATAGTATATTATATTATAAGGATTAAAAGTGCATATTTTTTTACGAGCAATATTTGCAGTTGCGAGGCGGAACGCAGCGCAGCCGAGCGAATACAAATATTGCGAGTGCCGTGCCGCAAGAAATTGCAAAATTTTTTTGAAGTTAGAAAATTGGAAGGAGTATACTGGACATTCGCTAAGAAGAACATCTGCTACACTTCTTATTGATGGTGGCGGTGACCTCACTTGTCTTAAAAGACATGGAGGTTGGAAATCGAGTACGGTAGCAGAAGGATATATTGAAGAATCACGTATCAACAAAGAGAATACTGCCAGAGAAATATTGCAACCTGACAAAGAAGGTACAAGTACCTGTTCAGACATTTCCTCCAATGTTTCATCAACAGTTTTGCACCTGAAAATAGTACAAAAATGTCAACATTTTTTTATGGTTGGAGAAAAAATATATTGTTACACCTGTTCTATGGACAATCATATCGATTTTCATATTGCCGTAAATATCGACTATTTCAACACACTCAGAACTATACTTAGAAGGTAAACCTCTACAAGTTTTTTCCAAAACGTGTTCAATGTCGTGATCTATTTTAGGATTCGATGGAATCTTTTCCATAACTTTTACCATCATTTCGCAAACAGGACATTCTAATATTTTCACTTTCACAGACGCGAGTTTACCCAATTTTTTATCCCTGCTGCACAATCCTATGTAAGTACATACATCTGAAGTTTCGAGACCGGGTATTAAAAGTTGGATAACCGTAACTGCATATTCATCAACGAAACCAACGCATTCTTTCGTAACTGAACCGGGCATTACATCGCAAATACTTTTCACTATATTTTCAATATCTTCGTCTGTGTGTTTGTCTTTGAGTCGATCGTCGATTTCTTTCATTACAAATTCGCATATTAAACATTGTGGTTTCGATTCTACTTTGCTGTTTATAAGGTGGCCTTTGATCGTATTATCAGGAATAACGTTAGTTTCGATATTTCCCCCGACTTGTTTGACGATGAATTTCGGTAGAGGACTGGCAGGTGTGGAATCGTTGCAAAGAGGTAACGCTACACACACTTCTTGAGGTGTAAAATCGCTGAGCAGCATCTCTACTATATGTTGAGTGTAAGTTTGTACGAAATCATAACATTCACTACCTACACTCTTAGGTAACATCTTACATACTTTTTCCAGCTGTTCAATGATTTCTTTCTCGTTTTTGTTGTTTGATAATACAGATTCCAATTGAGTAACGATTACGAGACACATGGGGCATTTGGAATCGCCTTTGGTTTCCATGAATATTTTTACGTCGTTTTCAGAACCCGGACATACTTTTATCATGGGACAGACGGTCGAAGGGTCGATTTCTTGTACTAAAATTGCTACCAAAGCCGGTTCGTAATATTTGACGAATTCGATGCAAGTTTCGTTTACGGTCGATGGAAGTTTGTTACAAGTTTTTTCTATTATCTGTTTTATTTTTCCTCGGTCTTAGGTTCGGTAACAGCATTTTACATGTAATAATTTGCAAAATGCGCAAATTTGTTTGTTATATAGAATATGAGTGTGTGGTGGCATCAATAATTCAATGGGTAATTGCTGTTCGACGTTTACATCAGACAAAGCATCACCTTTCGACTTTCCTGATTCAACTTTGATGTGTATCAAAGGTTTTTTATCACTAGATATTTCTTCAACCTTCCAAGCATTTTCCGAAGTCAAAAGAGGTGCTAATAAGTTGTTCGACTTGATATCAGTTACTTTACATATTCCGATATCTTGGCAGACTTCGGTGGAGTTCAAGTGATTTACCAAAAACGAATAATCTTCCGGATAATATTGATTGACCATATCGATACATTCCGAAGAAAACGTCTTAGTTTGTTTACACAAGCCTTCAAGCACTCATTTAAATTCATCTTCAGTTGTATTGGCTACCAGCAAATCTTTAAGATGTTTCACAAGTTGTTCGCAAAGTTCACAAGGTAAGTCGTCTTTAACACCACTTAACGGAACGTACCCTATATGCGAATTGGTGATAATTTCAACCCTAGCTCTGTGGGAGTGGAAATTAGAACTGCATTCTCCAGACATCAAACAAACTTCGTTGGAAATGTTCCTGAAGGTGGTTGTATATTTCAGTGAAATAAGTTATTACAATGTTGCTGCAACTGTCGGAGAAACTGCCAAATTTATTACCGCAGAACTGTAACAAAGACTGCAAAAAATCATACCTAGACATTTCGACATCCGACATCCTTGACATTTATCTAGCTTAACCCTTAACTGGTCCGGTATCGTCTGACAGACTACTTGACGTTGATAATTTGTTCTTATTGGTTATATATACCGCCTACATCAGAACCACGCCACCTATTCTTTCTCTTATTGGATAATAGTACATAGCTATAGTTTCGATGTGATAGGTTTAGTTTGAAAAAAGAAATAACAGCAAATAGTTCTACCGTAGTCTCTCAGACGACGCCGTACCGTTTGTGTAACTTTTTTTAGTATTGTAGCTGTTAAGGAATATGGCCGGTCCATCAAAAAGGGTACGTATTGGTGACCGTAATTACGAGGAAATTCTTCAAAAATGGTTCGACGAAGATAATGACAGTGGTAGTGATATAGACGATGTGTCACAAGAATATAATATTGAGTCTGATCATGATTCGAACTCGGAAATTTCGGAATCCGAGTGCTCGGACAAAATCAATGAAGTTGACGTTACTGATGACAGCAAATCTTATAAATATGGAAAAAATAGATACAGATGGTGTACATCAGAAGTACGTCTATCATCAAAAACACGAAAACATAACATAGTTATGAAATTACCCACTCTCAAAACCAAAGCAAAGGCACTCGGCGAAACTGCGAATCCGTTATCTGTTTGGAGTTTGTTCTTTAGTGCTGATATATTAGAGCAAATTATTCAAAACACAAACAAGAAATTGAATGGAATGCGCGTCAGGTATTCAGCCGATTCCCAACATCATCTTAGAGATACAGACAGTCTTGAATTGAATGCATTTTTAGGACTTCTAGTGTACACAGCCATATTCAATTCCAGTCAATAAAATATTAACCGTTTATTTGCAACAGACGGGACGGGGAGAGAAATATTTAGGTCGGTCATGAGCCAGAAGAGATTTGCTGTTCTTTTAGCCGCCATACGATTTGATAATTCAGATAACAGAGAGGAGAGAAAAAAGGACAATTCAATTGCAGCTATATCATTTGTGTTTAATTTTTTTATAAACAATTGTCAAAGTGTTTATGGACTTGGTCAATCGGTCACAATAGATGAGATGCTTGTGAGTTTCCGTGGCAAATGTCGGTTCAAGATGTACATACCGAATAAATCGGCAAAATATGGACTCAAAATACAATGCATGACGGACGCACGAAATAGCTATTTATATAATGCATACATCTATAGTGGTAAAGATTCTGATGGATTGGGTATCAATGATGAATACAAAAAACTTCAAAAACCTACTCAAGCCGTTTTACGCCTAGCAAAACTGATTTTTAACAGCAATCGTAACATTACAGCTGACAATTGGTATACTTCTATTCAGCTATTGGACGTTCTGAGAGCCAATGGTTTGACTTATGTTGGTACCATGAAAAAAAATAAAGCCGAAATACCACCGTCTTTTCTACCAAACAAAACCAGAGCTGCAGGATCCACGCTTTATGGATTTAGGGAAGAGTCTATTCTAATTTCTCATGTTAATAAGCCTGGGAAAGCTACAATCCTAGTATCATATATGCACGACAGACGGTACACTGATCCTCTAACGAACAAACCGGAAATAATTACCTACTATAATGAAAATAAAGGGGGTGTTGATTCTCTCGACGAAAAATGTTCCAAAAGCACCTCAAGCCGCCGTACTCGGAGATGGCCTCTAGCAATTTTCTTTTGTCTCTTGGACATTTCTGTGATTAATTCATATATCCTACACCAATGTTTTAAAAATGATCCAACAATAAGAGAAAAAAGTATTTTTGCACTTGAGTTAGCCATGCAATTGGTGCAAGATCATATGAAAAGGCGTTTAGCACTTACAAATATTCCTCGGGAACTACGCTATACTATAAGACGAATACTTCGAGTTCCAGAAGAAAAAGAAGACGCCAACAATGAAGCTTTAATTCTGGAAAAACGTAAGATTTGCCATTTATGTCCAAGTAAAAAACGTAGAATGACAAGATATTTGTGCCTGCAATGTAAACAGCCAGTTTGCTTAGAATGCACGAAACCACTATGTAATAATTGCTCTTAGGAGCAACAAGTTCTTTTGATGTTGGAGAGAAACTGCTATAGATTTTTTTTGTTTTAAACATTTATTTTGTTTACTTACCTTTTTAAAAACCTAATTGTAAAATACATTAGTATTTTCAACGTTTTTTAAATTCACAAATTTATATTTAAAAAATAAGTGTTTTCTTTTATTTAGTTTTCTGCATTATACATATTTTAATTTCCAATTCAAGATGGTGTTGTTTAACTACGTTTATTTTAATAAATTTTGATTAAGATATGTTAACACAATCCGTTTTTGATAACATATTTGTTTCATTTCCGTTTCTTAGTTTTTATAAGCTGCCTAAAAATAGGTCGTCCATCAGACTACGCCGGACCGTTTGCGTCCCAAATCTGGTGCCGGACCAGTTAAGGGTTAAAAATGGCGACTTCATTATTAGAATATTTTTCTAACATTTTTTTAATCTTTTCGTTGTTACAAAGACCAGCTACCGAACATACTACTTGATGATCCATTTCTGAAGCTAGAGTATCTACCAATTCGGGGATGTAATTGTCGGCTATTTTATCGCATTCTTTGGCAATTGGTTTGATGTGATTGAAAGCGCAAGTGCCTTCAAACATTTCTTTCTCTATTTATATATAGAAAGAACTTTCCAGAAAGGACTAGAATATTCTATAACATACTAGTACATCAATATAGAACACAATAGAAAAATCTTAAAAATTCTAGACTGTCACCTTGACAGGTGACTGTCACTACTCCGCCTATTCAGCCCTCTTCTCATTTTCAGTCCAAGCTGTCATTCTGACATTCATAGAACAGGTGTCACAATATTATATTGAACTGTGCAAATAATACCTCCATAGTATTGCATATTCAACCCTATAGAAATGATTCCTCTATGATCTCTAAAAAATGTAAATTTTCGGAAACAAATTCACTCTAACATTTATAGATCTAGTATAGTACCTTGGTTATATCATTGTGGTCTCCACATTGTATTCAGCTGTTAGCATTTTAGTTTTTTTCTTATGCCTTTAACGGTCAGTTGCATTTTGATTTAAAAAATAAAAATAACTTGTTTATACAATTGAAATTTTTTTATAATTTAAAAAATATCTTGTTCTTTTTGTATTATTACATGTTCAATGTATTTGATTGATGTTGAATGTATTGTTATTAATATTAGGTTTAGGATATTTGTACTCCCAACTAGATTAGTGGGGTTGCCGACTGTAACCCAGCTGCAGTTGCAGTTTGGTTTAAAAAATATCTTATTTATACAACCAATTTTGTTGATAATTTCAGAAGTACTTTTTTGTATTACTTACATTTTAAATATGTATTTGACTGATTTTAAATATTTTATAATTATTAGGTTTACAATATTATTTGTTATCCATATCAGTCTCAGTCGTGAGTACTTTTCCAAAATGAATTATTAATATTATCACATAAATAAAGAAATTGACAGTTCGGAACTTCATAGAGAGTGGACATACCGTAATTAAAAGCTAATTAGCAAAATCGGTGTTATCTCTAGTCTAAACAAAAACTACTTATAATAAAAAAATATTAAGTGACATATAAAAAATTCTCTTTGTCTTTATTGTGGAAAATTGTATGAATAAACATTAACATGTCGTTTGGAAGTGATGGCTCTAATGATGAAATGGATACTTCGAATCCAGCGGAAGACTGAACAGAAGTTCAAGGAAAAAGAAAAAGCACGCATAAAAGAAAACGAACCCAAGAGTTGACTCAAGAAGAAATTAACGATATCGTTCTAGGAAAATCCAACACAACAAATAATAGCACAAAATATGTCATAACAAACCCAATACAAAAACAATCTCAACAAAAAACAAACCATCCAACAAGGAATCCCAATTTACACTACTCGCCAATAATGAGAGACATTCAACAAAAGAAATACCAACACATATTCTACATCACAAATGAGGAATCCTACACGCGAATCAATTTCACTGATTTCTGGGCGAGAATATACCCCAATGCAAAGGATACAATATTCAGCTTTTGAAAACTGACACCACAAAAGAATCTATTATATCAACTTTGAACAAAATGGTTAAGGTCAGAATAATAATACAATTCAAAGAATCGGCGATAAATTCCACTGTACCTGCTACCTCAGAGCAATCCTCCAGTCATTGCATCAGTAGAATTTGAAATAGAAGAAAAATCAATCAGCGAATTTCTAACCAAAAACAACATGGATCAGAGATTCTGCAGAAGAATATGACATTATTCGTAGAATCCAAAATGAGAGATCCAAAGAAAATAGTTTACAAAAACTGGAATATTATTCAGAAAAACGGCCACTTAATCCACAACCACGCCAGGGGAAGTAGTAATAGGAGACTTCAATGCCAATACAAAGCCGAAGAAAAAACAAGTGAACGACTTCCTAAATAATACCAAATTTGTTAAATACGACACTCCGATATGATCTTTCATACCTCCAATATAGCAAGAAATATCAAAAGTGTTGTTGTAAATATACCAGACCTCAGTTTCAGAATCATTATTGGCCCTCACACCCCAATTAAAAATATCAAAATTGAGAAAAACAATTTCAGGAAAACAAACATAGAGAAAGTGAACACAGCCATGTTGAGGTACATAGACAACAACGAGCAGGTCATGAACAGAAGAATCCTCAGCAATTTCAACTCTAAACTAACAAAAGTTGTATTGGAAAATACCCCCAAAAAATAAATGCGGTACTTTACCCAGGAACTACCACCATACATCATACAACTGATTAAAAGCAAACGAAAAATGTATAGGGAATATAGAAATATTGGTAACCGGCCTTAAAAAGAGAACTAAATAAATATAGTAAAAACATACATATGATGATTCAGCGAACAGAGAACATAAATGGTTGACTGTGTGTGAGGAGATCAACGATAAACAGGGCAGATCATATTGGCAGTATATTAAGAAACTTTCGAAATATAAAAACAACTCACAAGAGAGCCACCCACTGATAGAAAATGGTCAAACAATCGACTCGCCGGAAGAGAAAAGTACCATATTTGCTCAGCATTTCGAAAAAAACATATGAAGAAAGCGCAGAAGTCAATTTCGATGGTCACCGCTATGAAACTTATTTCGGAATAGTACAACATACACTTTATAGACCAACAGCAAGTCAATGTGAACCCTGAGGAATATGAAATCGAAGAAAAAGAATACCAGTATAATAAACCAAGGTAAAAATACTGCCCCTGGTCATGATTTCATCAAAAAATCGTTGGTTAAACAGCTACACCATAAGATCCACGAATATATCATCCAAATGTATCAGTTTTGTCTAAAAAACAGCTACATACCTAGAGAATGGAAAACGGGTACAATTGTTACTATTCCAAACCAAACATGGACCACTCTACACCTACCAGTTATAGACCAATTACGCTGCTACCTGTGCTAGGAATAAACCTTGAAAAAATCATAACAAACAGAATAGTGAAATCAATGGGAAATTGTATCCCAGGGTATCAGTTTGGATTCAAAAGTCATTGTTCTACGACCCACCCTCTAGTGATACTCACCAACAACATAGAAGCATCTAAGCTTAAAGGAAACAAAACAGCAGCAATTTTCTTAGACATTAACAAGGCTTTTGTTAGTGTTTGGACGAAAGGTTTTATATACAAGTTGGACTACCTTGGTTGTCCCAAATACCTGATCCATGTGATAGCTAAGTTACTGAATGAAAGAAAACTGAGAGTTAAAGTGCAGGACCTTCTCACGAATTTACCCCACAGCAAGGTGTACCTCAGGGATCTCCTTTATCACCCTTACTATACAACATATACTGTTCAGATATATACCTCGCAGACCCAGAATACTTTGATTCTGATAACTATATACTACAATATGCAGATGATACTGCTTTGGTTTCTCACTGCAGGAGTATAAATACAGTCGTTGAAAGATTACACCTAGCAGACAGAACAACATCATGGTTCAATAAATGGCGACTGAAACCTAATCCAGGGAAATCGCATTTGCTAATATTTTTCCACTCCCCATCACCGTCAGTAAGGTTACGAGGATATATTGAAAAATACTTAGCTTACTATAGAACCAAACAAAATTTCAATGTCAAAATATTTTATTACTCAACATATTCTCCTCTTAATTGGATACATTTATTACAGCAAACCTACAACGTCTCTAGACCTTTCAAAAAAATGTTTCTTCTTGCTCTGCAAACCAGACCTCCACAGCTTTTATTACCTCCTCGTTGGAAGGAAATTTACGACCTTTTAAACTTTTTTTCAGTTGAGGAAAGAGAAGATATTCGGACGGAGCCAAATCTGGTGCATAAGGGGGGTGTTCTAGTAATTCAAACCCTAAATCACGAATTATTTGCATTGCAACATGAGATTTGTGTGCAGGGGTGTTGTCCTGAAAAAACAAAACACCTTTGGATAGCTTTCTGCGTCTTTTCTCTTTAATTATTTCCCGTAGAGTGCTCAGTAGTGTCGAATAGTAATCTCCAGTTATTGTTCCACCCTTATCCAAAAAATCAATCATGATTACTCCATGGCAATCCCAAAAAACCGAAGCAAGAAATCTTCCAGCAGATTTTTGGACACGAAACTTCTTAATTCTTGGAGAACCAGAGTGTCGCCATTCCATCGATTGTAGCTTTGTTTCTGGATCGTAAAAATGTACCCAAGTTTCATTCATAGTAACAATTCGGTTTAAGAAGTCTACAAAGTTTTCAAATCGAGCACAGATCGAACGCGATGCTTCTACCCTTGCACGGTTTTGGTCAACATTCAAACATTTGGGGATCCATTTTTCAGCAATTTTTCTCATGTCCAAATTGACGTGAACTATATGATGAATGCCTTCGTATGAAATATTCAGTGCTCCAGATATTCGTTTTAGCCCAATTTGACGTTCTGATAAAATCATGTCATGAACTGCATCGATATTTTCGGGGACTGACACAGAAACTGGCCTTCCCGATCGGTCATCATCTTCAATGGAAAATATACCTCTTTTGAAGCTTGCAGTCAAGGTCGCATACGAAGGACACTGATCACCAAGGGTATTAAGCATATCTTCGTAAATATGCTTACCTCTTAACCCTTTTAAATACAGGTACTTGATGATGGCCCGATACTCCAATTTTTCGATTTTAACAATTTCGTTTGACATTTTTTTTCTTTTAATTTATTGCGTAACTCTGGTTTACTTTTTTGACGTCAAACTTTACACTGACACTTCTAATAAGTTATTGTTCGTTGCTATGGTAACGCAATATTTTGTTAATGCATGGAACTGGTCTAGGCTAACTAGATATCAATACATCCTCATATATGACCATGAACTCAGTCCAGAAATATGTACAAAATATCTAGGGATAACTATGGACAATAAGCTAAACTTCAACTCACACACACGAAATATAAAAAAGAAAACCATATCAAGGGCAAAGCACTTCAAATCTATATCTAAAAAAGAACATGGAATAAACTTAAAAACAAAAACTAAAATCTACAAAATGATATGTAGACCACTAATTGAATATGGACATATAATATTCCAGAACCTAAGAAATCCTGCCCTGAAGAATCTCCAGGTGGCCGAAAGAACAGCCTTGCGCATTTTCACGAAAATTAAACATTCGAATAATCCTATCCATAATCCACCCAACCAACTGTTATATGAAGTTACTGGAGTGCAACCCATCCAGGAGAGACTATCACAGTTGTCCTTCAAATTTAGTGAGAAAACCGAAAACAAGAACCTCATCTCTCCATATTGCAACAGAAGAAATAACAGAAGAACAGACTAAAAACATCAAGAACAAATTCTATGGGATAAACTATGGTTTTGGTTATTTTTTTTCTCTCTTATATCAATCTGATACTGTAAAATTTTGAGAATATCATTGTAATTCACACAATAACTTATACCACTGTGGCTGAAGGACCTCGTTCAATGGCAAGTTGAGTATTATTTTTATACTTAATAAAGTTCATTTATTATTATTAAAGAAATTGAAGCTGACCTTTATTTTATACAAATCCTAACACCTGCAAAAATTCTACTTTATGTATTTTTTTCAAGAGGTTACTGAAGGAATATAAAACATACTTGAAAATACTAGTATTCTTAGAAAATACTCCTGAAAATGCTCAAAAATAAGTGCAATACAGAAAATAGTGTACAGATTTTTCATCAGTGCTTTACCCCTCGTTTCGTTCCCAACCATTCCTTTAACTTAAAGATAGAGAAACACAATATGATTCAGTGTTATTAAAACTAAAATTTTATAGACAAAACCGACAATAAATAAAATACAAAAATTTTTTACAATACAACAAAAATTCAACTATAAAATATCTACTCAAGAGGCAAGAGCATACAGACATGAATGAAATAGAACATGCATTGAATTGGGGAAACATAAAAGAAATAGAAATGAATAAAAGTAAGTCATTTGAAATAATATTTTACAAATAGTTGAAAAAAAATGAATTCTAATGATATGATTTCAGAGAGTTCTCTTTTTAAAATAGTGTTCATAATATACTAACCTACTTAAAGCAGAGGCAAACAATTGGTTATATTTGAATTTTGAATCATAAATATATGGGCTCAAACATTTTTATCATTAAAAAATCTATTAACCCTCCATTAGTCATGCATGTATCTGACAGATACATGCTTTTATTATTTATATTTTTCTCAAAAACAGGCAATAGTAGGAGTACCAAATGCAGAGTATTTTCAGCCCATATGTCTTTAATCATGTCCTAGAAGGATAAACCCAAGTAGCCCTTATTGTTGTGGTTACTGTCATAAAACCCAAATGGCATTGTCCATGTACCTGTTAGATATAGTGTGATCAATTTTGTTGCACTTGTCTGACAATTGTTTCAAAACCTTTGTGCTTTGAAGAAGCTCTACATTGTAAAACATTTATCACATAACATATGATCCTCAACCAGGAACAATCTAGGATGCCAAAAAGACCATGCTGTCAACCATGTTACCAACTCAGTAGGAAGACAACATTCACTGATTACATTTGTGATAAATGTGGCATTGCTTTATGTTTGATGCATCACTCGAAAATAATAAACTCTTTTATATTCTAAATAGACAGATATTTTTTGTTCAATAGTGCATATGACCCTGTTTTATTTGTAATCTATCTACTCGCTTTCTTCAACTGAAAGAGTGTGATTACAATACCTTATATTGTTTTGGATCTGAGTTGAAATAGACACTAGCTATTAATTTTAATAAATTAAATAAGTCAGGTAACTGAATATTTGTTTCTACAATGTTCTAGGGATTCACTCATTTCTTAGTAAAATTATTAAAATTTCAATTGAATAACACATTATTATGTACATGTATCTAAGAGATACATGGCAACTAACAGCGTGACAAAAAACTGTGTGCCTAATGGAGGGTTAACCTACTATTGAGAAAAAGAGGCATCAGAGTATCTATTGGCATTAGAGCTCAGGTGATTAAAATAGTAATACAACTTTTTCAAAGTTGAAACATTAAACTAAGAAAAGAAGCTGGATCTTGAATGATCATCAGATGAAAGTGTTAATGGGATAGTTTAGCAATTTAAATTGATAATTCCGGATTACTTTGTCTTTAAGAATATGTTACTGTAATTATTCATTACTCACCATTTTGGACCAACACAATAGTAGGTAAGGTTTTTATTTTTAATTTTTCAGCCAAAAAGGGGCATTTTTCAGCATCCAATTTTGTAAATCGAGTTTCTATATGCTTGGGTGCAAGTAGTTTTAAATGTTTATCGACAATAGAACATCTTGGAGTTCCGTTTCGGTAGAAATGTAAAACCACATTATCAGACTTCTTGATAACATCAAAAAATTCCTTTTCTTCTGGCAATTCTTCATATTTTCCGTGATCTCTACTTAACCATATTCTCTTTTGTTCTTCAAACTTCTTTAGTTCTTTTATTCGGTTTAATTTTAGCTGCTCCAAGTCATTGGTATCCAAATTATCTATCTTTTCAATAACTGCATCTACTTGTTTTTCGATTGCTTTTGTTACATGTAATAACTTATTTTCGATATTATTCATATTTTAAATGTGTTATATTAAGTTTCACCTTTGATTTAAACAATATTTCAGTAAATTTTGTAGCGGATGTTTGGGTTAGAGAATTAAAAATAAGGCAGATGACAGATGATTATATGTGACAGTAGAAGTTGGTTTATTAGCACATAGAGATAATAATCTAGCTCTATTGTAATTCTGCGTAGATTCCAGCGCCACGACTGTTTAATTTGGAACTTGAGCAAGCTGGTACAAAACGTAAACAATCTGCACATAACTTTTGTAGAGGATCATTAGAGAGAGGAAATATTTGTAATTATCAAAGCTAGAATATTTTTAAAAATATCCATTTCAATTTCATAACTTGATATTTCGTTTATATTGTTCTGTGACGATAGTTTAGATATTATTTTCAGTGTCTGCTGACACTGGGCTATGAAAATACGTTAAAAAAAATTAAATAAAAGAGAATACTTCGGATGTAATAAGTAACATTATTCCTCTACGTGAACCTTTAGTTACTAAAAATGTTTTATGTAATCTCTGAAAAACGGCCGTAATTTTTGAATGTTTCGCACAACAGCTTTATTTAAATTTTGAATTTTCGAACTAAAATGCTTAAGTTGGACTAATTTAATGAACACTAATTCCGCCTTGTGAAGGTCGTCCGCCGACACAACCTTTTTACAAGGAATAATTTTTGAAAAGCGCAAAACCCAAACTGTAATACGCAAAATTTTTGGCTAATAAGAAATCCGCTCTAACAATTATGAAAGCGGGTGGTTCTCGACCGGGTTTTCCTTTACTATGAAAACTTCCGAGGTTTCATTGACTTCCGAAACATTAAAGTTAGGTAATAATAAAGGCCACTCATTTTCCAGTAACGTAATCCACCTTGGCCCCGATAACCAAAGAGAAGTATTAACTAACTGCGCCAGAGTAAGACCGCGTGATAAACAATCCGTTGGATTTAGTATACTTTCAATGTGATACCAAAAACCGTTGGGAATATTTTCTTTAATTTGTATAATCCGATTGGAAACAAATATATCCTTGATATAAGGCATTTTTAACCAACTTAAAACTACCGACGAATCTAAAAAGAATAATACTTTAGATATACAAATTCGGTCATTATAAGCCTCTAAAATATGTTTGACTAAATTGGACAATCAATGAGATGCAAGCAGTTCCAACCGAGGAGCAGTTAGGCTTTTTGCTGGAGAAACTTATGATTTTGCACAGCCAAGCTGCACCCCTTTAGTTGATTTTCAGCCTGGAACGTTTATTTAACGGTAAATACCGCAGTTATTTTTTGGGTTGACAACTTTGACAGCTAGGTGTGACGTCAGAGCCATGCCCTGCTATCTTTTATATATGGAGTGTAGAACTATACTACACTCCATACTTTTATAGCCACTGCTAAACTGCATTTTTAACGCCATCTATTCGCTTGGAAGTTTACTAACGACTATCAAAATGTCAGGAGTAAAACAATAACAAATGCAGGCCTGTTACATCTACGGAATTTTCCGTAGATCAACGGAATTCAGAAGATGTCTACGGAATCTCCGAAAAGTCTCGAAAATCTACGGAATTTTCAATAACAATGATAATAATTACTATGTACTGTTATACTGTTTGCTCCATGTGCTCTGAGTAAATTATTTTTCAAAATATTACCCACTAACAAAATACTTACTACGAAAACGAAGAGTGCGGAGAGTAGATAACCTGACATACACCAATCTGTATTTGTGGTTGTTTAACTTACATGAATCATGAATATAACCATAACCAAAAACAGAGGAAAAACTTAAAAATCTTCATTATTTAATTCCCACAAATATAAAATAAACGAAATCCATTTATTGCAGCATCGGCTACCCATTTTCCTATAGTAAGGGCCACTTGCACCGTAGTTGTTAACTATGGTTTACGACCTAAACCAAGTTTTAAGTAAATGATTATCTTGCACCGCCACTTAAACCGAGTTTAAATGCCTTAACTAGCTGTTAAATTAAATCTCCCAAATTCGAGGGATTATTCAACGTTTAAGGCTAATCTTTGAATCTTAACCCTACATTTTATGTGTGTCTACGCCTACGCTGCTTACAAGTGATATTTTTTGTATAAAAATATGGATTATTTGGAATTGGAAGAAGAAATTTTCTTGAAGATTTTTTAGATACTTTGGAAATTAACGATTTCGGCTTTCGTAGGCGTATTTATGAAAGGTAAAATTATTTTGATGACTTTGATGAGTTTTTTTAGAAGATTCAGATTATTAAAAGGGGCAGCTATCACTTCTGGAAATAATAGAAGATCAACTAGAATATCCCCATGATTTGTAAGTTTATCATAGAATCAGTATTTTTTGGTTAGTGATAAGGAAAAAAGGGAAAAATAAAAGTACAGGATTACTACTTCCTTATTTTTTAGAAACCATATACCGTATCACCAATTAATCGGCTCCTAACCATCTAAGTTTTAATAAGTTAAACATGGTTTTGTTAACAGAAGTTTTGCACCAATACGGTGCAAGTGGCCGTAATAAGTGAAAATGTGAATTACATTTGTCGGATAGTTTTGAAAACATCTGGCTCAAAGTATCAGTTTTAAAAAATTCAAATGATGAACTAACATTTCCTTTATTAGTAAAATTAACAAATCAAATTAGAAGTTTTTCTCATATTTCTGCAACAGTAGAAAGAATTTTTTCTTCAATTAATATAAATAAAACTAGCACTAGAAACTCATTGATTACCAATACCTACCCAGAGTCGACTACTCCATGCAAAAAAAATTGAAAACAATTACAGTTGCCATAACTTTAAAGCTGAAAAATTCTATATCGTCCAATATACAAAGTCAAAATTCGCACAAGTGCGCTACTTGAGCGTTCAAGGTCTTTAAGGATCAAATGTTCAAAAGTTCAGATAACCGCATACTGTATGTTGATGTTGAAGCTCTATTCACAGATAACCCACAGATAGATGAGACACTGATTGTGGCGCCATCTAAAGATCCCGTCGAGTAAACAACTGAATGATGTTGGAAAGATTTCTGTAATTTTAGGTTTTGGCGGTATATTCAAATATACTGTATTTTAATTATTTTATTTCAAAATAGCCATTCATAGTCCATCATTTGACATTTCATTCAATTTAACTCCATTAACTAAATAATGATTAGATGTTGAGTTAAATTAAATGAAATATCAAATGATGGACCATAAATGGTTAATTAAATTGGAAAAAATAAAACAATAATCATATAAACAATTTATTTATTTTGGTATAAAAATAGACAACAAATAATTTCTTTCACAAAGTATTTGTCTTTTCAATTAATAACAATAAAGCAACGAAACAACAGATAAATATTAGACTATAGCAATTAAAAAATACACCAAAATACCGTTTCCTTAAAATAACCTCTACACTTGAACTAAGAAATGATAACAGTATAACATATAACATGACTGGCGGATAGCGACATAACATGTGGGGTTGGGGACGAGCAATATGATATCGCGCATACGCAGTTTTAAAAATCAATAAAATTTGATTACTAACGACGTTACAGTTTTCGTTAATTTTTTGGAATTATCTACCGATTTTAGTTACTCGACGGGCTCTATAGATGGCACGGTCTGTAGTGTCCCTAGCCTGGCTCTATTCAGGATCTACGGAAATTTACGAACCAATCTACGGATATTTGATCAGATGCATGTGGCAGCCCTGAACAAATGGATCAGTATATTAAAAACATTGACAGAGTATTATTGTATTTGTCATTTTTTAAAGAGAGATAATTTTTTAACTTGTAGATGACTTTACTGTAGCACAAAGAAAAGCCAAAAAGGCTCTAATTACAACAGACCTTTCGTCTAGTTCCGATATTTACAAAGGACGGGGATCAAGGATACGGAATAAAATACAAAAGGTATATGTCCCCCATCACTCTAGTTCTGATTCAGACGAGAGTCCCTCATTAAATCGTAACATTTATCCTGTTCTTAAACCTACACCACAAACAAATTGTAAGTATTTAAATAAATTAATTAGAATGTTTTGTGCAAATAATATATTTTTCAGTATTGTATAAAAAGTCGGGAATTATAAATCGGGTAGTACTTCTCCAGAGATTCAAGTGGAATCTATTGCCGAAACTATGAGGTCTGAAGCTGAAGAAATTTCCCTTGAGAATAAAGAATCAAATGATATGGCGAGATTTGCTGTTCCTAGAGGTAATTTGTTTCTTAAGTTAAATCATAATTTATAATAACCTAAAGTTTGCATATTAAATTTGACTTTTAGTATAAAAATACTTACTTTTATAATGTACCTTCTTTTAATTTTTTTTAGAGTCAAAACGTTGTGGCAGTGGAATCAGATGAACACTTCACAAAAAATCGGGATAAATCATCTCCACAAATAGATACACTTGATGATCAAAGATGACTAAACTAAATAATTTTAATTAATGTTTATATTTAATCATATTTTAGAATTTAAAAGGTTGATGATAGATGAAATATCTCAATTAAATTTAAAAATCAACACTTTAATTGAAAGCGCGGCGTTGGCACTCTCTTGAAAACACAAAGAATTCCGACTAACCTGAAAATAACATGGGTTGAAAATAATGTGAAAACGTAATATGAAAAAACTCCAGTAATTCTACATTTGACGCATATTTTTAATATCCAAATTCAACGTACTCGATCAAATACTGTCCCTAGTATTGCAAACCGACATTACATATCATTTCTCAACAATACTACAGATAGTACTGGAAAAGACCAAATGCCCCAAGGGACGAGGAATAGTGAAATACATAGATGAAACAAAACTTAAAAATACAATCAGACAAAAATGTTGGGATTTCTTATACTCGAATCCAGATCCTAACTATGCAACAAATACTTTCATTGAAACACTTCAAAAATATATAGACGACTGTACATATACAAAAAAATGTAAAAGGAAAAACACGAAGATCGCCCCTTGCATGACAAATACACTACAAAATACACAATGTATATCGGAAAAAAATTAGTGTTTGGAAAACATTGGAATCCATTATATTGTATCATATATGTGTAATATTTGTCAGCACATGCTATTATCAATAAATTATTCTCATCTTAAGTTTGAGAAGAAAATAAAGAAAATCATCAGTACTATTTTATAAACTGAATTTTATATTAAATTTTTGAAACATTCGTCTTTTAATAAACTATCCTGGTTAATAAAAACTTTTTGAAACAACCTATCCTACTTTTAAGCCAAAATAAAATAACAGGTTGTTTCAAAAAGTGTTTAAACTTTGTGTGAGTGTTTTTATCTGTTTATTTAAGAAAAAACAATATAGGCATAATTTAAAAAACCATCAGTTTTTGCTTGGCTTGCCATCTAGTAGTAGCTAGTAAACTGACTAATCATGCAGGTCTCTTCCTTTATTTTTTCCCTGTTGGTGAATAGTAACCTTCCACTACAATAGATGGCGCAGTACTCGACAAAACTTTGTGGCTTCGGACTTAGTACAGGAGATTCCATTCTTCCCCGTATTAAAAGTATTTATCTATGGCCAGAGCCCCCACTACTCAATAAATATAACCGAACGAGCTAGGTCGCCGAAATGAATTGGTTAAACAATATGGCGACGGTCTTTTACACCGAAAGCTGTAATATCCGTTGGTAGTTTTGGGCCACTGGATAAAATCTCATTTAGAGACACACCATTATCCAAAGGTGCACTTGCGTTAAGTACAATGCGTACAGGGGTACTGGTACTACTAAGTTTTATGGCAGGATGATGCGCAATGTAATATGCCAACCTACTATCCGAGCTATTATTTATTAAATGCATATGCCTCTGATCAAAAAATCCTGCATAACTTTATTGTAATCTAAACGTAAAGTGTGATTTTTTGCTAATATTTTTTCTAAAGAAATCAAACGGTTCACTGCGCTCCTACGCGAACCGCCCAAATTATCCGGTATCATTTTAAATGGTAACGTATAACGCCCCGAAACATCCCTATTGTAAGTGTTAGAAAATATGTGTTCACACTGAACATCATTTGGATCCATTAAAAAATGTTTTGGCACTTGTTCAACTTCCCAAAACTGGGTCAAAAGGTATTCAATAGATTGCTCTTCTTGCATCGAAAAAAGTACTAAAGGTGGTGAATTTAAACTAGGCATTTTTCCCATTACAACGTAATCCAAAGTCGTTTGTATTGCCATAGGTGAACCCCAGTGCCGGATTAAGGGGGGGATTTGGGGGCTAAAGCCCTGTGCCTCGTGATACGAGGGGCCCCGAATCGAGCCCCCAATCATTCTGAGCATAAAAGTTCCTTATTGGCATGGATTTCACGGACTCATGATGCGCATCATGTTGATAAACATATGGTTTCAGTCAGAAGTCGAATATTGGAGAAACGTTTTAAAACGTATTGTTGAAGTCATAAAATTCACTGCTGAGAGAGGACTAGCATTTCGAGGCGGCAAAATTGAAAAGTTTGGTTCCCCAGAAAACGGAAAGTATTTAGGTATTTTGGAAATGATAGCTAAATTTGATCCATTTATAAGTAACCATATTGAAAAGCATGGTAATAAAGGCACCGGTAATGTCTCATATTTGTCAATCACAATATGTGAAGAATTTGTTATTCAGATGGGGAACAAGGTTCCTGAAAAAATTATTGAGCAAGTAAAAAGCGGCAAATATTACTCAATAATAGTCGACTCTACCGCAGATGTATCACATATGGATCAGCTGACGGTAATTCTGCGTTATTATTTTAAGGGAACTGTACATGAAAGATTCTTTTGCTTCTTGCCAATTAATAGCCATACAGGAAATTCACTATTTAATGAAGTAAGATCTTTATTAGAAACCAAGCTGTTATCATTAGCAGACTGTAGAGGCCAAACGTACGACAATGCCATTAACATGTCGGGTAAATATAAAGGACTGCAAGCAGAAATAAAGAAAGTAAATCCTTTGGCAATATACGTGCCATGTGCTGCACATTCTTTACACCTTGTGGGAGAGTGCATCGTCAGTGAAAGCTTAGAAGCCACTAACTATTTCGGCTTTCTACAAAAACTATATGCATTCTTTGCCGCATCGACACACAGATGGGATGTTTTAAAAACTAAAATCACTTTCTCAGAAACCCAGAATAAGGCGATTGTAGTCAAATCGCTATCAAAAACCAGGTGGAGGTTTCGAGAAGACGCTTCCAAAGCTCTCTATTTAGGATATGATCAAATATACGAAGCATTATCGGAATTATGTAACAAAGAAGAAAAAAAAGAAACTATATTAGAAGCACAATCCTTAAGAAAAAAAATGTACAGCTTTCATGACAATTTTTTGGCACACCATATTGGAAAGGTTTGATGGGACAAGCAAGATTCTTCAGAAGCCTGGGTTAGACATCGTTGCAGGAAGTAAAATTTGCTGGTATCACTTGTAGAATTTTTTAACTTATTCCACACAGAAACAGAATTTGATAATATGGAGCGAAGAAAGTTTCAATATACGTCTCTTCAAAATATAGTGACGAGGAGAAGCGAATTTTAATGCGAAAATATCCAGATGGTAAAGATGAAGTTTTGTTACAAGGTTAAAACAAATTTAGAGTAGAAACATTTCATGTCAGTCTGGACAAACTCGCCGAAGAATTAAGTAAACGTTCTCAAGCATTGTGTCAGTCATCTGTTTGGGTTTTCGACAAAAATACCGAATATTTCGGAGCAGGAATTTAAAGCAAGCTCTTCAAGAATAATAAAAGCGTATAAAAATTATGTATCCGTCAACTTTACAGCTGAGTTAATGCAGTTTTGTGCTTATGTTCATGTTCAGAACTTGAAAGATAATTGCTTGGACGTTCATGCTTTTTTAAGATATATGGAAGAAAAAGACCTTTCCCATGTTTTTCCAAACATTTATATTGTATTAAGAATATATTTATCTATAGGGGAGAGGGGTACTAAGTGAGACGGCGTACAAGTGAGACAATCAGAATAACTATTTAAATTTCCCTCCAAATTACATTTACTGTCAGTGAGTTGTTGACATTCATAAAGCAAAACGTTCTGCGACTTTATGGATTGCTTTAGATGATTTTGACAGTATTTGTATGCAAAAACTAATTTTAAGGTAAGTTAGTTACTTTCTTATATCTAAAGGTGCGTTCTTTTTGACTGAGATCTCAGTTAATCTCAGCTCACATCAGTAATGTGTGCGTTCTCTTTGTTTTACTCACTTTAAGTGAGCTGAGATTTTTCCTCCTCCTTCACCGATGCTGAATGTGTTGTGAGGGGGAATCAGTTGGACTTGAGTCGGAAATAAAATGGAGGGGTTGAACAAATATTTGATTTGCTTGGGTTATTTGTAGTTTCAACCATTGACATATAAACACTCATAATCTATTTTTCTTTTGTTACGAATTATGGATACAATAACATTATTATTATTATATGTTTTGTTTCTTATTCACGTATGCGTCGACAGATCGCGCGCTTCAATTGAGATGTCGTTCTTTTTGGTGCTTACTCACATCACTCTTTATCTCAGATCACCTTAACTGAAGTGATCTGAGATCTCAGTCAAAAAGAGCGCACCTATTGTCTCACTTAGTACATTCTGATGCCACAACACGAACGCCCTCAAAAAGAATGCCTTTGTTAATATCGATGTCTATGATCATACAGAAAGTAAGGTTAGTAAACAAATATTACAAATATCACATCACATTCACAAACTTCTATGAAACAAATGTTATGTATAATACATCAGGTGCGTTCTTTTTGACTGAGATCTCAGATCACTTGAGTTAAGGTGATCTGAGAAAAAGTGGTGTGAGTAAGCACCAAAAAGAACGACATCTCAATTGAAGCGCGCGATCTGTCGACGCATGCGTGAATAAGAAACAAAACATATAATAATAATAATGATGTTATTGTATCCATAATTTGTAACAAAAGAAAAATAGATCATGTGTGTTTATATGTCAATGGTTAAAACTATAGATAACCTTAAAACTACAAATAACCCGAGCAAATCAAATATTTGTTCATCCCCTCCACTTTGTTTCCGACTCAAGTCCAACTGATTCCGCCTTACAACACATTCAGCATCGGTGAAGGGGGAGGAAAAATCTCAGCTCACTTAAAGTGAATAAAACAAAAAAAACGCACACATTACTGATGTGAGCTGAGATTAACTGAGATCTCAGTCAAAAAGAACGCACCTTTAGATATAAGAATAGTATATTATATACCGCGGGACTGAAGTAGTACATTTAATCCTGAAGGATTAAATGTACTTCAGTCGCAAGGTATATACGATACTTTTCGTACTTCCGGTATGATTTTATTAATTATTTCAATAATTTCAATCAGTTTTTTCTCTCTTCAACTCATTTAATAAACTGTCTTTAAAATAAGTTACCATAGTAACATTGCGTTGTGACAGTTATAATTTAGAAACATTGTCATTACTAGTGTCATTGTAAATTTGAATATTAACGTTAATTACCATTCTAATTAATTATATTTTTCAATAAAATATCCCTTAAATTCGTTTGTTTGTGATTTAATCGTTCCGGGAGTTTCGTCAATATTTAATCCCGGAGGGATTAAATGTGACACTTTAGTACCTGTCACAAGGGAGTGAAGTTGTCACTTTAGGCCCGGAAGTACGAAAAGTAACTAACTTACCTTAAAATTAGTTTTTGCATACAAATACTGTCAAAATCATCTAAAGCAATCCATAAAGTCGCAGAACGTTTTGCTTTATGAATGTCAACAACTCACTGACAGTAAATGTAATTTGGAGGGAAATTTAAATAGTTATTCTGATTGTCTCACTTGTACGCCGTCTCACTTAGTACCCCTCTCCCCTATAGATAAATATATTCTTAATACAATATAAATGTCTGGAAAAACATAGGAAAGGTCTTTTTCTTCCATCTATCTTAAAAAAGCATGAACGTCCAAGCAATTATCTTTCAAGTTCTGAACATGAACATAAGCACAAAACTGTATTAACTCAGCTGTAAAGTTGACGGATACATAATTTTTATACGTTTTTATTATTCTTGAAGAGCTTGCTTTAAATTCCTGCTCCGAAATATTCGGTATTTTTGTCGAAAACCCAAACAGATGACTGACACAATGCTTGAGAACGTTTACTTAATTCTTCGGCGAGTTTGTCCAGACTGACATGAAATGTTTCCACTCTAAATTTGTTTTTACCTTGTAACAAAACTTCATCTTTACCATCTGGATCCTCGTCACTATATTTTGAAGAGACGTATATTGAAACTTTCTTCGCTCCATATTATCAAATTCTGTTTCTGTGTGGAATAAGTTAAAAAATTCTACAAGTGATACCAGCAAATTTTACTTCCTGCAACGATGTCTAACCCAGGCTTCTGAAGAATCTTGCTTGTCCCATCAAACCTTTCCAATATGGTGTGCCAAAAAATTGTCATAAAAGCTGTACATTTTTTTTCTTAAGGATTGTGCTTCTAATATAGTTTCTTTTTTTTCTTCTTTGTTACATAATTCCGATAATGCTTCGTATATTTGATCATATCCTAAATAGAGAGCTTTGGAAGCGTCTTCTCGAAACCTCCACCTGGTTTTTGATAGCGATTTGACTACAATCGCCTTATTCTGGGTTTCTGAGAAAGTGATTTTAGTTTTTAAAACATCCCATCTGTGTGTCGATGCGGCAAAAAATGCATATAGTTTTTGTAGAAAGCCGAAATAGTTAGTGGCTTCTAAGCTTTCACTGACGATGCACTCTCCCACAAGGTGTAAAGAATGTGCAGCACATGGCACGTATATTGCCAAACGATTTACTTTCTTTATTTCTGCTTGCAGTCCTTTATATTTACCCGACATGTTACTGGCATTGTCGTACGTTTGGCCTCTACAGTCTGCTAATGATAACAGCTTGGTTTCTAATAAAGATCTTACTTCATTAAATAGTGAATTCCTGTATGGCTATTAATTGGCAAGAAGCAAAAGAATCTTTCATGTACAGTTCCCTTAAAATAATAACGCAGAATTACCGTCAGCTGATCCATATGTGATACATCTGCGGTAGAGTCGACTATTATTGAGTAATATTTGCCGCTTTTTACTTGCTCAATAATTTTTTCAGGAACCTTGTTCCCCATCTGAATAACAAATTCTTCACATATTGTGATTGACAAATATGAGACATTACCGGTGCCTTTATTACCATGCTTTTCAATATGGTTACTTATAAATGGATCAAATTTAGCTATCATTTCCAAAATACCTAAATACTTTCCGTTTTCTGGGGAACCAAACTTTTCAATTTTGCCGCCTCGAAATGCTAGTCCTCTCTCAGCAGTGAATTTTATGACTTCAACAATACGTTTTAAAGCGTTTCTCCAATATTCGACTTCTGACTGAAACCATATGTTTATCAACATGATGCGCATCATGAGTCCGTGAAATCCATGCCAATAAGGAACTTTTATGCTCAGAATGATTGGGGGCTCGATTCGGGGCCCCTCGTATCACGAGGCACAGGGCTTTAGCCCCCAAATCCCCCCCTTAATCCGGCACTGGGGTTCACCTATGGCAATACAAACGACTTTGGATTACGTTGTAATGGGAAAAATGCCTAGTTTAAATTCACCACCTTTAGTACTTTTTTCGATGCAAGAAGAGCAATCTATTGAAAACCTTTTGACCCAGTTTTGGGAAGTTGAACAAGTGCCAAAACATTTTTTAATGGATCCAAATGATGTTCAGTGTGAACACATATTTTCTAACACTTACAATAGGGATGTTTCGGGGCGTTATACGTTACCATTTAAAATGATACCGGATAATTTGGGCGGTTCGCGTAGGAGCGCAGTGAACCGTTTGATTTCTTTAGAAAAAATATTAGCAAAAAATCACACTTTACGTTTAGATTACAATAAAGTTATGCAGGATTTTTTGATCAGAGGCATATGCATTTAATAAATAATAGCTCGGATAGTAGGTTGGCATATTACATTGCGCATCATCCTGCCATAAAACTTAGTAGTACCAGTACCCCTGTACGCATTGTACTTAACGCAAGTGCACCTTTGGATAATGGTGTGTCTCTAAATGAGATTTTATCCAGTGGCCCAAAACTACCAACGGATATTACAGCTTTCGGTGTAAAAGACCGTCGCCATATTGCTTTAACCAATTCATTTCGGCGACCTAGCTCGTTCGGTTATATTTATTGAGTAGTGGGGGCTCTGGCCATAGATAAATACTTTTAATACGGGGAAGAATGGAATCTCCTGTACTAAGTCCGAAGCCACAAAGTTTTGTCGAGTACTGCGCCATCTATTGTAGTGGAAGGTTACTATTCACCAACAGGGAAAAAATAAAGGAAGAGACCTGCATGATTAGTCAGTTTACTAGCTACTACTAGATGGCAAGCCAAGCAAATACTGATGGTTTTTTAAATTATGCCTATATTGTTTTTTCTTAAATAAACAGATAAAAACACTCACACAAAGTTTAAACACTTTTTGAAACAACCTGTTATTTTATTTTGGCTTAAAAGTAGGATAGGTTGTTTCAAAAAGTTTTTATTAACCAGGATAGTTTATTAAAAGACGAATGTCGACAAACAGTTTCAAAAATTTATTATAAAATTTAGTTTATAAAATAGTACTGATGATTTTCTTTATTTTCTTCTCAAACTTAAGATGAGAATAATTTATTGATAATAGCATGTGCTGACAAATATTACACATATATGATACAATATAATGGATTCCAATGTTTTCCAAACACTAATTTTTTTCCGATATACATTGTGTATTTTGTAGTGTATTTGTCATGCAAGGGGCGATCTTCGTGTTTTTCCTTTTACATTTTTTTGTATATGTACAGTCGTCTATATATTTTTGAAGTGTTTCAATGAAAGTATTTGTTGCATAGTTAGGATCTGGATTCGAGTATAAGAAATCCCAACATTTTTGTCTGATTGTATTTTTAAGTTTTGTTTCATCTATGTATTTCACTATTCCTCGTCCCTTGGGGCATTTGGTCTTTTCCAGTACTATCTGTAGTATTGTTGAGAAATGATATGTAATGTCGGTTTGCAATACTAGGGACAGTATTTGATCGAGTACGTTGAATTTGGATTTTAAAAATATGCGTCAAATGTAGAATTACTGGAGTTTTTTCATATTACGTTTTCACATTATTTTCAACCCATGTTATTTTCAGGTTAGTCGGAATTCTTTGTGTTTTCAAGAGAGTGCCAACGCCGCGCTTTCAATTAAAGTGTTGATTTTTAAATTTAATTGAGATATTTCATCTATCATCAACCTTTTAAATTCTAAAATATGATTAAATATAAACATTAATTAAAATTATTTAGTTTAGTCATCTTTGATCATCAAGTGTATCTATTTGTGGAGATGATTTATCCCGATTTTTTGTGAAGTGTTCATCTGATTCCACTGCCACAACGTTTTGACTCTAAAAAAAATTAAAAGAAGGTACATTATAAAATTAAGTATTTTTATACTAAAAGTCAAATTTAATATGCAAACTTTAGGTTATTATAAATCATGATTTAACTTAAGAAACAAATTACCTCTAGGAACAGCAAATCTCGCCATATCATTTGATTCTTTATTCTCAAGGGAAATTTCTTCAGCTTCAGACCTCATAGTTTCGGCAATAGATTCCACTTGAATCTCTGGAGAAGTACTACCCGATTCATAATTCCCGACTTTTTATACAATACTGAAAAATATATTATTTGCACAAAACATTCTAATTAATTTATTTAAATACTTACAATTTGTTTGTGGTGTAGGTTTAAGAACAGGATAAATGTTACGATTTAATGAGGGACTCTCGTCTGAATCAGAACTAGAGTGATGGGGGACATATACCTTTTGTATTTTATTCCGTATCCTTGATCCCCGTCCTTTGTAAATATCGGAACTAGACGAAAGGTCTGTTGTAATTAGAGCCTTTTTGGCTTTTCTTTGTGCTACAGTAAAGTCATCTACAAGTTAAAAAATTATCTCTCTTTAAAAAATGACAAATACAATAATACTCTGTCAGTTTTTAATATACTGATCCATTTGTTCAGGGCTGCCACATGCATCTGATCAAATATCCGTAGATTGGTTCGTAAATTTCCGTAGATCCTGAATAGAGCCAGGCTAGGGACACTACAGACCGTGCCATCTATAGAGCCCGTCGAGTAACTAAAATCGGTAGATAATTCCAAAAAATTAACGAAAACTGTAACGTCGTTAGTAATCAAATTTTATTGATTTTTAAAACTGCGTATGCGCGATATCATATTGCTCGTCCCCAACCCCACATGTTATGTCGCCATCCGCCAGTCATGTTATATGTTATACTGTTATCATTTCTTAGTTCAAGTGTAGAGGTTATTTTAAGGAAACGGTATTTTGGTGTATTTTTTAATTGCTATAGTCTAATATTTATCTGTTGTTTCGTTGCTTTATTGTTATTAATTGAAAAGACAAATACTTTGTGAAAGAAATTATTTGTTGTTTTCAATTTTTTTTGCATGGAGTAGTCGACTCTGGGTAGGTATTGGTAATCAATGAGTTTCTAGTGCTAGTTTTATTTATATTAATTGAAGAAAAAATTCTTTCTACTGTTGCAGAAATATGAGAAAAACTTCTAATTTGATTTGTTTTAATTTTACTAATAAAGGAAATGTTAGTTCATCATTTGAATTTTTTAAAACTGATACTTTGAGCCAGAAGTTTTCAAAACTATCCGACAAATGTAAGTCACATTTTCACTTATTACGGCCACTTGCACCGTATTGGTGCAAAACTTCTGTTAACAAAACCATGTTTAACTTATTAAAACTTAGATTAACTGTTTGGCTTGCACCGTCATTTATTTAAGCTAGATTAAAGTTAAGCCACAGTTCTGGTAATTTTTCTATAAGTTGGTACTGTGACTATCTTCACTTGCATGATTCTTAACCTAGATTATACCTGTTTGGCCAATAAATGAGTGTTCTTTGTTGGAGTATTTAGTTTGTGCAGTAGTCCTAGGATTCTAAAATCTTCTGTCGATAATTTATTATAATTGTATGCCGAGCAATGACATAAATCATGACCCTGTACATGGGAAAACAGCGTTTAGTCAAAAAGACCATTTAAAATTTTGAAATGTGTTAATTAAATACCTAATATATATTTTTTATGACCAGTGTTACTTAACAATTTTTTATTATCTGGTTTGGATAAACTAGAAACCGATTTAACAGAATAAAAAGCTTGTTATTTTGTTTAAATATTTTTTGTGTATTTTTTATCTGGACAGGATCTCAAAGGTAACCTAAAATTAAACTCCAGGCAGTTTCTAAAATATTTCTTTACTATATAGTATAGATAAACAGTGCGATTAGTTAGGGATTAATAATAAAAATTAAACTCTCGTAATGTTTAAAGATCCGAAAAATGGCTAAATAGTTCTCTTTGAACTAAAAATAATAAGAATCTCACAAAAAGTGGGATCCTATTCTTGTGTAGGTCTAAATTCCTGAACTTGCATAAAATCTTAGGATGGTTAGGAGCCGATTAATTGGTGATACGGTATATGGTTTCTAAAAAATAAGGAAGTAGTAATCCTGTACTTTTATTTTTCCCTTTTTTCCTTATCACTAACCAAAAAATACTGATTCTATGATAAACTTACAAATCATGGGGATATTCTAGTTGATCTTCTATTATTTCCAGAAGTGATAGCTGCCCCTTTTAATAATCTGGATCTTCTAAAAAAACTCATCAAAGTCATCAAAATAATTTTACCTTTCATAAATACGCCTACGAAAGCCGAAATCGTTAATTTCCAAAGTATCTAAAAAATCCTCAAGAAAATTTCTTCTTCCAATTCCAAATAATCCATATTTTTATACAAAAAATATCACTTGTAAGCAGCGTAGGCGTAGACACACATAAAATGTAGGGTTAAGATTCAAAGATTAGCCTTAAACGTTGAATAATCCCTCGAATTTGGGAGATTTAATTCAACAGCTAGTTAAGGCATTTAAACTCGGTTTAAGTGGCGGTGCAAGATAATCATTTACTTAAAACTTGGTTTAGGTCGTAAACCATAGTTAACAACTACGGTGCAAGTGGCCCTTACTATAGGAAAATGGGTAGCCGATGCTGCAATAAATGGATTTCGTTTATTTTATATTTGTGGGAATTAAATAATGAAGATTTTTAAGTTTTTCCTCTGTTTTTGGTTATGGTTATATTCATGATTCATGTAAGTTAAACAACCACAAATACAGATTGGTGTATGTCAGGTTATCTACTCTCCGCACTCTTCGATTTCGTAGTAAGTATTTTGTTAGTGGGTAATATTTTGAGAAATAATTTACTCAGAGAACATGGAGCAAACAGTATAACAGTACATAGTAATTATTATCATTGTTATTGAAAATTCCGTAGATTTTCGAGACTTTTCGGAGATTCCGTAGACATCTTCTGAATTCCGTTGATCTACGGAAAATTCCGTAGATGTGACAGGCCTGCATTTGTTATTGTTTTACTCCTGACATTTTGATGTCGTTAGTAACCTTCCAAGCGAATAGATGGCGTTAAAATGCAGTTTAGCAGTGGCTATAAAAGTATGGAGTGTAGTATAGTTCTACACTCCATATATAAAAGATAGCAGGGCATGGCTCTGACGTCACACCTAGCTGTCAAAGTTGTCAACCCAAAAAATAACTGCGGTATTTACCGTTAAATAAACGTTCCAGGCTGAAAATCAACTAAAGGGGTGCAGCTTGGCTGTGCAAAATCATAAGTTTCTCCAGCAAAAAGCCTAACTGTTCCTCGGTTGGAACTGCTTGCATCTCATTGATTGTCCAATTTAGTCAAACATATTTTAGAGGCTTATAATGACCGAATTTGTATATCTAAAGTATTATTCTTTTTAGATTCGTCGGTAGTTTTAAGTTGGTTAAAAATGCCTTATATAAAGGATATATTTGTTTCCAATCGGATTATACAAATTGAAGAAAATATTCCCAACGGTTTTTGGTATCACATTGAAAGTATACTAAATCCAACGGATTGTTTATCACGCGGTCTTACTCTGGCGCAGTTAGTTAATACTTCTCTTTGGTTATCGGGGCCAAGGTGGATTACGTTACTGGAAAATGAGTGGCCTTTATTATTACCTAACTTTAATGTTTCGGAAGTCAATGAAACCTCGGAAGTTTTCAAAGTAAAGGAAAACCCGGTCGAGAACCACCCGCTTTCATAATTGTTAGAGCGGATTTCTTATTAGCCAAAAATTTTGCGTATTACAGTTTGGGTTTTGCGCTCTTCAAAAATTATTCCT
Organism: Galeruca laticollis; assembly: GCA_963921935.1. NCBI lineage: Eukaryota > Metazoa > Arthropoda > Insecta > Coleoptera > Chrysomelidae > Galeruca > Galeruca laticollis. The sequence continues at coordinate 73,227,105 of OY998182.1, forward strand.
TGTAAAAAGGTTGTGTCGGCGGACGACCTTCACAAGGCGGAATTAGTGTTCATTAAATTAGTCCAACTTAAACATTTTAGTTCGAAAATTCAAAATTTAAATAAAGCTGTTGTGGGAAACATTCAAAAATTACGCCCGTTTTTCAGAGATTACATAAAACATTTTTAGTAACTAAAGGTTTACGTAGAGGAATAATGTTACTTATTACATCCGAAGTATTCTCTTTTATTTACTTTTTTTTAACGTATTTTCATAGCCCAGTGTCAGCAGACACTGAAAATAATATCTAAACTATCGTCCCAAACATTTATATTGTATTAAGTATATATTTATCTATAGGGGAGAGGGGTACTAAGTGAGACGGCGTACAAGTGAGACAATCAGAATAACTATTTAAATTTCCCTCCAAATTACATTTACTGTCAGTGAGTTGTTGACATTCATAAAGCAAAACGTTCTGCGACTTTATGGATTGCTTTAGATGATTTTGACAGTATTTGTATGCAAAAACTAATTTTAAGGTAAGTTAGTTACTTTCTTATATCTAAAGGTGCGTTCTTTTTGACTGAGATCTCAGTTAATCTCAGCTCACATCAGTAATGTGTGCGTTCTTTTTGTTTTATTCACTTTAAGTGAGCTGAGATTTTTCCTCCCCCTTCACCGATGCTGAATGTGTTGTAAGGGGGAATCAGTTGGACTTGAGTCGGAAACAAAGTGGAGGGGATGAACAAATATTTGATTTGCTCGGGTTATTTGTAGTTTTAAGATTATCTATAGTTTTAACCATTGACATATAAACACACATGATCTATTTTTCTTTTGTTACAAATTATGGATACAATAACATTATTATTATTATTATATGTTTTGTTTCTTATTCACGCATGCGTCGACAGATCGCGCGCTTCAATTGAGATGTCGTTCTTTTTGGTGCTTACTCACACCACTTTATCTCAGATCACCTTAACTCAAGTGATCTGAGATCTCAGTCAAAAAGAACGCACCTGATGTATTATACATAACATTTGTTTCATAGAATTTTGTGAATGTGATGTGATATTTGTAATATTTGTTTACTAACCTTACTTTCTGTATGATCATAGACATCGATATTAACAAAGGCATTCTTTTTGAGGGCGTTTGTGTTGTGGCATCAGAATGTACTAAGTGAGACAATAGGTGCGCTCTTTTTGACTGAGATCTCAGATCATTTCAGTTAAGGTGATCTGAGATAAAGAGTGATGTGAGTAAGCACCAAAAAGAACGACATCTCAATTGAAGCGCGCGATCTGTCGACGCATGCGTGAATAAGAAACAAAACATATAATAATAATAATGTTATTGTATCCATAATTCGTAACAAAAGAAAAATAGATTATGAGTGTTTATATGTCAATGGTTAAAACTACAAATAACCCAAGCAAATCAAATATTTGTTCAACCCCTCCATTTTATTTCCGACTCAAGTCCAACTGATTCCCCCTCACAACACATTCAGCATCGGTGAAGGAGGAGGAAAAATCTCAGCTGACTTAAAGTGAGTAAAACAAAGAGAACGCTCACATTACTGATGTGAGCTGAGATTAACTGATATCTCAGTCAGCACCTAATATATCTGGTACTAAGTGAGACTGTCTCAGTTAGTACCATAATATAATTACACAAATATCACTATATAATAATTCTCACTTTAGTACTAAATTCATAATTTCCTAAGAGATCGGTACATTTTTTACAGATGCCGCGGAAACCCAAGCAAAGAAAAATTGGCAATACAAGTGCTGAAACCATGGAACATGCAGTTAATTTAGTCTGCAATGAAAATTTATCGCTGAGAGTTGCTGCTGACCGCTGTAATATAAAATTTCAAACGTTAGCGAGGTATGTAAAAAAAAGAAAGATAAGCCTGATGCGATAATGGAACCAAATTATCGGCATAGACAAGAAAAACTACTTGCGGATTATAACTTGCAGTAAAATGGCTTACGGATTGACAGTAGAGGCTACAAGAAAGCTAGCTTATGAGCTTGCGATAAAAAATAATTTTGATATCTCTGTGTCCTGGGAAAACAACAAAATGGCTGGTGAAGATTGGCGTAGGGCGTTCATGAAAAGAAATAATGAGATTTCCATTCGGAAACCAGAAGCATGTAGCTTATCACGTCTAACCTCATTTAATGTACACAATGTTAAAATATTTTTTGTTAATTTGGCCAAGATTTGGAAGAAATACCCTAGTTTGGCAGACGGTTCCCGCATTTACAATTTAGATGAAACTAGCACCCAAACAGTTCAAAGTCCAAAACGAATTGTTGCTTAAAAATGAGTAAAACAGGTTTATCAATCTACAAGTGGTGAACGGGGGGAAACAGTCACAATGTGTGAAATAATTTCGGCATCTGGAACATTTTTACCGCCGGTACTTATATTTCCCAGGAAAAACTTTAAAAATCATATGCTAAAAGATGGTCCAACAGGTGCTTTAGGCTTTGCAAACCCAAGTGGATGGATGAATTCAGAAATGTTCTTGAATGTTTTAAATCATTTTATTGCTCATAGCATTTCATCCAAAGAAAACGCTACCCTTCTTATATATGATAACCATGAAAGTCACATTTCTCTAAAGGTGGTAGAAAGAGCTCGACAAGCAGGTGTTTAAATTTTGACGATTCCTCCTCATTGTAGTGACACATTACAACCTTCAGATATTTCCATTTACGGACCTTTTAAAGCATATTATAATGCTGCATGCGACAAGTATATGCTTCAACATCCTGGAGTTCCTCTGACCATATACGATTCAGCAGGACGAATTTCAGAAGCACTCCAAAAATCTTTTACGCCTAGTAATATAGTCGCGGGATTCAGGAAATCAGGAATTCACCCGTTTGACCCAGATGTGTTTAAGGACGCCGACTTCTTAACTTTGTTTGTAACTGACCGACCATATTCTAATGATCAAGAAACTGAAAATAAGGAAAATCAACCTGGTCCATCAGAGGAAGAAGTAAAAATGTTCCTCCTGCTGAAAAAACACCTCCTAAAAATACACAAATAGCTCAAACTAACTTTATTTCACCTGAAGATCTTCGAGGATTTCCCAAAGCATTACCCAGAAAACAAATTAGAAAGGGAAAAGAAAAGGGAAGAAGTAAAATAATAACAGAAACGCCTGAGAAGGACAAACTGATAGAAAAGGAAAAATCAAAAGAATTGACTAAAAAAGTTAAGCGAAATATAAGTGAGTTACAGAAGGGGGACCTAAGAAACCGCGTCAAAAGATTAAGAAGGCAAAGAAACGGGATTCGACAGACACTGATACATCTGAAGATTCTGAATATGAAACGTTTTCTGAAACTGAAGACTGGGTACTCGATGATGAAACTGAAGATACCGTTGTGACCAAGGCAGATGTATCAGTGGACAAATTTGTTTTAATTAGGTTCCCAAAACAAATTTATTATGTCTCAAAAGTTACAGGAGTGTCTAACGATGAGTTCGAAGTATGTTGTCTTTGTAAGAGCCTTAAATTTTCGAACTGCTTGTGTTTCCAGATATACCCGATACATCTTTTGTTGCGTTGAATGATATAGCAATGGTACTTCCAGATCCTGTTCCAGGAACTACAAAGCGACAGTCTAAATTGTACAAATTCAGAATTAACATCAGCTCGGTTAATATTCGCTAAAAAAATTATAAAATTTTATACTGAAGGTATATAATATTGTATGTCTCAGTTGGTACTTTTGTTAGTCTCACTTGGTGCACTTTCAGGTACTAAATGAGACAAGACCGCACTTAAAAAAAATATATTTTATTTTGCTTATTTTTGTGGTTAATTTCTTCTTCGTGTATAATTTAGAAAGCGGAGAGATTATACTATAAAATGAAATGAGAAGAAAACGGATGTTTAGAAAAATAAATAAATTAGAGTCAAAAATGTTAATTTCGTCTCACTTAGTACTACATTCCCCTACCTATTACAAATTCCGAGGGTGAAAGGATTTTCAGTACCCTAGCTTACATTAAAAAGAAATATCGCTCTGCAATGGGGGATAATAGATTATCATCACTCTCGCTACTGTCAATCGAAAATGAACTAATGAGCTCAATAGATTTTTCAGATTTGATTGAAGAATTTGCTGCGTCAAAATGTCGTAAAAACCTATATGTAATTTTTGTATGAATTTATTGACCACTCTTTTCAAATAATTAATATTTTTGAATAATATATATACTGTTATTTGTTCTGTAAATAAATAGAAAATTACATTTTTAAATGTTTATAAATCCATTTGCTAAAATTCTGAGTGGCTTTTCATTCTAGGGGCCCCATTTGATAAAATAGTCCCGAGCTACAAAAGCCCTTAATCCGACACTGGTGAACCCAAAACTACCACTATTTGGTTTTGGCCTAAAATCGTAGCAAACAACTCTGCCCCTAAAATACCCTCCACCGTTCCGGGTTGGTCAAATCCATCATCAGATAGTGCAACCCCTTGAAAGTCAGGTAGAACATTAGAATCTATTTTAAACACGGGGGTAGCTTATCAGTAATTTTTTCAACTAAAATTGCATTAATAGTGAAACAGTTTTCTGAATTAAAACGCGATGCAATTGTTACCGTTTAACTGCTTGAGGGTTGTTGCCAAGCCCTTGACTAGAAGAACAATATTTTGAAATTTTAATCCTATATATATATATATATATATATATATATATATATATCAGTTCATAACGTTCTTCGCCGTTTTCTGATTTCCAGCTTCCATCTATCTCGATCGGTACATAGATTCTCCTCTATTTCTCTTGTTTGTATGTCCTTTTCTACTCCTTCTCTCCAACTCAACCTAGGTCTCCCTCTCTTCCTTCTGCCGTATGGCGTCCAATTTTAATCCTAACCTTTTACAATACTCGAGTGTTAATAAATTTGCTTGGCTGCCCGAATCCAAAATCAACCGAACAGTGGTATTTTAACAGCGCTATTTACCACCGTAACCACCACAGTCGAAATTAAAGTCGTATAACTATTAATGGAGAAGGCCGATATTTTTATACCGGTGACTTAGTGGTCACTGTTACTACTGGCGACCTAATATTCCGTCAAACAGCAACGTTGGTCGCTATTTTAAAAATCGCTGACGGTGATGCTGTTGGTGGGGAACCGCTACGTGCACGCTAATCCATGATAATATTTTATAACTTATATTTGTTTTTGTTAGTTGATATGAAAATTAATACTCAATTCAGTGATCTCAACCGTGTTCGTTTTCAGTTTAAAATCACTTATCCGAATTAACTAAACTTATTGTAAAGGATCGACTGTACTGTATAAATATATAAATAAATAAACGGAGTGGCCCGCGGGAGGTATGTAGATGTATTATTTTTATGATCTGACTCGATACGCTTCATACTCGGAATAAAAGGATCCCGTGGTTAGCAGAGTGAAACAGAAACAGCCACCTAAGTAACTGCTAATACAAACGGTGCCTTATAAATCGCTGTCGCCGATGTACCGTTGACATAAAAATCACCGATAAGCTCATCACTAATTATTAACATCATTAGATTCCTAACTTTGTCACATGAGTGAGTATCTAAAATGTCATCATTATTTAGAGGAGAAACAGCCCCTTCTAAAACCGCTAGGGATGCTGCCTCTTCATTTGAACAACGACCCGCCTCTGATTTATCCGTATGTAATAAAACATGGTGTTTTTTAGTACAAACAACGCAGGTCCTTTCTGTAGGATAACTTCGCACTCCGTGGCTCGAAGCAATTAAAACACCAGTTATTATCTCGTACCGCTTCGTATTGCTTTGAAGCCGACCGAGCTTTATACTTGTCACATTTAACGCACCTTTTCTACTTTGGTTTTCGTCGAAACAAAGGTCACCATGAGTTTTGCGACTTGATCAGATTTGCCACATAACTACCCCTTTGACCTGAGCTACAAGGTTTAGTAATATTAAAATTCAAAATTTTAGTCTGACTTTTTACAAAATGTTTAAGTTATGTATAAGTAGGCAAGTCCGTGTCCCTATATTTCATTTCAAAAGCTATAACAGTATCTTTATCTAACTTGAAGCTAACTGAAATAAAATATTTTCTAAAAAATTAGGCAAACTTAATTTTTTTAAAGCCGATACCGGCACATCAAATCGCTCTAAAAATATATTTAAACCTTTTTCAGACTCTCCGGCAATAGGTTTAAACTCCAATATTTGCTGCAAGTAAGAATTCGCCAAGTATCGCTTATTTTCATATTTACCTATTAATCTATTGTAATCAATATCGTAATTATCACCGGTAATTGAAACACCTGCACAAAACCCCCAAAGCTGGACAACGCGAACGTCCAACTAAATAATAAATTTTGTCTAAATTTGTAAACTGGCATTTTTCGGAATCATACTTTTAAATAAAGAATGGAAAGTGTTTATTTGCGAGTATTAATTAATATGAAATAACACTACCTTATTCTTTACAATTTATTTCAAGACTGGCTAATCAGTACAATACATTTAATTCCCCAAATTATAAAAATACGTACCAACACCAAAGATAAGGAAACTAGTTTTTCTGACTGTCGAAACCCAAATGCTTGATTACTATATACAACATCTCCCTCTTTTATACCAACACTACCCCAATATTTCTTATCATAACAATAATAATTTAACCAAAAACTATAATTATTCATTAAAGCCATAGCGTTACGGTTTTACAATTTTGCTACGACGACGTAAGTTCCTTCCGGAGTTATCTCCTTCTTTTCCTACATCGTCAATTTCTACACTCACACCACTATTTTCATTTGACTCATTAGTATCAAGAAACGTACATCCCTCAATGTCACTGTTTTCACTGCTTTGTACATTATTTAGATCAAGTACAACACTATTATTTACTTCTGATCGGGGTATGATTGAAACCACTTCTGGATTCACACTGCAAGTAGTTTCATGTTTTAATTTCAATTGATCAGAGTGTCTTTTCCAATTCATACCACTATCAGTCTTAACCATGTAAGTTCTCCGACCCAACACCTCTGTAATTATGCCCGGACACCAAGGCGAACTAGAATGTAGTCGAAAATCTTTTATCCATACCTTATCATTTATTTCGAAAATAATATCTTTTACGCGAGACGAAAAATTTTGTTGTTGTCGTTCTTGATTTGATTTTATTATTTCCACGGTTGAAGGCATGAGTAAGTCAAATTTGGTTCTTAATCCTCGGCCAAAAAGCATTTTTGCAGGTGATTCGCCTGTTGTGGTTTGCGGCGTATTCCGAAAATGAAACAAAAATCTCTGCAATATCAGATTTAATTCTAATTTAGGATTTTCGTACTTAGATTTTAAAATGGCATTTTTTAAAATTTTTACTGCACTTTCCGCTTGCCCGTTTGTAGGAGGATGATAAGGAGGAGTTTTATGCCACCTTGAACTAAAAATGTTTGGAATTCTTCTGAAGTGAAAGTTCGACCGTTATCAGTGCATAGCTCTCTCGGCAACCCAAATCTATTAAAAACTTCCCTAAATACTTCAATTGTTCTAGATGCCAATAAATGTTTTACCTCAAAGACTTCCACATAGATGTCGCGTCCTGAATCACTAAAAATGTCTTTCCATGGATTGGCCCAAAAAATCAGCATGTGTAACCTTGTCCACACTTCTTTGGGCCACTCCCATACAAACAATGAATTTTTTTGTGGATTAGAGCTGTATGCATTACAAGCCTCACAACTTTTAGCCAACGATTCAATATCAGCATATAAAGAAGGCCACCAAAAATAGGATCGAGCCAAAGCTTTCATTTTTACTACCCCCATATGGGATTTATATAGTTCATCTAATATTTGACCATAAAATTTTTTATGTATAATAAGACGGTATCCCCATAATAAACAGTTTTTTTCGGTTGATATTTCATTTTTATGCAAAAAATATGGCCTTATTTCTGAAGAAGGACACTCTGCTGGCCATCCATTTTCTACGTAGAACATGATTTTAGTTAAAAGTGGATCGGAGTTAGTTTCATTTTTAATCTTTTTAAAATTCAGTGGAATTCGTGATTCTTGAATATAATTCAAAAATGAATATTTAGGATTGATACTTAAATTAAGAATACTTTCCTGTCCATTAAAAAAAATATTCCTTTCCGGTAATCTCGTAAAACAATCTGCTATATTTTTTGAAGAAGGCACAAATTTAATTTCATAATCAAAAGCAGAAAGTATGTGAGCCCATCTTTGCAAACGGTTCGCGGCCAAAATGGGTAAACCCCTTTGGCTTCCAAAAATTGCTAAAAGAGGTTTGTGATCCGAAAATAAATGAAATTTTCTTCCATATATATATATTGGAAAAACTTTTTAACCCCACATATAATTGCGGCTGCTTCCTTTTCAATCTGTGAATAATTTTGTTCCGCAGAATTTAAAACACGAAATGCAAATGCAATAGGTCGTTCAGACCCATCATCGAATATATGACTAAGAGTGGCACCTAAAGCAAAATTAGAAGCATCTACCATTAATTTTATCTTTTTTTCTGGGTCAAAATGTGACAATACCGATGAGGACGATAATAACTTTTTAATAGCCTCAAAGCTATGTCTGCAAACATTTCCCCAGTGCCAGTCAACGTCCTTTTTTAGTAAGTTATACAAAGGTTTTAAAATGTGTGAGACATTCGGTATAAACCGGCAATAAAAATTTACCATCCCTAAAAATGATTTAAGTTCGATCGTTGAGCTCGGAGATCCACCATTTTTGATTGCAGAAATTCTTTCATTCGACATATGTAGCCCTTCCTTATCAATCACGTGCCCTAAATATTTTACCGAATCTTGAAACAAAAAACATTTTTCTTTTTTTATTTTAAGACCATATTCCCGCAATATTTGGAAAATATTTTCCAATCTATCCATGTGCTCCTGATCATCCTTCCCTGTAATAAGAATATCATCTAGAAAACATGCTACCCCTGGAATTGAAAACAGTTGTTCCATAATATTCTGAAAAATGGATGGAGCCGTTTTTATACCATAGGGTAAGCGGGTGTATGAGAACATACATTTATGTGTTGTTATCGTAACAAGCTTCTGAGATTCCTCTGTCAGTAGAACTTGTTGATATGCTTCAGATAAGTCAACTTTTGACCGTTTTGAAGTTGAGAAAAAGATATTCAATACAATCTCCGCACAGCCTTACAGAACCATTTGGTTTTAGGATAGGAACAACAGGCGTAGCCCATTCTGAAAATTGAGTAGGTTTTAAAACTCCATTGGCTGCTAATCTATCTATCTCGGTTTCTATTTTTGGTTTTAATGCGAAAAGAACTGGTCTGGGTTTGCAAAATTTGGGAATAGTACCTTCTTTTAATTTTAAAGAAATCTTAAATTTATTAAAACAACCAAGATTTGGCTCTAGAATTTCTTGATAAGTTTCAAGCAATTTTTGAAGCCCTGTCGGAAAACTTACATTTTTGTGTGCAATATTATTTAACAAATTTGAATTTGGCAGTTTACAAATACATAAACCTAACATTTTCAATCCATTTCTGCCTATGAGGGGTGGTCCCCCATTTCTAATTACATAGGTTTTTAATATATAAGATTTATTTTCAAATATTATATGAAGTTTTAAAAATCCTAAGGATTCAATAGTCATACCAATATAATCTCTAAGCGATAAATCATTTTTTTCTAACTTTAAACCCTTAAAATGTTTACGATACATTGTTTCAGAAATGACCGACTGTGCGAAACCAGAGTCCGCTTCAAAATGCATAGGGGTGCTTTCCACGGTTAGTTTTATAAAAGTCGGCTTAATACTTTGTGGAGAATCGTCACCCTCTATGTTATTTATATCTCTTACATTAAAAATGGACTAAGTTTCATCAAAATTATCCAAATCGCTTAAACATTGTTTATCATTATCAATATTATTTTCCGTCAAAAAATTGTGAATATTTTTTTTACATTGAGGTGCTAAATGACCCTTAACGCCGCATCTATAACAAGTGCAACCTTTGAAAGCACAATCACTAGCGAGGTGATACCTCTACCGCACACAAAACATTTTTTTTGGTTCTGATTAAAAGGTGATTCACTTACCGAAAAATTTCTTCTGTTACCTTTATTTCCCATTCGAGATGTAGAAGGTCGATTAATACCACTCGACCTATCTGTTTATTGAACTCTTTTTTTGTTGATAAAAATTCAACTCATCTTCTTGTTTAATGTGAACGCCCGCTACTGACTGCCTGTCAGAATGTTCCTTTAAAGCTGACTCCTTCGATAACGCTACTTACATCATCCTGTTCAACGTTGTAGTACTTTTCGAGGCATCTTCTTCAAAAAGACGGTCCATAATTTTATCATCATTCATACCAATGGTAAAAATATCTCGCATAAGTACTTCCAGTTCCTTCCCAAATTTATAATTGGATGCTAACTTTTTAACCCGGGCTGACCAATCGGAGGAGACATTTTCATTATTATCTCTCCGTGCCGAATAAAACTTCAACCTTTCGGCAAACCATGATTTTACCGGTACGCAATGTTCACTTAGTAACGTTACTAGCTCATCAAATGATTTATCTGCAGGTAAACTTGGAACACATAAATTTCGTACTAGTACATTACAACTCTCCGATAATGTGTTTAATAATATCTATTTTTTCTTTTCTGCTTCCTCAATACCATTTGCTATAAAAAATTGGTTCAGTCTTTCATTAAATACGGAAAATTCGGAATCTTTGTGATCAAATTCTGTTAAAGTTCCTAAAAAGGCTTGCATTTTCAACACGAAATCACATATCAAAACTAAACAATTTTACTTGTTAATTCGACACAAAATCCTCGTCGCCACTGTTTATTTGCGAGTATTAATTAATATGAAATAACACTACCTTATTCTTTACAATTTATTTCAAGACTGGCTAATCAGTACAAAACATTTAATTCCCCAAATCGTAAAAATACGTACCAACACCAAAGATGAGGAAACTAGTTTGTCTGACTGTCGAAACCCAAATGCTTAATTACTATATACAACACTAACGGACCTCACCGGAAAATTCGGGTAGATCAATTTTAGACAATTGAGGCACCTTAGATTCTAGCAGGGTAGTGGTTAACGATGTTTTTTCTTCCAGTTTTCCAATATTTTTTAAGTATCCATTTTTTATGTGACAACAAAGTTCGTTAGCACTCATAAGTACATTATAATCTAGGTACGTGTCAAAACCCACTAAATTTCATCTAAAACCGAAATAAACGAATACCCGGTGGAATCCAAAGACAAATAAAGAATTTTGAATTTTTCCTTATTTGTTTCCGAATCCAACTTCTTAGACAAATTGTAACAGGTCGGATGACTGTAATTATTTGTAATTAAAATAAAGCATTTACTTTAAACTCGTGTTTATTCATCTTCATTACCATAAAGCATATTCGGACAACACAGGAACAAACAAGAGAAGAGGACGGAAGCGAGACTAAAACGTCTGAAGACAACTCGGACGCCGCAGAATTGAAGGAGTTTAAACATATGGTGAGCAAAATAAAGGAGAATTCGGCTGACCTAGTGAAGCTAATAAAGGCTATTCCGAACACAAAGAGCGATATCAAGACAGTGATTGGAGATATGGCATATAGGATCGATAAGCTCAGTATGAAATGCGATGAATGGGAAGCCCTCCCAGAAGAGAGGGTTGGTAAGTCCACCCAATCAGTGGCAAGCACCCAAACAAACATGACAGCGAAAGTGACCAGAGATATGGGAACCTAAACCATGTCCTGGCAGGAGATCTACCGACCCGTCTTAAACAGTATAGAAGGCCTGGATAGCTTTCTAACCTGGAAACAAGCAGAAAAAGTGAATTGGAACGACGAACTCCTCCAAAAGATAGCAATCAAAACAGGAAACCCCGTGAAAAACGAGGAAGTAACAACAAAAGTAGTGATGGTCGAACCAAACGACGTACAGATGAACAAAAGCGTACAGAGGCTATTCAGGGACAGATACCCAGAATTAAAAGTGATGAACGATGGCCTAGAAATAATAGAGCAGATCACTAAACGAAAGACAAAGGGGGACGCCCTGAAGACAACAAAAATAATTAAAATAAAATTGGAAGGCACGGAGGAGTACCTATGGAATAAGATGATACAATGCGCACATGAGATACAAGACACTGAGAAAATAGTAATGCATGCTGACGTGTTTATGGGATATGAAAGTCTTAGAAAATTGAGCGGAACGATATTCAACCAGAGAAATATCGACATAACGATATATACCCCTCATCAAAGAGCAGAAGCAAACGAGGAGAAGGAGAGAAACACAATAGGTAGTTTTATAAGTGGCAAGGAAAAAACCTACCAGGAAGTTCTAAACGGGGTAAAAAATGTAATAGATAACAATCCCGCCACTGATGCAATTAAAATTCTACGTAGCATGAGAGATGGTGAACTACTCATTACTATAAACAGGAACGAGAAGGCCGCACAGGAGATACAAGCCGTCACAAGAAATGAAAAAGATTCCTTTACCTGCAGACAAGTAGGGGAAACAGGCGACTCAGAAACAGAAAAAAAATATGACGCAAGCAAATCGCCCAAGATGGTATTCTTACCTGTAGGTCTCGGATGATCTTCTGCGGGGTTGCAACCCTTCTTGAAAACGATATTGTGGACTGTAGCAGGGGTTCAATGGACTTTTTATTAAAGTTCCTGGCACTAGCGCGTTAAATAATAACTACGAACGGTTCACTTTGACAACTGTTCTACTTCTCTTTTTCTGCTTGGAAAACTGGGTTTTTAAATTGAACATAATGTATGTATACCGTATGTCAGCTAGGTGTAAAAATACCACCAACGATTTGCATGAGATTTTAATATTTAAATTTTATTATTAAATAACCTTACATATTAAATATAGATTAAACAAGGATCATAACAAATTAAAATAAAATTAATGAATACTTAACATATACAACCAAAGAAGACGTTAAGGAGGCACTAAGAAAATGCACTGGCAGATGGGATGAGGGAAACATAATCAGCAATTTGAGACCGCTTCCGAATCACCTTAAGGCTGTCACAGTAACCCTGAATAAAGAGGAAGCAAGGAACGTATTGGAAGAAAAAACTATTAAAATAGGACTGGCCAGATGTAATGCAGGGAAAATGTTAAAGGTATTCCGGTGTTACAATTGCTGGTCTTATGACCGTCGAGCTGCAGAATGCAATGGTCCAGAGAGAACGAGTGTATGTTACAAATGTGGTAAAGAGGACTACCAGGCAAAGGATTGCCAAATGGGGGAGGCTTGTGCTCACTGTAAAACGGAAGGACATAAAGCCAGCAGCAATAAATGCAAGGCGTTTAAGCAAGTACTATCTCAAGCAAAAAAGCCGAAAGACTGGTTAGCAGGCAAATGAGTACAGATGCGAATCCAGGGAAGGAACAGCACTAGCACCGGAGTAGGAGACATAATGGATGCAGATCAGATCACGGAGCTCATCGTCGGAACAGAAAAGATAATAGAAATGATTGAGGCGATGTGCACACTCTCACTCCCTAATAATGGAAAAAAACATGATCAATAGTGGCAAAGAGAAGCCGCCACCAAGATTATTCAAATTAACAACGGAAAGAGCACTACATCACTTGACTTAACGGAGTTACCAGCTAACAATATGAATTGCGATATCATTATCATAAGCGAGCCAAATATGAAGAGGATAAAGAAGGAGGGGCCGTGGATAGCTGATAAGAGACAAGGTACTGCAACACATATACGGAACCCCCCATCTTAAGACAGGCAGGAAGAAGAGGATATTGCTGAATAAACATGGAAAAATACAGAATTATAGCTTGCTATATATCACCAAACTGTAGCTTTGATGAAACGAAAACTACCACCAGAATCTGCAGAAGGATATTGTAATAAGCACAAATATGGCAAGGGAATTTAGGGATACCCTATATACTCGTATATGTAGGTTTGTTTTCGTTTGTCTAGGTAAATGATTGAATAATATTCCCAGAGGTGAATATAACAGTTTTATTCTAAAAATACCTCAATTTACAGCTCAAGTCGATTTTTTGAAGTTCTCCGTCACAATATTCTCTCGCCTCCCCATTGAATCCCCGGAAACCAAAAACCCTAAAGGTCATCAGATGATTCTCATTTAGTGTTCTAAATGTAAATAAGTTAAACTTTAATAAAACGTTAAAAGAAAATCACAACAATAACACGAACTAAATACATTAAAAATTCAGTTATCTACATATATAAAATTTTTTAAATCAAATATAAAAAGTCTAAAAGAAAAGCGACCTAGTTTCGTTATCAAAGGCAGTAAAACTTAATTGAACAATTATGAAAAATCAATAAATTACCACAAGGTCGTCACGCATATAAGTCGAACCCAAAAACACCGTTGTTTTGAATATCATAAAAATGCAGACGAATTATGCAACTTAGCGTAGCCTAGAGAATTACGAAAGAGCTGGAAGCCGGAGAAAACCTGTCAAAAATGCAATTCGGCTTTAAGAAAGGAAAATCCACTGTGGACGCTGTTAAAGAAGTAGTAGAAGTAATTGAAAAAGAAAGACAAAAAAACCAAAGATCAAGAGGGTTTTGTGCACTGGTAACAACAGACAAAAAAAATGCATTCAACAAAGCGTCCTGGAAGTGGATAATCCACGAATTAAGAAGAAGGAGAATGCCTAAGTACATAAGAAAAGTAATTAAAAGTTATTTTACCTACAGGAAAATAGTTGACGATGAAGGCAAAGAATACTGGATAGCTGGAGGAGTCTCCCAGGGTTCAGTATTGGGACCTCTTTTATGGAATGTCATGTATGACGGTGTGCTGGTCATCGAGGCAGAACCAAATGTAAAACTAATTGTCTATGCCGACGACTTAGCAATAGTGGTAACAGATAGAACAGAAGAGGGACTCATGAATGTAGTCAATAGAACACTGCAATTGGTGAGTGCATGGACTCAGAGGCACGAACTAGCCCTGGCTCCGTTAAAGACAGAAGCCGTGCTCCTATAGAATTCCACTTAGATGGAGTACCTATAACCCCGAAAAATAATGTTAGTTACCTAGGAGTAACTCTAGATAAGGATCTAACATTTAATGCCCCTATAACAAAAAGCGTCGCGAAAGCCAAAAATGTGGCTGCCACTCTGACACGACTTATGACAAGGATAGGAGAAGCCTCGGAAAGAAAACGAAGGATGTTATCAGCTGTAACGAACTGTATAATGCTATACGCCTCAATAATATGAGACAAGGCAATGGCAAGGAAAAGAAATCAAAAAATGATGACGCAGACACAGAGAATAACAGCAATCAGGGTTTGTAGAGGATATAAGACGATATACACAGAGGCTAGCCTAGTCCTAGCGAAGATCATCCCAATTGAATTCATAATAAAAGAGAGAAACAAAACATCAAGAGAACAGAAATCAGAAATAAGAGAAAGGTCAATGAGATAGTGGCAGAGCCAATGGAAACTGAGCGAGAAAGGAAGGTGGACAGCTAACCTAATACCAAACATAGATAAATGGATTAAACGTGACTTTGTCGAAAGCGACTACCATACGACACAGATACTAACCGGCCACGGATGTTTTAAGTACTGTCTCTACAGGATGGGAAAGAGGGATAACGGACAGTGTATGTACTGCAATGACGAAGACACTGCAGAGCATACTTTATTCCACTGCGAAAAGTGAAGGGACGTTAGAGAGGACACAGATAGAGACATCGGGAACAGACTAGATAAGGACAATCTGATTGAGAAGATGACAGAAACGAAAATAAGTGACGATAAAATGGAATACTACAAAAGAAACAAAAATAGAAATAAAAGCTATAAAGAAAAAATACCAGGAAGAAGTAATCTACAATATCCGTGACACGTCTCCCTGAAGTGATGCCTCGCGGCGATTCCAGGAAGCGTTGCTGCCAGATTAAATAAACCGTTTCAGACAAACTAAATAGGCATAAACAACATCGTTTATACTATAACCTCGATGTTTCAATAATTCAAACACATTTTTCAGCGATAAATACAATTTTACTGGCCAAACATGCCAGTTGTAAAATAATCATATTATTAGGCATTATCTTTTCGCTTTCGAAACGAGTAGGATACTGTGCTATTGTTATCGGATTAATGACTAAGTGCTGTGGGTTTTGGTCTTAAGTCAATCATGTTGGCATAAGTCAAAACGAAATATCTTGGAACGAACTTTTTACACATAGTTTATTTTTTGAATAGACGATCAGTCGACTCTTGGTCCTTACAATAATCCTAATTATATGTGAATATTGTCTTAAACACATAACATAGTATGGAATTGATAAGATGGTCAATCAGTCAATTCATCAACAGACATGATTGCCAATCATTATATCACTTTGTTTGCGATATCTGTGCAGTGAGAATAAAGTGTTACCAAGAACACCGTATTAGATATTATAAATGGCTTTTTGTAAAAATGATTTATTAAAAAACAAAACATGCAGTGTAAAGAAGGACAACAAACGCAAATAATGTGGTAATAAATAAAATAATAAATATTTTATGTTAATTGAACACCAGAAGGTTGAACATCTTTGACTAATGGTTCCTTATCCTTTATAACTTCTTTTTTGAAATTCTTGTTTATAGAGTCGATGAGTAATTGCACAAGTTGGTTAAGGATACCTAGAACAACAGAAGATATGTCATAAGAGCACAAAGTCGAAAAAAATAATTTTATTTTACAGTAAATATTCCATGTTATGTACATGAGACATTTTCTGTTATACGGATTGCTATAAAAGGTACTGTTGAATGGCTTCCTCGTTAATCAGACTTTTTAAGATAATTTTTATTGGACAACTCGAAAATTAGTTTATGAAATTAAGCCAGCAAGTCTTACAGGGCAAATCGCAGTTTCGATTAATCTTGATTAATTTGTACAGAATCATGAAGAAATGCAGTTACGGCCCCATTTTGATATCGAGTCAAATCTCACGAAAACAAACATTTTTGGTCCTACAAAGTACACCAGAAACACCGGATATGAAAGAAATATAATGGACTCAATAGGTTTTGTCAAATTAATAATAGAGGATATGTAGAACGCTGATTAAGTAGACACTATTTTAATAGTATTACGATGCCATTTAGTTGTACATGGTTTGTATTGAAAATTATATTCAGATTATTAGACATTTTGTGTCTAACAGCGAAAACAATAAATCTAATATCAAATCTGGAATCTAGGTTTGGAATAGGCTAGTCTCTAATTTCACATAGTTTGAATTGCATTTTTTGAGATAATTAGGAATATCTTTTGTTTTGTTCTACTCTTTGACTATCCTATATCCAAAAACTACAAGCACCTCAATATTTTTAACAAGATATCATGTATGCGATCATGTTTATTAGATGCTTTTCAGGAATAATTCTATCGAAAACTGAGGGAATCATAACTGTGAGTTACGAACTAATTGTATAATGGAAGTAAGGGCCAGGACACAATATGGAATTCCAGGAGTGCCGAAATATCGGCCTTCAATCCTTCTTGCACATGTTGTGAATTCAATTATAAAACAGATTGCCAATAAAGATATTTAAAACTTAAACATATCATGTAAAGTAGTAAGCTTTGTTAAAAAGTTTTGAAAAAATAAATATTGTAACACGATTGTGGATTTCTTGAAATTGTTTATTCAGAAACAAGTGATACAATTTACAATTCTCTTAAAACCGTTTACAATTTCTCGCTAAATCGTTCAACTTCACTCCCGTCACAATTGTCAACTCCCGTTCTCCGCCGTCACAGCCTCTTACATATTCATTTTCAATCTTCCAGAATTACATTTCGAACCCACCAGAATCATCGATCGAACAATCCAGAACATTCTATTGTTGTTCAACCTAGCCGACATAGGACAACTCAAAAGGGAAAGAAGAATACCTAACCTAAAACTAATTAACAGGGGAAAGAAGAATATCTAATTAACTTAACACTGTCATTAACAAGTTCATTATGCTGCCCCCTCCTTAAAATAATTCCTCCTAGAATGACTCTAGCTTCAACTGGATTGCCTATTTCAAAATCTAAGTTACTGAACTCACCCTACTTCAGAATGGGTTTCCTTGAATGGCGCCAGACAATCATGATGGACGATCATAGGCTTTCCCCTGGGAACTCTGACAATCCGATATATGATGTCGTTAATTTTCTTCTTGATAGTGTAAGGTCCCTCCCAGTTCTGTTGTAGTTTGGGACACCGGTCACGTCGTCGTCGAGGGTTATAGAGTCACATCAAGTCTCCTTCTTGATAATTGGTCTGTTCTACTCGGGCGTTGTGGTACATCTTCATCCGGTCACTGTTTAGTTGCAGCTTGGTACGCACTATATCGTGGATATCCTCCATCTTCCTAAGGAGATCTTCGACGTATTCTTCCACAGCCTCATCTTCACCACGCTTGCAGCCTAACACCAAGTCGCATGACAGTCTCATTTCCCTACCAATCAGGACCTTTGCAGGTGTTTGACCGGAAAATTCAATAACAGCTGATCGAATGGCCATTAAGAATAATGGCAGGTGTTGATCCCAATTTTTTTGGTGTTTTGACACAACTTTAGATAGATTGTTGGCTATGGTGCGGTTCATTCGTACCACCAATTCCATCAGACTGGGGATGCATGGCAGTGGTTCTGGTTTTTTTAATACGCAGCCTTCGACACACCTCATGGAACAAACTGCTTTCAAAATTTCTTCCTTGATCCGAATGTAACTCAAAGGCATCCCAAATCGACTGATGAATTCATTTACCAGAACATTTGCTACGGTGGCAGCTTCTTGATTGGGAACAGCATAGGCTGCAGCCCATTTCGAAAAATAGTCCATCACTACGAAGATGTATTTGTTCACAGCATCACTTTGAGGTAAAGGTCCCAACACGTCCGCAGCAATTATTTCAAAGGGGCTTCCAACCAAGTATTTCTGCATTTCAGCTCTTCACCTTCGAGTAGGCCCGTCTTCGGCACCAATATATGACGTCCTCTTTGAAGTCGCTCAGCAAAATCTCTTTAGGACCTACTGCAAGGTATTTGTCACACCGAGATGACATCATGAGCTATCATCATGGAGATGTTGAAGAATATCTGGGACAACCAACTGTTTTTTTGTTTCCGTTCCGTCAGAGTTTTAGACCAGTATCACTAGAAGTCCATCATCTAAGGTCAACGACTCCCACTGTGCCATATACGCTTTTAAAATGGGAGGATACGCAGAGACATCGCGCCACGTTGGGCGCTGGTCCGCTCGCTTCCATTCGCGGATCTTCTTTAGGACAGGATCCCATTCTTGCTGGTCTTTTATCTTTTGGTTCCAGTTGTCAGGGGTTACTTTAATCGGTACAATTATCCCTTCGTGTTGTTATAGGCGACAACAATAGCGGCAATTTTGTGGGCATGGTCTCCGTGAAAGAACATCAGCATTGCGGTGTCTTGTACCAGGTCTATGCTCGATTTCAAAGTCGTATTCTTGTAGTTTCTCTATCCATCTTGCTACCTGACTTTCGGGCTTTTGAAGTTTGGAAGCCATTACAAACTGGCGTGATCGGATCCAACTAGGAACCTTCTTCTGTACAGGTACTTATAGAAGTTCTCGCCTGGTAACGCAAAAGTTCTTTATTGCCTTCCACAATGTCTTGCTGAAGTATTCGAGTACTCTCTCTCTTTACCGTCTTGTATTTGGGACAGGATGGAGCCAACTCCTACTTTACAAACATTTGAGTCCAAACCCAGTTTTCCTTCTGGTAGCGGATAACCAAGTATCGGAGCTGACGTTAGCTGTTTCTTCAATGAGTCGAAGGCTTCTTGGCATTCCTTATCCCAGAAAAAGGTTCTAGTTTCTTCAGTTAGTCGCGTTAAGGGTTTGGTAATATCCCCAAAATTCTTGACATACCGACGGTAATATGAACATAGGCCCAAAAAGCTTCGAATTTGATGTTTGTCAGTCTGAGTTGGCCATTCCTGAACTGCTTTGATTTTAACAGGATCAACAGCGACTCCATCCTTGCTCACAACATGGCCTAGAGAGCTGACTTTCTTTTGAAACAGGTTTAATGCTAGATTGGCCATCTGAAGTCCCTTAAGTACTTCTTCGAGGTTGGATAGATGTTCTTCAAAATTCTTGTCGACTGTAATGACGTCATCTAGATATGCCAGCCATTTTTCCCAAAATAAACCCCTGAGAATGGTCTCCATCAGTCGTTCGAAGATGGCGGGAACATTACACAGACCAAATGGGAGGACCTTAAACTGCCATAAGCCTGATCCGCTAGTAAAGGCGGTCTTCTCCTTATCTAGGGGATTCATTTCCACTTGCCAATATCCGCTCTTCAAATCTAAAGTAGAGAACAATGAAGAACCCGCTAAAGCATCAAGGGCGTCGTCGATGCTTGGCAAAGGATAACTGTCCGTTTTAGTAACGTCGTTGTTAAGTTTACGGTAATCAATGCTGAATCGCATTGTTCCATCCTTTTTTTACTAGTACCACGCGGGAGGCCAAAGGACTACTGGATGGTTGAACTACCCCGTTTTGAATAATCTCTTGAAGTGCTCTATCTGCCAGTTCTTTTTTGACTTGGGGCATCCGCTGGGGAACTTGACGAATAGGTCGTGCATCGCCGGTATCGATCTTGTGTTTTACCACATCCGTTCTTCCGAGTTTTCTTCCAGCACCAAACACATCTTTGTATCGGTGGACTAGATCTCTTATTTGATTTCTTCCTGAATCCGACAGGGATGGTTCTAAGTTGTTCATCAGCTGCTCTATTTCGCTGGCAATGTATTTTTACGGGGTTGTTGCCTGGTGAACCGCGGCTTTCTGAAAGTAGGCTGAGTGATCGTTCAGGTTTATCAAGCGCACTGGTACTTCTTGGGTTGATAGAACAAGAGCCTTGCCGATGAATATTCCTTTTCCCAGAATCAGGTCGTCAATCTCAGGTTATATCATTGCTGGTGTACTGTTTTGCTCTAGACCATCCAGTTGACCAGATACCACGCATTCAAAATTCGATGGGAGTTCGACGTCCTCTGCCAGCGTTATTGGAACAATGGCTTCATCTTTTCGATGCAAGAAAAATTCTTCGGTCCCAATTCGAAGGGTTCGTCGTGAACGTCCAAACGAAGCTCGCAGTGATTCATCATGTCCATACCCAAGATGACGTCTTCATCGATGTCGGCCACCAATACCGAATGCGTTAGTGTAGTGGTACCAAATTGCAATATCGCTTTTATTTCCCCATAGACTTTGGCAGTTTCTCCTGTAGCGGTTCGTAATTTCCAACTGGAAGGCGACATCCTTCTGTGGTTGGCGACGGTTGGTCGTACGATGGTTTTCGTGGCCACGGTATTTATTAACATGGCATAATTCTTTTCGTCGATTTGTCTGTCAATGTATAAACTTTTCGTTGATCTAGGGTCGCCCTCCAGGGGTAGACACGTTTTAGTTTTCCTGCTGTTGAGGATTTTCAACAGGGGTATTTCTGTTATGCGGGCAAACACTTCCTATGTGGCTAATTTCACCGCAACCCCAGCATCTCATGGGCCGTCTCTTCTTTGAAGCTACCACCCTCAAGACTTCCTCCACCACTTCATTAAGTGCACTATGGTTACCAGTCGCTGGTGGCACTAAATCAGGGCTGGTTATTACCCGTACACGAGCATGGTCTAGTATAGCTTCCGTTGCCGCTTCAAATTCCAATGCAATCGACAATGCATCCACCAGGGTGTTCGGACGCGCCAGCAGCTCCGCTCGTTGAATCTCTGCATTTCGAAGACTGTCGACGAAAGCTTGGTTTACCAGATTTTCTAATACGTCTTCTGTTGCAGATGGATAGGCACATCTTACTATCCTAGTGATATCCATATCGAATTCTTGTATCGACTTTCTGCTTCCTGGTCTTAAGTTGGGATTTGTAGACCGGCTCCAGATCGGTATGACCATGACGCACCTCAAGTCATCTCACTAAGGCCTCAATGTCTTCTGCGTCGCCCCCCTGAATAGACTGCAACACATCCAAAGTTTCTCCTCGCTATGACAGAACGTTCCAGAATGACATTTTGAACCCACCAGAATCATCGATTGAACAATCCAGAACATTCTATTGCTGTTCAACCTAACCGATATAGGACAACTCAAAAGGGAAAGAAGAATACCTAACTTAAAACTAACTAACAGGGGAAAGAAGAATATCTAACTAACCTAACAGTGTCACTGTCATTAACGGGTTCATTACAAAACTTATGTATATAAATATGTAATAAGTAAATATGACAAATTCAAGATAATGCCATCGAATAATCAATGGTAATTAAATATAATTCTAAAATTAGCTGCTCTCATCATCAAGCCGCCCAATCCTTACGGATTATGGCTAATGCTAAAGCATTGTATTTTGATCCATTTATTGAGGTGGCTCAATCCTCTTCTCATCTATTTTTTTACAGTTTGTTGTCGGTTCTGGCTAGTCTCGTTTTCTTTGGCCACTCTACTCTGATTATACATTTTAATTTCAATTTATTTATTCCTATGTTCTTTGAATCCTTTTCTATTGCATATTTCCATCTTTTTCTGGGTATTCCTCTTTGTCTAGACCAGATCGGGATCCACTCTAATTTTCCTATCATTTCTTTCTTATTATATATCCTGTCCCAATATTTGTGCTTTTATGACCTTATAAAGTTTTCGCCTTTCAGTTCATCATCTATATCTTTATTATTTTGTAGCTTACTGTCCCATCTCTTGTAGTGTTTGGCCCCAGAATTATTCTCATTATTTTTCGCTCTAATATTTTAAGATCACTCTCCTCTTTTTTTTTTAGGCGGGGTTGGCTGTCTTTGCTCATTATTGCACTGCTTTAACTACTGCTTGCTGCTTTTGCATGTATGTTAGTTTTGGTTATGGGATAGTGGACAAATTCAGCTATCGGGTGTCTGCTTCCACGTTAGCACCGCTGGTAATGGGAATAACAGGATCATTTATGGTGACTAAATGACATCCCAACGGTTTTGTTTTATGGCTTAATCCTAAGGTGTGCGTATCCGTGCCGAGGGGATGCATGACAGTGAGCCTATCATCTGTCACTAACGGAACCTTCGGGATACTAGGCGCCCTCCCGTCGTAAGTCAGCCTTGTCATGGTAATGCAGGGCTCTGCCGTGATGGACCTCTTTTTCCCTAGCTACTCGTGGGACTTTTATGGAAGAAGTAACTAAAAATATAAATACCACAGAGGAGATGGAAGTCGAACTATCGACTCCAACTGACCTCCCTGTAACTTCGGATCAGGAACGAGACCTACTCAGGTCTCCAACTCCTGAAAATAAACCTAGGAAACTAGGTGGTGCAGCCAGGAAACGACTTAGTCGTCTCCTTAAGAGTGGGGTTCCTTACGAATACGCCTTGCACCAAATACTAGAGCAGCGAGAGCGGGATCAGCCGCAAGAGAGGAAACATACTCCCTCTGTGGCTGGTACCAGCAAGCGCTTACGCTCTAATGATGACTCACCTGAACAAGAGGCAAAGAAGCCCTGCTCAGCTGAATCAGTGGTAACGTCAGGTGAAACTGACTTACAAAAGCCCTCTTATGGGCAGGCTGTATCCGGCATCAAGGTGGGAATTTTACATCTTGAACATCCGACAGCCTCGATTACGACCAAACAAATGGAGTCCCTTCAGTATGCCATTATGGCCGCTGTAGAGGATATACCTGATGGTGGTCCACAAGTACAGTTCCAGAGCTGTACTTTCCGGCCTGGATGGTTACAGGTCACCTGTGTAAATCAGGAGAGTGTCTCGTGGTTGACTGGAGTAGTCAATACACTTCAACCATGGGACGGTGCCTCCCTGAAATGTGTTTCAGGTGACCAACTCCCGAAGCCACACATCTGTGTGGCTTACATACCTGACGAAGGCAGTCGTAGACTGACTTCAGAACAGGTCCTCACCAGACTGAGGAAAATGAACCATGGTCTGTTTACCTTGGAGTGGACTGTCCTACACAAGGAAATTACAGGCCCTGGTCAAACATGGACTTTTGCCATTGACGATCGATCCATGGCCACGTTGGAGAGGATCGGATTTAAACCATATTTCAGTTTTGGACAGGTTGTTTTCCGACCCAAAACTCGCCCCTCCCAACTGACATCAAAACCGGGTCCCTCGAAGAGATCCGAAAAAAGCCGCGGCCCGGGGCCGAGTGGAAAACCTCCTGTTACAGTGAGGAGGACCGACCCTCCTCACAAGAGCAGGGGGAGTGTACCACCGGCACGTAGCCGGGGCACTAGCCATCCCAAAGGGAGAGCTGGTTTCCCCAAAAAGAAGACGGGTAACGTCTCTTCAACGGAACGGGAAAAAGGAACTGGACCTGCTGTCCTGAAATCGAAGACCAGTACGGCCTCGACTAAAGGACCAAAGCAATCAGCTGGATCTGCCATGGCGAAAGGTGACCAAGCCTTGTCAATGGCACCAACTACAGCCTCACCCCTGGGAGGATCAGATGGTGGCGCCTCAATTGACCCACCGTGTGATCTCCCCTAGGGATCTGAGGAGACACAAGTTTGCCTGCGGCTACCGTATTCGTCACTTTCAACTGTTTACAGGCAAACTTACAGCATGCCAAGGCCGCTTCATACATTCTTGGCAAAAGGTTCAAAGACGAATCAATCGACCTTGCCTTCCTGCAAGAACCATGGACAGGAAACACAGACCGAGTAACTGGTCTCAGCAATATTCCTGGCGAGGTAGTAGTCTGTCCTGTGGTGAAACCCAGGGCTTGTCTCCTCATTAGGAAAAATATTAATTATTTTTTGCTTACAGGCTTTTGCACTCCTGATGTAGTAGCCATCCAAGTGTCCCTACCGGAGAAGAATGGTATGACTAACATAGTCGCCTGCTCAGCATACTTCCCAGGGGACATGGATACTGTACCTCCTCTCGCTATACGTCGGCTAGTCGACTATAGCAAGAAGAACAGACTCCAGTTAGTCATGGGCTGTGACGCCAATTCACACCATACATCGTGGGTAGCACGGATATAAATCAAAGAGGTGAGTTACTTTTTGATTATATACTAGGGGAAGGGCTATCTGTTATTAATAAGGGCTCCGAACCAACTTTTGTAACTAGAAATAGATCAGAGGTGTTAGATTTAACAATCAGCTCAAACTTTTTGAGCAATAAGATACGGCATTGGGCAGTATCTACTGAACCTTCGTGTTCAGATCACAGACACATTCAATTCAACATTGAAATAGGTCCACGGCCAGTAGTGGAATATCGCGACTCAAAAGCTACTGACTGGAGAGGATACAGAAATTCCCTTCAACGGTACATTGAGGAAGGCTTCACTACAATAAACAGTTGTGATGGGATAGATAATGCGGCGGACAAGCTTCGGGAAGCAGTGATCTTCTCCTATCATGAAAACTGTCCACTCAAGACAAAAAGAGACAATCGCAACTCTACTTGGTGAAACAAAAGCCTAGACAAGCGAAGAAAAGAAGTTCGACGACTATTCAATCGATCTAAAGAGTCAGGCAACTGGGAACATTATAGAACTGCTCTAACAACTTATAACAAAGAAATTAGAAAGGCGAAACGGGAGTCTTGGAAGAAGTTCTGTGAGAGTATATCCGACATACCTCGCAGTACTAGAATACACAAGATTCTCTCTAAAGAGCCGATTGCCGAGATAGGGTCGATGAAACGACCAGATGGCACTTTTACGACCTCTAGAAAAGAAACGTTAGAGCTTTTGATTAAAAACCACTTTCCTGGAAGTTTGACTCTGGATAACAACCGACCTCCCCACTTTGAGGGCGCAAGGCGGCCCAAAAAGAATGATTGGGAGGTCGCCAAGAACATTATCACAGCACCGGCAATTGAATGGGCAATAAAATCATTTCAGCCCTTCAAATCTCCCGGTGAGGATGGCATCTTTCCAGCTCTGCTACAAAACGGACTGGAATTACTTATACCCATCCTCATTAAATTGTATAGAGCTAGTCTGGCGTGGAATTATATACCACCCAGTTGGTTGGCAGCTAGGGTAGTATATATACCGAAAGTGGGCCGCACTGACCCACACCCTAAATCTGTCAGACCAATCAGCCTAACATCTTTCCTGCTTAAAGGACTTGAAAGAGTACTGGACTGCCATATCAGGCAGGTAGCTTTATACAGCTCCCCCCTGAGCATCCACCAGTACGCTTATCAAACAGGCAAATCAACATTAGCATTACATAACCTTGTTGAGAAAATCACACAATCCCTTAACAATAACGAGATTGCGGTGGCCATTTTTCTCGATATCGAAGGAGCATTCGACAATGCACTACCAGCTTCCATTGGTTCAGCTTTGACTGAAAAGGGCATTAAACCAACGATTACCGGCTGGATATATGCTATGCTCACTAATAGAACAGCCACTACATCTATTCAGGACGAGGCCATCAGCTTTAAGGTTTCCAGGGGCTGCCCGCAGGGTGGAGTTTTACCTCCCCTTTTGTGGTCACTCCTGATGGATGACCTGCTTGGTACTCTCGTGGGTAGAGGGGTAGAACTGCAAGCGTATGCAGACGACCTTGTCATTTTGGCAAGAACCAAGTCAGGACGGGTTGCACATAATACCCTCCTAAGGACTTTGGACGATGTCTACAGTTGGTGCCAGAGGGAACAGATGTCTGTTAACCCTGGCAAAACTGTAATAGTTCCCTTCACCAGGAGAAGGAATTTGGCGGACCTTCTGCCACTTTCCTATAATGGTGAGGTTATTCCATTTGCAGCGGAAGTAAAATATTTGGGTATCATCCTAGATAAAAAACTTACTTGGAATGCTCACTTGGAAAAAGTCATCCATAAGGCCAGACTTTCCTTGTGGACATGTCGCAGGATCTGCGGAAAATCTTGGGGCTTGGGTCCCAAACAAATCCATTGGATATATGTGATGATTGTCAGACCAATGATCACATACGGAGCCATTGCTTGGTGGTCAAAATCTTTACAGAAAACGGCCCAAGCAAAGCTCTCTGGCATACAGAGACAGGCTAGTTTGGCTATAACTGGTGCTATCAGCACCACACCGTCAGCAGCCATGGAAGTCCTCCTGGACCTTCCTCCTCTCCACATACTTCTGGAAAAGGAGGCCAGATGGACAACATATAGAATTGTGCATATTTCTAAATGCACGAAACAGGCTTATACAGAGCAAAGTAGAATGCTAGCGGCTACCGAAAGTCATAGTATTCTAGGAATGACCTCTGATATAATGCCCCCAACAGTAAACCATAATCTGCCTTATACCGTCCTATTTCCAAATAGAGATGAATGGGTCCTCCGCAAGGATGAACTCTCAAGAGCAGATATCTGTTGGTACACTGATGGATCAAAGACACCCTCAGGCTCTGGTGCGGGTGTATACGGTCGAAGACCTAGGACAGAAATCTCAACATCTCTGGGATCCTATGCAACCGTATTTCAGGCAGAAATTTATGCCATTGCTTCATGTGTGGAGAGTTTGGGGCAATCCAACCTGACACACAGATCAATAAAAATTTTCACGGACAGCCAAGCGGCCTTGAAAGCACTTAGCTCGTACCGTGTAACGTCGAAATTGGTTTTAGACTGCCAAAAAAGACTCGCCTCAATAGGAGAACGCAACAGGGTATCGCTGGTTTGGATTCCTGGCCACTCTGGTATGGATGGTAATGAGAAGGCTGACTCTCTTGCAAGAGAGGGTGCCGCTCATGACTTTATCGGACCAGAACCTACAATTGGCATCGCAACAAGTGTTGTCAAACATACACTAAATACTTGGACTGCAAGAAGAGTTTTAGACTTCTGGCATAACATACCAGGATTGGTTCACTCAAAGGCCTTCATACATCCTTCGAATAATGTATCCAAACAAATGTTAGGCTATAAAAGACACGATCTACGGTGCCTAACAGGCCTCTTAACAGGCCACTGTCGATTGAATCATCATATGCTGAAACTTGGACTGTCGGACGATCCGATTTGCCGTCTTTGTTTGGAAGATGATGAAACAGCAGAGCATATAATTTGTGCCTGCCCCGCCGCGGCGCAAATCAGGTATCGGATGTTTGGCAGGGCCACTCTCTTGCCCTCGGACCTGAAATATCATTCACTGAACAAATTAATCGGCTTCGTCAAGAAGCTGAATTTGTTTGGTGAAATTTGAATAGGTATGAGCCACAATAGATTCTCGCGAGTCGCAGTGGAGGGCCTCATTGACCCACTCATTATAAACCTAACCTAACCTAACCTAACCTCCTCTTTTTTTGTTAATGTTTTACTTTTCAACATTTCTCGATTCCTACCATAGACTTGATTTCCCTTTAATATCCTGTTTGCCATTCGCTATTTCCCATCTTTTCCAATTATCACTCCTAAATAATTGAAGTGGGCGATAGCTTCAAATCTGTGCTTCTCTGTTTCAAGATAATTTTGTGCGTTATTGTCTTCTCTTCCTATATACATATATTTTGTTTTGCCTTCATTTATATACAAACCGAATTTTCGTGCTTCCCTGTCTAGCCTATCTATTTATTTTATTAATTGTTCTTTTGTTATTATCGTAATATCGTCTGCGTATAAATTTTCATTGATAAAGCATTACATATTTCTTGCGTCTCAGTATGCCTTCCATCACTAAATTAAATAAGGTGGTAAACAGAGGGTTTCTCTGTATGACCCCTTTATTGATTTCAAACACATCTGTTGTTATGTCCTGAAATTTGACTTTAGCTCTTGTATTTATTAAACTCATGTTAATCAGTTTTCTTATTTTTTTTGGGTTCTTCAATATTTTATTTGTTTACCATATGCTTTCTAATTACTGGATCAAAAGCACTTTCAAAATCAATGAAAACTGCATGTGTATTTCTGTTATGTTCCCAGTTTTTTGCAGTATTTGTTCTAGATTGTGAATTGCAATAATTATTGTAGACGTTCCTGGCCTGGAACGGTTTTTGTAGTCTATTAGAATTTTTTACAATATATGTAAATATATTACTTTTCTTGCAACACAACATCTGATATAACTTCTTGTATGCAAATACAGGAATGTAGCAGTAAATATGACAAATTCAAGATAAAGCCATAGGGTAATGAAATATAATTCTTAAATTAGCTACTATAAGAAAATTAAATCAATTATGTGCAGTTTCCAGAAGTTCATAATATTCAATCAACACTTTGTATGATTTGAAAGAATATATTTTTCATAAGACTGCTGAAAAACTTGATATTTAAATTGGATTAATTTGAGAATTATACAATACATACAATTATAGATGATTAACAGTATTATGTATTACCTGAACAAACAAAAACTCCTCCTATAATAGAGCACAGTCTGGCGAGAAAAGTCCCCAAATGATCCCTTTCCTGCTTAACAGTTACCCTTAGAGCAGATACGTCATATTTGAAAAACAATCCTGGAAATCCGTGACTACCTGCGTCATGATCAATGGGTCTGCTTAACGCTTTAACACTGTACTGATAAGTGTTTACAGATGTAAGAAAAGTGTTCACTTTAGTTGGTACTACTTCGATAAAGTAGTTAAATAAGGTACGTCCTGAAATTTAAATTGAATTATGTACAACAAAATTACAGCTTGAAACTTACTCAAATCAGATGGAAGTTTTGATATTCTATTCCGAATACACTATTTTACTTTGCCACTACATCAACACGTTAACTTTTGGTCACAGAAAATAGTTAACATGATTAAAACTCACGTCAGATTGTAAAAGAGTGTTGTACTGTGGAATGACAATGTAATGTGTGTTCAGTATATGCAAAACGGATCAAGGGACAGTTCAAGATATAAATCATTAAAATATTACAATAAAAATCTGAGCAAGGTGTATATTTTATCTAATTATTAATACTAAATGTTCAGCAAACTTTTGATCCAAAAGTTTTTAAGACAGATTTATTTTTAGGAGAATGAACAAAGTATCATAATCTACAACGTGTCCTAGGAGTTCATACCAAAAACTTGGGAGATTATAGAGATACAAAAAATAATGATGGTACTCCATATACAAATTTTTCTTTACGGCCTTCGTTAACGAACTGTAGGGCTCTAAAGTTGGGAATAAAAAATTGGAAATTCTGATTGGAAATTAGTAAAATTTTAACCATCTATAAATACCATAATTGCACACTTTTTGGTGTGATAAATAAGTTTACACTATACTTTCTTACTCAGATACAGTTCAATGGTTATTGCGGAATTTTTTAGGTAAATATAACTTTATTCAGTTATAAATACAACAATTGACTTTTCTGAACATTTTTAGAGATCCCAAGTCCTCTTGCGACATCTCGATAAAATTAACGGTTTAAGAGATAAGGGAAATTTTATGACGCACTGCACACCTATTGGCACATTCCCATTTTTTTAATGTACGATTACAGGAAGCATCCTTATTAGTAAATTATTAATAAATCGGTGCAGTCTACTTTTATGAAAATAAACTTACATTGTTAATACTACTTTGATTATTTACTAATGATGATGCATAAAGAACTTTACTGAAAACGAACACAATTAAATAAACAAAAGTAAAAATACTAGAGTAACAACAACAATAAAAAAAATATATGCGATTTAATGAAATGTTACATGAAATTGACTGTCTCGACCCTTACTTCGTGGAATATGCTCATATTAGTGTTTTTAAATGAAACTCACGGTCTCTATTTAATTCCACGATATAATAAAAGTTATTGAATATTCTAAAAAATTGACAATTGTTTCGATAAATCAATATTCTGACGATGATATTGATTTATCGAAACAATTGTCAATTTTTTAGAATTTTGAATAACTTTTATTATATTGTGGAATTAACTAGAGACCGTGAGTTTCATTTAAAAACACTGAAATGTTACATGTTCAAATTATTAGTTATCAGTAATTTACAGCAAATCAGCACAAACAACACGCTTTTAATGGAAATCGTTTTTGTTCTATTTCAATAAAAAAATGCATTATTCTAAGTAGGCCGCTGACACCTCACTTTAAATTTTTTTTTTTATTTACAAGCAAGTCGCATCTACAACTGGGGTAATTAGCGACACAAATATGGGTTGTTTATAGTTTAGTTAAAATGTTAATGTCACTTAGATATTTAAAAAGGTTCTGTGTATTACAGTTTTCGCCAAGAACTTGGTCTAAATTGTTGCTGAGGTTGTTATCTTGTCTTGATAGTTGGAATTTTGGGCAATCGGTTATTAAATGTTTGACAGTAAGCTGGATCTTGCATAATTCACATTTTGGGGGTTCACTTTTAGTAATTAAGTAACTATGAGTAAGTTTGGTGTGTCCTATTCGTAACCTAGTCAGTTTAACTTGAAGCGATCTTTTGTTTGTTGGCTGCGCTCGAGGTTTCACTTCCGGTTTCACGTCGCGTTGTTTCGATTGGGACGATTGCCACTCGATTTGCCACAATTTTAGCACTTTTGATTTAAGTAGCGGTTTTATGTCGTTATACACTACCGTTTGCACTTCACTTACGGTTTCACTAATTGCTGCTTGTCGTGATTTGCGATCGGCTTCTTCGTTTCCTTGAAGGCCAGTATGAGAAGGAACCCAAAGTATTTCCACAAAGTTATTGGAATGTTGCAACTGCGATAATTCGACTTTAATTTGGAGGGCTATTGGATGTGTGGGATAAAGTTGATTGATAATATGGATTGAGTTAAGAGAGTCTGTTATTATGAGGGATCTTGAAGTATTTTTTGTTTTTATGTGAATAAGTGCTTGAAGAATGGCGTATAGTTCTCCAGTGCAGACGCTGCTTATTTCGGGTAACTTGAATTGTAGTGTACTGTTTTGCATGATCACTGCCGCGCCTACGCCATCAGAGGTTTTGGATGCGTCTGTATATGCGAGGTGAAATTGTGGATATTTGTCAAGTATGGAGGCAAATGTTTTCCTAATTAGGGTATGGGGGTTTCTAATTTGTTAAATTTGCACAGTGAAGTGTCGCTGGGAGGGATATTGATCGACCATGGAGGGGGAGTTTTAATTTTGTTGGAAAGGAAGCGGGGACGTTTGATTTGGAGTTCTGTGAGAATTTTACTAGCTCTCGCATAGAATGGTGGGTCTGTTTTGATATTTGCCGAATGTAAAGTTTTGTAGTGCTTGGTCAGTATGTTAATGTAGACTGGATTCTGCTGGTTTGTGCTGATGGATAGTGCGTATGAAGCGGCAAGGTATTTTCTCCGGAGTTGTAAAGAAGGTTCCCCGGTTTCGCACTGTAGGCTTTTTATTGGACTTGAACAGAATGCTCCTGTTGCTATTCTTAGTGCTGTGTTTTGAATGGTTTCGAGTTGGTTTAGAGTAGTTTTTTTAGCTGTTGCGTATACTATAGAGCCGTAGCCTATCTTTGAGCGAATGAGTGTTTTATATATGTGCATTAGACAGGTATAGTCAGATCCCCAGGATTTGCTTGAGAGTGTTTTCATAAGGTTTATACCGTTTTGGCATGATTTTTTAATATGTAGTATGTGTTTCTTCCAGCTGAGTTTTTTGTCAACAATCATTCCAAGAAATCTGAAGTTATCGACATAGTTTAGGGAAATGTTGTTAAGTTTGAGTTCAGGAGACACAGGATTGTGTTTTCTAGAAAATAATATGCATTTGGTCTTCTCTGTTGAAAATTGCAGTCCCGTGAGTTTAGACCAGTTTTGAAGTTGGTTTAATGTTCATTGGATGTGTTTCTGAATTGAGTCGATGTTCTTACCTTTGGAGAATATTACCAAAACGTCAGCATAT